>OX465297.1:17834841-19034841 GCA_949987735.1 Leucophora obtusa | reverse complement strand
CTTTTTACCCGTTTTTATAATGCTCACGGTGCTTTCCTGCCTTCAAGAGTTGGCAACACTGTTTGTTATGCTCTTAGCTGAGAGTTTTGTTGCCATTCGTATTGTGTATGTGTGATAAGCTGATTATGATCGGCTGCCGTTGGCTATGGGTGCCGACCACTGGTCTAAATTATAGTTATGTGTGAACTTAATTTTAGTTCATACTTCGTTTTGAGGGCACAATAAAAAATATGTTTGCTCTGTCGAGTTCCGGTTTTGGATAAAAAAAGTGCTCACATTATTTATAATATTTATTAGGAGCAATGAGTTATTTGAAATGAGGTATGCTTTAATAACTTCACTTTCATTTGAACTACTTACAAATTTAACTATTTTTTTCGAGTTTTTTTTTAAATATATTTTATTAAAAAAAAATAAATAAGAAGTATTCTTTTAAAAATAAACTATAAACTAATTTTGAAATTGTTTAGATTAAGAGAAGAACTAAAATTGAAATGAGTAGGCTTAAGATAAAAAATGGAAAGATGAGAATTAAGAAGCTATATTTTGAAACTTATTGTAAGTAAATATAGTAGTACCTAGTACCACATAAATTAATTTAAAATGTAATAAAATATAAAAAAATTTTTCAAAAAGGAAAGAAAAAGAAATGATTTGTGTTGTAGTTTAATTATCACTGAATATTTTGTCGTATTAACAATTTCATTTTTTTTTTAACAATTTGTGTTCAAACATAATTGATTGTGTGTAAATACAATTATTGTGTTGATAATATTAATAAAATTTTGATTGAATATAAACCAACTTTACAATTTCTTCAGTGTTTAGAAAATTTAACATATTCCAGCTTACTTAAGTCAATTATAGTTCTATCTAGATTTTTTTTACATGTTTGTTTTTATTATTATTATTATTGTAATTTTAAAATCTTTCAAACTACGTTGAATTTTCAGTTTTTTGTTGATTTTCTGAAGCATCTCTTTCTATGTAATAAGATGAACCATCTGGATTTTTACATTTATATACCAATTTGCAGCAAAGCGGATATAGTTTTTCACGATTTAAACGTTCGCCACGATTGCAATTTTGTATCCACAGTTTACCGCATCTAATAAAGAAAAGATAAAGAGCAAATATTAAATTGAAAACAATTTTATAATTAAATTTGCATAATTTTATAAGTAATTTTTTTTTATATAGAATGAGCAGGGTGGTAGTTAAATATTTAAGATTGGAAGGGGTCAGGTTTGGAGGAGGAATAAAGTCTTAAAGCTTTAATAACACTTTACATAGTTGTAAAGTAAAGTAGGCAAGCATGCAGTAATTTAGAATTTCGATATTTTTCGAAAAATCCTCCGAAACTTATTTTTAGTAGTTCCCAATTTTCATTACAACCTGTCATAGATTGACAATAATTAATTAGTCTTAGGTTAGAGGGCTGATGAATCATCTTAAGTCAATATTTAAAACACTTATGTTTAATATTAGAGATATTTCAATTTAGTGAAAAAGAACATTTTCACGTCAAAAGTAGCGAGCAGGTAGTCCCGTAGAAGTAAAACGCTTTAGTCTTCTGGGCAACGTTGACTAAGTTGAATTAATTGTATATTGTTAATGCAGAAAGTGGGACCAAGAACCACTATATGAAATTTAATGGATTCCTCATCAGTATCCACTAAATTACCAAATATTCGTGGTAATTTGAAAGAGTCAAATTAGTTTCGAACTTTACGGCATTTATCCTGTATTTGAAAATGAATTGATATTATTATATTTATACTTAAATAGTGTCTGACACTATTTGAATTTTTTTTGTCGGAATCCAAGGCCCTAATAAATAAAAAAATAAAATAACTGAATGATTTTTAATTTGTTGCCCAATATTTCGACTGGAATCTCCAAGCATCTTCAAGGGTATTTAAAATATATAATAATGATCACGATTCTTTTTATAAACTTTTTCATACTTTTGAACAGAAAGGATTTTTTTAAAGAAATATTAAAATTTTAAACATTCAAATACTTGGAAACCTTTTAACACATTTATAACATAAATTTTGTTTTATATACCATTTATAAATTTAAAATGTGATTTTGCATATGACCCTAAAATAAGAATTATTTTAACATTTTCTGCCCTGTGTAATTTGTCATCATTTCGTTATTTATATTTATTTATATTTAATACGTAGTATTTGTTCTGATAATGCTTGAACTTATTTTATTTTTTTTATACATTTGTTGTTTTTTTTTAACAGAATATTGTTTACAAAATTATTTTTATTATGTATTTGTGCTAATTCAAAGAAAATTCATACATTAATATGTAAATAAAACAAAATAAAAACAATTTAGGATGGGTGCGAACTGGCTAAATAAAATCTAAACTAAATTCAGGTGTCCAAATTTCTATGAAATTTGAAAAAGGTTTCAAAAAAATTTCAAACAAATTTTAAAACCTTTTGTCAATTTGTATTTAGTTTAGAATTTATTTAGCCACCTGGCACAGGGCCTTAATTTCATTCAAAGTGAATTCTGTCGAAAGAGTTGATTTAATATGAAAACATTGTGTCATTTTAACTTTAAGTGAAATTTTAAAATTTGGAATAATAAATTTTCGGCAAAATGATAAAGGTTGTTTTTATAAAATAAACTGGAATTTGGCTGCTGTATTTTCGCCAACAAAAACAGACATTACCAAGTAATTAAGCGAGTAAGTAGCACACGGGCTATTTACTCGCATAATTACATTTATTCGCGATGCCACAAATTTTCATGGGCAGTTATTAGGGCTTTTCACTAATTTGTTTTTTTTGATTTTGATTAAAGCGAAATGTGAATGCTTATGGTTCACAAGATTTTCGAAAATTTTTTCGCTGAAATAGATTTTAACCAAAAAATGATGTTATAAAAATATTTCAATTGAATGTTTTCTGCTAGATTTGAGAAAATAAAAATTTAAGAAATTTCGATAAGGCCAGCAGGATACAACACGCATTTTCGAGTCCCGCTACAGACCCATCTTCAGTATCCATCCATTTATAGGTTAATACTTGATAATGATCTACTTGTATTGACTGTGAGACAAATAAAGAAATGTAAACACAACTCAATTAGACTTATTTCAACGAAATTCTAACAATGCTATTTTTATCCTCCGTTATTACTGTTTTTGCTTTGAACTTTATTCTTAAGGTATAAGCAGGTTCTATTCCACTCTGGTTGTCAGAGTTTACATTTTATTTTATTTAATTATTCTATAATAACTTCTATAACCGGTACTAAAGCAATCTGTTATAGTTTGGAGGCAAATAACATATTACTTTTGGGTCAAACTCTATATAAAAAGAACCGGCTGTAGAATATAAATTAGGACCTATGCAAATTCAGTATGAAGTGTTTTAGAAAAAATTCTTTGGATTTTAACTTTTTACTGGGTTTTTCTACGTATGCTCAGAATCTGTGGCTATTTCTATAGGAAAAAGAGCTCAAAATATTACGATTTTTATATAAAATAAATGATCACAGTCTGATAATTCTCTACCGACTTTTAAAAAATAATTATCAGAAAATCCTGCGAATTGTGAAGATTTTTTCCTACAGAGAATCTGTTGGATTCTAAGTACTTTATCTAAAGAAAAAGCCTAAGATTGTGATGACTTTTTCATGTAAAAAAAATCCCATAAGACCCTGAGGACTTCTTCCAATAGCAAAATTCTTAGATTCTAAGGTTACTTTCCTAAAGAAAAACCCCTAGATTCTAAACACATTCCTAGCGAAAACTGCCAGATTCCGAGAACTTTGTCCCAGAGATAAGTTTTCTGTAAAATAATTTGATTCTGAGAACGTTTTCCATTAGAATCTCATCAGACTTTTGAGACAGAATCTGAGGTATTTTCAATAGAAATACGGTTTTTTTCTATAGAAAAATGTTCCCAACATAATGTTTTCTTAAGAAAAAGTGCCCAGAATCTAAGGCTTTTCCTATAGAAAAAAGTACTGAGGCGTTTTTTATATGAAAAACTAAGGTTTTTCTATGCAGAAATCTTCTTAGAATCTAAGGCTTATATTAGGCTTAAATATAATTATAATATTTTTTATTGTAAATGAATGTTCATTCAGTTTGACTCTAGATCATAAATTAATATCACTTTCTGTTTAAAATATTTTTGAAATTAAAGAAAGATGATACAATTTTTACAAGTAAATTACAAAGAATAAAAATATAATTGAAAGAATTCGATAAGACCAGAAATACAGAATACGTATTTTCGGCTTTCGCTACAAAGCCATCATCAGTGTATTTCGTCTTGAGTGGGTTAATATTCAATGATTGTCTACTTATGTGACCGTTGAAATAAAATCGAATTTCTTATCAACAACTCAACTTAGACTAACATCAACGAAATTTAACAATGCTATTTTTATCCTTTGTTATTATTACCCTATTTTGCTTTCAACCTTAATTCTTAAGATATCTCAGCTGATTCTATTCAACTCTATGTATGATAAACACAGATTTTTGAATTACAACGAACCGTTAAATTTAAATTTTAAATGTATATTATTTAAATTATATTTCTGCACCGTGTTAATGTGTTTAAGATGAATGGGGGAATATTAAGTTGATCTAGAGTCAAACTAAAAGAACATTCTAATTTAGCAGGTTTGAGGTTAAGAAGAAGAATAAACCTTCCTCAAAAGTTATAAACACATTAAATTTGCAAATCAGACTAGATCTAGTTTCTGCCTTTTTATGGACAGGCTTCATCAGTGATCTTCCTTTAAATTGTATTATTGTTTATATTTTGATTGTCAGATTGTCTCTAGATGAATAATTTCAGAAGTGATCAAACAGACATATACAAACATTCTACTTCAGATTTTCTATTTATCTTCGTATTTCCTCCGTGTCACCTTTTCACAAATATTGTTACACTAGCGGGCGCAGCCCGCTACGTTGTTAGCGTGCCTTAAAGGTTAAGGGGGGGGAGGGCTACGCCCTCCCCCCGGGGGGCTGCGCCCCCCACAATTTTTATTAAATTCGTTTTTTTATTTAAAGCCTTCACCCAGCCACCACAAATAAATAATTCTGCACAACAATGGGTTTAAATAAATAAATATTTGATTACATTTGCTCATGAGAGTGGATTGTTAGTAATGAATCCATTATAATTTGCAATATACGTGTGTATGTCAAGATAATTTGGTAAAGTGCGAACTTAGGTAGATAGACCCGTAAGTAGTTTTGTTCATTTGTGTTTTGAATGAAAATAAATAACGTAAAGCAGGGTTGAAAAGCATTTTATAATATTAAAAATAGTGGGCAAAGCCCGCTACGTTGTTAGCGTGTCTTAAAGTTAAGTTTTTTTTTTAATTCCAGTTTATGTAAAGGTAGACCTGGCAATTCAAGTAAATTCACAAATTCAGTTGGAAAATTTACTGCGTCGGTTTCTTCCACCGGTGCTTCGTTACATGAAGTTTAAATATCGGAATATATAAATAAGTTCCATTCCTTTTCTAAGGTTTTTTCTCTTTCACTTTAACTTTTAACTTTTTGGAGAGTATGTTTCAATGCTACATAAGTTTCATATTCCGTTGATAGTGTTTGAACAGGTAATTCCCTCTTCCAATCCATTTGCATTGTCTATAATTTCAATTCCACTCGTTCAACGTTTATATCCATTTCATTCCACTTGTGTAGTGTTTCAATCCCACTCGTTTCCTATTTAGTTTCTTAATTTTAGTGTTTCATATACACTTGTTCTTTAAGTTTTAGGTTTCTAGCTAAAGACGCAGACGTTAAGGGGGGGGGGCAATTTTCCCCTTTTGAACCACCATTTTTACCACGTTCCTGTCCAAAGCCCTAGAAATGCCTTGTCGATAAGTTAGCCCAAACTCCAAGGAAAACATATTATATATTACAGGTTTCTAGCCGAAGGGTTCGGTTAGGCCATCAAGGGGGAGAATTATTCCGTTTTTACCCCTCCCGGTAGGAATTTCCAAAAATTCCGTCTTAGAGGACGTCTGCGTTGGAGGAGGAACCTACTACATACATAATTTTAGGTCTCTATATCCAGCAGTTTGGCCAGGCCGTCAAGGGGGAAGTTTTTTCCCTTTTTACCCCTCCCGGTATGAATTTCCAAAAATACCATCTTAGGGGACGTCAACGTTGGAGAAGGAACCCAAATACCGAATTTAAGATCCCTTGTTCCAGCAGTTTGGCCTGGCCGTTAAGGGGGAGACTTTTCCTGTTTTTGACCCTACCTGTAGAAATTTCCAAAAATCTCATCTTAGCGGATGTCTACAATAGAGGAGGAACTTTAATACCAAATTTCAACTTCCTACCTCCAGCGATTTGGGCAGGCCTTTAAGCGGCACTTTTCGCTTCATTAATCCCCATTTTTGCAATGTCCCTGTCCAAAAAGCACCTTCTCGGTAAGTGAGCACATACTCCAAGTAACATATGTTTTACATTTCAGGTTTCTAGCCAACTTTTACTATTTGTGCCCCTCTCGGTAGGAATTTCCCAAAATCCATCGAAAGGGAATTCCAGCTTCCTAGTTCCAGCAGTTTGAGCAGGCTGAGAGGAACTTAAGTACCGAATTTCGGCTTCCTAGTTCCAGCAGTTTGGACAGGTCGTTAAGGGGCAACTTTCCCTTTTTGAGCCCCCATTTTGTAACGACCCTGTCCAAAATTCAAAAAAGTATCTTTCTAATAAGTTAGCCCTCACTCCAGGGACCCACATTTTAAGCTTCAGGTTTCTAGCCGAAGGGGTTTTTACCGGCCCCCAAGGTGAGGCTTTTCTTCTTTTTGCCCCTCCCTTTAGGAATTTACAAAAATTCCATCTTCGCGGCTATCTGCGATGGATGAGGAACATTCATACCAAATTTCAACTGCATTGCCTAAGCGGTTTGGGCAGGCCGTTAGTGGGGACATTTTTCCCTTTCAACCACCATTTTTACTATGTTCCTGTTCCAAAATAGAAAAATTACGTTGCCGGTGAGTTAGTCCTACTCCAAGGAATACATATTTAAAATTTTAGGTTGGCCAAAAGGGATTGGGCAAGCCGTCAGGAGGAGACTTTTACCTTATTTCCCCTCCCGATAGGAATTTCAAAAATTCCGTCTAAGCGGACGCCTACACAGAAGGAGGAACTCACATACCGAGTTTCCTTTTGGGATATCCTGTAGGGAATTCCAAAAATACAAACTTAGTCGATGTCTACTACAGTGGAGGAACCTTTATACCAAATTTCAACTTCTTACCTCCAGTGGTTTGGGCAGGCACTTTTCCAATTTGTGAGACTGTTTATGGGGAGACTTTTCCCCTTTTTGCCCGTTCCGGTTGGAATTTCCAAAAATCCCGTCTTAGCGCACGTCTATGCCGAATATCAAGAAACCTTGTTTTAGTGGATTATATACTATTTTAAATGGTACTTTTTGGAAAAACAAAATTTTTTGGAAAAAGATACTTTGTTTTTACAAAGTACTTTATTTGTACTTTTTTTGGAAAAGGTATTTTATTTTAAAAAGGTGTTTTTTTTTGGAAAAATGTATGTTTTTTGGAAAAAGGTACTTTTTTGGAAAAGGAAAATTTTTTTAGAAAAAGGTACTTTTTTTTTTGGGAAAGGTACTTTTTTTTAGAAAAGGTACTTTTTTTGAAAAAGGTATTTTTTTGAAAAAATGTATGTTTTTTGGGAAAAGGAACATTTTTTTAGAAAAAGGTACTTTTTTTGGGAAAAGGTACTTTTTTTGGAAAAGGTACTTTTTTTGAAAAAGTTATTTTTTTGGAAAAATGTATGTTTTTTGGGAAACAGTAATTTTTTTTTGGAAAAGGTACATTTTTTTAGAAAAAGGTACATTTTTTGGAAAAAGGTACTTTTTTTGGAAAAAGGTACTTTTTTTGGAAAAAGGATTTTTTTTTTGGAAAAAGGTACTTTTTTTGGAAAAAGGTACTTTTTTTGGAAAAAGGTACTTTTTTTGGAAAAAGGTACTTTTTTTGGAAAAAGGTACTTTTTTCGGAAAAAGGTACTTTTTTTTGGAAAAAAGTACTTTTTTTTGGAAAAAGGTACTTTTTTGGAAAAAGGTACTTTTTTTGAAAAAAGGTACTTTTTTTGGAAAAAGGTACTTTTTTTTGGAAAAAGGTACTTTTTTTGGAAAAAGGTACTTTTTTTGGAAAAAGGTACTTTTTTTGGAAAAAGGTACTTTTTTCGGAAAAGGTACTTTTTTTGGAAAAAGGTACTTTTTTTTGGAAAAAGGAACTTTTTTTGGAAAAAGGTACTTTTTTTGGAAAAAGGTACTTTTTTGGAAAAAGGTACTTTTTTTTGGAAAAAGGTACTTTTTTTGAAAAAAGGAATTTTTTTTTGGAAAAAGGTACTTTTTTTGGAAAAGGTACTTTTTTTGGAATAAGGTACTTTTTTTGGAAAAAGGTATTTTTTTTTTGGAAATAGGTACTTTTTTCGGAAAAGGTACTTTTTTTGGAAAAATGTACTTTTTTTGGAAAAAGGTACTTTTTTTGGAAAAAGGTACTTTTTTTTGAAAAAGGTACTTTTTTTGGAAAAAGGTACTTTTTTGGGAAAAAGGTACTTTTTTTGGGAAAAGGTACTTTTTTTGGGAAAAGGTACTTTTTTTGAAAAAAGGTACTTTTTTTGAAAAAAGGTACTTTTTTGGGAAAAGGTACTTTTTTTGGAAAAAGGTACTTTTTTTGGAATAAGGTACTTTTTTTGGAAAAAGGTACTTTTTTTTGGAAAAAGGTACTTTTTTTGGAAAAAGGTACTTTTTTTGGAAAAAGGTACTTTTTTTGGAAAAAGGTACTTTTTTTTGAAAAAGGTACTTTTTTTTGGAAAAAGGTACTTTTTTGGGAAAAAGGTACTTTTTTGGGAAAAGGTACTTTTTTGGAAAAAGGTACTTTTTTTGTCCCCTTTTTGCCCCTCCCGATAAGAATTTCCAAAAATGCCGTCTCAACGGACGTCTACACCGGTCGAGGAATCTACATACCAAATTTCAACTTCATAGCTCCAGCAGTTTGAGCAGGCCCTCAAGGGGGAGACTTTTTCCCCTTTTTGCCCGTCCCTGTAAAAATTTCCAAAACTCCCGTCTTGGCGGATGTCTACGATAGTGGAGGAACCTTTATACCAAATTTCAACTTCCTACCTCCAGCGGTTTGGGCAGGCCGTCAAGGGGGGCCTTTTTCCCCCCATTTTTACAACGTCCCTGTCCAAAATTCTAGAAAGTACTTTCCAGAAAAGTTAGCCCCTACTCCAAGGAACACATATCTTAAATTTCAGCTTTCTAGCCAAAGGGGTTTTGGCAGGCCGTCAAGGGGGACACTTTCCCCCTTTTTGCCCGTCCCGGTAGGAATTTCCAAAAATCCCGTCTTAGTGGACGTCTACCCCGAAAGAGGAACCTACATACCAAATTTCAACTTCCTAGCTTCAGCGGTTTGGGCTGGGCGATGTTGAGTCAGTCAGTCAGTCAGTCAGTCAGTCAGTCAGTCACGTTATTCTTTTATATATAGAGATTGACGTATTTACTTAAAAATAAGAGATCAACTAAATATTCCCTCAATATTTTTTATTAATAAAATAATTTAAAAATTTTATTAGGCTTAAATATACATAATTATATGGTTGTTCACAAGAGCTGTGCTATCCGTTGTATCGTCCTAACAAAACACAGAGTTGCTAAAATTTTGATTGGACTTTAGCAATTATTTCCTATTGAATTTTCTCTATGTTAGCATACATAAACATAGGACACTAAACATACGTAGGAATATTGTATTGTGCTATTCTCAAATGCCGTAATTTTTCAATTTAAATTTTAACAACTCTGTTTTTTGTTAGGACGATACAACGATACAACAAATAGCACACCCCTTGTAAACAACCTTATAGTATCTTTTATTAATAAAATATATGAAAAATAATTTTATTCTTTTGTTTCTGGACGGTATAACTTATTTTATTTGGAAAATTTCCGCATACAAATGGTAAAATTACACATTATTTGTTGAAATTTTTTTTACGTATTTTCAATATAAATTTACAAATTTTGTGTGTAATTAACTTACACATCATGTGCGCAGTCTGAGTGCATTTACCAAATTTAAACAAAAATTAATTAGAGTGTACACTAGAGTACCCATAAAGTATATGGGATTTGCAAAAGTGTTATTTTTTTCACCTCCCCACGCATTTTCCAGTAAATTGGGCGTAAAAACTAATATCCCCGCAAAAATTGGTCCTCTCCGATTAAAAAGGCCAGTCAACCACGGCTTTTAGCCCTAACAATGGACTAAAATTAATTCAAAGCTTCTTTGCGGTATAACTCTTAAAGAAAAGGTTTAACAGAAAAATATTAAATAAGCATATTTACTTTTGCACATATGGGTTCTCTAGTGCACACTGTACAGTACAATAATATCACCAATAATAATATCAGTAATAACATCATTTTGAATAAATTCATTTGGTGTAGAACTATGGGTAACTTCAAGTAATATAAATATAAAAATTGTACAAGGTATTCAATATAAAATTCTAAGAACTATTGTGAATGCAGAATGGAATATCAGAGATAAGGATCTCCATTGTGATCTGGGTGTTAAATCCGTAAAGGAAGTTATTCGAAATTGCAGTTTCAATCATACAAACCGACTCACTTTACGCTCGAACTCTGAACTAAGACGAATGCCTGATGAGACTGTGATATTCGGAAGAGTAAAGTGTTATAATCCTACGGGTTTAGCTGTTTGCCTTTTTTAACGAAAAAAAATTTTTATCTCACTATCTGTTTTTTTACTAATATTAAGCATAATTATCTTAAGTACTGATTTCGGATAATTTAACACCGATTAACTGTGAGACAAATTACTTGTTGTCTATTGGGAAACAAAATTAAAAAAAATATTTTTAAAGTGTACTATATCTCAGTTTTCTTCCTTGCTGAAAATATTTATATGAATACCGAAAATAATAAAATATCAATTTCTTAACAATGATTTGGAAACCTAGTGCAAAATCAAGTAACATAATGTAGTAATTGATTTAATTAATTAATTTCGTAATTGAAACTTATTTTAAGTTTTTTATTTGTCTCGATTTTCACCGAAATACATTCTAAGATATGATTATCACCACTTTGTATCAACATGTAATTTTTTTAAACAATTTTTTAAGTTATTAAAATTAGAAATTGAATTAAAAGCTTACCCTTCGACTAATATTGAACCATCTTCGTGGCATGTTAAACTTGAACAGGGTGCTGGACCAGGATGTGTACCAACTTCTAATTTATCACCACGATATGTACATTTTCCATCATCGGCTAAACAAAAAAATAAAAAAAACGGGAAAAACACATATTTTTTAATAAAATTTCTACCCAAAATAGTTAAAAAGTTTATAACACAGCGCAATAATACTTTTCAGCCTTAATGGTTGTGAAAGTGTACCATTTATACAAAACCTTAAGGACTTTAGCAAAGTTTGCTCCTAATATGTTTATTTCTACCCTACATCACCAGGTGCATAATTATTATATATGGTTAGAATCTATTTTTTAACCCTGTGGTACGGGACATATTAACTTTTTGCTCATATAACTACCAAAAATAGTGAGCATTGATCAACCTTTTAGTATATCATACCGTCTGTATATATATCATGTCTGTCTGACTTCAATTTGACGAAATTTGGCATATAAATATTTAGTGCCTCAAGGACCAAGGATTTTAAAAAAGCTTAGAATCGGTTCATGTTTTGAACAAGTGGCAATAGGAAGATTATATTGGAACTTAAATGTTTTGAGATTAAATCCTAGCAGATATTCAGAAGCGGTCTTAATTATTACTGCTTCTTTTCTGCTTCATCCACAGCTTCTTAAGATATAAATTTTCCAGCAGTGCTTTAAAAAAAAAACAATAGAGATTTTATTGCTTTAAAAAGCACGAAAGAATGGCAATGACAACACAATTTACTTGTTAAAACAAGTGATTTTATGCCATGCCATAGCTGTGATAGAAGCGCATATCCGCATGCCGTCTTCAATTTCCCTGACGAAATTGTTTCCAAACAAGAAGTATTTTTTGCTGGGATGGTATTACCAAATGGAAGCAATTTTAAGCGATTTCTCCAACTGAAGCTATATAATTTTATTTCGGTATTTAATAGTGCTAATTCCGGGGAAAATATTCATGTTCAGCTTTGGATTAGTTCCTCCCGGTTTCATACGCTCATAGAAATAAACCTGCAAAAGTAGCACAAAAAAGTAACCAAAAATTAGTTAAAAATTACTTAGTCAAATAAGAGCAGCAAAAATAAAACTGTTAAATTTACAGAACGGATTATTTTTCACAATTTGTTAAATACGTTTGGGATTTTAGCATATTTAATTCCTTTAATGCAATTAATGTATATCCCGATAAAATAAAATTAAAATAACCAATATGCAAGTGCTTGTGCAAATTTAAATGTTACTGACACTTTAGAAAACATTGTTTTCTATTGTTGTTTATACATGAATGGATTGCACCACATTGCTAGATCTGTCAAAACAACAGAGTAGTACATTGGAAGATGACAAAGCAAATTGTTGAACATTTTTTGTTGTTGTTTTTGTTTTTTCCTTGATATTTTAAATGCTTAATAACGCTCCTAGACGAGAACAAGAAATTCTCATTGAGTTTGTAATTTAACTTAACAAATATTTCCAGAAATTCTAAAAACGTCGTCCCCTGATGATTTCCTTAGGCAAGAATGAAATCCGGATAGGGACATGCCTACAACGGATTATTTTTCACAATTTGTTAAATACGTTTGGGATTTTAGCATATTTAATTCCTTTAATTACAGAACTTTAGTTGTATTTGAGTTAACTTTTAATTGAAAATGACAAATTATACTGTAAAATCTGCAGAAAATTTTGATGAATATTAGTAGACAAAAAATAGCAAAAATAAACTGTTATTTCTAAAAAAATTTTATTATTTTTAAGTAAAATTTAGTTGAATGCTAAAATCAAGAGAAATTTTTACTAAAAAAAATAGTAAACTGCAGGTTTTAGAAGGCTCGATTTTTATTTGCATTAAAAATAGAAACGGCAAAAAACTTTGAAAATTAATTTTTTTTATTTTATATCTACTTTTTACTTAGAAAATTTCTTTTTGCCAATTTTAGCAGGTTAATTTTTTATTTTGTATTAAATAAAATGTAATTAATATATATATATAAAATATAACTAAAATTTTTTATATTTAAAAGTTATATTTTTGCTGTTCCTATCTTACTAATATTCAGGAAAAAATAATCTGCTAATTTCAACATATTTTTCTGCAAGATAATTTTTTTTTAATAATTTTCAGTTGTAGGTTTGAGGTTAAGAAGCAGAATAAACTTTTATCTCTAAAAATTATAAACACATTCATTTTCAGATCAGACAAGGTCTAGTTTCTGCCTTTTTGTATGGACAGTAGAGCGTACCACCTTACAGGCAAAAAAAAAAAGTTCGCCGTACACCCTCCAATATGAAGTATTTTTGCAAGGAGGTTTCAAAAAAAATTTTTTAATTTTTTTTGCCGAACGTAGGGGTCGACATTTTACATTTTTCGTTATATCTTTGGCATTTACAGTCGGATCTAAAAGTATGATACATCGATGTTTTTCTCTCGAGGAGACCAGTGTTTTTCTCTCGAGGGCCATTGACCTCAAGTATCCCGTTCTAGTAGTTAGATCCACCAGATCTCAGTTGCTACAACCCTAATGTACAAACCTAATGTCAGAAAATTAAAGCTCGCAAAAAATCATTAAACTTTTGCTAATGAAGTTTTTCGATAAACCCAGTAGAATTTTTTTTTATATATTGGTTGCCGAACGTAGGGGTCGCCTTTTTAAATTTTTTTTCATTGGATTTTTCCTTTGTAGCAAAACACTGGTCTCCTCGAGGCAAAAAAATCGATATATCACACTTTAAAATCCGATTTTAAATGCCGAAGCTAAAACGAAAAATTGAAAAAGGCGACTCCTACGTTCGGCCACAAAAAAAAATTTTTTTTTTTTGAAATTGCCTTGCAAAAATACTTCATATTGGAGGGTGTACGGCGAACGTTTTTTTTGAAGTACGGTCAAATGGACAGGCTTCATCAGTGATTTTCCATTAAATTTTATTTGTTTATATATTTATTGTCAGATTGTCTCTATACGATTACTCAGAAGTGATCAACACAAACACATACAAACATTCTATTTTTAGGTTTTTATTTATCTTTCAATCTCCTCCGTGTCTTCTTTTTCGAAAATGTTGCCAAACTGACGTATGTGTTTACGTTCAAGTGTAGGCAGCTTGCCTATCTATATATTGGAGACAGAATTTTTACAGTCTTTTTCTATTAGTGTCTTCAAAAATCCTTTTAATGGGTATCAAAGTTGTCTATTCCCAGCTAAAAATACTGCTTGCTTAGAAGCAGGTTCATAAGAGAAAGTGAAGATTGAAGTTCTTCCATTATGGCATTATTTCTGTTCCAGATACGAGGTAATTATTTATATTGTGAGCCTTGGCCACTTTAACACTTGTTAGGCGTCAGCTGATATTTCCACTATTTTACAGCTGTTTTCTATTTAATTTAATGATGTTTCTGCTTGATTGCAAAATTATTTTCTAAGTGTTGGTACTACTATCAATATTATTTTTTCTTAAATGTTGTGTTAAGTTTTCTGATAAATTTTTCTTATTTTCAAAAGCCAGTTAATGGGTTAAAATTGTCGATTTTTACCGATCTTTTATAGCATATTCAATGAAATTTTTATTTTATTTATGTATGTTTTTAAATCAAGAAAATACCTGCTGGTATTAAAGCTTGATAAGCTGCTGTTTGTATTACTAATGTGTTTAAAATATTGAAAACAATTACGAAAATATAGACGAAATTTCTTTTTACCGCCATTGATTTTTTTTTATTTATTATTAATATTATTATTTGTTGTTTAAATTATTGTTTATGTGTTTATGGTTTAAGCTTTGAAATTGTACTAAATTTGAAAACGAACTTAAATTGTTATAAGACAGGCCTATTTCTTTGTTGTGTACAATTTTAATTTAAATTAAAACAAAACGAAAAGATGATCAGAGGCGAATGTTATATGAGCTACAATTAAATATATCAAAAATATTTATTAACATGCAGAAACGAAGATCGACTGTTTGAATATTTTAGACTTGAATATTTTAATTTATATTGATTTGGTATTAGATTGAAAGGAGGTTTTAAATCTCCAACTGACAAGACGCGGTTTATAAAAAATCAATTAAAAATTCAAAAAATGTTAAAAAAAATAATGAAAATAAGGTAATTTTATTACGAGTAGTTTAATTAACAATTTTCAAATAGCTTTATTAATTAAATTTTCGACACGCATTAAAATAAATCTGTAAAAATTTCAGCTAAACGTACTAAAAATGAGTTAATAAGGGTCCTGTAGAAAAAACTGTTAGATAACAAAGCAAGGTAAAATCTCTTCGATTTACAAAATTTTAGGTACACTTATTTTAGTTAATTTGCAAATGACAATTTATTTTGGGAAAATCAGCTAAAAAAATGTTGAATATTAGTAGACTACATCCATAATCAATAGTATTTTTATGGTTGTTAAAAATTTTTCAATAAAAATGTTTTCTTCGTCTTCTTCCTATAAATCAGCTCTAGAAAAAAATTTTATTTAATAACAATTTTCCATTCTGAACTCAACCGCCTACTAATAAATATTCAGCAAATTTTTCTGTTGATTATAGCAGGATATATAATTAGTATTAAACTTAACTTAATTTTCATTTAACTAATTTTCATGTGAATTTTGTTATATGGCGCTGAGGTCTGAATAAAAAATTATTAGGTAAATTATTTTTATTATATTTTATTGCCCAATATTTTGGGTTTAGTCATCTTTAATCGTCAGCTTTACGGGGTATATATTTAAAATATTTAACAACGATTACAAAATATTTATTATTCCTTTACTAATCTTTTTTTTACATCAAGAAAAATTTTCATAATGGAATAACAAGTGTTTTGTGATCGTTATTAAATATTTTAAATATACTCTGAAGATGATAAAAGATTTTAATTGAAATATTGGGCAACAAAATGTAATAAAAATCATTTAGCAGTTTTTTATTTATTCGCAATTGAACAATGCCACAACATCCAACATGAAAATTTTAAACGTGTTGTTATAGAATTATACATCACACAGTGTGGTGTGCGGTATAATGACTTTGCGGTGATTTTTGTTAATACCAAACATACTGGACCGAGACTCACTTTTTGTTACACCTCTTATTATACCTTTCATTATATTTCTTGCACCGGTAATTGAAATTCTTTGGGGATATAACCCAAATCGTACTGCGTATTTTTGTGCTTATTTTTTAATGTAGCGCCTAATACTCATTTTAGGGAGACAAACAGACACCGAGAGAAAAAAATCTTTTGACCTGTAGGCTGATAAGAAAATTGTGTTCTGATATTTGTAAATCACTTAATTTCTAGGTACTAATTTAATTATTTAATTATTATTATTTAAAAATTTCACTGAAGTTAAATTCTAAAACTATTTATTATCTGTTTTTCTTCGAAAGATTTCAAAAGAAAGTTAAACCCAAGACAAAGATTACTCAAATTGTATTAATTCACAATTTTAACCCTTTCCGACTTTTAATTTTTCTTATATTTATAATTCACAGTTTCCGAGCGATTTCTCCTAATGCGATATTTAGCGATTAAGTATAGTTGAGGCTTAAGAGCTATACGAACCAATTACATTTTTTGAATATTACGGGATGAAACTTTTGATAAATCATGGTCTCATCCAGAGACTTTAATTATAGAGATAGGAAAGCGAAACTTATACTACTCACCGGTAGAGGGCGCTGAAATTTAGTATTACCTGAGCCACTATTTAGTATAGCCTATATTTTAAAACTCAAAAACTGCTGAAAACTGCTCAAAATAAGGATAAACCGAGCTCGGAATATATTTAAATAATAAAATTTGAGATATCTCTTTATTTTTTGGTTTCTTGTTTGTTATTATTTAAATTTAAATAAAAAAACAAAATTGTCTGAACAAAGTGCCATCTAGTGACAATAATATTTTTATAAATTATTTTTTTGGTGATGCCATACCCCTGGTCTCATCCAGAGACAATTAATTATAGAGATAGGAAATCAAAACTTACACTACTCACCGATAGAGGGCGCTGTAATTTAATATTACCTGAGCAGCTCTTTAATATCAGCTTAATATCAGTTGATCCTATATTTAAAAACTGAAAAACTGCTCAAAATAAAGAAAAAACAAGCCCGGAATATATCCAAATAATAAAATTTGAGATATCCGTTTGTTTTTTTTTGTTTTATTGTTTGTTATTATTTAAATTTAAATAAAAAAAGAAAATTGTGCCATCTAGTGACAATAATATTTTTATAAATTATTTTTTTGGTGATGCCATACTGCTGGTCTAATCCTCCAATTTTTCCGAAACATTAGCTCATTTTGAACACACTATTCCATTTTCAACCCAGTAATTTTATTAGGCTGCATTTTTTTTACTGGATAAAAGTAATTTAGTGATTTAAAAACAATAAAATAATTCGATATATTTATTAAATGCAATCGTAAATAAATAAATTAAATTAATATAAACAATAATACAGTTTAATGGAATTTCACTGATGAATCCTGTCCATTAGAGTGTCCCTTAAAAATAGATTTGTCAAATTAAATTTATAAAAAAAAAATCTCAACTGGATAAAAATAATTATTTTGTGTAACGTGATGCATATGGGGTTAATTTTTATACTTTTGGCCAAACACGCCCCACTAGGAAATGAATGAATAAAAAAAAAATTTTCCACTTGATAAAAATAATTATTTTGAGTAACTTGATCCATATAGGGTTAATGTTCACACTTTTTAAAAAAAGACCCACTAGGAAATTTACAGAATAACATTTATCAGATTTTTATTAAATTGGGATATGTGAAAAGTGTTATTCTGTAAATTTCCTAGTGGGGAGTTTTTGGCTAAAAGTATTAAAATTAACCCCATATGGATCACGTTACATAAAATAATTATTTTAATCCCGTTGAGATTTTTTTTTATCAATTTAATGGCTTTACAATCTCGTAGTCATAATCAATATTAAGTCCAATGGGCATTTTCTGACCCCAGGCCACTAAGGACTAATCTAACCAAATTTGAGTGCTGTTTTCCGAAAACCGAGTAAAATTTGATGAAAACTTTTAAATTTTTGACAAAATGAGCAATTTTTGTAAAATTTCCTGAAAAGCAGTCGCTCCAAACACAAATTCGAATTATCATTTTTCCAATTTATTTTTTTTTCTTTAATATCAACTATTATGTGGTACAAATAGCATTCGAGATCTCCAAATTAGGTATTTTAAAAAATCTTTAAAATTAATTAAAAAAAAAAACACGTTTTTGCATTTTTATCAAATTTGTGGGTCATTTTGGATTCCAGGCTAAAGTGGGTTAATGATATCTGATGAAGTCAAAATTCCATGTATGAATCATTTTGACTATATTAAATGAATAAATGGAATAAAAAATAATTTTTTTCGAAATTTCGAATTTTGGGAATTTTAAATATGTAGTAATACACTTTTTTTCCAAAAGGGGCCATTTTCGTCCAACTTTCAGCACGGGGTTAACATTTTCCAAAAAAAAAAAATCGATTTCTTCCATTTGGGACAATTTCCAATAAAACTAGTGGGTGTAATGAACGAAAATCGACAAATCGCTATTTAATCGCAGTCTACTGTCCATAGAAAAAGGCAGAAACTCGATTTAGTCTGATCTGAAAATTAATGTGTTTATAATTTTTAGAGAAAAAAGTTGTATTCTTCTTAACCTCAAATTTGCTAAAATTAAACTTTATTAACTTTTTAAACATTTTTTGTAGTTTGGGATTTTTTTGGGGACATTTTTAGATTTGTTTGGGGCAACGAAAAGAGGTATAGGTTTTTATAAAGCAAATGAAATTATTCCTCCAGAGGAATTGTGTGGATTTTCCTTTTTGTTGCAATAATAAAATATAAACATTCCTCAGGCGGAATAATTCCGCTCGCTTTATAAAAAATAGGATCTAAAACTCAAGTTTCGAAAAGTAAAAATCGTATCGTTAAAATAACAATACTAAGATTTCAATTCTTGGTACAAAATTATATATTAGTGAAAGGCATAATTTTGAGCTTAAACCCTTTCTGCTTTGGGCATGGGTTTCTGAATTAATTTTCTATTTATTCGGCCCATATAGCCTAAATAAAGTGATAAAGCGAAGTTAAAAAAAAAATCGAATTGGTTTTTAATTTATAATGCAAAAACCAATTGCAAACAATTCTTGCTTTAGACGCATTTCTTTCTTAGACCTGTTAACTTATCACAACATAAACTGAGTTTAGTGCTTAACCATAGCTATGAATGTCAAATTTATATGGAAATATCTATGGTTAACGTTTAACCATATTTATATTGGAAATAGGTTATTCGGCCTTAATAAATTTTTTTTTGTAAATTTACTAATTTTTAAATAAAATCTCAATCATTTCCAACGGCCAATTTTGAAGAGTGTACTTATAAATATTTTCTTCCAATTGTAGCATGTACTACTGTCGTTTTTACTTTCATTTTATTTACATTATTGCATTCATGAATGGGTCTCTTTATGGGTTATCACTTAATTTGATTCCTCTTTATAAGTATAAATAAAAAAAAACAACATTTGTTTTTAAATAAAACTCTCAATTAATTTGTATCATTTAAAAATGTTGTACATTCCATACATACATACTGAATTTTATTTACAAAGACATTAATTAAATTGTTCTAGAAAATTTAAATTATACTCGTATACACAGAGGTTCAGAGGTCTCCCATAAAAATTAATATTTCATAAATTTATGTGTGAAAGTTACTAAATTATAGTTAAATCTCAAAATAGTGAAGTTCAATGTATAAAAGTCAACTAAATTTATGTTCTTTTTGCCTAAATTAAAGAAATTTGGGTATGATTTGGCTCTAAAAAAATTGCAACTTAACCAGAGCTTTAAAGAATTAATTCCTTTTTGGAATGAATTCCCAAAATTTTAATTCAATTCTTTAATTCAAGGAATGAATTCATCAATAAGACATAAGCAGGAATTAATTCCTGTGAATGAATTCAAAGAATTCAAATTTATGGAATGAATTCCCTGACCAAAGCGTAAAGAATTAAAATTAAATAATTCATTCACTAAAGACTTCATTCAACACTATTTAATTCAATTTGAAGTCAAGGAATTCATTCAATTCTAGTTAACTCAACTTTTGGCTAAGGAATTCATTCAACTGTGCACTTAATTCAACTTTTGATCAAGGAATTCATTCAATTCTAGTCAATTCAACTTTTGGTCAAGGAATTCATTCAAGTTCAACTTTTGGTCAAGGAATTAATTCAATTCTAGTTAATTCAACTTTTAGTCAAGGAATTCATTCAATTCTAGTTAATTCAACTTTTAGTCAAGGAATTAAATTTATTTCGTTTAATTCCCTAAGGAATTAAATTTTTTTCGTTTAATTCCCTAGGAATTAAATTTTTTTTGTTTAATTTTCTAGGAATTGAAAACTTAATTCAGGGAATTAAACGAAAAAAATTTAATTCCTTGACCAAAAGTTGAATTAACTAGAATTGAATGAATTCCTTGACCAAAAGTTGAATTAACTAGAATTAAATGAATTCCTTGACCAAAAGTTGAATTAACTAGAATTGAATGAATTCCTTCACCAAAAGTTGAATTAACTAGAATTGAATGAATTCCTTGACCAAAAGTTGAATTAACTAGAATTGAATGAATTCCTTGACCAAAAGTTGAATTAAATAGAATTGAATGAATTCCTTTACTAAAAGTTGAATTAACTAGAATTGAATGAATTCCTTGTTGAATGAATTCATAAAATTTTATGAAGGCATTAGAAAAAAATGAATGAATTCTTTTAATATAAATCGAATGAAAAAAAAGGAATTCATTCAATTCCTTAAGTTTGGTCAGGGAATTCATTCCCAAAATATAAATTCAGTTCAAAAAAAGGGAATTAGGGAATTAATTCTTCGAAGCTCTGAACTTAACACTTTGAGGAGCATACGTTTTCTGCAGACGTGATTTTGAAGTTTTTATGATATTCATTATCTCCGACCTAATAATAGCTATGTGAAGAAAAGCTGGCTCCCTAAAACCCCTCATTTCGCTTAACAAAAATTTTTGCCATTTCGTCAGCTTATTATCGGTTTGACGTACTGACCATTTTTAAAAAAAATTTAGTAAGGAATGGATTACATATAATGTAAATATCCTACAACACGTTTCCCAATATCTCGCAGTATATCTGAGATATCCAGTATCGACTTTGGTGTACCTGCCCATTTTAAAAACAAAAACAAAAATCTTCTTTATCGTTTTTCTCCATAACAACTTTTTGCTGTATGGGTCAAACCAATAATAAGCTGACGATTTGACGGTCTTGCAGTTTTTAACTAAGCCGTTTCTATTTTACTTTCGTGATCTACAACTAAATTATAAATGAAAATGTTGTCGTTCAATAGATCTGTGATTCGTAAGCTAATGATCAGAGTTGAATATAACCAGCTGCGATACTTTCAAAATTAAAGTTCAAAGCAAAAACAGTAATAACAGAGGATAAAAATAGCATTGTTAAAATTTCGTGGATGTTAATCTAATTGAGTTGTGTTTACAATTGTCTATTTGTTTCGCAGTCAATATAAGTAGACCATTAACAATTATTTACCCATAAAGTTGTGGATTCTGAGGATGGGTCTGTAGCGGGACCCGAAAATACGTATTCTATCCTGCTGGCCATATCGAATTTTTTCAATTTTTATTCTCTGTAATTTACTTAAATGATTTTAAATCTAACAAAAAGCATTATTTTATTTCTTGTATATTTAATATTTATTCATGATTTGGGACGTATCATCATTTCCGAATATTTTAATGAATAGTTAATACCACGAAAGCCCAACCATTTTATTCCAACTTCTTTTGAACTTTCCACATAAGGTCCATTTAAATGACTAAAAAAGAAAATTAATTAAATGAAATTCTTTAAAATTAATATTTAATTTACAAATTTAATTAATAATTACCTGGCATAACATTTATTAAACCACCAAGCTCCCTTCCAATGTTCAGCGCAATTTCCGCCACCATTATCATTATCTTGATCATATGTTGAAAATGGCTTACCACTTTGATCTGATAATGAATTCCCGGCATCACCACTATAATTACCCAATTCTTTTAAAGCATACTTCTCCGCCTCGCTGCCAATAACGAATTTATCATATTTAGCATAACGAGTTTGATTGTCAAAATCTTCCAAAACTATTAGTAATTCTTGGGGTTCCCCAAATGTGGTCATGGCATGTAATTTTTCTAATCCTATAAAGAATTCACCATTTGGATTTCCAAATCCCCTTTTATATTCGGACCAATTTCGATAAAAATCTACCGAACCATCCTGTCTTCGTTGAATGACAGTCCAACCGTAATTCTGTTTTAATGATTTATAGTCAAATGTTTCATTTATAGATTTTTTTAAAGATCCAATTTCTTCAGTAAATTTTTTCATTAAATTTTCTTGTCTGTAAGAAATTTAGAAAAAAGGAATTCATTTATTTAAACCACTGAAAATTAACACATAACCATTTAAGAAATATAGTCTGAGCTCAGAGTCTTAAGTTTAACCAATAGCTTCGCAGCACACTCCAAGGATATTCGAAGGGTTTTTCAAGAAGTGACGTTCGCTTCCTGGATGCAACTGATATTTATGCACCGGAGGATATGGCAGGACAAGCAAAGGATTCGATAGGAAGTGACCTTCGAACGACACGATTCGTGGATGCAAATGATATTCAAGGACCTTTGCAGGATAAGCAAAGGATAAGGCAGGAAGCGTCCTGCGAACGGCACGCTTCCTGGATGGTGTTCAAGTACTTTCGCAAGATATGGCAGGATACGCAAAGGATAGGGCAGAAAATTACCTACGAACGGCAGATTTCTGGATGCAAATGATTTTAAAGGACCTTCCTGACATATCCTTTGGTATTCACAAAGGATATGTCAGGACACTCAAGGGATATTTCAGGAAGTGACCTACGAATGGCACGCTTCCTGGATGCAAATGATGTTCAAAGACTTTCGCAGGATATTCGAAGCATATAAAAAAGGACTTAGAAGGATATTAAAAGGACCTCGAAGGATATTCGCAGGATATTTGCAGGACCTCAAAGGATGTGACCCGCTTACGGCACACGTCCTTGTCAGGACTATTCCTCAAGAGCTAAAGGGTTCTTCAACAGGGACGCTACAAAAGTAGAAAGACAGGGACGGCAAACGACGCCATATTTCTTGCCGCTCTTTTGACATTTCTCTTCAGTAAGGTTTGCCATTTCAACGAGTCGAAATTATTAAAATTTACTACCGACATTCGGAGTCAGTGGCCTCAACGTTAAGAGCGCTACGTCCAATTTATGGTCGTCATAATGAATGGCTTCGTCAATAAACAAAATATGCGTTATTCTTCCGTGATGATCAAGACCGGCACGTTAATGTGAATGGGAATCGCTACCGTTCAATGATAACCGAATATTTTTGGCCCCAATTGGATGATATGGACTTGGGGGACATGTGGTTCCAACAGGACGGCGCCACAAGCCACACAGCGAATGTCACAATCAATTTATTGCAAACCAAGTTTGGAGAACGTGTTATCACACGAAATGGTCCAGTCGATTGGCCGCCTCGGTCGTGCGATTTGACGCCGTTGGACTATTTCCTGTGGGGCTACGTCAAATGTATGGTCTATGCCAACAAGCCAGCGACGATTGATGAACTTCGTATGAATATCGGCCGATTTATGCTTGAAAACTGTCGAAAATTGGGTTCAGCGTCTGGACTTCTGCAAGCGTGCCCGTGGTGGCCTTGCAAAAGAGATCGATTTCCATACATAATGGCATCGAACGTACTTTCAATAAAGAATTTCATTGATATCCAAAACAGTTTTTGTTTTATTTAAAAAAACTTTTGTAGCGCTCTTATTGAAGAACCCTTTAGAAAGAAAGTTTAGTAGAAATTACCTGGTGGTCACATTCACCGCTGCTGGCAACTGACCCCGATTTCTGTGATGTTGCTCTTTATATAGCTTTGAGTGTGCCAAGAGACGTCTAAGGATTAGTAGGAAAAAACCACGAGGTATATTTGAGAATTCCCCGGCCTATTAATAAGCGGAATTAATTTCAATTAAATGTAATTAATTTTATTTCAACCATAATTCTAACGGCGTGATAATACTGGCAATTCAAAAAACTTTCATATAGTAAATTCAATTCAGTTATGCAAGGGTGTTGCGAGACACGAGGGCCCGCATCGACTGCTTTTTGTGTTCTACTAAATTTAGATTTACACCCTTATTCTAAACTTAATAATAATGACAAAATTGTGACAACACAGACCATTCATTAAAAAAATATAAATGGGAAGATGAATTCGGTAGATCTCGGCTATTTTTAGATAACTCTGGCAGGTCTCGGTTATTGTCGGTAGACCACGATCTAACTATAGTTCTACATTTAGGCCGGCCAGACTTGGGGGTTTGCTTCTAAATTTGGGGATTTTTTGAAAGTCTTGTGGACAAATATTTTCATTTGGGAACAGGGAACTTTGTGGGGATTTGAAAAAGGTTATGGGATATTTAAAATCTTAAAAAGTTAAAGCTTTTACTAATTTTGTATAGCTTTCAGAAAACCAGTTTGTTCATATAATTTCGAAGAAAGGTACAAATTTAGCCTTTTACGAATTTTCCGTATTTTTCCGGGGTACAAATCTCGTAGAGTTTGCGCTAAATTTTTGATCTCTAATATTTTTGAAACTAATTTTTATCGTAAAAGTACCATCTGTAGTTTCAAGTATTTGTTTTTATTAAAATTTTTGTATTTCAAAAAACAATTTTTTCTCCAAACAACAAAAGGTGCATTTAACAAACTGAAATGTTCAATAATATTACAAGACATTTTAAAAATTAGTACTAATTAAAGAAATTGTTTATGACATCAATTGTCAATGGTCTAGAGATTACATTTCGCAGACTTATACAGAGCTGCATTTTCATAAAGTCTCGCGAGTTTTCTATCCCCTACAGATGTGCCTTAATAGGAATATATCCTCTGTGCCTGAGATTTTTTATGAATTATTTTCCAGAATCTAAAATGTTGTCTGTAGAAAAAAAAATGTCATGTCGATGGTGGATAAAAAATTAGAAATCTAAGAATTCGTTAAAAAATGTCTTAAAATCTAAAAAACAAAAATGTTTAGGCATAGGTTTTTTTTTTAATCAGTCTTTAATGTTAGTGCTATTTTTTATGTTCAAATCTACAGTTATTATGTATATCATGTTAATTTGAGCAGATTAAATAAACTCTATTACCTTTTTTTTAACGTTTTTTCTAGTTGGGAAGTTTTTTGGGAATTTTTTTCTTAGATTTGTTTGGGAATAATGACAAAAACTATCTGGCAAGTCCGTCTATATTACTATTCTGGTCAGAACAGGAATCTAATCAGGTTATTCATGTATACTTCGGCTGCAGGAAAAGTATGTTAAAACCCAAACTGGATTCTTGCACGGGGTCGGAAACTGGAATCTGGTCTATATCTTCGTGCTAAGCTTCGGAAGCCAAAGTGGAGTATAGCCTGATTAGTAATACAGCTGTAAAAGTATTGAGTACCCCGGTACTAAGTACTCAATACTGACTATTTTTTTTTTGCATAATATACCTTTTATCAACATCCTGAAATTTTAAGTTAAAAATCTAATTCAATGTGTCGAATTTTTGAAAATTTTCATCAAAATTATAGCTTTCAGTGAAATATTCATAGTTAAGAGCAATGTCCTCATTTTGCTTTTGTAAAATATCGAATCTAGAAATAAACATTTAGAAAGCTTTGGAAATTTAATAAGTTTATGATGCACAAAATACCTTTTTTCAATATGTTGATATTTTAAATTGATATTATCTTTCAAGGTTTCTAATTTTTTAAAATTTTCGTAGTTGTTTTTTCTCGTAAAATAATTTCCGAAAATTATGGAAAATAAATAAAAAATGCGGGTTAGAATATTTTCTAAAAACGTTATAAAAATAACTTGTTTATTTAACAAACAAAAACGGGGGTTGAAACGTACCTTACGCTCGGGTTGATACAAGAGTATTAAATTTGTTGGCTTAACAAAACAAGAGCTCTAAGGCTACGAGTAAATGCCAAAGAGCGCGAGATTGTTTCGTTAAGCCAACAATAGGTGCGTTCGATGCACTTTGCACGTAAACATCCCGCCCCCCTTGCACGGGTGCAACAAGAGGAGCTAAAGAGTGAGTGCGAGGTACGTTAAATTTAAAAACGGGTGTATATTTACAATTCAAAACCTTATAACTAATTAACAATTTTTATAATTCAGGGAAAACTGAATTTAAATTAGAAGAAAAAACAAATACAATTAATTAAAAAATTCAAAAAAAAATTAAAAATTTAGGCAACTCCAATGGGTTAAAAAAAAAAAAGAGAAAAAAAAACTATTTTATAAAAAAAAATTAAAAATGTTGTCCAGAGTGGACGTTTATAACTATGGTAGCCGGTTGGCTACCGCTTCCACCATAATTCACCTGGGCTTTATTGCCACTACGGCTGCCACACTGGCACTGGTGCAGTTGTTATAGCTGTTGTGGTTGGTGCTGTCTTTGTTGATGTTGGGTTTTCAACTACGGGTCGGTGAAATTTGAGGCGACGTGAGCTGTCAGATATGTTTTACCTACGGAGAAGAAAAAGAAAATAAACGGGTTAATTTTGTTCGGATACAGGTAGGAGAACAAGCTTCACAATGGGCCGAGTAAAAATGCCTGAAGCTGTTCTCACCTCGCAAACGCGAACTTTCTCATCGGGACCTTTAAAAACTTTTTCTATACGCCCTAACCTCCATTCATTCGGGGGTAAGTTATCCTGACGGATTACTACGATATCCCCTACCCGAAATTCCCTCTTAGGATATTTCCACTTCACACGTCTGTGGAGTTCCTTCAGATATTCTTCCTTCCATCGAAGAGCAAATTGATGGTGAAGAATTTTTAGCTTCTGCCACCTATTGGCATGACTGAGGGACAAATCGGACATACTGGGTTCAGGAGGAGCTAACAAGGGGGCCCCAATTAGAAAATGGCCAGGCGTTAAAGGGACAATTTCATGCGGGTTTTCATTAATTGAAGATAAGGGCCGTGAATTTAGGCAAGCTTCAATTCTAGTGAGCATAGTGGAAAACTCTTCATACGTAAATCTCTGAGAGTTGGAGATCTTTTTCAAGTGGGTTTTAAAACTTTTAACGCCAGCTTCCCAAAGTCCACCCATATGAGGGGCGCCGGGGGGTATAAAGTGCCATTGCACAATTTGACAATTGTTCTGGGAAAAAAGCTGTCGTTTAAGGTGAGAAAGAAAATGCTTTCGATCTACCTCCAGTAAATTAGAAGCACCTATAAATGCTGTCCCATTATCGGAATATAAATGGGAAGGGCAACCTCGTCGCGAGAAAAAACGGGTGAACGCTGCTAAGAACGTTTCTGATGACATGTCGCCAGTTGCTTCCAAATGTATTGCTTTTGTTGCAAAGCATACGAAAACCACTACATAGCCCTTTGATGTACGGCAACCTCTGCCACTATAAGATTTTATATCGAAAGGTCCAGCGAAGTCTAGACCTGTGTGCGTAAAGGGTCTCGTTAGAGAAGTTCTTTCTGGAGGTAATGCGGCCATAATTTGTTGTCCCGATTTCTTTTGATGTAATACACAAATAGTGCAATTACGAATAGTTTTACGGATTAAATTTTTAAGATTCGGGACCCAAAACTCCATTCGTACAATTCGAAGCATTAACGACTGACCACCATGTATGGTACACTTATGTATATGTTTTACGAACAAATCCGTAAAAGTCGCAGAATAGGGCAAAATTTTCGGGTATCTTTCATCATATGTCAGCCCGGGTGCATGAACAATCCGACCGTTCATTCTAACAAATCCATTCGGGTCAATAAAAGGATTTAAAGACAATATATGACTTTTAGAGGGGATAGGAAGTCCTTTTGATAGGATCGAATATTCGGGGAGATAAATTTGCTGACATACGAGAACAAGCCGATCTCTTACGAATTTCATCTCAACATGAGTAATATCGGGAGTGTCGTATAAACGCTTATGTGTTCGCATAAAATTAAGACAGCGAAACCAATATGCAATAATTCTCATTGCTCGGGGTAAATCAGAAAATAATTCGAGAATATCAGTTATTTTCTTTGGGGTATCATGAGAAACGACACATTCTAAATGGGAACAAATATTTATCGATTTCTGTGGCCATGTATCCCTTGGTTGAGACAACCATTTTGGCCCATGCCACCATAAGGAGTTTCCAATCAAATCACGAGCAAGAGATCCACGACTTGCCAAATCGGCGGGGTTTTCCTTGGAAACAACGTGAGACCAATTCTCAGTTCCAACCTTTCTCTCAATTACTGCCACTCTATTCGCTACAAAAGTTGGCAAATGGCACGGGGGTTTCTGAAGCCAAGTCAAAACAATGGTTGAATCTGTCCAAAGGTAAATCTTTTCTTTAGGAAGATTTAATTGGCCACACAATGATTCAACCATGTTTGCCATTAATGCCGCTCCACAGAGCTCTAAACGGGGTAACGTCTCATATTTTACTGGAGCTACTTTTGTTTTGGATGCAAGCAAATGCGATTGTATCTCAAACGGGGAAGAGATGGTGCGAACGTAGAGTGTTGCAGCGTATGCTTTTTCGGAAGCATCACAAAATCCATGGATTTCATAATCATTATCGGGGTGATAATTAATCCATCGGGGTATTTCAATCTTCTCAATGTACGGGTAATCATCGAGAAAAGAGTGCCATTGAATCAACGTGGTAGAATTCAAGCACTCATCCCAATCTGTCTTGTCCTTCCATATTTGTTGCATGATCATTTTCGCAACTATAATTTTCGGGGATAGCCAACCGGCGGGATCAAATAATTTAGCAATTTCAGACAAGACTGCACGTTTGGTGACCACATTTCTACCCGGCTGCGAAACGAGTTTAAAATAGAAGCTGTCTTTTACAGCATTCCACCGCAAGCCTAGGGTTTTAGTAGAGCTCGCATCTGAAATTTTCAAGAAATCTGTTCCAAGCAGATTCTTGTCGGGTAAAGTTTCGAGAAGACGTATATGATTCGCGGTCCATTTTCGGAGAATAAAACCCGCCGACTCAAGAACTTTAATAAGTTCATTACGTCTTCTACAACCATCATCCAACTCATGCGAGCCAGCTAGCACGTCATCAACATACATATGGTTTTTCAAAATTTCAGATGCAGCAGGACATTGAGCCTCACACTCACGGGCCAGTTGAAGTAGTGTCCGTATAGCGAGATAAGGGGCACAATTTACTCCAAACGTTACAGTTTTTAGCTCAAAGTCCTTTATATTCTCATTAGGATTACGACGGGAAAGAATCCTTTGAAATGTGGTTTGATTGGGGTGTACGAGTATCTGACGGTACATCTTTTCAATGTCCGCATTAAAAACATAACGATAAAATCGCCAACGGAGAATTAAGACCGTGAGGTCAGCCTGTAGGATAGGACCGGGGTAAAGAACATCGTTCAAACTCACGCCATTTGACGATGAATTTGATGCGTTAAAAACCACTCGAAGCTTGGTAGTAACGCTATCGGGCTTTATAACGGCATGATGGGGCATGTAATAGCTGGACGATTCATTAAAAGGGGGGTTTACCTCGCTACCATGTCCTAAAACCATATATTCGTTAATTACCTCATCATACTGCGACTTCAGTTCAGGGTTCCTCTGAAGCCTTGCCTCATTTCTCATAAATTGAGAAAGAGCTATATTACGAGAGTTTCCCAAAGACAAATTAGTAGGAAAATCGGGTTTAAAGGGTAAAGAAACTACATATCGACCATCTGAATTCCTATAAGTGGTAGATCGATAAAGTTTTTCACAATAGTCTTCGGTTTCAGTTATCCGGGAAACTGGGGGAACCTCTTCGAGTTCCCAAAAACGAGAAAGTTGATTGTTCAGTTGAACGTGGTTGAAAAATGACTTAACCGATTTCAAGGGTTCGGGTTGACCTACTTTACCGGTTACAATCCAACCGAAGACTGTCTTCTGGGCAATAAGATTGCCCTTCGGGTGTTTTCTGACATCGGGCAATAATATATGGGGATAAATGTCTCCGCCGAGAAGCAGATCCATTCGAGAACAGCTGATGTCAGCCATAGTAATATCGGGAAAACTATGATTAATTGTGTTAACAAGTGAACACGAGGGTAAACTACCAGTCAATTTGTCAACAACATATGCCTCAGTTTGAATTTTAAAACTGGGGTCAATTGGAGAACCAATTAAAAGTAAACATCTATCCGATGAAATGGCAGTAACGGTCTCATGAATGCCGGAAATTTCAGCCATTGAAGTCGAAAAAGTAGGGATACAAAGTCTCTTTTGCAACCGTTTCGAAATAAAAGTTGCTTGAGAACAGGGGTCTATTAATGCCCGGGCTGAACTCAAAATATCCTTTGTACCAACTTCACAAATCGCATTTCCTAAAAGCACGGTAGAATTCGGAGCACAATCTACCTGGGCAGTATAAGTCTGATAAGATCTTATGCCTGTAGACGTAGATGGTCCATCATCGGGATTTAATGAGACCTGAGCGGGATTATGGGAAGATACATTCGAGTTCCCAGTAGTATCAGAAGAGTTATGCGGGACATTTTGATTTCCTCTGTGAAGAAGCGAGTGATGCTTTTGCTTACACAAAAAGCAAACGTGAATGCTCTTACAAGCCTTAAATTCATGGGAGGTAGCAAGGCAATTGGTACAACACTTTAGTCGTTTTACTGTTGATAATCGCTGATCAACATTTTGTCCTAAAAATGTTGGACACAATCTAAGTGGATGTCGTTCTTGGCAAAGAGCACATCTACTCACGGTTTGGGTCGTGTTTTTCCTAGCCACAAAAGTATTTATTCTTTTCGAATCATTCAAAGATTTCTTCGGGTTAACGGGAATCGAATTCCGAGATTGATTTTGTGTGGGATTCAACTGTGAACGCCTTATATCGGTCACGGATTCAAGTGTTTGATACCGAGAGGATAAAAATTTATCCATTTCATCCCATTCGGGTAAATCGGGATTACGTTTCACAGATTCTTCCCAAAGACTTAAAGTGTGTTCCGGTAATTTAATAGAACAAACGTACACAAAAATAACATTGTATAACATTTCCGGGGTAACTTTCAATAAAGAAAGATTTGAAATTATATCATTTATGGTGCGTTGCAACCTTTTAATATTAGGCCCAGTTTCCCGCTCTATTGAAGGAATACTGAAAAGAATTCCCATTTGAGCATTTATGAGACTCTTCTTGTTCTCATATCTGTCCATTAGATTCTTCCAAGCCAGATCGAACCCCTCATTAGTCAAGGGGCACTTGCTTATGACACTATAAGCCTCGTCTTTTACCAAACTACGAAGATGAAGTAACTTTTCAACGGAGCTTATACGGGTATTAATGTACATAGCCGTAAACAAATCACGAAACGTAGGCCAACTTGTATAAGTGCCATCAAATGAATCCATTTTACAAGGCGGAAGATTAATGGTAGAGGCGGGAAGCGGGTTTAACTCTCTGGCCTTTTCTGCCCTTAAACGCTCTAAGATTTCGGTAACAAAGGAAACACCGCGAGTATAGGTAGTGTACGAAGACATATACCTATGTTTTATTTCCTTAAGCATCTTTTTGTTCGGATCAGATTCAAGGTGTAAAGAATCGTAAGATGCCCGAATAGATTCCCATAAACGATTCAATTCTTTCTCATGGGCGCTAAGTGAACCGATTTTATGATCCGCAGGAGGGAGAGCGGTTATAAATGATTCAAAATCATTCAAACGGTCACAATTTCTCACTAATTCGGAAATATCAGACATATTCGTGGATATAAGTCACTCTTTTTTCGAAGAAAAATGGGTAAGAGATATAAAGATCGAGCTAAATCCTCAAAAAAAATCAAAAAAACGGATGAAAAATTTAAAAATCAGGGTAAATTTTCAAAATTATTCCCAAAAACGGGTAAAAATTTATGAAGATCGAGTTAAATCTTCAAAAAACAATGAAGAAACGGATGAAAAATTCTTAAAATTGGGGTAAAATTTCACAAAAAAAAATAAAAAATGGATCAAAATTTATGAATTTCTAATAAATTTAAACAAATCGGGAAAAAATTTAAAAACTTTCGCTAAAAGTCGATAAAAAATCGGAAAAATTTATCAAACGTGCAAAAATGTATCAAAATATATAAAAATATTCAATAATACTTAAACAATTTTACACTGGTAAGCGATTATTCGTTAAAAAATTAGAAAAACTCGGGTAAATTTTCGGTTTTTATTCTAAATCTCAACTTTAAATTAATTCAAAACAAATATTTCGCTCAGTGTAATATTATTTGATTGCAAAAAAAGGTTTAAAAAAGCTTAATTTACAATAGTGTTGCAATAAATCACTTCGGGTACTCGTCACGGGTGAATTAATTTTCTTCAGAAAACGAAAAATACAAATTAACGAGAAATAATCGAATAATAATTCAAAATAATCGATTGTGTTTTTTGTTTCACTATGAATCACGGGAAAAAATTCGATTTTCTAGCACTCTTCACAAAATAACACTTTTTATCCGATTATTCGTTCGATTCAAATGGTGCAACACTAATGTAATGTGTGTAACAATATAAACAAAGTAAACTACCAACAAAAAACAATACAAAAAAAGAACCACTTGTACTCACAACAAACGTATGAACAAGTGGAGTATATTTTATTAAGATGTTTTATTCTTTTATTTATTTAAACACACGAGTTATTTGATTTAAAATTAATTTATTTTCGCGAGTAAAATAAAAATTAAATTAATAACTTATTTTAAGTTTGTCCGTCCGTTTGTTTAATAGAAAAAAACAACGAGTAAAAATGTTATGATCACTATTCTCTTTAATTCCTTTTAGTTTGTATGCACTTGCGGGGGGTAAACACTTATCTTGTAATTAAAAAAAAGAGAATTAAACAAAACGGCTTTGAATTTTAAGAGTAAAACCAACGAAAATTAAGGTTTTTTTTCTTATTGTTTTCTAAACAAAAGAAGCACACAAATAAATAAACAAATTGAAGGCGCTTTTTTATGCACTTGTTTTGTTGGTAGGATTTATTTTCTTTAACGCGGGTTCACTGTATATATATTTATATTCTTTTATATTGTTACACTTATTTATTTGAACACTTTATTTCAAATTACGTACCTTTATTCTAAGGGGGTTTTATGGGGTAATAATTTTATTGGGGTTTATACTTAATCCTCAGCAGCGAATCCAAGAAAATTCGGGTTAATTTTCTGAAAATAAAATAATTTTCGGAGAAATTATTTTACGATTTCGGGTTCTAAATTATCCGGTTCGAAGGACCAATGTTTTTTCTCGTAAAATAATTTCCGAAAATTATGGAAAATAAATAAAAAATGCGGGTTAGAATATTTTCTAAAAACGTTATAAAAATAACTTGTTTATTTAACAAACAAAAACGGGGGTTGAAACGTACCTTACGCTCGGGTTGATACAAGAGTATTAAATTTGTTGGCTTAACAAAACAAGAGCTCTAAGGCTACGAGTAAATGCCAAAGAGCGCGAGATTGTTTCGTTAAGCCAACAATAGGTGCGTTCGATGCACTTTGCACGTAAACAGTAGTTAAAAACAACATTTTCGTTTTGCTTTTGTAAAATCTGGAGTCTGAAAATTAACAATTAGAAAAAACATTAACTTTTTAAAGAAATTTAGTTTATATTATTAAAAATACCTTTCGTTAATGTTCTGAAGTTTCAAGTTGATATTATCATTCATATTTTCGAATTTCGTAAATTTTTCATCAAGCCTGCAGGTAAAAGAAACGGAATTTAAATGTCATTTTTGAATACCCGTTATTTTAAATCAAGTCTATTTTTTTAACATTAAGATGAACGTATGTACGTATACCGGAGAATTAAAAAAAGTTCCTGAACTTTAAGTCACGAATTTTTGAAGTATTTGAATTCAGCGTATTGCTGTTTTCCCTGACTTCGTGATGTGAAAACGAAAAAGAAAAAAACTGCAAGTCTACTGTTCATATTAAATCAAATCTAATACTTTTAATCCGATGGAAAAAGTTTTTTTAAATGCCAATTTATTGATCAATTTCCATTCCGCGGAATTCAATTTTCTTTGACTTTGTGGATCACATTTTTTTTTTAATAATTTGCTGTCTGTAATATATTTGACATACATACCTTTTATTTAAATCAACTAAATATTGTTTTAGTTCAATATTTTCAGTCAAAATCATATTTAACTTCGTAAAGGCGAATTCAATAGCAAGCGCTCCATTATCTTCGTGGGGATACTATTTAATGAAGAAATAAATAATTTTAATATAGAAATAAATACAAATTTGTTGCTCACTATTAATCGTAATTTAAATTAACGAGTCTAATGTAAACAGCGTAATTATACTGTGCTACAAAAATCGATTTTATTACTCAGACTTCTATTAAAGTATTTTAGGCTGAGGGCAAAAAGTTCAATAATAGCGGCTTTCTGAATTTTGAGCTTTTTACCCATAACTCATAAAAAAATTCCCAGTGTTGAATGTAGGACTACCAATAATGAGACTCCATATATTCAGATTTATTTTAAAACATAAAATAATATATGACCCTAATGATTTATTTTCATTATTACTTCAAATATAGAGTTTCTTTTGGATTTTTTGTAGTTTTTTTTTTTTTTTTGAAACCTGTTTTTAGACTCAAATTTCTATAAAAAACAGTTAAAATAACAACTGCTGATTACTACACAAGGAATTGTCATTAAACTTTTTTAAGAAGTTCGTAAAAAAACCTTCTAAATAATAAAATATGCGTACGTAGTAATCACCACTCGAAATTTTCGTAGCCAAAATATTGTGTACGGAAAAAATTAACACTATAAAGATTTTGTTGTACATTGAAGTCAATTGATTTTTCGGAACTGATGCAAAATTAATTTTGATATCAAAACAAAAGCATATTTATTTATATAATCAAAATGCAAATATATATATGCCAGTCCATTGGCTTTGTATTTTTATATATCATTTCGATTATCAGCGGTTCTAAATCATTGAGAAGTAAGAATCTTCATAGGCAAATTATCAAGTTTTTTAGCCGACTGAAGTTTTTTTTATTTACGTAGTAACAGTTTACTAAAAATACTTGGGCTTTGTTTTTTGGATGTCAACTAAACTTAGTTTAATGGTGTGTTTAATTCATATCAATAGAAAATTAACCGGAGTTTAACTGAGCATGATGTTTTTCAGTAAGTAGTAGTTTAAGAAATGTAAAATTACTTGATTATGTCGAAATAATTTATATCTACATTAAATGGAATTGTCATAAAAAGGTGGTAGCATTTAATATTTTATCTATCAATTTGTTGCAATGTGGCATTACTGAAACAAATTAATGCCCAACAGCTGTTTTCTGTTGACAAATTTGTACTTTATTTTATCTAACAAATGCTGCTGATATAATTCTCAATCAAAGGTAAATTAAACGATAACTGAAAAATAAAATAACAACCCAGCAAAAAAAAAGAGATGCCGGAGCAGTAGAAAAAGTACTACAATTGATGATCTAGTTGAACTTCTTTTTTAACATAAAGATTAATGATTTTAAGATTGAGTTGTCATAGGAGAGGTGTACTCCCACTTCAACATTTTTTCAGTACTTTTAAATTAGTGCAAAGGAAGCTCTTTTTCATCCATTAATAGTTAAAAAAAAATTCTTATGAAAAAAATTATATTTCTTTTAATTTACAAAAGTTTTCTTAAAAAAAAAGAAAAAAAATATTGTTTTCAGTACTATTTTTACAGGTGCATAAAAAGCAATTTCTCATAATTTTTTTATATACATATGTACATATTTTTAAAAATTGAAAAATTAAAAAATATATGGAATTTAAACAAATTGATTAAAAATATTAAAAAAAAAAATTAATTAACTAAACAAAAAAAAAAAAAAATTAAAAAAAATAATAAATATTTGAAAAAATTAAAAAAAAAAAATATAAAAAATATTGGCTCCGGTGGGAATCAAACCCACGACCCTCTGTTTGGAAATGCCAAATGATACCAACCCATGTAAAAAAGTTTAGATCTGATCAGATCTTTTTGGATCTAAATAGATATGATTGAATCTAATTAGATCCTCTACTAGATCTCATCAAATATGACATATGTGATAATACCTTATTGCAAAATCTGATCAGATCTAGTGCCAAATCTGTTCAAATCGAAAGTGATCTGGACAATTGCGCCAGATATGCCTAGATCTGATCAGATCTAATTAGATCTCAAATTTGTCCCCAATTTTGAGATCTAATTAGATCTGGTAAGATCTACTAAGATCTGGCTAGATATGCCTAGATCTGATCAGATCTAATTAGATCTCAAATTTGTCCCCAATTTTGAGATCTAATTAGACCTGGTAAGATCTACTGAGATCTGGCCAGATCTGATCTTTTCTACAAGGGAAATCACTTTTAGAGCAATTACTCTTTAGAAGCAATACTTAAGTGATTTTTTGGAAGTTGTTCAGAAGTAATTCTAAAAAAGCTATAAAAATATACTAACGGATACCGTGGAATGAAAGAAGTGATTTTTTTAAGTTGTTCAGAATAGCTTCTAAAAAAGCAGTAAAAATACACTAGCAAATACTTGTGAAGCAGTGCAAGAAGTAGTTTGTAAAGCATTACTTCCAATTTTTTTTTTGCTGGGAATACATATAAAATGCATACATTTGAGTTACAAATTAACATTAATTCATTAACATTTTTTTTATTAAATAGTTAGTCAATAAATAAACTTACAAATAAAAGTTTATTAAACTTAAATCATATTTCTTTCTGTCACTTTAAATACTATCCAAACCATATTCACTAAGCAATAAATTCGTGGCACCAGCAGCCTGTTGACGTTGCATATTAAGCAGCATACGATGACGCAAATGCATTGTTTTCAAACGGTTCATGCGGCGCTTTAAATTACAATAGACGGGACAGCAATCCGGAAATGGTTTATACATAAATTCCTCTTCGTCACCTTGTGTGCATTGATCGGGTAAAATATCCAAACAGCTAAAATTAATGATAATATACAATAAGAAAATAAAATAAAATTGTTAATAACTTTGTAAACATTTTCATATTTCAGATTTAAAAGAAATTAAAAGACTAAAAACACAAAAAAATTCACTAAGTACTCATTTGGTCTAGACATTTTTTCCACTACAAACATTGACCTGGAACGCGTCATGATTTCATTATTTTCACAAAATAAATTTGAACATAAACTCAAAAGCATTAGACGTCTAGGTAAAGATTTTGACTGTTCCCATAAGCAGCGGCGATAGGTTCCTTTCAAGCAGAGTAAATTAAAAAATTTAAGCAGAATTTTTAAAAATATTTGTTTTTTATTACTTACTTAACACACCATTATCCTCTTCACTAGAATCCATGCGTGGTGTATATTTTTTCATATGAAATTCTCCAAAACCCCAACAATATCCTATTGTCATGGTTAATATAATTAAATATTTTAACATTTTTAAAATTTTAACATTAGTCGTATTTAAAATTTAATAGTTTAGAGAACTTTGTTTATCCGAGTTTGATTCTTTTAAAAGTGTTCATTTAAAACTAACTTAAAAGTTTACAAAACAAATGTTCAACAGATTTTTACTGAAAATTACTTTAGAGACATACATACATTTTTAGAGAACACTCAAGAAGAAATGTAGTAGTTTATTTTAAGGATTGATTTTCGATAATTTTAAAATGGCACCCAACACAGGAGAATTTAATTACACTAGAAATTTTAAACCTTTTACTAAAAACTTAAATTTTTTATTAAAAGTAGCTTTTTATATAAGAAGTACTTTTTTTTAGGAAAAAAAGCTTTTTTTCCTAAAATGTACTTATTTAATAGAAGCTCTCAGAATCACTTGCTGATTTAACGATGTCCGTCCGTCCGTGTATATAAAACGAATGACTTTAATCAAGATACAGGCCGCGATACTAAAGACAATTGAATGAAATTCGGAACACAAGATTTTAGTACTCCAAGGACAAACCCTATTGAAAATCGTTAAAATCGGTCTATGGTTTGACCTTGTCAACCAAGAATGGCGATTTTATGCGATTTCCTGCACTGGAGCTACATAATTTTATTTATGAATTGGACAGTGCTCACTTCGGACAAACAAAAAAAATTCTGGTGCAAACTATTCTTAATTACAACCGATTTTTGACAGCGTTTTGAAGAGCGAAAAGTTCGAAAAATAGCGAAAACTTTATTGATCTTTAGTCGTTTTTTATTTTCAATATAAAATTGTTAAATGAATCGTATCAATTCGGTAAATAGAACTCGCGTTCTAACTAATAGACCAATCTTTGGATGCCTGGCTTTTTAAGTAAAAGTCAAAAGTTTGACGTAAAGAGTTTCAATACTCAATAAAACCGAAAACTTCACGATCTCAATTTTGGATTTATATCGGAACAAATATTTACACAACATATCAATTCGAAAACTAAAATATAGGACGTAAGAGGCAGCATATAACCCGGAATCGTGATCTGATCCAATATCCGAGAAACCGGTATTTACCTTTTTCAACACGTTTTTCCCTTTTGAGTGAAATTTACTTTTTTTTTAAAGAAAGGCACTTTCTTAATAAAAGGCTCTTTTTCAATAAAATGTATTCATTTAATAAGAAGTAGTTTTTTAATAGAAGGTACTTTTTTAATAAAAAGTCCTTTTTTAATAAAATATACTTTTTTAATAAAAGATAATTTTTTAATAAAAGGTACTTTTTTAATAAAAGTTATTTTTTTATTAAAAGTTACTTTTTTAATAAAAGGTAACAGGTACTTTTTTCATAAAAGGTCCTTTTTTAATAAAAGGTACTTATTTAATAAAAGGTATTTTTTTCATAAAAGGTAATTTTTTCATAAAAGGTACTTTTTTCAAAAAAGGTACTTTTTTTAATAAAAGGTTCTTTTTTCATAAAAGGTACTTTTTTTAATAAAATGTACTTTTTTCATAAAAGGCACTTTTTTTCATAAAAGATACTTTTTTCATAAAAGGTACTTTTTCATAAAAGATACTTTTTTCATAAAAGGTACTTTTTCATAAAAGGTACTCTTTTAATAAAAGGTACTTTTTTCATAAAAGGTACTTTTTTCATAAAAGGTACTTATTTAATAAAAGGTACTTTTTTAATAACAGGTACTTTTTTCATAAAAGGTTCTTTTTTCATAAAAGGTACTTTTTTCATAAAAGGTACTTTTTTCATAAAAGGTACTTCCCAGCAAAATCTTTCATTACCAAATAAGTGGTTATATAATAGAAATTCATAGCTCCGCACAACTTATTTTTTGGCGTCTAAGCTCATTATTTTTGTTTGGCGTGGTCGTTTTTATAAGTAGTCACGCTTACCCGCTCGCTTACGAAAAAATGAGAAATAAGTAGTTATGAGATTTTGAATAATAAGTGGTTACACACATGCTTACAAAAAGTTGAATTATAAGTGGTTATCCGATTGGTTACTTGATTCTTAAAAATAAGGAGTTAAGCAAATACTATTAGCTTAAGAAAATACATTCAGAAAAATTTAAGTTTTTTTTAATGTGTAATTTTAGGACTCGTCAAAAAAATTTAAACATAAACATATTTACATAAAATAAATAAAATGTATAAAATTTAACTGTGTAAAAAGTACTTATTTAAAATATTACGAGTAAGTCATTATTTTATATTTAGAAACAATGAATACAATAGGCCGTTATTAGGAAGTCATTATTTTATATTATAAAATAATGCAGAAGGTAATGATATATCATTTTTGGTAATGCAGATAGTAATGAGGTGTCATTACCAATATTTTGCTGGGTTTCTTCATAAAAGGTACGTTTTTTATAAAAGGTACTTTTTTCATAAAAGGTACTTTTTTTAATAAAAGTTCTTATTTAATAAAAGGTACTTTTTTATTAAAAGTTCCTTTTTTAATAAAAGGTAATTTTTTAATAAAAGGTACATTTTTAATAAAAGGTACTTTTTATATAAAAGGTACTTTTTTTTAATAAAAGGTACTTATTTAATAAAAGGTACTTTTTTTTATTAAAATGTACTTTTTAATAAAATGTACTTTTTTATAAAATTTATACCGTGCAAAGTATTTGGTTCGCAAAAAGCTTTTCTATTCATGCAGATTTATTATGAACCAGCTTTTTTGTTTCCCTATATCACCCTTCGCTGTATTTTTACTAACATCTTTCTTTAAGTGTATGTATGTGCAATTTGAAAATGTTTGTATAAATCGTAGCTTGTATTATTGTTTTGTTCTCACCACTGATTAAGGTAAATTACAAAATATAAAAAAAAATATCCACATAAATATTAAAAGCTTTACTTCTACTCGCAAAGCTTAAGTGTCGTTTCATTAAACTACAGTTATACGAGGGCTAGAAAAATCAGATTCGTTTGATCGCCTAAAAAGTCATTTTTAAGTTTTTATCTATCAAGATAGGTCCAGAATTTAAAGGCGGTTATGCCTTATATAATATCCTGCTCTAAAGCATTTTTCGATCTTTGAAATTGGCTATAACAATTAAATAATTGAGCTCGAGGTCTTTATAGTTTTATAAAATATCTTTCTTTATTTTGTAATAACGATATTTCGTCATACTTTGGACGACATCATCAGGGTTTATGTAAACAGTAGCAAATATTAAAAACCGTTAAAAATTTTGCCTGAACTCATTACGCCTTCCAGCGTTTTAAATGTAGTGCTGACATGCCAAGTGTTCACAGACAAAAATTTTAAGGGTTTTTAATATTTGCTGTTGTTTACATAAACCCTGATGTTTTCATTCAAGGAATGACGAAACATCGATATTAAAAAATAAAGAATATTGTAAAATAAATAAGAATCTTGTAAAAAACTACAAAGACATTGAGCTCAATTATTTAATAATTATAGTAAATTTTAAAGGTCAAATAATGCTTCAAAGTTTATAATTAAGATTGAGACTTAAGTTGTTAGTACAAAAATATTTCTTAAAAATAAAGGTGTTAATTTATGTATGTGATTGTGATTTATTATATTTCTGAAAATAAATCTCGAACTCATAAAATTTCAATCGAAAATCGGAATTGAAAAATAAACTTTTTGATAAAAAAAATTTTGTTTTTAAATGAAAAGTATTGAATGATTTCAATCGAATATTAATAAATTCCCTGAAATCGTGCCTTTTGTTCAATCGTATTATATTTAACAATTATTGTCAACATATTGGATAAGCCATTTTCAATGGCTTAAATACAGATTTAGTGGCCCTACAAAATTCTTCACTATAATGTTCTGCTGCATCGAACAAATTAAACAAATTTATTAAATTCGCCATTAAAAATTCCAGAATAATTTTTGGAAATTATTGATTTGGAAAATCTCCCCTAGTGCTTTTTTTAAGCTTGTATGAAGATAAAGATTTTTGGTCAAAAATCTTTTTATTTTTAATTTGATTTAGCAAAATTTCCTAGTGTACCCTCGTATTCAAATAATTTATTACTCGTAGCATGTTGAACATAAACAAAATGCAAAGTAAATTTATCACTTTACTTTCGCCTAACATTATTCTACGTATCAGAAAAATTTCATTTAAATATATGGGTGTTAAATTTGATTATGAAAATAATAAAAATAAAAAAATAACGTTTAAATTTTCTAAGGTCATTTAAATGAACTAGGTTTTCAATTCATGATCTTTATGTTTATAGTGTAGAAAATTTTGGAAATTACATATCAAGCCATATTTATCATTGAAAATTTATTATTTCGTATCATAAAGCCCATATGATACTAGTTTTATTTTGTATTGATCAAATATTTGAGAACAGTGCAAATCTATAGTCAAAGGAAAATTTCAAAACTGCCAAAAATACAACCATACTCATACGTCAGGGAAATCAATGACAAACTGTCAAAAAAGTGTAAAAAGTTTCAACTTTAAAATGACATTTAATCATTAATTGTTGAGTATTTGTGAATTTCCTAAGTTTTTCTCCGTTTCTGGCGTCTTTTTTGGGTTTGTAACGATTTTTAATAATTGTAAGGGATTTTCCGTTCAAACAAAGTGTGCATCACTGTTTGTTTGTTTACAAATTGCTTTTCTTATTCTTCTTTCTAATATTTGTTGATTCATTTCATCAATCCAATAGCAATTCAATAAAAAATTAGGCAGGTTTCATAAGGGCTTAAAGAATACTCGTATACTTTTTGAATCAGCTCTTGTACCCGAGTTAAAGCGAAAGGAATTCTCGAAAAATATTTTGATATGTAGAAATTTCTACCTTTTTTACAAAAAAAAACTGTTATTAAAAAAAATACACCTAAGAAATTAAGGGGCTTGCCGACTATGTGAAACTCTGCACCACAGCAACATTTGGGTCACATTTCTGGAAGCGGATCAGATTTCTGAAATGAAATTTCCATTAACGTTAAAAAAATAGTGGAATATATAATTAGGAGCAATAAAAAGTCGATTCCGATCAAGTTATTTATTTTTTTAAGACAAGCAACACTCAGGAAATTCTTCCTATTAATTAACATGTTGCTTTCTTTTGAAAGGGGTTAGAGAAAAAATGAAAGGTGGGGAAAAATAAAGGGCTTTAAATATGGCAACACTATAATTGCACGAAATGTTGAATATTTACTTATTAGAAGAATTGTTGCGCGGCATCTGGTGGAGAGTTAATGAACTTTGCTCAAGAGTTTTAATTCATAGCCCTGTTAGTTTAACAAATTTAAATCCCGATTTCTTCGATACTGGAATGGGTCGAAGCTCCGGGCTGTATGGTCTGTCTGTTAGATTTGAAATTCTATTTAATATGGCGATCGTGATCGGGTTTTTCGTGGTCTTGAAAATGTACGCACCACTACGTGGAGATGGTATAATAAGTTTGTGCTGATGTTTGTAGCAACAAAAAATACTGGACCTAGACTCACCTTTTTGTATACCGATTGGCTCAGAATCACTTTTTGTTTCGATTTATCGATGTTCGTCTGTCCGTCTGTCTGTCCATGCATTCTTGTGCGCAGTCTACAGGAATATTAAGATATTTTGATGAAATTTGGTACACCGACGAAGCCTATTGATTTTTATTTAAATCGGTTTTTGTTTAGACCAAGTGCCCATATAAGGACCCCCCGCCCCCCAAAATTGGCTTGGTTACACACTACAGCTCGCAAATATTAAGATATTTCAATAAAATTTGGTTCGCTGACTCACATGGTCTCAAGGGCAAATTCTGGTCCTTATCGCCCATATGGGCTATAATTCCAATTTTCTCTTCTTTTTTACGAAATTATATTCTAAATATATAACTATATCTTGTTAAATATTGCACAATATATAGTGCAAGATATTACAATATCCAATTATATATAGGCCTATATATAGTTACATATGCCTCATATAATTATGTATAATTGTATCGAATTATATACCATTACATCTAATGGATATAATTATATTATATTCGATACATTTTGATGAGGACAAAATCCGGATAAAATTGTATCAAACCATATCTTATTCCATTAAATTAGATCTAATTGTGTCAAATTAGATCTAATGTGATAATAATGCGATCTAATTTGATACAATTAAATGTTTTCATTTTATAATATCAAAAGTCATATATTTTTTTTTTTTTTAGTAGGGTCAGGTTTTAATTTTAAATTTTCTTTTATTTGATTAGTTTTTTAATTAAAACAAATACATTAAGTCTTAGATTAATAGTCTTTATTTAATATTTAATTTAATTTTGTATACCTTCCCGATTTTGTTATATTTATTATTAAGTTTTGTTTTGTTCAAATTTATCGTGCCACATTATTCTGCTCTGGTCTGGAAGATTAATTTGTTGTTAATGAAATTTTCTCTTGCACCACAGTTGGTGATGGTGTTGTAGCTAAGAATTTTTAAAACATATTTAAAAGTGTATTTTTATTTGAACATTTTTGAAATCAAAATGTTTATTAGTATCACTTTACCATCGGTATTCTCTTCCACTTGAGTTTTGGCAGCACAATATAAATCATTACATAAAGGATAATCGACATTGCTAGAACTTAAACGACAATCGTTTAATCTGTAAAGAAAAATTTAATAAAAAAAATATTCAGGGTCGTATGAATAATCAATTTTTAATTTTATAAGTGGCTTATAAAACAAATTTTGCATACAAAATTCAATTTATAAAGGTGTTATGATTTTTAAAATTTTTATGCATAATCATTATAATATATTATTTTTGGGACTTGGAATTGATTTTGTTACAGTTCTTTCGTTTACATTACTATATAATTAAAAAAAAATATTACTATATTAACCCTCTAAAGCATGTAGCTGGCTAACTTCGACACTGTTGCACACAGAAAACAATTTTAAAATCAAACACAAACAACTTTAAATTAAAAAGAAACAGCCTTAAATTCAAACTAATTTTGTTGTCTTTTTAATTTAAATATGTTTCTATTTATCTTTAAAATGAGAAAGCAAAATATTAAATGTTGAAATACTAATTTAACTACTAAAAGTTTTATTTTAACTAGCATCATATTTATTTTAATAAGATTCATATTTATAAAAAAAATGCTTCTTAAAAATAAGATGTTAATTAAAATGTGATATAATAACTGATTTAATTATGAATTTTTCTCTGTGTAACTTTGAGTATTCACTAATGAAAGAAATTTTATTATTTTTATAGAAAACAAAATTTTCTTCATTTTCAGTTTACAAATTTTGGTGTGAGTCAAAGTCAAAGTTTCTTAAACTTAAAAAAAAAATTCTTAGAATGAAAGTGAATTTCCAAAAATTCACACAAATATTAAACCTTTGCGAAAGACTTGAATTATGACAACGAAATTAGCCTACGGTCTCTTCTTTGCAAATAAATTACCATTTTAGTTTAAGAACTCACAAGATTTTGGCTGTATATTAGACCGTACCTCAAAAAAAAAAAGTTCGCCGTACACCCTCCAATATGAAGTATTTTTGGTAGGCGATTTAAAAAAAAATTTTTTTTTTGCCGACCGTACGGGTCGCCTTTTTTAATTTTTTGTTATAGCTTTGGCATTTAAAATCGGCTTTTAAAGTGTGATATATCGATTTTTTTGCCTCGAGGAGACCAGTGTTTTGCTATATAGTAAAAATCCAATTTAAAAAAAATTAAAAAGGCGACCCCTACGTTCGGCAACCAATATATAAAAAAAATTTATACTGGGTTTAGCGAAAAACTTCCTTAGCAAAAGTTTACTGATTTTTTGCGAGCTTTAATTTTCTGACATTAGGGTCGTACATTAGGGTAATAGCTTCTGAGATCTGGTGGGTAACTACTAGAATGGGATACTTGAGGTCAAAATGTCCTTAGAGCAAAACACTGGTCTCCTCGAGGGAAAAACATCGATGTATCATACTTAAAGATCCGACTGCAAATACCAAAGATATAACGAAAAATGTAAAATGGCGACCCCTACGTTCGGCAAAAAAAATAAAAATTTTTTTTTGAAACCTCCTTGCAAAAATACTTCATATTGGAGGGTGTACGGCGCACTTTTTTTTTTTTTTGCCTGTAAGGTGGTACGCTCTACTGTATATGCTTAAAGGGCATCATCTTAACTCAAAAGTGTATTTTACTGAAATCTGGATAAATTCGTTTAATGTATATATTTGTAGCAAAATGTGTTAAATTGAGCTAAATATATTATAGGCAAAGAATGTTTTTTTTTAATTTTAGGAAATCAAAAACCGTTATAATTTCCAAGATAGCAAAATTTAAATTTTAATTCTTGGAAATAAGGCCTTTTCTCCTTTAAATCGTTTGCTTTACAAAAACAGTTTGTTAATAAAAAATCTGTAAATTAAATTTTCTATCGCAGTATTATGGTTTTTGTTATACAAAATTTAATAAATATCAATTAAACCTACGAAAACTAATTTTAAGCGCCCGTTGGCATTAGATGGTTAAAGTAGAGTTGTAAAAGTATTGAGTATTCCGGTACTAAGTACTCAATACTGATTGTTTTTTTGAGTACTCAATACTAAAACGGTACTACTCAATACTTTTAAAGATGCAATTTTCCGTAGAAATGTGTATTTTTCGTATGAAAATACAACTCTAAAAATAGTACTAAAAATACAACTCTGGAAATACAACTCTATTTGTGAAGCAAAGAAATTTGTAATGAATTTTTGGGAAAAATTATTTAATTAATTTATTTAAAATGTTTGAAATTTATTAAAATGTAAGTAACAATAGTTATTTAACACGTGTATGTGAATTGTTATTATTTTTCCTTATAAATACCAACTCATAACATTTTTATTTTTAAATTCGAAAAAACTGTTAAAAGTATTGAGTAGTATCGAGTACTCAATTGAAAAGTATTGAGTAGTATTGAGTACTCAAAAAGTATCGAAATTTCACAACTCTAGGTTAAAGTTTAAATTTACTTCAAGTTTATTTAAAAGTTGTTTTGAAAAAGAATACTCACTTTAGTTCTCCTGCTATATCACATTTATATTTACAATAAAATGAACCACCCCACCAATTTGGCATTTCACATTTCTGTATATCGAATATTTCTAAAAAAATAAAGATTTAAAAGATTTTCATAAAAAAGTCGTTTTAAATTAAATTTTTAAATATTATTTAAATAAAGCCTTTATTTAAAGCGGGTGCTACGGGTGCAGATTTTCCAACTACTTACTTGCTGTTTCAAATTTTCTGCAGGTGATAGATTGTGGTTCAAAATCTAATAAAAATATAAAGAACATTAAATAAAATTATGACAAATATATTGATGCTGCCAATAAAGTTTAACCCTTTATTTAATCGGCAAACAAAACTTAACCCTCTAATGATTATTTTATAATTAGAAATTAAATAATTTTGATAAAAATTTCAATTTCCAATTTCTTTGTAAAGATTTTTTTTTTTAAAGAATTAATACGGTACTGCAAAAATATTTTGCCGCTGTCGACATTTTTTTGTTAAGGCCGGGATTTTCTATCTTCATCTTATGCCAGATCGATACCAAAGATAAACTTTTTACTATCAAGTTAAACCTTTAATTGTCAAAAAGTGCATTTGTGAAGCCGTGCACATACGGTCAATATAATTAATATCAATTTTACTGATCTTTTCACACACACTTTCAATGTTATTAGAAAAATATAAATGAAATTAAAATTCATCAATATTTTCCATTCTATAAGAAATTGCAAAATTTAACAGATTTCATTTAAAATAAAACCACGTTTACAGTAATTTTTTTTTTAATTTTATTTATTTATTTTTCAACAACAAAAGCCAAATTTAAAGGTAAACATACGCGTTCAATATTATTGATCAATGTTTTTAAAATCAACCAATTGGAACAGAGTATTTAAAGATAAAAATCCAAAACATTTTGAATTTTTCAATTTAATTGATAAACTTTCAATAATTTCAAAAAATTTATCAAATTTATTGAAAATGTATGGTGCACTTAAAGGATGAAGATTAAACGAGTAAAAAAGTTAAAGTCGGGCATTCCAACTATATAGCACCCTACAGGAGTCTGGTTGAAAGCCAAATATTGTTTAGAATGGGCTGAAATGGAATTTTGTTAAAATTTGTCAATAAAATGATAAAAAATAGAATAACGGTAAGAAATTTTGATTTTATCTTAGGTTAAGTGTATGTAGGAGAAAATTGGAAATATTGTCCATATGGGCAATAGGTCCAAATATGGAGCGATACTATCCAAAATCAATGGGCTTTGTCTTTGGGCATATGTGAGACAGCGCACCATATTTTATTTTTGCGAAAAATCACATATTTAGGAGACCTTTATATGGGCACTGGGTCTAAACCTGACCCGATTCCAATTAAAATCAACAGGGTTTGTCCATGGGCTCATGTTAATGAGTGTACCGAATTTCATTAAAATATCTTTGTATTTACGACCTATAGCATTTGAAAATGCCAATTTAAGGGGACTTTATATAGGAATTGAGTTAAAAGTAAACTCACCCAGCAAAAAAAGAGATGTCGAAGCAGTAGAAAAATCACTACAATTAATGATCTAGATGTACTTCTTTTTAAGCATAAACACTACTGATTTCAATATTGAGTTGTCATAGGAGAAGAGTACCCCTACTTCAATATTTTTTCAGTACTTTTTGAACAAGTGCAAAGGAAGCTCTTTTTCACCAATTAAAAGTTCAAAAAAATTCTTCGCAAAAAACATAATTTTTTTATTTTACAAAAGTTTTTTTATTGCCGCCACCGGGTATCGAACTTGCGACCTCGCGATTGCTAGTCTACCGCTCTACCGCTGAGCTATTTTTTGATATGAAAGTTGACTGGCATAAAATCATCACTTTGTCATTGCGAGATATTGTGCTTTATTCTCTTCAATAAAAATACTATTTAAATAAGTGCAAAAGGCGTACTGCAATTCAGTATTGTTTTCAGCTCTTTTCCATCATTTTTAATTTATATATTTTTAAAAATTGAAAAATTATAAAAATATTGAATTTGAACATATTAATTATAAATAAGAAAAAAATAACAAAAAATTAAAAATGTATACAGAAAGAATTTACAAAATTCTTATTAAATTTTTAAACACCTTTCTCATACCAAATTTGTAAATATAAAAAAAAAACCTTTTTAAAAAGGCACCAACAAAGAATTTTGTAAATCCAAAAAAAAAAATTTGTTTTTTTTTGTAACTTTGAATTTTTATTTTTAAACAATTTTTATATGAAAGATAACAATTTAAAAACGAGCTAAAAATATTTCAAACAAAAATATTGTTGGAAATAAAATTTCAATTTCAAAGAAAATGTGATTGCTTTAACAAATTCCCATTGTTGGTGCCTACTGTTTTTTCTGTGTATTGTTCCCTCTAGGACTCGAACCCGCGATCATCTGTTTAGAAATACCAAATGATACCAATACCACTTTTTAGGATCACTTGTTGAGTAATTATGCTTTAGCAGCAATATTTAAGTGATTTTTTGGATGTTATTCAGAAGTATTTCTACAAAAGCTGTAAAAATATACTAACGGATACTTTGGAAGCAATGAAGGAAGTGATTTTTTTAAGTTGTTCAGAATTGCGTCTAAAAAAGCAGTAAAGGTACACTAACGAATACTTGTGAAGCAGTGAAAGAATTAGTTTGTAAAGCATTACTTCATCTTTTTTTTACTGGGATACTTTGCCCATGAGTCTATGTAGTAAACAGTAGTTCTTTTTTAACTATAATTACAGTTACTTTTATATGAAAAATAAAAAGCAACTGTTATGTCAGTTATTTAGGAAAACAACTAAAGAAAAATACTGTAATTTCCTAACAATTGCTTAAAGCAATTATTTTTGATATCATAATAAACAACTACCAGAACAGTATTTTTACAGGAAATTAAATTAATACAATTTTTGTATTTTTAATGCAAAAATTAGGATCATTGTTGGAAATTACTATTTTTTTAGTTATTTTAAATATGAATAATTTCATTAAATTTAAAAAATTTTTGTGTATTTTATATTTGTTATTACCGATATATTCCTAGGGCATAATCCCTTTTAAAATTTATAAATTGCTTTTAAAACAGTATTTAATAAAAAAATTCTTTTTTAATTAAAATATACTTTTATAATAGCAAAAGAATTAACTGTAAAAAGCACTGTTTTTATCTATTTTTCCAGTTGTTTTAAATTTTTTTTATAAAAATTTTTTAGTAAAAATTTTTCAGTTAATTTTACTACATTGTTAGTTATTTTTAATGCTTTTAGTATTTATTTTGCAATAGTTAAAAATAACAAAGTTGCTAATTATTTTAAAGGTAAATACCTTTGTCGCTTTTTAACCTTTGTTTCAATTGTCATTTTTGCTAGATTCTACTGAGACACTTTTTTTTAACTGTTGAAAAATAACTAGAAAAACCATTAAAAATGACTAAAATATTTGCTACAAAAACGTTAAAACAACTGAGAAAATGGGTATAAAATACTTTTTCTACAGTTAATTTGTATTTTCGATTAGTAAAATATGTGTAGGTAATTACTTCAGCCTATTTAAAATTTGAAGTAAAAATTCCAATCGGTTCTCCAGTTAATATGCTTTTATGCATTTGAGATATAATAAAAATTTCTGATTTTTATTTGCAAACTAGGAATATACAGGGTGGCGCAAAAATAACCTTCCGATGTTTTTTGGCTGTTATTTAAAAAGAAAATGAAAAACTTTGATTCTTCTTGTGGATTATTTTTATTTGGTCTTTTAATTTTTTTTTACATCAAGTCGAGAATATGATGTCATGTAAATGGCCGCCGCCACAGTTGATTGTCATTTGAGCCCATTTTTTCATTCATCATCGATCATGAGTGATGAGGCTCATTTCCATCTTAGCGGGTACGTAAATAAGCAAAATTTATGCTTCTGGGGCACTGAAAATCCGCGTGTAACCCACGAAGAGCCATTACACCCGCTCAAAGTCACTGTATGGTGTGCTGTTTTCGCTGGAGGAGTCATCGGACCTTTTTCCTTCGAAAATGCCATAAAAAGGGCTCAAATGACAATCAACTGTGGCGGCGGCCATTTACATGACATCATATTCTCGACTTGATGTAAAAAAAATTTAAAGACCAAATAAAAATAATCCACAAGAAGAATCAAAGTTTTTCATTTTCTTTTTAAATTACAGCCAAAAAACATCGCAAGGTTATTTTTGCGCCACCCTGTATTAATAAGAATAAATATAAAATGATCCTAAAAGCCTGTTAGAAGAAATTTCTAAAAACAAATATTGAAGAATTTTTAAAATTAAATGAAGTTCAACCCGATGCCCGGCATACATAAAAAAAAATTTTCATATAGAGACAAATTAACAATTAAAATTACTTTGATCAACTGACACATAAACTGGTGATTCCCTTGTCTGTTAAATTATTCAATAAAAATGTTTTCTTCTTCTTCTTCTTTCTGTAAGTCCGCTTTAGAAAAAACTTCTTTAGTAATTAGTTTTAATAATTACGATTGTTCTATGCGATGGTTTTAAAAACTTCACTAAAATTTTAACGAAATTTTTTTTATTTTTTAAGTAACTAAGAAAAATAATTGTTAACAGTAAATGTAGTAGTTTGGTAGTTTTTATTATGATATTAAAAATAACTGTTTTAAACAGTTGTTAGGGAATTACAGTACTTTTCGTTAGTTGTTTTCTTAAATAACTTTAGTTTATTTTCTTAAATAACTGTAATTATAGTTGTTTTGTATATTTTGAACAACAACTGTTGTAAACATTTTGAAATTGTTTTTAGAATTTTTAAATATTTTGTGGATAACTAAAAAAAAAATTTAGACAAATTTTACGTCGGTTAATACCGAACTGATTTTTCTGGTCCACCGGAATTTTCTTAACCGGATTTTACTGTATGTGTATTTGGCGGTCATAGTAGCGTATAACTCCATAAAAATTAATTTTATATATTTTTTAAAACAATCAACAAAGGACTTTAAAATGATAACAAAAAGAGACTTTTTAAAACAACTTTCCAACATAGAACTGGAAAACGCTAAAAAGGCCGATTTTCTGAACTCATTTTAATCCTCTAAATCCCAGAGTTGACCCTAAACTGTAGGATTTAATGTTAGAATTTTTTCCTACAATATATCCAGGTATTAAGGTAGTATTAAGCTTTGAATACATTATTTGTTAGAGGTCTTATGTTAGTTATATTATTTTTTCTTTAAACCCCCGTTTTAAATTTTGACTTTTTTTTTTACTTACAACTTTTTTTATAATCAGCTTTAGCCGAAAGTATAACACCGGATAATATTACAATATTTACAATTAATGATTTCATATTGTGGAATTTATTAATATCAAATAGAACGTTTTCCTTAAACTCTATATAAACTATTACTAGCAGCCAACAAATGACTGCATTCATTTATATAAGAAAATGTATATTTTAATACCCTTGAAACAGTTATTAACCCTCTAAAGCACAAAGCCGCCACAAAAAGAGGTCTTGATATTTTATGTTTTTTCCTTAATAAAAAAGTTTTATTAAAGCAATTTTTCAATAGAAAACTAAACCCAGGATATTTCTACTTTGGCAAATATAACTACGAGTATTTAATTTGTAAAAGTTAATCAAAAATATTAGTAGATTTAACTACTTTTTATTTTCCCAGCTTGCCTAAGTTTTTTCCCATTTCTATTCCCATTTCATTAGAAAATATGTTTGGTTACCTACGAACTTTCTTTTGTTACTTATCTAAGATAATTTTATACTGCAACTCAAGAATTGTGTAATTAAGCAAAATGAAACTTGTGTAGTTTTAGTTACCTAAGTATTTCTATATATTACATTTCTTTGCGTTTACTGATTTCGACATTGCATATATTTTATCTTTATAATTTTAATTTTTTATTCCCTTTTTTGTTAGAAATTGAAATAAATGTGAAACAAGACATTACAATTGTACTGAAAATACTTTTTAAAATATGGACTTTTAAGGAAAATGTATTTTGAGGAGCATATTTTTTTAAAATTTTAGTAGTTTATTCTTCGTTTTTAGAATAAATGGAGTTTTATAACATATTTCTGGTTGCCCTGGTAATATTACTAGATCAAAATATTAATGAAATCTTAAGAAAGAGCATTGGAGGGTTAAGTCACTTTTAAAATTCTATTAACTAGCAACTTAACCTTACACTCAAAAAATATCCCTGTAGTATATAAGAAAGACTTTTGATTTTCGGCTTAACATAAGTTGGAAAATAATTAAAAATTTATTAATTCAATTCGAGGCCAATTTTCTTATTATAAATTAACATAATAAGTACTTTTTTCAAAAACTGCTATTTTTCTTCATCAGGATACTCTCCTGACAAATACTTCAAAGAATTTTTGCTTTCAAAAACCTCAACACTTTCAGGAATGAAAAGACGATCGTTTTGGGGATTTTCCAGGCCCCCTTCATCAGTTTTCTTTAGAAAGTGATGGCAGTAGTGCAATGCAATTTGAATCATCAAAATCTCATATTAAATCTAGTCTGCTACATTAACAAAATGGGAATGGAGCAAACAATAAAATATGTTTTCGAAGTCTTCTGCAAAGCATAGCCAACAATAGAAATATTATGAAAGTTTTTTGTTTTTGTATTTCATACCATCGGTATAAATTAAATACAAATTTTATTTTTACCCTTCTTCTTTGTCAATACAAGAAGTTAAGTTGGAAATTTTTAATTCAGAAATTAGTAAATCCACAATAATTTTAATCAAATTTTGAAAGAAAAAATTTTATTTTAAACCCAAAATAAGAGGCACGTTTTTTTTAAATTACCGACTTAATATTTTGAGTGTAGTTTCTCCAATTACTGAGTGTAGTTTCTCCAATTACTTTTTTAAAGTTATTCAAAATAAATATTGGAAATTATTGTCATAAATATATTAACTTTATATTTAAGAACTGTCAGCGTAAAAGATAAATTTATAATCTTTGTTAATTTAGAGCCTCATGGGTAATGTATACACTCAAAGAAATAAATCAGTAACAAAATTTGGCAGTAAAATTTCATCCTATAATGAGCTTAATATTTGTTTGCAATTAAATTCGAACAAAGTTAAATTCGGCACGAAGAATGTACAATGAAATCTTTTTTTTTTAATTTTAGGCCATATTGGCAAAAAACCTTCTTGAAACCTATTCTGAAAAACTCAAATTATAACTAAAATTTACTTAGATCTCCTAACTTGTCTCAAAAATAACCAAAGTTTAGAGCTACACCATGGTGATAAATATCAAACTTGTATTGAATTCTCTGTGTTTAAAATTTAATTCTGGTTAGATCAAAGAAAAGTTTTTCACCGTTAAAGTTTTAGTGTCCCAAATTTAACGAAAATATACCTTAACTTCCATATATATTGCTTAAAATTGAACATTTTATAATTCATACATATGAAGTAATTTTGCTAAATTTCTTTAAACTCCATTTGCCCATTTTCGAAGTTCTTCAGCTATTCCGCCGGTACGTTAAAAGACCTCCGAACAAGATTTTAAGTTATTTTTGAAGAAGAGGTTTTTACTAATTTCATATTCGTTTTCAAAGTTGTTCGCTCGTTGTAGGCCACAAATATAAATTTATTTTAATGAAATTTGGTAGTCGGACTTGTATTGGCGAAATGATGTATTTAATTCAGCAAGAATCGGCCCATATTTGAATCTAAAGCCTATATTTACTATATTTACGACTTTACCTGAAGTACACCTAACATTAGCCATAATCAAAAATATCTTACTGATTCCTAATTTTGATACAGGTCCATTAAAATTTTCAATCCAGACTAGTGTAGGTATCATATAGTCGGCATTCACGACTTTAACTTTTTACTCGTTTTTGTTTAAATTTATTCCACTAAAAGCAGAGCTTTACCCTACTAAAAAATAATAAATTTAAACCGAGCTAGTAAATTAAAAAAAAAAAAAAAATTACACACCCGATGCGTAAGTATACACAAAATGTGAGTAAATTTACCAAATAAAATACCAAACCAAAAATAAAAACATTTTTAAAATATTTTTTGTCAATAAAAAATATTTAAAATTAATAAAAAATATTGTTCTACCTGAAGTCCAAGTTCTAATATGATTTTGTCATATTAGATTTTATTTGTTGTTTCAAAAACTTTGACCATTTTCATGGTGTTTTCAAAAGGCTCGATTTTTAATTGCATTTAAAAGAAAAAAAGGGGGAAAAAAAACTTAGAAAATTTAAAGTTTTTAGATGATTTTTTAGGCTGCTAATTATTTAGCAAAATTTTTTGCTGATTTTAGCAGGTTAATTTGCTATTCTCCATTTACAAAAATTTAGCTCAAATATAACTAAAATTCTGTATATTTAAAAGTTTTATTTTCGCTGTTCCTATCTTACTAATATATAGCAAAAGTAATCTGCTAATTTAGCAGTTTTTTTCTGCAGCAAAATTTTTAACTTTTTTAAAATTTTTTTTTTTAGTAGATTTAACTCAATTTTTTACGGACTTTTTGTCTATTAGGAGGGTATACAAATGTACTGTGTTCGGATTTTAGCCCGTTCATAAATCGAAATAATCTTCATTGTTTACATACGCAGTTTTTGACACTTGAAAGTTTAACTTGACAGGCAAAAGTTTAAGTTCATTTCAAAATACTCGTACCATCAGTAGTGCATCAAAAAATTTATCAACACTGCCAAAATAATTTTGCAGCAGCGTTTTGAAGTTACAATAACTTTTAGAGTTTAATCACAACTGTGTCGATTGTCGACCGACGACAGCAAAAGTCGTCGCGAATAATTTAAATTCAGCGAAAATCGATTGTCGACATTTTTTGACGACTTTTGCTGTCGTCGGTCGACAATCGACATAGTTGTGATTAAACTCTCAGTGGGTAGAGCTGTCGTCTACATTACTGACGGCCTGGGTTTTGCTGTCGTCGGTCGACCATCGACATAGTTGTGATTAAACTCTCAGTGGGTAGAGCTGTTGTCTGCACACCTGACGGCAGGACCAAAAAATACATATGAACTTTTTTTAAATTTTATTTTGGAAAATGTATTTCCAGACTACCTATTTTTTGGTTTTGCCAGCGTTTTGCCAACGTTAAAAAATTTTGTTTCTCCAGTGCTTTTCCGGCGCTTTTTGAACAGCCGGCCCTTTTGTCTAATGATGTTATCATTTTGGGAATGGGAAAGCACTTTTTGTCAGTACTTGTATCACCTCCCAGGAAAATGTTTTACAATCGGTAGCCAACCACACCCATTCTACAACTGGTTCCACTGCAACCGATTCCATGGAACTGGTTCCGGAACCAGTTCCTGGGATCCTATATGGAAGGTGTGGGTGACGTTGAATCAGTTCCAGAACTGATTCTAGAGCAACCGGTTCCACTTTGGAGCTATAGAAGGGGTTGCTTTTATGATAATTTCAAACAAAAAGAATCGGTGTTAGAATCAACAGTAGAAGGGGTAATGAATGAAGATTAGCTATTGTACAACCGATTCTTTAGAACAGAAAATTTTCCTGGGCTGCTAAAGTGCTTTGCCATCGCTTTGCCGATTGTATTTTTCTGACTGGGTTGTTTAATCAATTCGTTTAGTGCTTGATTAAGCAGTTTAGACACTTTTTAATAGATCAATTTTTATATGTAAATTGGCTATTAGCGAAAAAAACTAAAAATTTATTAAATGGTCACTAAAAATTAATTTGTGGCTTTACTAATTTGTTAGTTGATTTAAAAATTTGTATGCCTTTTTGTTTTTAGGTGTGAAATATTTCTTTTTCGTTTAATTTGTAATTCTTTTTTTTTTAATAGTTAAAATAATCATTTAAAAACTATTTCAACTGTCAGTTTTTCTATTTAGACATAAACTAGAAAATTTATGAAAATTAATTTTGATAAAAAATCTGACAGCGTTGCACTTAAATAGTTCAATTATTGTTTAAAATATATTTTTCAAATACATAAGTGTTAACTTGAAGGTTTGCTCTCTTTAGTTTTACTTAAATCTTTAAGTAAAGTTGTTTATTTTCAAATTTCATATAAAAGTTTAAAATAAATATGAAAATTTTACTAATTGTTATCTTTATGATAACTAGTTTTAAATACATTTTAACTAATATAGGTAAGAAATTATGAAAACATATAAAAAAGAGTTTAAATTTTTATAACATCTCAATAATTTTCTAGGTGAATATGAAGTTCAGTCTTTTGCATGCAGGAAATTTGAAAAATCCAGTAAGTTAAATTGAAGAAGGAAGTCTGTAAAAATTTTAGTTGTAGTTTTAGTTTATTAAAAATTAATTAAATATGACCTTGCACAGAAAAACTTCTGAAATTGACAGATTATTTTTGCTAAATATTAGTAAGATAGCAACAGCAAAAATAAAACTGTTAAATATACAGAATTTTAGTTAATATTTTAATTCATAGAAAATAATTAATAATTAATTTAACTTGCTAAATTCAGAAAAAAAGAATTCCTAAATAATTAGTAGACCAAAAATTCAGAAATAATTAAAATTTTTTAAAGTTATTGTGAATTTTTCTTTTATTAGTATTTTGTAAAAAAATCTGCTACTTTTAGTAGTATTTTCTACAAAGTCACTTTTAGCTAATTTTTAGTAGTATTTTCTGCTATTTTCACTGTAATAGTTATTACACATGCTGGCAAAAAGTGCTTTTCAATTCTTAAAATGATCACATCATTAGACAAAAGGAACTTTTAAAACCACAAAATAATTGGTCTGGAAACAGATTTTCGAAAATAAAATTTAAAAAAATCATATATATTTTTTTTGTACTGCCGTGATTTGAACCGAGGACGGCAGTTTGCAGACTACATTCTAAAGTGGCAAAATTATTAGACCCAGGTTAATATAACACTCTTATTGCTTTTTTATATATTTCTTTTAAGTAAAAGCCGAAAAACTTTGCGAAGACAGCCTTTTGTTCTTTTGGACCGTATTTTGCAGATATGAATGCAATTCAAATGGTGATTTGCGGTAAGTTTTTATATTCAAACCAATTAATTTTTATATTATATAAATTTATAAACAACTCTAAACTTCAAAAAAATTTTAGCATAAGCGATTGTGAAACTGATAATACGGGTCTTAAAGAATATCCTTTATGTGAAAATTTATATTGTGTGCGCAAAACTGAAGGTTGGTTATTGAAAATTAAAAAAACAAAAAATTCAAATTATTTACCAATTACTTTTCTAACAGCTCCAAAGTCTACCCCAAAGGTAAATGCAGCCAAAATTTCAAATTCTGCTGCAATAGTTAAAAACACAACAGCTGAAAAATTAGAGAAAGTAAATGCAATGTAATATTAATTTCTCTTCTGCAGTGGACTGACAAAAAAGTGGACTTAATATTTTGATAACTAAATATTATGAAAACAATAGTAATATTTCGATGGAAAGCTTAATCAATACAGGAAAAAGAAATTATATAAAATCAAGCAGAAACAACATTAAATTCAATACAAACAACTTTGATATCGAACTAATTTAAATATTCTTCATTTTAATTTAAATATGCTTCTACTTATTTTTAAAATGTGAAAAGAAAATTTAAGTATAAATTAAAAAAATCCAATACTCTAATTATAAGATTATATATCTTGTTCTATTGGAAATCAATAAAAAATAAATAAATAAAATAAATAAAGTTAAAATATTAATTTCAATACGATTTTTTTCATATTTAATTTAAATATTTTCTGAAGAGATGAGATGTTATGATTGGATCTGGCATCAGATCTAATAAGATTCAGTAATATATAATTAGTCCCATCGATCAAATCTGGTGTCAGATTTTCGAAATACAAAATGGCAGATCCAGTGTTGCGGATGAATTTGCAAAGAATTGAAATTTTCTCTTAAATTGATATCTGACGTGTGATTTTTTAAATAAAGTGATACATATTTTTCGGGTTATTTTTTGGGGTCGCTGAATATGAATCATAACAACGAATTTTCAAAATTCCAAATGGCTGACCAGTTTTTTTTTTAAGTAATTGTTGTCGTTGTAAATTATTTACCGCAAAATTTTGCGGGTCTTTGAATACGAATCTGGTATCAATTTTATAATATTAAATATAGTGAATCTTAAATATAGTGAATTCAATATGGCGAATAATTTTTTAGAAATAGATCGGATATATTAAAAATTATTTAGAGGATATTTTTGGGAGGCGCTGTCTCCAAATCTATCATCATAATTTTGAAAGCTACACTAGTGTATTCAACATAGCAGATTATTTCCATTTACGTGACTGATTTATTTTCAAGTTATTTTTCTGGCAGTATTCGGGGGTTCGTTATTTAAAAATCTGACATCATCTGATATACCTACTCAGTAGAGCGTACCACCTTAGCGGCAAAAAAAAGTGCGCCGTATACCTACCCTCCAATATGAAGTATTTTTGCAAGGAGGTTTCAAAAAAAATTTTTTTTTGCCGAACGTAGGGGTCGCCATTTTATATTTTTCGTTATATCTTTGGCATTTACAGTCGGATCTTAAAGTATGATACATCGATGTTTTTCTCTCGAGGAGATCAGTGTTCTGCTGTAAGGGCCATTGACCTTAAGTATCCCATTCTAGTAGTTACCCACCAGACCTCAGTTGAAACTACCCTAATGTACACCCTAATATCAGAAAATTAAAGCTCTAAAAAAATCATTAAACTTTTGCTAAGGAAATTTTTCGATAAACCCAGTAGAATTTTTTTTATACATTGGTTGTCAAACATAGGGGTCGCCTTTTTAAATTTTTTTTTCATTGGATTTTTCCATTATACCAAAGCACTGGTCTCCTCGAGGCAGAAAAAATCGGTATACTTTACAGCGACAGCAACATCATTTGGAAAAAATAATATGTATGTTTTTTCTATCCCTCATACATAGCGTAGCGTCCTCACTTGACCCAAGCGAAGTAAATAATATGGATATGAACTAAACAGCTTCAGCAAAGTTCGCCAAACCTCCATCAGATGGCGTGCAACAACTGTTATATAATTCAACACCTCGCGCAATTACAGCGTTGCCATAGTTGAATCCCTTCATATTTCACAAACTTTCATCTCTTTTCTATCCCCTTTACAAAGAAAACAACACGTTAATTAATAGGAAGAAATTCCTGAGTGCGAGTAGGGATAGAACCTTGCGACTGCGGCTGCAGATTCCGCTGCGGTGAGAAAAAACAAACTAAATGACTGCGGCTGCGGTGACGGTTGTTTTTATACTCACATTCACACTTTCTTTACATGTATGTATGTATGGAGAACACCAGTGATGGGAAATGAGGTTTTTGTTCCAGTATAGAAAAACTTTTAATTTTTTATATTTTTTTTATTGTAACTTCGGCAAAGATCATTAAATTAAAATGATAGGCTAAATGAGTTCGAAACTACACTAAAAAAAAGTCTGTAAAGTGAGCAAAAAATGTTGCTATGTCAGCAAATTTTTAGTCAGGAGCGCACTTGCAAAAAAGTTGATAATTTCAGCAAAAGTGTTTGCTGAAAATTAGTGAGCTGATTTTTACCACAAAAAATAGTAATCTTAGCAAAAGTTTTGCTAACACTTAGTCGATTGCAAATGAGAAAAATCCTTGCTAAAATCACTAAACTTTTTGCTGAATATTAGTAGACTGAAAAAAATTCAAAACAATTGTAGAGAAATTTTACTTTAGTTAATTTATTTGCTGAAAATTTAAATATAGAAATTGTGTAGAGTTGTTTTTTTAATTATCATTTCCGTTGTCTGTACTACATCCAGACAAGCTGCGATATCTACATCTTGTCTATCTGGTTGTCGGCCACGCTATAATTGCGGTTATCAGAACAATTTTTTTTAGCAAAATAAATTAGTAAAACATTAGTTCAAAATTCGTTTAGTGCTAAAAAAAATATAACTAAAACTTTAGCTGAAAACGGAATTTCAGCAAAAAATTGCTGGAAACTAGTAAACTTGATAAACAATACGTTTTACTAATTTTTCTACTAACTTATTTTTTTGAGCGTAGTAATAAACATGAAAAACAATGATTTTTAAAAATAAAAGTTCAATCGTTTCAACTTTTCCATCTCTGAACATCATCAAATATCGGTATTTTTTTTTGAAAATATGGCAACATTGTAGTGAGTGTGAGAATGAAATGAATGAATGAGAGTGAATGAATGAAATGAAATGAACAGTGTTGCCAACTCTTGAAGGCAGGAAAGCACCGTGAGCATTGTGAAAACGGGTAAAAAGGGTAAAAATTTACCAAAAATGGGGTAAAAAAGCACGATGTTAATTTTTTGAAAAATTTAAGTGCAGACTTTAAAAACGCATTTCAGTTTTGTAAAATGGTGAAAAAAAAGGTTCAAAAATAACTAAAACAAGGAGTAAAAAGCACCAAACTAATATTTAAAAATTTTGAAGTTTAAATATAACGAAGTTACTATTTAAAATTGTACTACAAACACTGGAAAAAATTTTTTTTTTGTATAGTTCGTATTATTTTTTCAACTTTGACAGAAAATTGAAGAAAAATTAAAAAAAACGTGAACAAATACAAAAAATATAAACTGTACAAAAAGCACTAAAAGCACTGCCAGAAATTTGAAAAAGCACTGTAAATACCCGCTTTTTTAAAACGGGTATTTGTAAAAAATCACCGCGTACGAGAAGGAAAAGAGCACCAAAAAATACCCGAAAAGCACTGAAATGGCAACATTGGAAATGAATGCGAGTATGAGAGAAAATGCATAGAAATTAAATTAAGTTTTAATTTAGAGAGAATCCGCAGTGCGTTTTCAATTGTCAAAACTCCATATAAAAAAATAAAGCCACAACAAACCGCAAGATTGTATCTCTACATTGTTGCATCTCTTAAAAAAAAAAAAATGTTGTGCATAAATTTAACAAATGAAACACATCAGATTATGGGACATTTTCCTATAGAAAAAACTGTGCTTCTATAGGAAATGCCTCGATTTTTCTTTCTAGAAAAAACATCCGACTTTGAGAACTTTTCTGTATAGAAATGTATTACATTCACCGAATATTTTTCTATAGAAAAGAGTCAATAGAAACTGAGGGATTTTTTTATGGTGAAAAGCCCTTGGAATCTGAGAGTTTTACTGTAGGAAAGAGTTCTCGAAAAAACTTTGCAAGATGCAGATTTTTCAAATGTCGATACTTTTGAACACTCGATACACTCATTGAAATGAACCTAAAAGCTAAAAATACCTTACAGAAAATACTGCTGAAACTAACAAATCTTTTTTTCAAAATATTAGTAAAATAAAAAAATCAAAAATAAAACTTTTAAATTTACAGAATTTTAGTTATATTTGAGTTAATTATAGTTAATTGAAAATGACGAATGATACTGTAAAACCTGCAGAAAATTTTGCAAATTATTAGTGGATTAAAAATAGTTTAGCATTTTTGTTATTTTAAATTTACATTTAATTGAAAGCAAATAGCAGTCTATCCTGCTAAAATTAACAAAACTTTTTGTTAAAAACATAGTAAACTGCTGATTTCAGAAGGCTCGATTGTTATTTGCATTAAAAAAATCGAAAGGAAACTTTAAAAATTTAAAATTTTTTTGTGATTTTTTAGTCTACTAATTATTAAGAAAAATTGTTTGCTGATTTCAAAAGGTTAAGTCGTTATTTTATATAAGCTAAAATTTATTTCAGATATACATAACTAAAATTCTGTATATTTAACAGTTTTTTGTTGTTCTTATCGTACTAATATTTAGCAAATATAATCTGCTAATTTCAGCAGTTTTTTCTTTATTTTTATTTCTAGTTTTAACTACTAGTTTTGGTATTTTTAATTGAAAATTTTATAGACTTTTTTCTATAAGTGTGTACTAGGTGCACTTTTCCAGTATTGACTCGATACCATTCAATACTTTTTATATTCATACAAAAAAGAAATAATAATGTATTTTAATAAAAAAACAAAAGATAAAAAACAGAGTTGGATTTTTATATTTGTCATGGCAAAATTACGCTTATATACAAAAAATACAACTCTGGAAGTATGGAGTTTGAGGGATTTCTATACGAACAAGTGTTCACAATTGGAGGATTTATCTTATCAGCCTCAGAATCGGAGGGCATTTACAGAAAAAAGTCAAAAATTTTCTTTAAAATAAGTTGCCAAAAACTGGGGGATTTTTCTAGGATAAAGTCCTTAAAAGTCTCTGCAACAAAAGTTCTCCAAATCTGACAGTTGTCTGTAGGAGTGTGTTCAGAATCTGAGGGTTTTTCTTTAGGGAAACGTCCTCAGAATATAACGATTTATTCTATGATGAAGTCCTCAGAATCTTGGGGTTTCTTAAAGGAAAAAGTCATAATAATCTAAAACTTCACAATCTAAGAGTTTCTCAATTGGAATAACTACTCAAACCCTTAGAGATGTTCTGATGATTTTTTTCTAAAGGCCATAGAAAATTCGTCCGTTTTTTGACCACTTTATCCTACTGAAAACTAGCAGATTTTAAATACTACTACTTTTTTTCTTAGAAAAATGCTTGGATTTTCCTAAAGAAAAAGATTCAGATTTAAGACCTACAGATAGAAAAAAGTTTTCTGAATCAGAAAACTATTTGTGATAGGAAAATCTGCAGGTGTTACGCAGCTTAAGTTCACTAACATCCAGGGAGGTTTGTTTACCCATTTTCAAAATAAAGTTAGTTACGCAGAAATCTTCTGATTTGAACTGATCATGACGACATCAAGTGAAGTAATAATACGAAATGTAGATATTTTTTTCCGACAAGCGGTGCACCCAGTGGGTAAAACTAATACGGGTACGCTGAATACAGTGGTGCTAGCAATTTTTTTAAGTTTAGCTCTTTAAAAGAAGACCCCGTGTAAAAAAGATCAGATCTGGCCAGATCTCAAAAGATCTTACCAGATCTAGTTAGATCTCAAAATTGGGGACAAATTTGATATCTAATTAGATCTGATCAGATCTAGGCATATCTGGCGCATTTGTCCAGATCACTTTAGAATTGAACAGATTTGGCACTAGATCTGATCAGATCTTGCCATAAGGTATTATCACATATGCTATATCTGATCATATTTAATAAGATCTGGTACAGGATCTAATTAGATTAAATCATATCTATTTAGATCCAAAAAGATCTGATCAGATCTAAACTTTTTTACACGCGATTTATTAATTCGTTTACGATTCTTCGATTTTAAAATATCATTTATTTAACTGCATAATTTTCTTGAGCTTAAGGTTTTGTTTTTTATATATAAAAAGTTTTTTTTATTTTAATATTTCGCTACTCCAATGTGTATCATCTTCAGGAAATAACAATTAAATTAAAAAATTGTTTATAATTTTTATAATTTTTTAATTTAATTGTTATTTCCTGAAGATGCTACACATTGCAGTAGCGAAATATTGAAATAAAAAAAAAACTTTTTATATATAAAAAACAAAACCTTAAGCTCATGAAAATTGTGCAGTTAAAAAAGAAAAATAAGGTTAAATAAACTACAAGAATCATTTATTTAATTTTCTTTTATTTTACTGATAAAAAAAAACAAACATTATTAATAAAATTTAAGTGCAGTTTTGAAGCTTTATCAAAAAGTGTTCATTCGACGAAAATGTATTAAGTTTTTCATCATATTTATTAAGCTTTTCATAAATAGGATGATGATTTTCCTTTGAGTGATACTAAAATTTAATAGATTTTGTTGCTGATTTCAGCCAATCGATTTTAAATAGCAGTTTCCAATGATTTCACTTAAATTTAATAACGTTTACTAATTTATTTTTTGGACCTCAAAAAACTTATTAGATTTTATTAAATTATCGTTAAAAAATCATTGCAGTTTTACTTATTTGGTTTAAACATTATATGCCTGAAATAGTTTTTTGTTTAATTTGTAATTGCTTTTATTTTTCAGTTAAAATAATCATTTGAAAAATATTTCAATTATTGACTGTCAGTTTTAATTTGTAGATATAAATTAGGCAAGTTACTAGTATTAACATTAATATTGATAAAAATATGTCAGCACTGCATTTAAATCAATCGTTTAAACTATATTTTTTAAATACATAAATGCTAACTTCAGGGTTATCTTTCTTTAGTTGAACTTATATCTCTAAGTAAAATTGTTTATTTTAAAATGCAATAAAAAACTTATTTAAATAAAAATGAAAACTTTACTAATTTTTATATTCAAAATAATAAGTTTTAAAGACATTTTAGCTGATATAGGTAATAAATTGTAGAAACACATAATGAAGTGTTTAAATTTTTCTAATAAAATTGAATCATTTTCCAGTTGAATATGAAGCTGAGTCTATAGAATGCAGAAAATTTGAACAATCAAGTAAGTTAAATTGAATAGCGCCAACAAGTAATTATAAAATACAGTGTGAATTATCACAATACTTGATAATTTTTCTACTCGTAAATTAAACTGATTAATTCTCTAATATTTATGTAAACGAGGCTGCCTTCAGGGTCAATGTTAAAATTTTGCAAAAGTTTTTACCACTGTACACATAGAAATATTTTTTGATTTTCTTTAGCAAAAGGATTTGCCCTATCGCATATTTTAAGAGGTTAAAAAATCATAAACCATTCCATCGAATGTCGTAAAAGTATTCGGCCCGATCCAATATAACACTGATATTTTTTTTTTTTATATAACTCTTTCAAGTACAAGCCGAACAACTCTGCAAAGATAGTTGGTTTTACTTTTGGACCGAATTTTGCCGATATGAATGCAATTCAAATGGTTATTTGCGGTAAGTTTTTGTTTTTTTGTACCTACATACTAATTAAATTATTTATCTTATGAATTTATCAAAAATTCTTTACATTTTTTAATTTTGCAGAGCATTTAATTGCGAAATTGATTATACTGGACTTAAAGAGCATCCTTTGTGCGACGATTTATATTGTATTCGTAAAAATGAAGGTTGGTTATTGAAAAATGTTCAAAGAGTTTCAAAAATTTTTAAATTCCTTGAAAATTACTTTTTTAATAGATTCAAAATGTACGCCAGAGCCAAGCACAATTGAGCCAACAATTCCAAACACAATTGCAACTACGCCTGCAGTAAATAAAAATGCAACAAAAGAAAAAAAAAAAAAATTAAGCCCACCAAAATAACATAATGTCACACAGAAACAACATTAAATTAAATACCTTTGAAATCAAACTGAGTTGGTGTTCTTTTTTTTTTAATTTAAATATGTTTTAATTATTTTTAAAAATGCCTAAACCGAATCTAGAAGCATTCCCATAACTAGAATGTTGAAATAATAAGGTATAATACGAAATTTAAACACGATAAAGTTCATTTCAACTGGAATCATATTTATGTACTTTAGTAATGTTCATATTTAATTTCAAATAACACTGTACAACAATTTCGAACTTTTTCCTAAATTACGAGGTTCTGGCAATAGATTCTGGTAGAGGAGAACAAAAAAATATACTTGTGTAGGCGTTTTAAAAGATCACATCGGAATTTTATTTTAGGGGGCCTTAAAATTTCCGTTTTTTGGCCTGTTCGTGCAGCATATCGGTATATGAAACTATGTGTTCTTTACACCTGAGGTGTAGGGTGTATTCAGCAACTTTGTAGAAAATATTAAGGCAAATATTTTTGTGGAACATATTAACCCTCTAGCTCTCCCACTTAAGGGTCATTTTTGGCCTTATTCTAACGAATCGTAAAAAACACCCCTAAAAAGAGGGAGGGCGGGGATTAAATGTTTTACAGAAATTTTGGCCATAAAATTTTACTATATATACCAGAACATACCAAAGCCCAAAACTTAACACAAACAATAAAAACCAGTCAAATTCAAGATTTTCAAAATTTTCAAAAGCCAAAAATGGCCAAGTTACAACAATAGATCAATAATTTTGGTTTAACTAAATTTTACTCGATTGTTGTTTATATTTAAGAAAAAATACTGCAACGCAGTATTATTACTATTTGTCACTGAAATCAAAATAGCTTAGAAAATCATGATATCTACTTGAACAATTAATTTCAATCAAATAAGTCCAACAAAAAAAAAAAAAAAAATAATCAACAAAAAACAAACAATGTGTGAAAGCGATCCATACGAAGGAATTGGAGACACCCTACGATATACTTACGAGAAACTGTGAAAATAACCAAAAATTTATATCGTAAGAAAAATTAAATCGAACATTCTGGGAAATTTATTGCTGTCATCCAAAAGTCCGTTCTTACACAGAGAAAAGCAACTAATAGTTAGATCAATTATTGAATTTTATTTGAATTGACATCTTATTAAATTGGAATCTTATTAAAATAAATATCAATCTACCAAAAAAAAAAAACTCTTTTGAGTTTATATTAATATTTCAACATTTATTTTAATATTTTAGATTTGGTGTTCATATTTGTAAAACAAGAAATAAATTTAGATTAAAAAAAATTCAAAACATTTTCGAAAATATTAATCTTTACTAAAAGACTTTGATAACGAACATTAAAATAGGTGGAGCTTTCTTGTTTAAAAATAAATTATAGTTTTTATTGAAGGACAGGTTATCGGCAGGATATGCGGAAAGGACATACTCGTAACTCAACAATATGTAAACTGATATAAATGAAATTGGGCAAAACAACTATATTTTATATAAGCAGCAAAATTTTAAGTTTAAACAAAATATATTTGCCATTAAAGCATGTTTTCGTGAAATTTTACAATCCGTATATTTAAACTAGAAAACTAAAATGTAAAAACCATAACATCAGTGTGGCACTATTTGCGTAAAAGGGTACCCAGAGGAGATTGGAAGACAAAGAAAAAATCTAAAAGTAGAATATTTGCATGCATCTGTTTGATCACTTCTGAAAGTAAAAAACAATTACTGAAAATCTAAATAGAAAAGAGAACTATGAATTAGTTACACTGCATTCAAGGCCTTATTTGGGTTAGATGGCTAAGCTGTCGAACTTCAGCATAGTTACGTCTGTAATGTAGGAATAAGCACAGGTTCCATTCCTACAGCCGACGCACTATGCTTCGTCTCATGGACAAAAAGCGAAAAAAAATGTTTGTCTCAAACTGTGATTAAAAAAGGATTTTTTTCAAGATAACAAAGTAACTCAAACAAATGTGAAAAAAAATATTTGCTGTGATTGCTTTTGCCGCCAAGAGGGGACGCTAAACTCGAGAATTTTATGCAAAAATGACTTAACAGAAAAATGGGTTTTAATTGTTTCACGAAAAAAATTCTAAAAAATACATTTTTTTAAAAACTTGTTCGAAGATTTGTTTTTCAATTACTTCAATATATTTGTAGTTAAATTAAAATATGGATTTTAGTATATGGGTGAAATCAAAAAATGTGATAAATTTTTGGGCCAAATTTGTGAGAAGCAAAAAGTGTTAATATTTCGGTTTTTTCTTAATGGAATCAGTAAGTTTAGTCATTATAAACCTAATTGCAAAAAATCTCATCTACAAGTTGTCGCAATAACTTTTTTGCACAATTTTAATTTTTTTTGTTGTAACTGAGTTTACATTTCTGCAAGCAAAAGATATAACAAAAAAAATTGCGTACGAATTTTCTTCAATTTATTAGTTTTTCGTATTTGGGTTTTCAATTTGCTTTCCAATGATATATAATTTGTGTTTATCAAATTGGCGGTTTCGCGAATAAAAATACAATTCATTCCGCGAAATTTTTTTTTTAAATTTTGTATTTTTGGTCCTTTTAAATGCTTTTCAAAAAAATAAAAAATTTTAAAATCCCAACAACGGTTGCCCAGTTACAAAATAATATATTAAAAACATAACATTTCGCGATCAAAAAATTCTTAAATTGTGTGAAACAAATTTAATTTGTCAAACTAATGTCAGTAATGACTCGAAATATCGATTCAAAACCAATGAAATGCAAAATCAATCGTTTTTCGCTACAGCAGCTTAGGGTAAAAAACTGATAACTTTTTTTGATTTGACGCAAAATTATTAGTTGAATCGTCTTTTGTCGCATAAATATTAGTTGAATCACCTCTGTTTATGGTTATTTTAAAATATTTTAAACATTTATCTACATTTATTTGAATGAAATCTGATGCAAACAATTGTTGTTACGGAGTTTACAGTTACGGAGTTTACATTTGGTTACTTTTTTTCGTTTTCTTTCAGAAACGCTTTGTCAGAATTTTTTTTCCGAAACAAAATCGCATGATGCCTACAAGGTGAATCCAAATATGACATTGTTTTTCTTACTCGTTAAATAGTTTGGTGTAAAAATTAGGAACAGAGTTTACAACATTTTTTCAAATCTTAATAAAGAATGTTACACGCTGCAGAAAAGTTTCAAGTCTGTTATGCTGGATGATTACTTACAGTCCAACGATCATTTGAGTATAAATAACATTATTCTTTTCGCAATATAAATAATAGATAACTCCAAAATTCTGGTATATGCATTTTTATCAAAAATTATGACGAAAAATCGTTACAGAGTTGAAGTCGTTATAGCTAAGATATACGAAAAAGTTTGTAAAATCTATTAATTTTTATTAAAAACGGCACTTTTCCTCTTCATAAAAATTCTTACAGTTAGTGTTTAGCTTTATTGGTTATTAAAATATAAGCTATTAAAGTTAAAAAACCTTATGAGTTACTTGTTACGGAGTTTACATTTAGCCTATAAAATTGGTCACAAATTTTATGTGTTAACCAAAAACTGGTCAGATTGTTATAAATTTCGTAAAACAGGTGACAATGCACTGATATATATCGAAATATGTAACTCAAATGTAATCCATGCAATACATTACACGGTTTTTATCACATTTTTTGATATCACCCATATGCTTACAAAACAATTATTTTTTATTGCTCCGAAAAACATATTTTTTTTTTTTTTTGAAAATCCAAAAATTACTTAAGTTTTATATAAAATTAGATATTTTTTTTTCTTTTTTTTTTGTAAGTTTATACTGTTATATAATAGATCATTAAAAAATTATTTACTATTTTATACCACAAAATAAAAAAAAAGGATTTTTTGAAATGCCTAAATTCATGATTTTTAGACAAATTTCAATATCCAATATCCAAACCAGGTGAACCTTCCATTTTAGGTATAGGATATGTTGAGCTGACTTTTGTAAAACACTACGAGGAACATTTTTGTGGAACATTCTAGCCCTCTAACTTTTCAATGAAAGGGAATTTTTCGGCCCCTTTTTAAAAAGGGACTAAAAAGACCCGTAAGTTAAAGAGTTAGAGGGTTAAAATGTTCCACAAAAATGTTCCTTGTAGTGTTTTACATAAGTTCGTTGAACACATCCTACACCTAAAATGGAAGATTCCCATAGTTTCTCGCTAAAATCCAGGTTTGTGGGACATTAGAGCACCAATTCTGAATAAGTACGAAATTAACCCTTATTCACATTTTAAGTTTTTACTTATTACTGGCACTTAGGTTAAATTTTTAATGCTGATGTCTTCAAAGACTTATAGTAAAATTTCATGACGAATATTTTTGCGAAACATTTTAACCCTGAGATAAGATACGATAAATGTATTCAATCCTTTATGTTCTGGTGATAGGTATAATATGATCATATCATTATCCCCTAAATTAAGCAATAAAATGAATAATTATTAAATATTTGAATTCGTGGTCTTTGCAGGTTTTTATAAAATATCTTTCTTTATTTTGTAATACCGATATTTCGTCATTCATTGAATGACATCATCAGGGTTTATATAATATGTTCAATATTTTATGTTGGTTGCCTAAACCCTAATGATGTTATTCCAAGAACGATGAAATAAAAGCATTATAAAAAAATAAAGATAGATATTTTATAAAACTTGCAAGAACCTCGAGGTCAATTGCTCAATTTTCAGTTTCAAAGGTATTCGACTTTTGACTTCAACATTTATTGATAAAATTAAATTTTAAAAACACCCTCGTCGTTTATTTTATTTCAAAGACGTTTATGCCATTAAAATTTTTTTCACCAAATTTTTTTATTGATAATAAATTATTAAATAATTTAATTTTTGAACAAACCAGATAACGAAATTAACATACCAGTGTTTTTTAAAAATATCGCATAACATACAACTCAAACAAGAATAATTATGTCTTTATATGGTGGAAAAAGGCAGAAAACATTGTTATAGCATTAAATAAATTTTTGAGTTGAATTATCATCAATTGGAGACAATTTACAACAAAAAGAAAAAACCTAAACAATACCCACCACAGAAGAGAAGAGATCATCTCAAACTAAAGAAAAACACCCTACATTAAAACACCAGCATTATTAAACGTAAGTGATGTTTACAAAACTTAAGTGATATCACTTAAACCACCTAAGACAAGAGACTGCCTTTACGGAATGTTAAGTTGATTTTTAGAATATAATCCTTACACCTTGAGTTAAAATATCTGAATTTTGTTTATTAAACCAAATTGTGATGAAAAACAAGTTGATACATATGATATCAAATTAGTTTTTATCTAGCAGCGTTATTTAACATTTTTTTTATTAAATCTTCATTTACATAACCGAGCCCTTAGGGCCTTATATGGCTAATTAAAGCTACTAAAAAATATATAACAGACTTCTATATATTAAAAAAAAAAACAAACACAACAATAGAAAGTTTCCACAATTTGCTTTGTCAGCTTTCAAAATACCACTCTATTGTTTTGACAGATCTATCAATTTATGTAGTAAGTATTTGTCATTTTTATAACCCATGAAGAATTTCATAAAATCTCGGACTCGACGTTTTCAGAAAATGTATCGAAATATTCTGTTATTTAGTTTTTATAAATTTTGGTGAAACTTAACTAAGATTTTCTCCGATGTCTAAAATCTAAGAAACAACAGAGACTTATAACAAATGTATGATTTCTGACAGGAAGGATTTGCTTGTTTCACAAAATATTGGGGATTTCACCACAATTTTTAGGTGCTTTAGGGAATTTAATTTTTTTCATTTGGATAATCATAAATCATAAGAAAAATTTTACATTTTAGAAGACTTATTTAGGCCGCAAACCACAAAAATTTTAAAATAAATTATAGGCCTAATACACTGTACAACAATTTCGAACTTTTTCTAAAATTACGCGAGTTCTGACAATAGATTCTGGTAGAGGAGACAAAAAAAACTATATACGTGTGTCGGAGCTTTGTAAGATCACATCGGTTAAAGTTTCCCCCTTTTGCATAGTGGGCCAGCATTATCGAATTCTGGCCAAAACTAGAATATTGAGTATATGATAATAAAAAGTATCAGAAAGAGGATTTGGAAATTGCTGATCACGAATCTGATATAAAAATTTTTAAATTCAAAATGGCGGATTCAAGATGGCGGCCATGAATTTATAGTTTTAAATATATTGGGCATAAAATAATCAATTATATAGGTCTAGGGTACGCTGATTACAAATCTGAAATTAAAATTTTGATATTTGAAATGGCGGATCCAATATGGCGACAAACAATTTTTTCAATAAATGCCTTATATCGTCTGATTTACTTAAAATTTTCACCAGCGGCAGTTTTCGGGTAACAGAATAAGAAACTGAAATCAAATTTTAAAAATTAAAAATGGCGGATCCAATATGGCGGCCATAAATTTAAAATTTTTATTTGTTGGAAAATAAATTACACTCCCATTTGAAAATCGAAATATATATGAACATACATGATCATACATTGACTAATGCATGATCATGCATAGGCATATATGATCATATACGTCCATACATATATCATCTCATATATATTGATATATCTTCGGATCCGAAATTTGAGGGTATATGGAGGTATGTGACCCTATATGATCATATATGAGCATAAATGAATCATATGTGAGCATATATGGTCATATATGAACATGTACGGTCAAATATCCTCAAATTTCGGATCCAAAGATATATGGAAATATATGAGATGATGTATTGTCATACATTGAACTATTCATTCACGTATATGATCATGTATGCCCATGCATGATCATGCACTAGTCAATGTATGATCATGTGTGTTCATATATATTTTGATTTTTACATGGGCTGTAAAAATTAAAACAAAATAAGGGTCTGACAACTGATACTAGCAGAGGAGACCAAAGAAAAATATACGTGTGTCGGCATTTTAAAAGTTTACGTCCGGCCCGATGTTTTTGGGGGGATTAGAATTTATCCCCTTTTGCAAATGTTTATTGTGAATCTGCATGGGAAACCATGTGAATCTTCCATTTTACATATAGAATGTTTTCAGTGAACTTATGTAAAACACTACGAGCGATATTTTTGTGGAACATTTTAACCCTCTAACCCTGCAATTAAAGGGTCTTTTTTGGCCCCTTTTTAAATAGTGCCAAAAAGACCCGTAAGTTGAAGAGTTAGAGGGTTAAAATATTCCGAAAAAATATTTATCATGAAATTCTACTATAAGTCTCAGAAGACATCAAAGTTGAAAATTTAAATTCAGTGCCAAAAAAGGTCAAAATTTAAAGGGTCTTTTTTGGCCCCTTTTTAAATAGTGCCAAAAAGACCCGTAAGTTGAAGAGTTAGAGGGTTAAACTATTCCGCAAAAATATTTATCATGAAATTCTACTATAAGTCACAGAAGACATCAAAGTTGAAAATTTAAATTCAGTGCCAAAAAAAGTCAAAATTTAAAGGGTCTTTTTTGCCCCCTTTTTAAATAGTGCCAAAAAAGACCCGTAAATTGAAGAGTTAGAGGGTTAAAATATTCCGAAAAAATATTTATAATGAAATTCTACTATAAGTCTCAGAAGACATCAAAGTTGAAAATTTAAATTCAATGCCAGAAAAAAGTCAAAATTTAAAATTTGTTTAAGGGTTAATTTCGTACTTGTTCAGAATTTGTGCTCAAATGTCCCACCAACCTGGACTTTAGGGGGTTAGTCTGTATGAGAAAACCAGAACCTTCATTTAAGGTAATTGTCAGTAATTTTTTTTAAGTTTTTGTTAAAACTCTGGAATGCTTGAAATCAGCGAGATCTGTAGATACTTTTTCAGTTAAGGGGAAAAACCTCGAAAGTTTATTAACGGTCGCAAAAACCTAGGTAGAAGACATCTTAGGTAACACATTGGCATACAAGTTTTTCAAATATCTCTTGGAACATTTTTGAGTTTTTTTTTTGAAAATTTAGGATTTTCAAAAAGACCCAAATTTTTGAGGTAAAATTAATAATTTCGTTACTTTTTTACGTAAATATTTAACAGATTTCTAGTTTTTATAACTAATTTCAGTTTTATAATTTGAGCTTGTTTTTGCAGCAAATTATTGTTTATTTATGATTTTTTTATTGTATCATTATAAAATATAAAAATGTCACAAAATTATATAACTTTGATTTTCAACTCCCGCCAACTAGAAAACGAGTTACCATATTGATATAATATTTCACTCACAAAATATCCAAGAATCCTAGATTTTGAATATATAAACAAAATTTATGTTTATTTGAATTGTACTTTTGGCCAAAAATCATTCATCCTGGCCCACTGTGCTTTGGTCTGTTCGTGCAGCAAATCGGCATATGAAACTACTTTTCTTTACATCTGAGTTGTAGGGTATGTTCAGCAGCTTTGTAGAAAATATTAAGGCAAATATTTTTGTGGTAGTTGAGTGTCAAACCTTCTCGTCAGAGATGGGATGACCTACATATGCGAACACTAACATAATTAACCCTTAATGGGCAATCTTGAATTTGACTGGTTTTTGCTATTTGTGTTAAGTTTTGGGCTTTGATGTGTTCTAACATATATAGTAAAATTTTATGGGCAACAGTTTTATGGAATATTTCATCCCCGCCCTTCCTCTTTTTAGGGGTGTTTTTTACGATTTGTTAGAATAGAGCCAAAAATTACCCATATGTGAGGTAGTTAGAGGGTTAATATGTTCCACAAAAATATTTGCCTTAATATTTTCTACAAAGTTGCTGAACATACCCTACACCTCAGATGTAAAGAACATATAGTTTCATATACCGATATGCTGCACGAATAGGTCAAATGGGGGAAACTTTAGCCCCCCCTAAAATAAAATTCCGATATGATCTCTCAAAACGCCGACACACGTGTATATATTTTTTGTTCTTCTATACCAGAATCTATTATCAGAACCCCGTAAATTTGGAAAAGTTCAAAATTGTTGTACAGTGTAATCATTTGATGAACATTTGGATTAAGATACTAAATAGCCATAAGTGTAGGGTATTAAATATTTGCTGTTTATGTCGTTTAATTTCTATTAATAGCTTTATTAAAAAGAGCAAAAAAGCAAAGAAATTTTAAAATTCTTTTTTTTTTTATTTTTATTCCCTCTCAAGTTTATCGACTTTAATCCAAGTCATATAGTAGAACTTAAGTTACGGTAGTGATAAAACGACAATTTTACGGTAGTTTAAACAAATAAGAAAAAAAAAAACGTTAAACATTAAAAAAAAAAACAAAATATTATGAAAATTTGTGCTTTAGAATAAATGCTAATGGAAAAAAGAAAATGGAAATATTACAGCAAAAATATTTATGGAATACTTTACGCATATTAATTGTATTATGTATATTTTATAGTAAATTAACGGAAGCTGGTACGTATGAGTATTATAAAATCAATAATAAGTATACGCCAGTAAAACAAAAGTTAACTATTGGAATTTAATGGAGAATTTAAGTACTAAAAAATTTTTAAATCTATTTTTTTGTGATTATAATAAAAAATTTAACTGTTAAAAAAATGTTTAAACCTAAATCTAAAATTAATATAAAACAAAGGGCTTTTTATTTCATTTTGTTTATCTATAGTTTTTTTTCGGCCTATATATTTTAATAGCAAAAATTAATGAAAACTTTTTTTCTCTTTATTTTTTCTATACATATAATTTCATTTTACACACAAAACGTGCTGGTATTAATACATACAATTTCTATATATTTCTTTTTGCTGCAATATCAACTCTAATAACAAATGCTATCAATTTTTGGCTTTTGGCATTATAACAACAACTACTACAACTACTGCTACAAATTTAACTACTGCTACCACTTTATCCATCAAATGCCATCTTTTTATATGAACACCACAAAAATATTCAAATCACCAAAATACTAACTTCATCAAAATATGGCCATAGGATGGAGCTCGCAATGTTGGAAAAAACATAATTCCGGTTCAATACAAACGCCTGATGGTGAATTTAAACGCCCATTTGGTATTCTATGTACATATCAATGTTTTTTGTGGTTTCAACCAGTGTAAGTTCAAAAAAAAAATTTATATATACTGATGTTTGTTATATTGAATACTATATAAAATATTAGAGGTGTTCAACGATGTAGGGAGAATTTTTTAAATGCTTTCAAATAGTTCGGTTTCGGCTAATTTTTTCGTTTAAAAATCATAAAAATAATTTATATGAAATTTTTTGATGATTGTATATAAAAACATCGCTTTGTGAATCGACTGAAATTTTTTTTTAATGTTTAAAGGCGAAAAATTACTTTTTATTAATCTTTGCAAAAATTCTCATTTAAAACCGCACGATATTTTGTTACCGGTAATTTTGAATATAGGAATATGTGTAAAAGAAAATTCTGCATTCTTTGTTTAACCCATATTATTCTGAACTAAGAAATCGTGGAATTTTTTTTTAACGAAAATTAAGATTTTTTTCATTAAAGGAATTAAATTAATTTGTGAAAAATAATACGTTGTAGGCATGTCCCTATCCGGATTTCATTCTTGCGTAAGGAAATCGTCAGGGGACGACTTTTTTAGAATTTCTAAAAATTTTTGTTAAGTTAAATTACAAACTCAATGAGAATTTCTTGTTCTCGTCTAGGAGCGTTATTAAACATTTAAAATATAAAAAAAAAAAAACAAAAACAACAACAAATAATTTTCCACAATTTGCATTGTCATCTTCCAAGGAATTTCATTGAAGGAATTAAATGTGCTAAAATCCCAAAACTTATTTGACAAATTTGTGAAAAATGATCTGTTGAAGGCATGTCCCTATCCGGATTTCATTTTTGCCTAAGGAAATTTTTAGAATTTCTAAAAATATTTGTTAAGTTAAATTACAAACTCAATGAGAATTTCTTGTTGTCGTCTAGCAGCGTTATTTAACATTTAAAATATCAAAGAAAAAAGAAAAAAAAAGATTTAATTTTTTTATTATCGCACCTCGCCCTTAAGCGGAGATATTTGCAGCCAAAGTCGAAAGGTGGACCTGCTGATATTTTTCAATTAATCCAGATTTTTTCAAAATTATATTTTTAGTTTTTTCTTTAAATTAAAATCTACGTAAATAATCAAAATTATAAAAAAACGAGTAAAAGGGTTAAAGTCGGGCATGCCGACTATACAATACCCTACACCAGTCTGGTTAAAAGCCAACTAATGTTTGGATCCGAAATTCGAATGGGTTAAAATGGGGCTTGTGTCAAAATTTTCTATAATGTAAGTCAGCGCACCAAATTTCATTAAAATATCTTAATATTTGCGACCTGCAGTTTGTAACCAAGCCAATTTTGGGGGGACCCTTATATGGGCACTAGGTCTAAACATGAACCGATGTTCACCAAAATCAATAGGCTTTGTCCTTGGGCCAACATAGGTCTGTGTACCAAATTTCATCAAAATATCTTAATATTTCCGACCTGCAGCGTATAAACAATATAATTTTGGGGGGACCCTTATATGGGCACTAGGTCTAAACATGGACCGGTGTTAAGCAAAATCAATAGGCTTCATCCTTGGGCCGACATAAGTCGGTGTACCAAGTTTCATAAAAATATCTTAATATTTGCGACCTGTAGAGTGCGCACAAGAATGCAGACAGACGGACATCGTTAAATCGAAATAAAAAAAATTCTGAGCCGATCGGTATACTATAAGTTGGGTCTAGGACCAATATTTTTTGGTGTTACAAACATCAGCACAAACTTATAATACCCTGACCACATAGTGGTGTAGGGTATAATGAGTACATCATTTTGAGGAACTCCTTTTTAATTTTTGTTTTGTAATTAAAAACAAATTCTTTTTTAAAGTTTAAGATTTGAAAATCAATATACAAGATAAAGTAAAGATAAAATGGAAAATTAATATAAGCGAAAATTGTACTCAAATGAACGGAAATTTTCTCACGATTTCAAAAATGAGGTTTTTGTTTTATAATCCCTCGAACGTGAATCGAATTAGAGCCATTTTTAAAAATTTTAGATCTTCCAAAAATTAAAAAAAAGTGAAAAATCTCATTATTTTCTTCGCTTCACGAATTATTCAAAATTGAATTAGGTTTGGTTTTAGCCGTTATATAGGAAAATAGCATAAATATTCGACCTTAACTTTTAGGTGTACGTAAACATTTTGGGTTATATGGAAATGAAAGAGTTTTATGGGAAATGAAATTTCGATAGTTAAATTAGCGCCGCAGGGAAAATTTTTTATTGTTTTTAACTCTTAAAAATGAGTTTGTTCTTTAATTTTGAAAGTAATTTTAGAAGTCGTGTGAATATTTCCGATCATTTGACTACTATTTTGCCGTACAAAAAAAATCTCATAATTTTGGGCTACGCTATTAAGGAACTAAAATTGAAGAAAAACAAAAAATAATATTTTTGGAATCTTGAGACAATTTCCTTTAATTTGAGTACCCACACTTACCTGTTACTATGTCCCCCCGTTGTTCGCCCTCCATGGGCCTCCCGGTGCCGAGCCCCTCCCAAATTTAATTTCGGTTTTTTTTTTGTATTTTAATTTCAGAGAGGGTCATATTTTTTATATTTTTTTTTAACGAAACCCCATAAACTTCACTTTAGCCCAAATTTCAAATCAGTCAGTTAGAGAGTCATATTACTCTTTTATATATAAGGATCATATATAACTCTATGATGATTACTACAGCCATACCCGTGACTCAACTTTTCTATATATTGTGAGCGCCAAAAGTAATTGTACATGTTAAACTTTTAGGTTTTCGATTTTATTTTATTAATTTTCTTCATCATTTAATTTAACATTTTATGTTTTTGAAAAATATATTTTCTCTATCCTCATTTTATAAAAAGAACCATAACCAAAAATATGCAACACAAAAATACTTCATATTTACAGCGTCAAAAGAAATTGTACAGCCAGAATAACAAAAGAATTTCAAAGAATTTTAGAGAATTTAGTATTTTTTTATTTTCCATTTAATTTGACTACCGCTTGCAATCTTCAGTGCTTCGGTTACAATAGCTTTCGGGTTACATCGGGAGAGATTTTTTGCCATTCCTCGATTGTCACTGATTAGAGAGAGTCCTTGCTGGTAATTGTTCTTTTTCTAATTTGCCGGTCCTGATGCTCACACAAATGTTCAATGGATGGGAGCTTAGAAATTACCAACGTTACAAAATCACTACACTGCCCAGGAAATTTTTCTGTTCCGAAAAATCGATTGTACAATAGCTACTTTTCCTTTACAACCCCTTCTTCTGTCAATTCCAACACCGATTATTTTTGTTTAAAATTGTCCCAAAAGCAACTACTTTTGTAGCTGCAAATTAAAACCGGTTGCCCTAGAATCAGTTCTGGAACTAGTTATAGAACTGATTCCACGTCAGTCATACCTTCCATATAGAATCCCTGGTACTGGTTCTGGAACCAGTTCCGTGGTATCTGTTGCAGTGGAACCAGTTGCAGAACTTGTGTTGTTGGCTACCGATTGTAAAAAATATTCCTGGGTGGTGGTAGAGCAATGATTTTATAGAAATGATGACGTTTTATTAAAAAAGTTTCTAGTTAGAAGGTTCAGAGTTCAAACCCGGTTGGAAATTTTATTTTTTATTTTTTTAATTAATTTTTTTTATTTCAAACAATTTATTTTTTTTTTTCTTTGTAAAAGCTCTTCTAAGACCATTTTTTTGTAGTTTTCCCAACGTTGGCATATTAATTCCAACAATTATTTTGCCAGTGCTAGCATTTTGGATCAACCAGTAGTTATCCAGCTGTTATCAGTCCTTTATGTTTTGAGCCACCAAGTATTATATGTCTCGGTAGTTCAGTGGGAAGAGCTCTACAGTACTTGCAGCACCCGATAAAGTGCCTTGTCATTGCTTTCCCATTTATATTTTTCTGAGTGGGTGATTTTAAATTTCTTTTCGAAAAAACCTAGAATTGAGAAAAATTGCTATAATATAAACAAAAAATATTTTGAATGTTCCTTAGTTTGATCTTAGATCATAAATTAATATCACTTTCTGTTTAAATTATTTCTTTTCAAATTAAAGAAAGATGTAAAAAAGAAAGAAAGAATAAAAAATTTGAAAGAATTCGATAAAGCCAGCAAGACAGAATATGTATCTTCGGCTGTCGCTACAAAGCCATCATCAGTGTCATTTGCCTTGACGGGCTAAACTTTGATAATCGTTTAGTTTAACCTGTCAAGGCAAATGACACTAATGACGGCTTTGTAGCGAAAGCCGAAGATACGTATTCTGTCTTGCTGACCTTAACGAATTCTTTCAAATTTTTTATTCTTCGTAATTTTCTTAAACTTAAAAAGTAATAATTTAAACAGAAAGTGATATTAATTTATGATCTAAGATCAAACTAAGGAACATTTATCATTATAAAATATCAACTATACATACCCCTCATTGATCAAAAAACATTTTGCAATCCATAAAATATTTCCACTCAATTTCGTTCGCTGTGTTAAAAATTCTATTTCCACTCGTTTCCCGTTCCATAGCACTCGTTCCACGTTCCATGCCACTTAATTCCACTTGCCCAGTGTGTCAATTGCACTTGTTTCCCGTTTCGTAGTATTTAGTATTTCAATTTTGGTGTTCTAATTCCACTCATTGTCCATTCAATTCCATTTCATTTCGTACTCTGTTGCATTCAATTTCGTTTCACTTGTCTAGTATTTCAATTACACTCATTCCCTTTGCCATTCACAGTTCTATTCATAATTTTCGTGTTCCCATTCCACTCGTTCCCATTTTATTCCATTCCGCAATCATTGTTTGGCTTTTGAATATCACTAAATTACCATTTCATTCTATTTCGTTCCGCTCGTCTGGTGTTTCAGTTCAACCCGCTTCCCATTCCACTCCATTTCGTGTCCCAATTCTAGTATTTCGATTCCGCTCGTTTCTTGTTTGTTCCATTTCGTTCCCAGTTTCATTCCATTTTAGCCCAATCAAAACTCTTAAACTTCACTTTCATGTTTTTGAACGCCCCTAATAAATGCAGTAGAAATGAGTTTGTATAAGGGAAAAATTTATATATATTGTAATTATTGGTTTACTAAGATAATATCTAAAATTAAAATTTAGATTTTTTAGAAAAACTGTGACACATACTTGGGACGACTTAATTAATTAGAATAATTAACTGATTATTTCATTAGCACTGAAATGGGGATCGAAATTGTTTTATAAAAATGTCTTCAACGGCATCCCTCTCGAACCTACCTCACCAGAACAACAGGAGCGTGTTCATTACTGAACTTGCAAAAATTTTGTTCGTTTTTTGTACTATCTCGCTTAGTTTTTGAGATACAGATCATTTTGTAAAATGGCGACTTTTTAAAATGGCCGTTATCTCGAAAACTAAGGAAGCTAGCCATAGTGGACAACATTTTTACTTCATTGGGGTATTTACACACTCCGATAATACACAAAGGCCAGGTTCCGGAGAGCTCCAAAGGGATCAACTTTTATGCAACAGTCACAGTCACCTTTTTAATTTTTATCTTTAACAATTTATGTAAAAATACAAATTAACACACTCTGAACATCGATCCAAATCGAAACAATATGTGATCGGGGAACAATTAAAATTGTAACACCTGCCGCAGGGAATGAAATAGAATGTTAGGGGAAAAGAAATTCGTTTTCGCATTACCGGGGTGCATTATGCTTGAATTCATCACCCACACTTCCCTCAACTCGGGGATTGGAAAATGCTTTTTTATAAATCCCTACGTCTTTGTGATGGATTTTTACGTTATAACTTGAATTGTCAAATATTTATTTATAGAGTTGCCATCTTTATGAAAAAATGTATACTACTTTTTATAGGGATTCATTGGCAACCCTTAAAATTTGAGTTCAAAAGTAAACAAATAATAAAAAAGAAAAAAAAAAACACATCATTCAACACCTAAAAAATTACAATCCCAGCAAACAAAGATGATCATTAATGACTCAGAATTGAGCCCCAAAAACATAAACATTTGTCCACTTTTTCCTATGAAAGTGGTCCGTCCAAAAGAGCCCCCTGTGTACTCAGAAATGACTCCGAAAAAAGAACGTATAAAATCGAAATTTTCTTCATAAATTTAAATAATTTTGGAATCTTCTTTGAGTCCGAAAAATGAACCCTCGTTTTGAGACAGCTTTTTAGATTGTAGAGACAACTTTTTGGATTGTTTTCTGAGGGTTCATATTTTCTACCAAAAAAGAGTGTTTTCAAAAAAGCAAGAATCATTTCTATAGCCATTTAAAAATTTTATTTATGAGCGCTCCGGAATTGCTGGCTGGGATGTTTAATTTGACAGTTTAAGTGATAAAAAAATATCTCGCTTGTTGTTTGCAACATAACGAAGTGTTTTAAGAAATTACGACATTAAATGCCATTATCAAATAAATAAAAAAAAAAAATTGTCACCCTCTCATCTGAATAATTTTAACATTCCATAGCCGAGCTTGGAAAAAAAAATTTCCGTTTTGCGCTATCTCGTTTAATTTTGAGATACAGGCCATTTTGTAAAATGGAGATCTTTTCAGATGGCCTTTATTTTGTTTCCAGTCGAAATTACTTAACATCGTCAATCAAAAATATTGAAAAATTCTTAGTTTTAAAAATGTAGCCTAAAATGTTAAGGGTTAAACAAATTCGTCCCAAAATAAGTACCAACCTATTGCTACACATTTTAGTTTATTTGTAATTTTTTGCTGCCGGTTTTTTGTTTTATATTTGCTAGCTTAACTGCTTTTCATTGCTAACTTTTCAATTATGTTGTTTCAGAAAAAAAGCCAAAGCTAAAAAAATGTACATAAAACAACTTTATACTTTGGTGCTTTTGTAAATACTGTTTTATCAAACGCTTTGCTTGTTTGAAAATTTTGAAAATCGTACAACAAAGCAATTTAGTACATTCAATTTTTTTTTGTGTTTTTTTTTTTCAATAAACGTGCTAAGAATTTACAATAAAGAGGGGATATTTTTACAGAAATTCACTGATTGATGATTGAAAAAATTGAATTTTGATTTAAAAGCAAAGAGGTTTTTTTTTTAATTTAGAAGTTTTAATTATAAAAAAGTGTCCTAAAAAGTGTTGTTTTAGATGAAATTGTGAAATCATAAAGGTTTTAATAGTTTTAAACTATCCATAGGGGAAAACTTTATCGATTTTTCTGTTACTTTAATTTATAGAAGTATTATATGTCAAAATATTAATTACACCTCTAAAAAACATTAAAATACACTCAAAAAATATTTTGTCTTATACTAGAATTGAAAAAGGGAAATCGCAATTTTTTTGAACTGTACGCAATTTTTCGGACATTTTAAGATATGTGTGTTGTTTTAGGGTTAATTTTAGGGAAAATGAAATATTTTGTATAAGAATGCTTTTTGGTGGTTATTAGTAGTTTAAAGTTTAAACATTTTTTAATGACTTTTCGATTTTAGTATGAAGTTAATTAAGACAAATTATTTTTTTTTCATATTACCAATTTAGTTCATCGTGACAATTAACTCCAGATTCGAACTATTTACATTCACAATAGAATTTTTTTTATATTGTAAAATAAATACGATTTTTTTTTCAAATTTGGCAATATTGAAACTGGATCTAGTCTGATTTGCAAATTTAATGTGTTTATAACTTCTGAAGAAACTGTTTATTCTTCTTCTTAAACTCAAACCTACTAAGTTACGAAATTTGATTGGTGTAGTTCTGGTATTTTGGAATAAAAATATCCCGAGAAACGGGATTTACTAAACCTGCCAATCTGGCAACGTTACATTTGAGTATACAACATTATGATATAATGTGGCATAAAGTGTTATACTATAAATTGGTTTGTGTCTCGGCTAAGAACAAAATGGTTTGCGACTTGGGTAAAACGCAAGTGGTTGGTGTCTCCGCTACGAATACTCTAGATGCTTCTGGAAACTTCTGGTTGCTCTCGAACCTTCTAGTTTATTCTACAAACAATCTGGGTATCTCTGGGACATTCGAGATCATTCTACAATCGCAGACATTACACTATAAAAGAGCTGCAACTTAGGTTTGGAAGGTCAGTCGTGCTAAGAATAAAGTGGTTTGTGTCGCGGCTAATAATAAAATGGTTTGCGTCTTGGCTAAATATAAAGTTGTTTGTGTCTTGGCTAATTATAAAGTGGTTTGTGTCTCGGCTAAAATCCAAGTGGTTGGTGTCTCCGCTACAAATACTCTAGATGCTTCTGGAAACCTCTGGTATGTCCTACAACCATTGGCTAACAATCTGGGTGCCTCTAGAACATTTTAGTTTATTCTACAAACAATCTGGGTATCTCTGGAACATTCGAGATCATTCTACTATCGCAGATATTACCAATATTACACTATGAAAGAGCTGCAGCTTAGGTTTGGACGGTCAGTCGTGCATTAGCATTAGTGGAGTTAAGTTGTGCTAAGTTAAGTCAGTCACCCAATAGCGTGTATACAGTTCAGTTGTGCTCTAGTAAATTATTTTGAAATTGTTTGTAAAGTAATAAAGTGTTAAAGAAATAAATAATAAACAACAAGTGTGTGTGTGTGTGTTAGTTAATTTTAATTGCCAGCCAGGTTTATTTGAAGGAAATAAACGTACGTTTTTGAAGATAAAACATAACAATTGGTGTCTGAATTTAGATTGGTTAAAAGGTTAAAAGGTAAAAACGTAACAATATTTTTAAAACAAAACAGTGTTGTCAGTTAAGAGCTTTATCCCAAAATTGGGGATTTTGTTTCATAAATGAGAATACAATTTTGCCTTTATGGATCCGGAGATGGATTGGGGATGACAACATAATTTAGAGGAATTTTTGGGGATAAAAATTTAACATTTTCTCTTTTAATTTTCAAGATTATTTTAACCCTGATAATCTTTTAATATTTTAGTCTTTTAATATTTTGTATATTTCTTTTATAATTGATGGTAACAGTGTATAGTGTGAGCAGAGCTCTAAAGACTGCAATTCCTCATTCAGTTTTCAATTCTGATTGACTAAGGAAAGACTGAATTCTCAAGCTGCAATTTTACACATCGAGAAAAGTCTTAATCGTTCCCTTTCGAGTTAATTTTAAAGACTTCAGTCATTTTTCATCATGCAATTTGTTTAATCGCTGAATTCAATCGTTAGGAATTTGCTCAATTTTTGCTCAATCGATTTAAATGTTTGGGAATTCAGTTAATTTCTATTTATTAGCTAAAGATTGATTTTACTATTTAACACCTTTAAAATTCTCCTACTTAATTATTTTTTAACTATATTTTCAGATTTCCATATTGTGAATTTATTTTCGATTTAAGGATGTCACGTCATTTTACAACATTACCCGATTGCTATGAAATTCATTGTAATGAGACATTTACATTTTTTAATGATCCCAAATAACAACATAAATATTTTTTATACAATATTATAACAATTACTGTTAATAATAATAATAAAATTAGCTTTAAATTTATATATATACAATAAAAACGAAATTAAATAAATATTGAAATTTTTTAATTAAAACGAAAAATAAACATTTATATTTAAATAAAATGGCTACAAAAGATAAAATTAAAATATGCCACAACAGAAAATCAAGTAAAATACAGTTGAAATTCAAAAGAATATTTAATGAAGCATAAAATTGCATTAAGGTTCAATTTCACATTCAACAGTTAAGGGCTCATGATTATTATAGTGTTTGTGTGCTTGTGAAAATATTAAAAAAAAGAAATATACGTATTTTACAAGCTAATGACCTGATTTTTTTCCAGTATTCTTTGTTAAACAATAAATTTTCCTATATTTGTACGATGAATGTGTAAAAACTTTAATAAAAATATACAGAAAAATAGATTGAATTCATTTTAAACTTAAATGGCCTTCAATGATCAATGTCACTTGATATTAAATTGCCTGGTATTTGTTTATTTCAACAATTCAACACCCAGAAAAAAAAAATCATACTGAAATGTTCTTCGAAAAAAAAAAAAATAATACTGAAAATAATAATGATTGAAATACTCGTAAAGTTCATCAAATATAAAAAGGGGGAGCAATTTCTGTTGTGCTACTGTCATAGATTACATAGATATCTTACTCTTCTTCTTCTTTTGTCAACAAACACATTTTTCACACACATTAAAATATTTTTTTATATAGGTATAGGTATAGGATGTATGTCCAACACATTCTCATGGGATACGTGCACTGACCGCGAATGTCAAAGAGTAAGAGATCTATGTAATCTATGACTACTATATTGAAAAGGAAAAGTGTGCAATGATATTGTTTTCATTTTGAACTTTTTGTTATATATATATATTGGTTATTTGAACAAATTAATTTTTTTATGTATTTTATTGCAAACTGAAAAAATTGTGCCTTTTTTGTTGTGTCAATAATGAAAAAATTGTAAACGTTGGGCATTACACAAAATCACTGATATTTCAATTGAAATATTGAATTTTTAAATGACAAAAACCGATAAACGGAATTGCAAATAAAAAAAATGGAATTAATTTATTTGCATTATCGACTTTAGAATGGCGCAGGTTGCTATAAATTTGAAAATAATTTGTAAAAAATAAATAACATGTAGACTAGGGCGGGTCGATTTAAAAATCGCCCAAGCGACAAGGAAAATCGTATTCTAGGGATCAAAATAAGAAACTTTGCCCGAGGAACCATACCTCTAAAACGAATTCTGATGTCCCAATTTTTGACCCGTAGGGTAAAATTTTGAAAAATCCCATTTTGACCCATTTAGAGTGCCCCAATCGAGTCTAAATGTATGACCGACCCCCACTAACTTCGGAGGGCCAACCCACCCATGGCAGTGGCATACCCCCTCGAACTCCCCTGGGGGGTTCCCCATACAAACATTTAAAAAATCATGAAAAAATCAGCGAAATGGCTATGTTTTTTCTTATTGCGACCCTTCCATTTTAGGTATAGGATGTGTTGAGCGGACTTTTGTAAAACACTACGAGGAACATTTTTATGGAACATTCTAGCCCTCTAACTCTTCAATGAAAGGCAATTTTTTGGCCCCTTTTTAAAAAGGGACAAAAAAGACCCGTAAGTTGAAGAGTTAGAGGGTTAAAATATTCCACAAAAATGTTCCTCTTAGTGTTTTACATAAGTTTGCTGAACACATCCTATACCTAAAATGGAAGATTCCCATGGTTTCTCCCTAAAATCCAGATTTGTGGGACATTTGAGCGCCAATTCTGAATAAGTGCAAAATTAACCCTTTAAACACATTTCAAGTTTTTACTTATTTCTGGCATTGAACTTAAATTGTCAACTTTGATGTCTTCAGAGTCTCATAGCATTTCATTACAAATATTTTTGCGGAACATTTTAAGCGTCTAACTCTGCAACTTACGGGTCGTTTATATCCCTTTTTAAAAGGGTCCAAAAAGTCACTTTACTTAAAGAGCTAGAGGGTTAAAATGATCCAAAAAAATATTTGTCATGAAATTCTACTGTTAGTCTGTGGAGATACTAAAGTTAAAAATTTAAGTTCAGTGCCAGAAATAAGTCAAAACATAAAATGTGTTTAAGGGTTAATTTCGTACTTATTCAGAATTGGTGCTCAAATGTCCCACAAATCTGGATTTTAGGAGGATACCATGTGAAACTTCAATTATAGGTACAGCATATGTTCAGCAAACTTATGTAAAATAATATGGGGAACAATTTAACCCTCTAATTCTTCAATTAAAGGGACTATTTTGTCCCCGTTTTAAAGAGGGAGAAAAAGGCCTGTAAGTTGAAGAGTTAGAGGCTTAAAATGTTCCACACAAATATTCCTCGTAATATTTTACATAAGTTCACTGAACACATCCTATACCTAAAACGGAAGATTCGCATTGTTTCCTGGTGCACATTTTTAATAAATTTCATTCAAATTTGACTTTTAGTTTCGTCAAAAATGACCACCGAGTCAGAAACGAGGCAAATTATATTGCACGAATATACAAAAAATCCGGTTCTCAGTGCGCGTAAAATGCGAAAAATGTAAAGGTGCACCACTCGACAGTTTCCAGGGTTTTAAATCGCTACAGAGAAGGTCTGACAATTGCTAGAAAGCCTGGTAGCGGAGGTGAGCATGACCAAAGTGATAAAAATAGTGTTCGGAAAGTCCTTAGGGCATTTTCGCAAGTTCCGAAGATTTCGTCACGTTCTGTTGCAAAATCTGTACGTAAATCGCAGTCCTTCGTACAAAAAGTAAAGCGGCAAGCTTCACTGAGAAGTTTTAAAGCTCAAACAGCACCAGATCGAGACGCAAAGCAGAATGTTACGCCGAAATCCCGCAGCCTCAAGTTTTACGAATCCCAAATCACGAAATATGAATGCATTGTCATGGATGACAAAACCCATTGCTTTCAAAATTTCAAATATATTGCTCGCTAAGATTTTTATACTGCTGCAAGTCGTAAAGATGCTCCTGACAGCTGTAAATTGAAAATGAAGTCCAAGTTCCAAAAAAAATACATGGTTTGGCAAGCCATTTGCTCCTGTGGTCGTAAAAGCAGCCTTTCATCGCATTTGGAACAATGAACGCTCAAATTTATCGGGGTGAGTGCCTCAAAAAGTGTCTTCTGCCAAGGACACATTGCAGTGGTACAATGCAAATAAAATCAATTTTATATCTCGCCATTGCAATCCACCCAATAGCCCAGAGCTACGCCCTATTGAGGAATCTTGGTCAATAGTGAAGGGAATATTGAAGAAGACAGGTGAACTGTTAAAAGATATTGCAGAATTCAAAACCAAGTGGTTGTCGGCGTAGCGAAAAGTCGACGATGCACTCATGCGAAAGATGATGGCGCATGTGCGACCAGAAGTCCGATCAATTGCATATGGAACAAATAATAACTAATATTTTAATATTTTTATTACCTCTAAACTTCAAAGTATTCGAATAAAAAAAATTTATTTCAACGCCATCTAGTTTTTCTGGTATTAGTTTCTAAGTGTCGCAGTTTTGGTGTGTTCACCCTTTATATAACTTTATCACCAGAAGTTTCTAGTTTAAGAGTTATAGATGTGGAGCTAGAAAAATAACACTTTTGCACACATGGGTGCTCTAATATTTATTCTATTAGCGAACACCCTTCTTTATTTGTTCTGAGTTAGATCCAATTTTACACACCGCGACGGAAATTTAATATTTTTCGAGCAACCAAAAAAAAAATTATTTTCGATTTGTAGGTTTTGCCACATCATTTTACAACAATTGATTTTAGCATGACGAACAAGAATATGAAATTATTTTTTAAAGCGCATTAAGAGTTCACTCAGAAAACAGATTCGGTGCTGACAATCCCATTTGTTGCCAAGCGAATGGTTCAGTTGCATCAAATGAATTTTTCGTTTGCTGCTACCGAATTATTCTTGATACAACTGAAATTCCGTTGCCACAGTCAAATTAATCTTATCTCAATACGTTTTCTGTTGACACAACTCAAAAATTCGGCTACCACAACCGAACCATGCGATTGACTACAAATGGGGTTATCAGAACTAAATCTGTTTTCTGGGTGTTGTTGAGATATTTTCATTTCGTTTTCGGATCCGTTTTTAGTTTTCTATGAAGCATGCCGAACTCAATTGAAAATGATGTGTCACAACGTATAATTAAAAATTAATTTTTTGTTTCCAATTGGTCGGAAAATCTGAAATTCCGATCGTTGTGTGTCGTGGATTAGCGTTGTTCGATTTAAAAAAATTAGGGGCGCACATTAGACCGTACCTCAAAAAAAAAGTTCGCCGTACACCCTCCAGTATGAGGTATTTTTGCAAGGCTATTTCAAAGTTTTTTTTATTTATTTTGCCGAACGTAGGGGTCGCTATATTACATTTTTCCTTATATCTTTGGTATTTACAGTCGGATCTTAAAGTATGTTACATCGATGTTTTTCTCTCGAGGAGACCAGTGTTTTGCTCTAAGGGCCATTGACCTTAAGTATCCCATTCCAGTAGTTACCCACCAGATCTCAGTTGCTAACACCCTAATGTACCACCCTAATGTCAGAAAATTAAAGTTTGCAATAATTCATTAAACTTTTGCTAAGGAAGTTTTTCGATAAACCCAGTGGAAATTTTTTTTTTATTTTTTTGGTTGCCGAACGTAGGGATTGTTTTTTAAATTTTCTTTTCATTGGATTTTACCTTTATAGCAAAACACTGATCTCCTCGAGGCAAAAACATCGATATATCGCAGTTTTAAATGCCGAACCTATAACGAAAAATTAAAAACGGCGACCCCTAGGTACGGCAAAAAAAAAAAGAATTATAATTTTTTTTGGAATTGCCTTGCAAAAATACTTTATATTTGAAGGTGTACCGCACACTTTCTTTTTTTCTTTGCCTTTAAGGTGGTACGGTCTAGTGCACATAGTTGCCACCCTGAAGAGTTTTTAGCAGAAACAAACATACTTTGAACTTTTTTTTTATTTACACTAATAGAAAAAATGTCTCTAAAAATTCTGTTGAAAACAACTTAAAATTAGTTGGAAATTACTTGTAGAAAAAACTACTGAAATTAACAGATTATTTTTACTAAATATTAGTAATAAAAGAATAGCAAAAATAAAACTGTTAAACATACAGAATTTTGGTTATATATGGTTTAAATTTTATTTGCCTTAAAATAGCAACTAAACCTGCTCAAATCAGCAAAAATTTTTGCTAAATAACACTGTACAACACATTTTTTGGGGGGGTGAATAAATCCTATGACAGATGAATAAATTAGGTTAGTATAGTAAAACCCATAAAGGGGTTTGGTCATGTGTGGGTACAGTAAAATTTTACGGCCGTTTCAAGTTTTAATTTTTTTCGTCAACACAACGTATTGAATAAGACTCAAAAAGTAGTGTAAAAGTTCTACCAATCTAAATTTTGAGTTCCGATGTCCCCAACAGAATTTTAAAGGGAATTTTTTCGTAGAGAATTTTAACCCTAAATCCGAAATTTTCATTGGCCATTTTAGTCCCTTTTTCAGAATTTAGTTCAAAAAAACTATTACCCTACTTTTCGAGTCTTATTCAATACAGTGTTGGCGAAAAAAATTTAAACACCCATAAAATTTGTCTGTTCCCATACAGGACCAAATGCTTTGAGGGTTTACTTTACTAACCTAATACAATCGTTCGTTATAAAAATCATCCTCTAAGACAATAAACCTCATTTTGTTCCATAGTGGAAGTAGTAGACCGAAAATCACAAAAAAATTTAAAATTTTAGAAGTTTTTTTCGATTTCTTTTTAATGCAAATAAAAATCTAACATTCTGAAATCAACAGTCTATTACTTTTAGCAAACATTTCTGTTGATTTTAGCAAGATATTGACTGCTATTTACATTAAACTAAATTTAACTTAAAAATAACAAAAATTGTGCAGATATAACATCTTGTTTTCGCTATTTTTTTTTAGTCTACAAATATTTAGCAACATTTTCTACAGATTTTACAGTATAATTTGTCATTCTCAAGTTAACTCAAATATAACTAAAATTCTGTAAATTTAACAGTTTTATTTTTGTTGTTTCTATTTTACTAGTTTTTAGCAAAAAATATTTGCTAATTTTAGCAGTTTTTGGTGCGAGCTTATTTTTAACTAATTTTTAGCAGAAAACTATTTCTACAGTTTTATTTCTATGACTGCAATAATTATTCACTAAAAATAATAATGTTAAAAATTGTTTTTACTTATAAATAAGCCTTCTTATAATTGTCACACGTATGAGTAATATGAAATTTTTAATATAAATATTAATCATACGCAACAACTTCATGTTGGCCTGTACGCATAGATTTAAGTATTCGATTAATTTTTTTCAACCAGTTTTATATTTCACACAATAGTGACCCTCACCTAAAAACAAAATAATAATGATGACGATAATAATAAAAAATCTAAAAATATTTCATTATTTAATTAAACTTAATCAAAGAAATAACTGACATTCGCATAATTTTGTTTATGTGTTTATAAAATTTTGTTTGTGATCTTTTTTTTTCAGTATGAAATCAAAACACAATCATGAATATTTTAGGCCTGAGAGAGTCAATGGATGTTGAGGTGCACTGGTTAGTTTGTTGCCACATGTACTGTAAATCAACATAAAAAGGAAGGTGTTAAACAGAAATTATTTTTTTATTTTGAATTAGTATTTCAACAAATCAACGCAATATCAAGTTTAAAATCCATCATCATCATCAACCACAACATCGCTAGAGTAGCATTTATTTTATTTTATATATATATTTTTTTTCACCGTTTTTGTATTTTTATTTCAATACAATCATCTACATTGAACATGTATTCAGTTCGGGGACATCTATCGTTGTGCTTAAACATTTTAACGTTACGTGAAAAAATGAAATTTTTTAAAGAAATTTAAGTGTTGGTTGAATTTCTTAGCTGCAATGAAAATTTAAAAAGTAGAGAAAATTAAAAAAAATTGTGAAATATTGAGATATTTTGGAATATATACAAAAATTAGACAATTTTAACTTAAATTCCATCCGCCTATTTGTTGTTGTCACTTTATCGTGTTGTGCTGTGTTGTTTGCATATGTCAATATGGCGAAATTGTTGACCTACATATTCATTGTATGTTCTTTCATACTGTGGTACTTCCTGTTATTTGGCAGTGATGGTGATAAAGGTGGTGGCGGAGATGGTGGTGGTAGTTTAGGTATCAAGGGAGTAGCAGCCACAAATGGTCATGGCAATCCATTAGAAGGTCGTGATTATCATCATATGGAACGTGCTGGTCACATAAAAAGTAAGTTAAAATTTAATCTTCAATAGAACTAAAGCAATCGAAGTTAACTGTGATTTTAGGGACAATTTTATGGTGCTATAGCAGATATTTAGTTAATCCCAGTTGGAAATGTCATGAAGACATCTTCATGACTTCCTAGTGACATTTTGATATGCTAGCATACAAAAATCCCCGCGAATATTTTCTTATAAATCTTAGCCCTTTTGGATGGCACGAAATTCAAAGATTTGTGTTGTTGACACAAAAATTAAATAACAAAGTAATTTTTAGAATTTTATTTTAGATATTTATTTTGTTTACACTAACACATAATATGTGGATTAAGTGTTTAATATCAGTGCAACCATAAGTAGTTTCTCCACTTTTTATTAGATCATCTTTTTAGTTTAACACCCCGTTTAGACAGAAATTTAATCTCGTAAAAGTTAGATTAACTACTTAATCAAGCACTAAAAAATTCAATTAAACCATATTTAAATATTTTTTAATAACAGCTGATCCAACTTTTAATTTGGTTACTATTTCTAAACAACTCTGTGTTCTTACTACTAATTCTATGCAACGCTGTCTTTTGTTATAACGAGGGTTGGCAACACTAAAAAACTTACACACAAAGTCAGAGAAAAATTAACATTAAGATGATGCCGCAAAAATATTTTGGCGTTGTCGACAAGTATATTACTAACGTCGATATTTTCCATGTTCAGCATGTTCCGGATCGCTATTAGCGCACTATGCTTCGTCCCATGGACAAAAAAAAAATGTTTGTCTCAAATTGTGATTAAAGAAGGATTTTTTTAAACATAAGAAAGTAACTCACTCAAATGTGAAAAAAATATTTGGTGTGATTGCTTTTGCCGCCAAGAGAGGGCGCTAAACTCAGAGAATTTTATGCAAAAATGGGTTTTAATTGTTTCACGAAATTAATTCTCAAAAATACATTTTTTTAAAAACTTGCTCGAAGATTTTTTTTTAATTACTTCAATATATTTGTAGTTAAATTAAAATATGGATTTTAGTATATGTTTACAAAACAATTATTTTTTATTGCTCCGAAAAAACCATTTTTTTGTTGAAAATCCAAAAATTACTTAAGCTTGATGGAGTATAAAAAAAAATTATATTAAATTAGATATTTTTTTTCTTTTTTTTTCTAAGTTTATACTGTTATATAATAGATCATTAAAAAATTAGTTACCAGTTTTTACCACAAATTAAAAAAAAAAATGGATTTTTTGAAATACCTAAGTTCATGATTTTTACACAAATTTCACTCATTTAAGAGTGTTTAGTATTCAGACCATGTGAACCTTCCATTTTAGGTATATGATGTGTTGAGCGGCCTTTTGTAAAACACTACGAGGAACATTTTTGTGGAACATTCTAACCCTCTAACTCTTCAATGAAAGGGAATTTTTTGGCCCCTTTTTAAAAAGGGACAAAAAAGACCCGTAAGTTGAATAGTTACAGGGTTAAAATGTTCCACAAAACTGTTCCTCGTAGTGTTTTACATAAGCGCTGAACACATCCTATACCTAAAATGGAAGAATCCTATGGTTTCTCGCTAAAATCCAGGTTTGTGGGACATTTGAGCACCAATTCTGAATAAGTGCGAAATTAACCCTTAAACACATTTGAAGTTTTTACTTATTACTGGCACTTAAGTTGAATTTACAATGCTGATGTCTTCAGAGACTTATAGTAGAATTTTATGACAAAAATTTTTGCGGAACATTTTAGCCCTCTAACTCTTCAACTTACGGATCGTTTTTGTCCCTTTTTAAAAAGGGGCCAAAAAAGTCCCTTTAATTGAAGAGATAGAAGGTTAAAATGTTCCACAAAAATATTCCTCGTGGTGTTTTACATAAGTTCGCTGAACATACCGTATGCCTAAAATGGAGGATTCACATGGTTTCCTATATTAATCCTATTAAATTTTTTTTTTTTAGAAAAATCATTTTAAGCGTTTAAACCCCATTTTTTGTGAAAGGCATTTTTTTCATGTGAATCTCAGTGGATACTTTTTGTAATTTTACGTCCATTTATGTAGCTAATATAGTATTTTTAAATTTCAGAACATATGGAAGGAAGGTGGGCGTGTCCTGGGCCCGAAATTTACAAAAATTAAAATTTTTCTTAACTGAGGGATTCCATGTCAGTATACCAAATTTCAAAACTCTGTCTCCACTCCTTCTATTTTTGTCCAATCTTTATATGGGGACGAAGCACTGTGCGGCGCCAGCTTGGTATTTTAAAGTGATAGAGTTAAACTTATGACTATCAAGTCAATCTTTTAACTGTCAAAAATGCGTAAAGGATAAGTGTTACAAAGTTGGATTAACTTTAATCAAGTAGTTTAAAATTTCTCTATCTGAATGGACTATTACTGTAAATTAAAAGAATTATTATAAGAAAATTATGTTTTGTTTTCGTACAACATATGAGTTAAAAATAAATACAAAAATAATGAAGGAATCTACAGTTTAAGTGCTAAAGTTTGCACATTGTAAAATAGCATGATTTTTGAAGTTTAACCCATAGAAAGTTGTCAAATTTACGATAAATGCTAATTTACTAGTTAAAATAGCATGAACTGTGAAAACCCTCAATAAAAAAACAAAAAATAAATTCAGTCTTGGTTAAACTGTAATCAGTCAATAAAAAAACCTTGGGCAAGATAATAAGTACATTTAGTAAAAATAAGCAAACAGGTCCCTGAACTTTAATTTTTTATGAGAGTTCAGTAACCTGTCCTAGGATTTGTCTTGTGACATGTCCAAATGGGTCAATTTCCCCCTTCGATGACAACGTCATGTAAAAGTGGCCACTCTATTTCATATAAAGGGGCCAGTTCGGTGACAGTTTGCTAAAATTTCTCGTATGGTTCTTTTTCTAAAAAAAAAAAACATTGTAATAGGTGAAAAATTACCCGATTACAATCAAACTCGGCAAATAAATTTATAATAGTAGTAGCGGGTAAAGCCCGCTCGCTACATTGTTAACGTGTGTTAAAGTTTATTTAATTCCAGTTTAATTGCATTTCGTTCCCATTATCTTTTGTTCCAATTCCACTCTTTGTCCATTTCATTCCATTGAGTTTTCACTGTCTTGTGTATCAGTACTAATATCAGTCGGTCCTCTTTCATTTCTATTTCTTTACACTGGTTACGTTTCATTCCTTTTTTGATTGTAGTGTTTTAATTCCACTTGTTCCCCATTCTATGCCATTTCGCTCCCCATTCCATTTTGTTCGATATTCAATTCCATTTTGTTCCTTATTCCATTCCATTGTCTGTTGTTTCAATTCCACTACTACCCGTTCATTTCCATTTTGTTCCACTTGTGTAGTGTTTCAGTTCCACCCATTTCCCATTTCCTTTCTTAATTTTAGGGTTCCAAATATACTCGTTCTTTAAATTTTACGTTTCTAGCCAAAGAGGCAAGCGTTAAGGGGGGCAACAATTTTGAACCCCCATTTTTACCACATTCCTGTGTGAAGATCCAAAAAATACCTTGTGGATAAGTTATAGCATACTCCAATGTACATATATTATAAATTTCAGGTTTTTAGCCAAAGGGTTTCGGGTAGGCCGTCAAGTGGGAAAATTATTCCCTTTTTACCACTCCCGATAGGAATTTCATACCATTATGTTCCTGTTCCAAAATCGAAAAAGTACTTTGTCGGTGAGTTAGTCCTGCTTTAGGGAGTATATATTTAAAATTTTAGGTCTCTAGCCAAAAGGGATTGGGCAGGCCGTCAAGGAGGAACTTTTTCCCTTATTTCCCCTCCCGATAGGAATATCCAAAAATACCGTCTAAGCGGACGTATACACAGGAGGAGAAACAAACGTACCGTATTTCAGGTACCTAGTTCCAGCAGTTTGGACAGGACGTCAAGGTGGAGACATTCCCCTTTCGGCCATTACCTGTAGGGATTTCCAAAATTCCAGCCTTAGTGGATGTCTACAACAGAGGGGGAATCTTTATATCAAATTTCAACTTCCTATCTCCAGCGGTTTGGTAGCATGTTAAGGGGGTACTTTTCCAATTTTCAACCCCCTTTTTAACAACGTCCCTGTTTAAAATCCCAAAAATTCCTTTTCAGATAAGTTAGCCCAACTTAAACAGGGAACAAATATTTTAATTTTCAGGTTTCTAGCTAAAGGTGTTTTGTCAGGCCGTCTAGGGGGAGATTTTTCACTTTTTGCCCGTTCCGATAGGAATTTCCAAAAACTCCTTCTTAGCGGACGTCTACGCCAATTATCCGGAAATCTTGTCTTCATGAATGTGTCCTTGAAATTCTATTGTATTTTTTTTCCAAATGGTATTTTTGTATACGAGTAAATGGTACTTTTTTGGAAAAATATACTTTTTTGGAAATAGGTACTTTTTTGGTAGAAGGTCCTTTTTTTGAAAATGGTACTTTTTTTGGAGAAAGGTGCTTTTTATGGAAAAGGTACTTCTTTGAAAAGGTAATTTTTTGGAAAAATGCATTTTTTTGGAAAAATGTACTTACTTTTATTGATTTTTGAGCATGTCCTCTTGGCAAGTAGGTATTCTGTAAAACGTTCTAAAAGAACAATTCTGAAGTTGCCAAAATCTTTTTCTTCTAAAGCTGATTTACAGGAAGAAGAAGAAGAAAATATTTTTATTGGGAAATTTAATAAACACAAGGGAAGCGCAAACTGGCGCAGTTTCGTCTCACCCAAAGACTCGTCAGTGGTTTTCTATATTTTTTTGTCAATCGACATTTATTGAATTTGAGGTTATAAGCCCGAATCTGTTTTCTCTGCATATAAATCCCTTGTCTGAAAAGCGAAATATGTATTTATATTGCACTCGTCTTTATTATTGCTGTAGTTAATAATGATAAAAATATCAAAAAATTCAAAATTTAGAAAAATTTAACACAGTGAAATTGGTGCAAAACTTCTTTTATTGGCTTTAAATCTCATCCTAACTTTATTCAATTTAAATCATTGATTTAAAGGATAATCAGTTATTAACTAATTCATAAAATGAATAAATTTTAATGCGAGCTTATTAAAAAAAAAATTATCTTTTTCAATTATCTTTCACAGGCATAAAATATTTATTCGTGTTAGAAAGTATTGATTTGTTACGGAAAATGCATAAAAGGGTAAATTTGTACTTTTCGTTGAAAACTTGACTAATGTTTTCTGAAAATTTTTCACAATTAATATAATCTCCAAAATTTATGAAAAGTTGTAAATATCCCCAAAAAATCCCCTGTCCTCAAATAAATATTTTTGTCCCCAAGACCAAAAAAATATCCCCAAATTAGGGGACAAAATCCCAAGTCTGGCCAGCACGGCATTGATCGGTACATGATCGTTAGGTTTGGGCTCGTCATTTTAGAATCGTAGTGTACCGAAATCTGGTTGTGTGTAGAAACACAAACACTAACTGTAGAGAAAGCGTATGTTTTTTGTGTAAGAAACGTGTTTGTGTATTGTGTTCGACGATGTGCGGAACGAAAGGCTAAAATACGGTTCGTTAGAGTTTTTTCTTTTCCTACTCAGTTTTTAACAAATAGTAGGTTTTCTGCTCTTTTTGCAGGTTCATTTCTTTGAGTGTACATATCATCATAATACACGTTTTAAATGCGTTCAGTGTTGCAAACAATTTGTCGTTAAATATGTGCATATTTTTTGTAAATTATTTATTTATTTTTACTTTTTTTCATTACAGGAGATTTAAATCATTGTTGGCGTCGCTATGATGGCTACAATTTACAAAATACTATTATCAATAAAAAGGAACAACTTAAAAAGCCCTATGGTATATTATGTAATTTTAAATGCACCTGGTTTTTTACAATAACGTAAATAACATTTTGATTTTTATCTAGAAAAACAATATACCAAACACATTTAAATTAATTAATAAAATATAAATTTCTCCCCTATTTTTTTTTTTGCAGTTTTCCTACATGTGAATTTATTTACGATTATAAATTATCTTGTTACTTATTTACATCACTGCCTGATTGTACAACGGTGAAATGTACATTATTAACTTATTTTTCATGAGATTATTTATAAAATTATTATTAAAACAAATAGTGCATTCATTATATATAATTTGTTAATTTAAAATTTAAGGAAATTTAAAAACTACTGATATTTCTAAAATTTTATTAATTTAAATTATAAAAATATTAATTATAAAGTACAAGTATTTTTTTGTAAATAAATTTTTAAGTTTAAATATAATAGTGGAAACTATGGCAATTAATTTTTAAAAATAATGACTTGAACGAAGTGAAGTATGCCAATTTCTTTTTCTACCAACTACAGCAAAAGCCTTAGAAAACGTTAACCACAAAAAAATCTGTATAAGTTTTATATTATGGTTATTATGAGTAAAGTTAGCAGTAGGGCGATTCTCTAACTTTTTAACAAAAAAACCGGTAGTTGGATAGTCAGAATTTTAATAATTTTTTACAATTGTCGTTAAAACTGATTCCCTTACTTTTCCTACCGAATTTTGTCGTTAAATAATAATGTTAACTTTTGACAAGTATTGTTAACTAAACGACAGAAAAAGAATTGTAGGTAAGGTAACGGCTGAGCAGAAAAAATGTGAATAACTGCAAAATTCGTTAAAGAAATGTATTTTTATTATTTAGCAGATTTAACTCGATTTTAGTGGCTTGAAACTGATGTATCTATCATTCAGATGGATAAAATAATAACAAAGTTACTCCCAATTATGTAAGGACACTGTTGAGAAAATTTGAGCATTTTAATGAAATTTAATACGCTATCGTTTGGGCACCGCTGGTGCTAGAAGTCCAATTTTTGAAAAGTAACTTAGTTATACAAAGAGAATTTGCCATATGTTTTCAGTCATATATTTATACGAAAACTTAATTAGGTCTCATTTAAGATTACTTAGTTCTCATTCTAGAATAATTTTAACTACAATCTAGTAACCAACTTAGTTTTAAATTCTTTGTTTTTCTTTTTAAACTCCATTTGAGAAAGACTCTCTTAAACTCGCCATTTATTAAGTCGAATTTCGGTAACATCCTTTGCTAAAGGATATTATGAAACAAAGTGGTCACTAAACAAGCGTTATTATACTCGGCACTAGTTATTACTGATTTCGTATTATGTCAGATCTTTTAAAAAAACATAAAAAATTGATTCGATTAATTGTACTGAATTATTCGAATTATTCGTTATTTTAAATATAGGCATTTTAAATATTCGAACAATATTTGAGAAAAATTGAATGTCCTAGTAAATACGTCACATATTAGCTATAAGAAAAATTATTATTGGGTCACTTAGTGATTTTAATAAATAGCTTAAGATCTGAACCATTAATTATTGGATTCGATTCTTAGCTCGAGCAACCCAACACTTTTTTAAATTTTTGCTCACATTTTGGTAAATCTAAAAGCTATAATAATGTTGCATTTTCGTCGGAACACTTTTAATTGGCTTTACTTTTTTAAACTTCCATTGGAAAGACCAGCGAAAACTCCTTTAGCTAGATACGAGCATATGAAACTTGAAAAGTATTTTGCTTTAAATATGAGCTGATGTTTCTGTAAATATAGTAACAGGTAGAAAGGATTTAAAAGACCAAATACCCTGAAATATGGAATTCGAAAATATATGGTCATATATAAGATAATATATGGTTATATATTGAAATATGTTAACATAAATATGTGTATGACCATTAGACCACCCAAATTTGTAAAAGTATTTTTTTGTTCGCTCCACCGGCAGTTTCCGATAGATTGGGCATAAAAAATAATATGTGTACAAAAATTGGATCTCTCGGACGCATACAGGCCAGGCAGTTTGGACATTTGACCCTAAAAATTACCTTAAAGCACTTCAAAGCTTTTTTGCGTCATAACTTTTAAATTTGCGGTTTTCCGAAAAAATACTATATAAGTGTTTTTCTGCAGAATAAGATTACAAACACTCTTTTCATACTAATCTTTGGCCTAAGTATTACTGCTAGTGGAATTTTAAGTAGCTAAAATCAAAATTTGTGTTATGACTTAATTTTAAACCGCCCTCGGCAGTTCCATTCCACGAAAAAAAGACCAAAATCGGACTGGAGTACCTATTTATTATACGTTGTGCCCATGCAAATTTGGTGCTATAGAGCAGCATATTCGATATTCCCTATATTTATTTCTTGGTTTAAATACCCAGCCAGAAAAATACAAACGGCGGGACACTCTAACAAGTACTGGCAAAAAGTGGTTTCTCAATCCCTTCTCGAATTCATAGAAAAATTTATAAAAACTAAAAAAATTTGTATGGGGACCAACCTAAGGGTTGAATGTAGAGGATAGATATGTTCCATCTGACTCCTCTAGGGGCTCCCTTGGGACATTTAGGGAGGTGGGACAAATTTTATAAAAATGTAATTTTTGTATAGGAGCCCCCTTAAGAAGTGGAGATAGAGGTTAGGTATGTTCAAAAACAATGTTAAGGAAAAAATTAATGGGGGTCGGTCTTACATACCACCCCTCTACAAGGCATCATGGGGGCGGTACGAACTGATGTCATAAAAAAAAATTACAAAAAAAAATAAAAAATTTGTATGGGGACCGCCTTAAGGGTTGAAGATAGAGGGTAGATATGTTGCGAGAAAATATTGCAGTTAAAAAAATATAGGGGTCAGTCATACATTTGACTCCTCTAGGGGCACCCTTGAGTGGTGGGAAGAAATTTTATAAAAGTGTCATATTTGTATGGGAGCCCTCTTACGGAGTGGAGATAGGGGGTAGGTATTTTCGGAAGAAATGTTGGAGGGGAGAAATTAATGATCGTCGGTCTTACATTCCATCCCTCTAGGAGACACCATGGAAGCAGTAAGAATTGATTTCTAAAAAAAAGTTATAAAAAAATAAAGTAATTGTATGGGGACAACCTTAAGATTTGAATATAGAGAGTATATATGTTCCGAGAGAATGTTGGGGTTGAAAAAACTTTGGGGGTCGGTTATACATTTGACTCCTCTAGGGGCACCCTTGGGACAGTTAGAGCGGTGGAAAGAAATTTTATAAAAATGTCATATTTGTATGGGAGCCCTCTTACGGAGTGGATATAGGGGGTAGGTATGTTCGGAAGAATTGTTGGAGGGGAGAAATTAATGATGGTCGGTATTACATATCATTACTCTAGGAGCAACTCCGGCGCAGTTGTCGAGCTTTCTGTGGACTTTTAACCCTCTAATGCTCTTCTGATTACGATAATATTTGAACTAAATATATACATATATTTGCGTAGAAAATCTACTATGGAACAAATATTAAAATTTAAATTTATCGCTTTGCTTAGGCGATATAGCACAACAAAGGTTGAAGACGTATCTAGAAACCCAGTAGTCAAATAATTTCGGGTTTTGCTAAATATAACACTATCAGTCAGTAAAATAAAATTAAGTACCGAAAATTGTTGATCAATTGTTATTAATTAAGAAGTTATGGCGATTTTCGCTTTTTGAAAATTACGAAGTTTGACGAATTTGGCACTAAACATCAATAGATTTTGAATAAATTAGTTCTGTGTTTTTTTTACTGATTTTACAATTAGAGATTCTAAACTAGCTTTGTTATTATCGATAATGTTCGCCACATCGTAAATGAATTTTTGGCGATTTTCCAAATATTTTTTCTTTTTTAAAAAGTTAATTTTTTCAAATTTTCTAAATTTGCACTTTATTTTTTTAATCTGATTCGAAAAATCGTAATACATTACGTTATTTCATATTCCACTTAATTCAATTCATTTAAATAATTACAAATTTTGAATAAACATTTTCAGAAAATCCAATCTGAAATACAAATTCTATCGCCCCTACAATCTAAATTTTCCTAATGTATATTTTTGTTAAAGTCGTTATAAAGTTCTCCTAGGCGTATGATTAATATAATATTAAGTATACGTACGAGTATATAATAATTTTGGTATTTTATGCGATTTTTTCGGACTAAAATATGATAAGAGTTAGATAAAATAATATTTAGATTTCGATTTGAATAATATTCATAAAAATTTAAATCTAAAATATGAACGAAATTACTACGCCTTAATTGTAATCTTAGAAAAAATTTCAGAGATTATTTTCTTTAATATTATTACAAAAATTCTTTGCTTTAGTTGCCTTCCTACAACAATATACCTATCCCTCCCAAAAAAGTATTTTATTTAAAAGTTGTTGCATATCTATTTTAAAATGTTGTTTTATATATACACTCATAGAAATAAATCTGAAAATGTTGCAGAAATATTAAATTACCTTCCAAAATCAAAACTACTGGTTTTGTTCATTTATTTTTACTAGGAAGAATGACTTGCGAAATTGTTAAAAAATAAAACCTTTTTGGACAGCTGCAATTAATATTGTAACTAATATGCATATTATCGATTTTTTATTTGGAAGGTTTGAGGTTAAGAAGAAGTTTAAACCTTTTTCTCTAAAAATTATAAACACATTAATTTAAAAATCAGACTAGATCTTGTGTCTGCCTTTTTCTATGGACAGGCTTCCTCAGTGATTTTCCATTAAATTGTGTTAATGTTTATATTTTATTGTCAGATTGTCTCTATACAGTTTTACCTGTAGGGTCATTTTTAAGTAATTCTTTTAATAACTTTAACTAAATTCTTTACCGATTGTTTTCTATTAGTGTTTGAATTTGAAAAATTCATGAAAAATAAATTGAGTGCCTATGCCAAACTTCCTTGCAGTAACTTCCGTGACTTAGAAAATTTGTTGTTTACTTTATGTTGCCAAATTTTCAATACTATCTCTGCTCTGTATTGTTCTTTTCTTCTATATATATTATTTTGTCATGGTAGCTTATCAATTTTTGACTTTATTTGATTGTGTTTATTTAGTACGTTTTTAGTTTTTTCACATCATTCCTTAAGGAAGGAAATGAAAACTAAAAAAAAAATATTTGCATGCAAGAAAAGTTTCGAATTTTTGTAAAGAAATGAAAACATTTTGAAGGTAAAAAAAGTTTAGCAAGAAATGATTTTGATATAGTTGTAAGGGTTATTACTTTTGTTTCGTAATTTTAAAGAAGCAATGACCGATATTATGTGACAGTAGGTCAAAAACTTATAAGGTAAAACTTATAAGAATAAATGGCAGAATTTAAAAAGGTGAGTCTGAGATGTTTGGAGTAACAATTTCCTACATGTGGTAATTTTTGATTAAAAATTTTTACAAAATAATCTATTCACCAATTTTTAATTTTTTTTTCTCAAACCTTAAATGCATGGTGTAGTCATTTGGTAACATATCAGTTTTTTAATAAAAAAACCCACTTGATGCACAAAACTGCATTTTTGGGCATTGGGGCCACTTCTGTACAAAGTGCCCATATATTTTAGCTCAGATTTTTTAAACAGTTATAGGAAAAATCTAGGTTTTGCTTCATATGTTTGTGAAAAATCTAAAACACGCGTTTTTTTTACAAAAAAGTGTAATATTCACAAATGTTTGTTTAAATATTTAAAGTGGTATTCTCGCAATAAAATTAATTTTGACGGCAATAAATATATCTAGCTAGATCTGTCAAAACAACAAAGTTGTATTTCGGAAGATGACAAAGCAAATTGTGGTAAACTTTTTTTTTGTTATTTTTGTTTTTTTCTTTGATATTTTAAATGTTAAATGACGCTTCTAGACGAGAACAAGAAATTCGCATTAAGTTTGTGATTTAATCTAATAAATATTTCTAGAAATCCTAAAACGCCGTCCCCTGACGATTTCCTTAGGCAAGAATGAATCCAAGCCTGCAACAGATTATTTTTCACAATTTGTTAAATAAGTTTTGGGATTTTAGTACATTTAATGCAGAAAAACATATTTTTCAATAAAAATCCCCTTTTTTTTTAATAATAATTTTTTTTGGTATTTTTCTTGAAATGTCCACGCCTTTAGAAATCATATATAAAAAAATGGTTAAACTTGAAGAGATCATGAATTTAAGGGTTAATGCAGTCATTGTATTATTATAAAAAAAATATATACTAATATAGTTTTAAAAGTATTGAATATTTGGATATTGACTACTTAATATCGATAGTTTTTTGGACTACTAAAGTACTCAACAGCGCGTTTTGTAATGAAAGATACTACAAAAATGCTGCCCTGTTTTTGATATTAAAATACAACACTGTTTTCAATGAATGTAAAAAGTATTTGAAAATTATTGAGTAGTTGAAAAATATTGAGTACTTGAGAACTATGGACTAGTATCGAGGTCTTGTTCCTTTGTTTTTACTAGCAATAACGACTTACGACATGGTAACGTTGGCTATTGATACACTTGTTTTTAATACAAATATAAAAAACTTTATTAATTTTTAACTTCACAATTTCTTTGAGCTTAAGGTTTGTTTTTTATATATATAAAGTTTTTTATTTTCGATATTTCGCCACTCAATTGTGTAGCATCTTCAGGAAATAACAATTAAAATAATTTCCTGAAGATGCTACACAATGGAGGTGCGAAATATCGAAAATAAAAAACTTTTTATATACCAATGTGAAAATCGAAATATATATGAACCCACATGATCATACATTGCATTGTATGTGATCATGCATGGGCATACATGGTCACATACGTCCATCTCTAGTGCGATGTACATTGCACTATTGCCACCACTTTCTAAAGAAAACTGAAGAAGGGAACTTGGAAAATCCCCGAAACGATCGTCCCGAACGAGGTGTTGAAATTACTTGGTGAGCAATACCCGGAATTGCTGCTCGAGACTTTTAATACATGTTTTAAAAATGGTGTTTTTCCGAATCGTTGGAAGAGACAGAGACTAGTACTACTAAGAAAGGGTGCTAAGCCACTAGATGAACCCAGCTCATATAGGTCCCTATGCATGCTGGATACAATGGGTAAGCTACTGAAACGCCTACTCTTGTCTAGACTGGAGTCGAATGTAGATGAACTGGGTGGCCTGTCCGGTATGCAATATGGCTTTCGCAAGGGCAAAGATACAGTCGGTGCCATACGGGAGGTGGTGGAAATGGCAACTATGACAAGGGATAATCTCGGCTTCTGTGCCATCATTACACAATGCCTTTAATACTGTAAAATGGAAGATGGTCCTGGATGCGCTCAAGGAGAAGGGGATAGATGGATATCTATCCAACATGATTTCCGACTACCTGGGAAATTGGGTACTTCTGTATGACACAGAAACAGGACTGAGGGAATACCAAGTCACGGCTGGCGTTCCACAAGGATCGGTCTTAGGACCTTTCTTATGAAATGTAATGTACGATGGTCTACTGAATCTTAGGATGCAAGATGGGGCCAAGCTGAGAGTATATGCTGATGATATATAGAAATAGTGACGAAAGGTTGCCTAAGCCAATATGATAGATGGTTGAGGGAACATAGTCTTCAACTGGCAGCTACTAAAACGGAGGCTATTCTGGTTACTAACCGGAGAGTTTTTGAAAGGCCAAACTTAATATTGCGGAACGAAAATATAGAACTTAAGGAGAGTCTATTTTATTTGGGAGTGCAACTCGATGGCAACTGAGCAGCACTTCGAGACTACTCGGAACAAGGCAATACGTACGGCGGGGATATTGGCTAAGATTATGCCAAACTGCAGAGGTCCTAGAGCAACCACTAGGAAATTGATAAACAGCGTAGTACACTCGCAAATTTTGTATGCGGCCCCAACCTTTACATCGGTGATGGGAATTAGGAGCAGGGTAAAAGAAATAGAGAAACCTCAGACGATCAGCGCTTTAAGGGTAATATCAGCCTACCGAACTGTATCAACAAGTGCTGCACTTGTACTTGCGGGAATCCCACCAATAGATCTCCTTGTGATTGAACGCGGGGAAGTATATGATATGGTGAGAATTATAAATCAAAACTCTCTGGCAGCCGAGAGAAAGAGGAGGATAGAGGAGGCAAGGAGAACGGCAAGAGATGCCCTTATATCTAGATGGCAAGCACGTTGGACGGACGATCAAACTGGTGGGTGGACTCACAGGTTGATACCGGACATAGGTGTGTGGATGAATAGAGGCCACGAACTACTATCTCACACAGGCGTTCACTAACCACGGCCGATTCTATCAGCAGATTCTGTCTGAGAGAATCGGCACAATGCGACTACTGTGTTTCGGAGGAGGATGACTCAAACCACACCTTTTTCGAATGTGCAAAGTGGAATGGACAACGGCAATGGCTTGCCACACAGCTTGGCTTTACTGTCACAGTGGATAATCTCGTGGATATGATGCTGACATCCGAGGGAACGTGGAAAATGTGTGAGGACTTTATAACACGTATATTGAAGACCAAGAGTGCGGTAAACACGAACCCCTAATCTCGGAGAAGAACGGGGGAGGTAGTGTACGATAGCAGTCCGACTGGATATGTTAAACCACCCACCCTGAAGAAATGCGGCAAGCAGTACCGGGGTGGTTGGTGGAGTTCGTGGGGCCACTAGATGATAGCGCGCTATCACTACGTCCAATAAAAAAAAAAAGTGCGATGTATGACCATACATGATCTCATATATTTCCATATATCTTCGGATCCGAAACTTGAGGGTATATGACCTTACATGTACATATATGACCATATATCCTCATATATGAATCACATATGCACATTTTTGGGATCCAAAGTATATGGAAATATATGAGATCATGTATGGTCTTACATACAACTATTCATGTACGTATATGAATATGTATGCCCATGCATGATCACATACGAGCCAATGTATGACCATGTACATTAGAGCGTACCACCTTACAGGCAAAAAAAAAGTTCGCCGTACACCCTCCAATATGAAGTATTTTTGCAAGGAGGTTTCAAAAAAAAAATTTTATTTTTTTTTGCCGAACGTAGGCGTCGCCATTTTACATTTTTCGTTATATCTTTGGTTTTTACAGTCGGATCTTAAAGTATGATACATTGAAAAGTTTAGAAAAAATAAAATTGAAAACTTAACCAAAGTAAAAAAAGATTCACTAAAATTTAAAAAATGGCTTAACTGCAATAAAATGCCGAGTTTAAAAAAGTATGGTTTAGCAAGGAAGGTATTATAATGGATTAAAATATGTGAGGGGTTAAAGATTGGGGTCAGAAAATAGCCAATTTTTCTTTTCTATTGCTTTAAGTACACTCTAATTAAATTCTGTTGAAAATTACACAACTTATAGTTGGAAACTGTGCTCCTATTATAAATTGGGTAAGTTTATTCTATGTGTGTAATAAAAAAAAAATACGCATTTCGTGTTTAAGTAGGCGCACAAATAATGTGCAATTTCACATTGATAGTGCGTATAAATTAAATGAAATTTTGAAGTAAGTGTATTAATTTAAATCCACAAAAATTGCGCAAAAATCCACAAAAAGTGCGTAAAAGTCCCCCAAAAGATATTTACCACAGATTATACTTAAAGTTAAATCACCCAAAAACATTTCTTTTTTTTAATAAAACAGAAAGTTAATTTTTAATACGTATTTTATTAATATCCTTGCCATTATGTTGAAATTAGTCCTTTTGAGATTTTAAGGTATTTGTATTAAATTGGCGTAATAAAAACTGCTTATAACTATTCAGAGCTTCGAAGTGTTAATTCCTTAGTTCCCTTTTTATGTACTAAATTTATATTTTGGGAATAAATTCCCTGACCGAACTTAAGGAATTGAATGAATTCCTTATTTTCATTCGATTTATCTGAAAGGAACTCATTCATTTTTTTATAATTCCCCAGGTGAAAATGTTCATATATGTTCATATATTGTCATATATGGTTTCATGTATGAGCATATATGGTTTCATGTATGATCATATATGAACATATATGTTATGTATGGAAGCATATATGGGTAAATACATTCAAATGTATGAAGCCATATATGATAATATACTGCATTTATTGGTCCATATATTGGTTCATATATTCCATATATCTTCATATATGAATTCATATATTATTCCATATATGGGTAATGTTTTAAGTTTTTTTTTATCATGTGGGTAATTACGTAAGCGGATTCAAAAAATATTGAAATAAAATACATTTGATAATTTCTTAAATACAATTGGCAATTTCTAAAATACAGTTGCCAGTTTCAGAAATACAATTGATTATTTGTAAAATACATTTGATAATTTCTGAAATGCAATTGCGAATTTCTGAAATACAATTAATAAATTTCTGAAATACAATTTTCAGTTTCTGAAATACAATTTATAATTTCTGAAATACAATTGGTAGTTTCTGATATACAATTGATAAATATGAAAATCAATTGATAATTTCTGAAAAGCAATTATAAAACTGGAAATAAATTGATTATTTCTGAAATACAATTGGTAAATCTGAAAAACAATTTATAACTTCTGCAATACAATTGAGTAATCTGAAATTCAATTGATTATTTCTGAAATACAATTGATAAATCAGAAAAACAATTGATAACTTCTGAAATAAAATGATAAATTTTGAAATACAATTGAAATGTTGCAGTAAGATAAAAACAGCAAAAATAAAACTTCAAAATTTAGAAAATCTGCAGAAAATTTTGCAAAATATTAGTAAACTAAAAATGGCTAAAACAAACTGTTGTATCTAAAAAAATGTTTGTTAAATTTTGTTCAAAAAGCAGTTTATAAAATCAACAGAAATATTTGCTAAAAATATTAAACTGTTGATTTCAGAAGGGTAGATTTGCATTTCCATTAAAAACAAAAATCGAAAAAGGAACTTTGAAAATTTTAAATTTTATGTGATGTTTTTTTGTCTAAATAATCAAAAATCAGTCATAAAATATTTTCTAAACTTGAAGTAAAATGTTTATGTCCATTAAAAATTTCATAATTTCTCAATTTCATTCAAATGTACAAATTCATCAGTAACGTATGAATAGAATTACAATATTTAAATTTATTTTGAATAAAAAAAGCAATATTTTTATTAAAAAATACAAAAAAAAAATTATATGAACATTCATATATCTCCATATATGGCCATATACCCTCAAATTTCGGATCCGAACCCATATATGAACCCATATGTGTTGCCATATATGGCCATATATGAACATTTTCACCTGGGTCTTTAATAAAATTTCATGCATTGATTCAACAAGGAATTCATTCAATTCTAGTTAATTCAGCTTTTGATAAGGGAATAAAACGAAACGAAAAAGTTAATTCCTTAGGGAATTAAAAGAAAAACTTAATTCCTTAGGGAGTTAAACGAAAAAGTTAATTCCTTCAGGGAATTAAATGTACAAGGGAATGAATTCCTTTGACTTAAAATTGAATTAACTAGTGTTGAATGAATAATTTAGTGAATGTATTCCTTAATTTTAATGCTTAAAGCTTTGGTCAGTGAATTCATTCTCTAAATTTGAATTCTTTAAATTTATTCCCAGGAATTAATTCCTGCTTATATCTCTTTAATGAATTCATTCCTTGACTTAAAAAATTGAATTAAATTTTAGGGAATTCATATGGGAATTCAGCCTTTACCCACATAAAATTCTAAGTGTATATTTTAATTGTTGTTTGAAATATCCAGGTTTATCTCTATAAAACACTCTATTAAAAAAACGTATATTTTTTTTGTTAGTTTGAAGAGTTATTGATTGTAGGGATTAGTTATTTATTTATTTATTTATTTAACATTTTTAATTTTTTTACAATCCAGTAATTTATCCCTAAAAATTGTTGTATAAAATTTCTCTTTTTAATACCACAGACAAATGGTATAAGATAAATTTATACATGTAACAAATTGCTCAGCTGTATTAATATTTGAATACATATAACAACACAATTCAATACAAATTATAACGCCCAAAGAAAATGCATCGTAAAATTGGGAGCTTTTTAGTGTTTAGCTAATCGTAGGCGTATGAGTAATAAAATATTAAGTATACTCACATGTGATTTTATTTTTATTAATCCTCAAAGGAGTAATAGGCCTTGTTTTATAGTCAGCACTAAGAACAATTTTTGTGTTAAATATTACTTAAAAACTTCTTATTTAAATTACATTTTATAAAATATTTGTTCTTAGTGCTGATTATAGAACTGGACCATAGTGAATTTTTAACTACCTCTTTAGATATTTTTTAAATATTTAATTACTTAATTGTTTAGCTATGTTATTTCAATATTAAACTATGTAATTATTAAATTATTTAACTATTGAGTTACTCAATAATTTAACTATTGCAATTTATTTGGCATTTTTACATGAAAATATAAGGAAGAATAGTACAAATTTTCATTTTGCTGCTTTCCCATCATCTTGATATTTTTTCTCTGAGTTCATAAAATATAGCGTAGCATTAAATAAATTTACTCTATAACCCCTGAAACCCAGCTGTGTACAGTTTATCTTTTTAGCACAATGTTAACAATTAATAAAAAGTTACAAACCGTTAAAGGTATTAACGGGCAAGAACAAAAAAGTCAATTAAATCAACCATAATGTTTTTTTAACAAAATTAATGTTGTTCATATGATGTTCAAAAGTAGATAAAAACAAAAAAACGAAAACTTGTTTTGTTATCAAATTTAATATATTTTAGTAAACTTAAAATCTGTGCATAGCTTTTAAGACTTCCTAAACAATTACAATTAACAAGTGATTTATAGTATTAATGCCAAAATGCAATATCTTCCTTTGCTCTAAGCAAAAACAAAAACACAACACCTTCATGCACAATTAATTTTAAAGCTTATCATAGTTACAAAGTGATTGAAAATTGTTTAAACAAAAAAAGAGTTAACTTTTCTGCTGAACAACATATAAAGTAGATTTTTATGCTATTATGTTTCTTTGTTGTTAGGAAATATCAAAAAACGAAAACAAAAATTATGACTGCAAATTATAATATAAATTTAAAACACTGTACTGAAAATACGCATAAAGGTTCTCCATACAAAAAAATGTTATGTTTCTTTGGAAAATAGTTTTAAAATAAAAAAAAAAAAAAAATAAATAAATTTTTTCTTTACATAAAATGCTTGAAAGTTTAATAACGGTTCTTTAGAAAAAATGCCTCACAATCTAAGAATTCTTCTATTAAAAAATGTCTCAGAACCTAGATTTTTTTTCTAAAGAAAAGTGTCTGAAAATATGAGTCTTTTATTAAAGAAACATACCGAACTCTGAATAGATCCCATTTTCGACCACCACATAGCTCATATAACATGCTAAAAAATTTTAAATAAAAAAAAATGGCTCATAATGTATGATTTTTTCTTTAGAAAAGGATTCCAGAAAAGGATTCCAGAACGTATTAATTTTCCATAAAAAAAATATTAATATTTTTTTATATAAAAAAGTCTAAACTTTGAACATATTTCTATGGAAAATATCACAGATTTTTTTTTTTTAGAAAAACTGTCAGTATAAAAAAAATTTTGTGTGAAAATTGTCCCAGAAAAAGTGGCTTAAAATCTAAAAAAGTTGCTTAGAATCTAAAAGTCTACGGGCCAGTTTTTTAGAATAAATTTTGTCTTAAATAAGGGGTATTTTTACAGGTGTAGAATATTAAATTGGAATAGTATTATGAAATTGGGTATTTCCAAAATAAAAATAAACTTTATTACAAAGATAATTGTATGGGATTAGTGGGTGAATATAATGTTGGGCATGTGTAAGCCGCTACTGGTGCATACATGGCGTAATCTGCAGGTCCAATTTTCGACCAATGGAGCAAGTATCTCGGCAATGGTTCACACAATGCTGTCTTACAAAGCGACCAAAATTCGCGGACTTGGCGTAAGCTCAGAGAAAATAATCTAGAGGCAATGCTCTACAGTGCTCGCCGCACTGTAGAGCAATGCCTGTCCCTGTCTGAGCTATCCCATGAACACAAATAAAAAAAAAAAAAAAAAATATTTTGTCTCAAATTAAGATTAAAGACACATTTTTTGAAAGATAATAAAGTTACTCAAATAAATGTGAAAAAAAATATTTTCCGCCACGAGAGGGCGCTAAACTCAGAGAATTTTATGCAAAAATGACTTAACAAAAAAATGCGTTTTAATTGTTTCACGAAAATAATTCTCAAAAAATAAATTTTTTTAAAAACTTGTTCGAAAATTTGTTTTTTAATTACTTCAATATATTTGTAGTTAAATTCAAATATAGATTTTCGGGTGCATGCGAACTGGCTAAACTAATTCTAAACTAAATTCAGGTTTACAATTTTTTTTGAAATTAGAAAATTTTTTAAAACAATTTTAAAAGAAATTTTCAACCCTTTCGGCAATTAGTATTTATTTTAGCACAAATTTAGCCACCTCGCACAGGGCCTTGGTATATCTTTGCTAAATAATTTATTTTATTTCTCCTAAAAAGACATTTTTTTTTGTTGAAAATCCAAAAATTACTTAAGTTTGATGGAATATAAAACAAAATTATGAAAATTAGATATTTTTCCCCTTTTATAGGATGCGTTGAGCGCACTTATGTAAAACACTACGAGGAACATTTTTGTGGAACATTCTAACCCTCCAACTCTTCAATGAAAGGGAATTTTTTGGCCCCTTTTTAAAAAGGGACTAAAAAGACCCGTAAGTTGAACAGTTAGAGGGTTAAAATGTCCCACAAAAATGTTCCTCGTAGTGTTTTTCATAAATTTGTTGAACACATCCTATACCTTAAATGGAAGATTCCCTTAGTTTCTACCTAAAATCCAGGTTTGTGGAACATTTGAGCGCCAATTCTGAATAAATATGAATTTAACCCTTGAACACATTTTAAGTTTTTACTTATTACTGGCACTTAAGTTAAATTTTCAATGCTGATGTCTTCAAAGGCTTATAGTAGAATTTAATGACAAATATTTTTGCGGAACATTTTAACCCTCTAACTCTTCAACTTACGGGTCGTTTTGGTCCGTTTTTAAAAGGGGCCAAAAAGTCCCTTTAATTGAAGAGTTAGAAGGTTAAAATGTTCCACAGAAATATTACTGATATTCCTCGTAGTGTTTTACATAAGTTCGCTGAACATACCCTATTTCTAAAATGGAGGATTAACATGGTTTCCAATTTTAATCCTATTTAATTTTTTTTTGTTTTAGAAAAATCATTTCAAGGGTATAAAAGCCATTTTTTGGCACAAGTATGGCCTTATATCAATTCACGTGCTAAATTTCATCGCAATCTGATATTTTTTGTAGGTTTTATAAAGATTTTAAATAAAGGATATATCGCAGGACTAAGGGTCCTTGCTTCGATATTTCCAGTTTTATGTGCATCTCAATGGATACTTTTTGTAATTTTACGTCCCTTTATGTAGCTAATATAATATTTTAAAATTTCAGGACCTATGGGAGGTGGGCGTGTCCCTCGCCCGATATTTTCAAAAATTAAAATTTTTCTTACTGTACCAAACTTCAAAACTCTCTCTCCACTCCTTATATTTTTGTCCAATCGTTATATGGGATCAAAGCATTGTGCGTCTGCTGTGGGATTCGAAATAAGGTCCCCATATTATAAACGTGAATATACTGAAGTGCTACGTCAGCTTAGCCATCTCACCCAAGTAAGGCCTTGAATGCAATGTAACTAATTAATTGTTTCTTTCCTATTCAGTTTTCTGTTATTGTCTTCTACTTAGAAGTGATCAAAAACAGACACATACAAACATTCTACGTTTCGATTTTTGTTTATCTTCCAATCTCCTCCGTGTCTCCTTTTGCCGCAAATGGTTTTATGTTCATGAGAGTAGCCATGAACGTAAAACCATGTCATTTCATAATATATTTTTAGTACAGTGTTGTTTTAACGTCATATAGACAACTGCACTTAATATTGTAAGTAATATGCATTTTTGGAATTTTAATTTAATTTAGTAGGTTTAAGGTTACGAAAACTGTTTACCACAAAAATACTACTATCAAAATTTTTTACAATATTAAAACTAACTGCTTTAAACAACGTGTTACGAAACACAGTACTAGTTGTTTTTTTTAATAACAGTCACAATAGTTGTTTTGCAGTATTTCATAGAAAAACAACTATAATTACAGTTAAAAACACAACTACTAATTACCACAAGAACAAGTGTTCTATAGTAATCGCCAAAGTTTCTTAGTTGAAGTTATTGTTATATATTGTTCGCCATTTTTAAAAACAAATTTTCAAAATATTTTTATATTATGGTTCTAAGCTCAATTTTCAGTGTATGCACTAGACCGTACCTAACAAAAAATATTCGCCGTACACCGTCCAATCTAAATTATTTTTGCAAGGAGGTTTCAAAAAAATTAAAAAATTTTTTTTTGTCGAACGTAGGGGTCGCCATTTTACATTTTTCGTTATATCTTTGGCCATTACAGTCGGATCTTAAAGTGTGTTACATCGATGTTTTTCTCTCGAGGGGGCTAATGTTTTGCTCTAAGGACCATTGACCTCAAGTATCCAGTTCTACTATTTAACCACCAGATTGCTAACACCCAAATGTACGACCCTAATATCGGAAAATTGAAGCTCGCAGAAAATCATTAAACTTTTGCTAAGGAAGTTTTTCGATAAACCCATCAGAAATTTTTTTATTTATTGGTGGCCGAACGTAGGGGTCGCCTTTTTAATTTTTTTTTTCATCCCATGTGAAAATCGAAATATATATGAGCATACATGATCATACATTGGCTCGTATGTGATCATGCATGGGCATACATTGTCATATACGTACATGCATAGTTCAATGTATGACCATACATGATCTCATATATTTCCATATATCTTTGGATCCGAAATTTGAGGGTATATGACCGTACATGTTCATATATGACCATATATGCTCACATATGATTCATGTATGCTCATATATGATCATATATGGCCATATACCTCCATATACCCTCAAATTTCGGATCCAAAGATATATGGAAATATATGAGATCATGTATGGTCATACATTGAACTATGCATGTACGTATATGACTATGTATGCCCATGCATGGTCACATACGAGCCAATGTATGATCATGTATGCTCATATATATTTCGATTTTCACATGGGATTGGATTTTTCCTTTATAGCAAAACACTGGTCACCTCGAGACAAAAAATCGATATATCACACTTTAAAATCCGACTTTAAATGCCGCAGCTATAACGAAAAATTTTTTTTTTTTATTTTGGAATTTCTTTGTGAAAATACTTTATATTTGAAGGTGTACCGTGCACTTTTTTTTGCCTGTAAGGTGGTACGGTCTAGTATGCACTATAAGGTATTGCCAGTTCGAACAAAAATACTTCACTAAAAAACAAATCTGACAAAATTATTAAGAATATAGTTTTTGCAACAACAACAAACCAAAATAATCAATTAACATAGAGAGTTTAATTTAATAATTTAAAGAAAGAGTCAATTAAATATTCTCACACACATATTTTTTGAGCGAGTGCATACAGGCCGGCCAGACTTGCAGTTTTCTACTCAAATGTTGGCATTTTTTTATTAGTCTTGGGGGCAAAAATTGTCATTTGGGGATTGGGGCTTTTTTGGGGATATTTAAAATCTTTCATACATTTTGAGGATTATATTAACTCTGTAAGTATACAGAGAATAATATGTCAGTAGAAAAACCTGTCAAACGGGTTTCGAATCGATGTGACCAATTTTTAACAAATTTTTAGTTGAAACACTAATTTAAACAAAGATTTTAGTTATCTTCATTTAATAAAACACTAAAAATCCTCAGAACTTTAATTAATTTTGAGTATTAAGTTGCGTTTACAATTGGAGCTGAAGGAATTTTAGTTTTTTTTCTCTTTCATATAACACTAATTTATAGTTTGCTGACTCTTTCTATTCTACTCCAGAGTAAATTTTGTTTGACTCTGGAGTACAGATTTGCTCCACTCTAGTGTCAACTTTGGTCTGTTAACTGTTTAACATGACAAATATACCTAAAAAAACACATCATTAATTTGTCTATTTAGATTTGTTAAATTTACCAAAAATATTTTAAAGTCAACAAATTTTATTTTAAGCCAAAAAACGGGCATACATTTTGCTAAAGTAAAAATTATTTCTGTTCAGCCAACAGACATATTATTTTGAGTGTAGTTATTATTTTATAATTTAAATTTAAAGCAAATTAAATAAACTCTGTTACCTTTTCCAATATTTTTTCTAGTGGGGGATATTTTAAATTTTGTTTTTGGGGACAACAAAAAAAAGTGTCTGGCAAGCCTGAATAAATAAAATAAACAAATTTTGTTTTTTATATTCAAAACAAAACATTTTGGTAAAATGAAAAATAGCCACAGTTTTTCATAAAACATCAACAGTGATGAAATAGAAATCAGTGCTCTGTGTGTTCTAAAAATAATTAAGAAATAACAAAAGAAAAAAGCTTTGAATAAAAAAGAAAAAAAAAAAAATGCCGAATAAGAAAAATGTAAATAATAGTAGAACAATTTACATAAAATATATTTATAAATAAATTAATAAATAAATTTATAAATAAATTTTAAATATTTTATAAAAATGCGAGTGCTTATGTTATGAATATGTGAAAAATAATTGCTTTAAATGACTCAAATGTGCTAAAATCCTAAAACTTATTTGAGAAAGTGTGAAAAATAATAATGAAAATTTGATTTATAACATAAAAATGTGTGAACATTAGGTATTATTTAAAGAAGTTTAATAAAATAAAGCCTCAAAATATTTTTATAAATCTGGAATAAATTTGTCCATTCCATTTAAACTTCAACAAAAATATATGCATTTATATATAAAGAGATAAGAATGTTTTTGTTTGGCAAAACCGAATTTTTTATACCCTGAATCAATTAATTCTCCTTTATTATTTTAAGTAAAAAAAATTTTTTTTTAAAACCAAATATTTGGACAATTTTATAGAAATTTCAAATTATTTATAAAAAGTTAGAGTTTAGAAAAATGTTAAATCGACAAATTTTTCCCTGCTGATCCGATTTTGACAACTTATTAATGAGCTAAAGGACATATTATTTCTAATAAATTCCATCACACCAGCAATTTTTTCTCGGGCGGGGTTTAAGTTGACTGACATGACTAGATCATCATAGAATTTTTTGTAGTTTATAAAATCACCGATATATATTTATAGGTGTTTTACAAACGATTCGATATAAAACTATACCTTATAGTAGCTATTATATTGAATGAATGCTTTTAGATTTTTGTTTTCATATTTGTTTGTTATAACTGAAATGTTGGTGTTTTTATTTAAAAATAGAAAATAAAAATTTAATGTTCTTTAATAGAAAAAAAAACTGTCATTCAATATCTTGTGCTATTAGAAATTTTGATTTGTCTGAAAATTAATGAAAAGGAAATTTAAAAAGATTTGCAGAAAAAGAATTGATTTGTAGGAAAAAGCTAATTGTTGGGGTTAATTTTGAAGGTTAATGTTAAGTCTATTGCAGACTTTTTTTTACTGCAATCGGTTAACAGAAACCTATAAAAAATTCAGTATTAAATGAAAGGTGTTTTGAAGTCATAACAAAACCCATTATTTATAACGCCCTTAAGATGATATTTGCTCCGATATGCTTATATCAACATTTCAGAAAAGTCTGAGTTAACCCCCTAATATGCTCTTATTAGTAATTATATAACAATTTTAACAGAATTTCAAGAAGAAAAGAGTGATTTTAATATTTTTGCATTAATGTGTATAATAATGTCAACATCTTTGTTCACATTTATTTTTGTGCATATACTAAATACAAAACATTGTGTAATTATGTTGTGAAAAATCACTTGTCTGATTTACTAGTATACTAGGGCATCACGATATGGGTAACACTGTACTAATAATAAATATTTTTCTTGGGTCATTTTGGAGAAAGAAACGTTCCGCGCTGAGGCCAATTTCTAATCGCATTTTTAACTCTTTCTTAAAATGTTCTCAAAATATTTTAAAGTCTCAAAATTCGGCTAGAGCTGTAAAAATATTCAGTATTTAGTGAGTACTCAATCCAGAACATTTTTCATGTAACCAACAAAAAAAAAAAAAAAAAAAAGACATGCCAAGGCAGTTGAAAAAGCACCACAATTATTGATATATGTACCCTACTAAAAAAAATTATATGAGTTTTGATATTATATATAATTACATCCGAAAAATGAGAACATATAACTGTATCAAATTAGATCGTATTATGGTCATATTACATCTAATTTGACACAATTAGATCTAATTTGATGGAATAAGATATTTTATCCGGATTTTGTCCTCATCCAAATGTATCAAATATAATATAGTCATATCCAACTAGATGTAATGGTATATAATTCGATACAATTATACATAATTATATGAGGTCTATATATAATTGGATATTGTAATATGTCGCGCTATATATTGTGCAATATAAAACAAGACATAATTATATATTTAGGATATAATTTCGTAAAATTGTATATAAGTATATCTTAGTATATATGTTCCAATATATAAATATACAAAATTGTATATGATAATATATGACTATATCAAAACTTTTTTACTTGGGTATATGTACTTCTTTTTTTAACAGAAACACTACTGATTTTAAGATGTCATAGGAGGGGAGTACTTCCACTTCAACATTTTTTCAGTACTTTTTGAACGAGTGCAAAGGAAATTCTTTTCCATCAATTTAAAGTTAAAAAAAAAAAATTATTTGCAATAAAATTATATTTTCTTTAATTTTACAAATTTTTGTTTTTATTACCATCAACGCGTGTTGAACTTGCGACCTCAAGATTACTAGTCAAGCTCGCTACTGCTAAACTATGATGTAAAAGTTAGCTGTGGCATAAAAACTTCACTTTTTCCTCCACTTTGTCATTGGTATGAGGTATTTTGCTATATTCTGTACAATAAAATTTCTTATTAAAGAAGTTCAAAACGTGCACTGCAATTCAATATTATTTTCAGTACTATTTTCGCAGGTGCATAAAAAGCAAGTTTTCATCATTTTTAATTTATATATTTTTAAAAATTAAAAATATCTGATTTAAACAAATTAATTATAAATATTTAAAATAAAATAAAAAAAAACAATTGAAATTAATTTTAATTTTTTTTTAAATTGTGTTTTAGAAGCAATACTTAAGTGATTTTTCGGATTTTGTTCAACATCACTTCTAAACGAGTAAAAAAGTCAAAGTCGGGCATGCCAACTATACAATACCCTACACCAGTCTGGTTAAAAGCCTTCTAAGGTTTGGATCCGAAATTCGAATGGGTTAAAATGGGATTTGTGTCAAAATTTTCTATAAAATGATAAAAGAAGAGAAAATCGTATGGGCGATAGGTCCAAATATGGACCGATCGTATTTAGAATCTATCTATGTGAGTCAGCGAACCAAATTTCATTGAACTATCTTCATATTTGCGACCTCCAGCGTGTAAAAAAACCAATTTGAAGGGCCCTTATATGGGCACTAGGTTCAAACATGGAACGATTTTAACCAAAATCAATAGGCTTCGTCCTTGGGCTGACATAGGTCGGTGTACAAAATTTTATTAAAATATCTTAATATTTGCGACCTGCAACGTGTAACTAAGCCAATTTTGGGGGGACCCTTATATGGGCACTAGGTCTTAACATGGACCTATTTTAACTAAAATCAATAAGCTTCGTGCTTGGGCCGACATAGGTCGATGTACCAAATTTCATCAAAATATCTTATTATTTGCGACCTAAAGCGTGTAACCAAGCCAATTTTCGAGGTGACCCTTATATGGGCACTAGGACATCGTTAAATCGAAATAAAATGTGATTCTGAGTCGATCGGTATACTATAGGGTGGGTCTAGGTCCAATATTTTTTGATGTTACAAACATCAGCGCAAACTTATTATACCCTGACCACTAGACCGTACCTCAAAAAAAAAGTTCGGCGTACACCCTCCAATATGAAATATTTTTGCAAGGCAATTTCAAAGAAAATTTTTTTTTTTTTTTTGGCCGAACATAGGGGTCGCCTTTTTCAATTTTTCGTTATAGCTTCGGCATTTAAAATCGGATTTTAAAGTGTGATATATCGATTTTTTGCCTCGAGGAGACCAGTGTTTTGCTATAAAGGAAAAATCTAATGAAAAAAAATGTAAATAGGCGACCCCTGCGACCCCTACGGCAACCAAAATATAAAAAAAAAAATTCTACTGGGTTTATCGAAAAACTTCATTAGCAAAAGTTTAATGATTTTTTGTGAGCTTCAATTTTCTGACATTAGGGTCGTACATTAGGGTGGTAGCAACTGAGATCTGGTGGCTAACTACTAGAACGGGATACTTGAGGTCAATGGCCCTCGAGAGAAAAACACTGGTCTCCTCGAGAGAAAAACATCGATGTATCATACTTTAAGATCCGACTGTAAAGGCCAAAGATATAACGAAAAATGTAAAATGGCGACCCCTACGTTCGGCAAAAAAAAAAAAAAAATAAAAAAATCTTTTTTGAAACCTCCTTGCAAAAATACCTTATATTGGAGGTTGTACGGCGAACTTTTTTTTTCTTGCCTGATAGGTGGTACGCTCTACTGACCATGTAGTGGTGTAGGGTATAATTTTTTATAATTTCTTTACCACAATTTGCTTTGTCGTCTTCCAAAATACTACTCTGTTGTTTTGACATATCTATTTATATATAAACAATAAATAAAAATCATATGTTTTCTATAATTTGCAGTTACGTCCAATTTTGCACAAGCACTTGCATATTCGTTATTTCAAATTTATTTTTAGCAGGGGTATAACTTGCTTAGGGGTAGTCGAAATTTTCATCAGTTTTGCTCAATCTCTCTTAGTTTTCGAGATATGGCCATTTCAAAAAATCAGGTGGAAAAAAATAGCGCCATCTTTAAAACTTCAGATACACTGGTGGCGCCATTTATCGGATAATAACATAAACATAAAAAGATGTGGCAACATTTGCGAAAAGCTGACACGGAGGAAATAAGAAGATAAACAAAATAAAAGGAAATAAGAAGATAAACAAAAAGTACTTTCTATATCTTCATATATTTAGTTAGAATATTCTTCTACCTCAAGTCCAAATTCTAATATGATATTGTCATATTTTCAGGACTATGCTTCCCAACCACAACGGTTTATATAAAAACTTATAACTTTGCCAATAAAGGCCCAACTATAGTAAAATCAAAGGTATTTCGGTTTTAGTAAAGTAATGATTTTTTTTCATTGCATTGCAATTAATGAATTTTTTTTTTCATTAAATTACAAAAATGTAATTGACATGAATAGCAAATTTTATTATCATTACATAAAGTAATAAATAAATACAATAATATTAGCGCCAACTTGAACTGCAACGAATTTAGAAAAACCAACTAGGTACAGCACAAATATCTAATTTTCATTGATATTCGTAGACATAAATATCTCCAAATGCCGAGTTGAAAAATTTTGAAAATGCACATTTATAAATTACAGAAAAAGTGTGTCACCTACAAATTATCTTCTCATGTACTTTTGTTTTCTCTTGAATTCAGCGGAACTGTAAAACATTTTTGACAAAATCATAAACGTTGTCAAAATTGTTTGTAGCACCTGTCAAAATTGTATTGACAAGATTTGTCTACATTCCGTTTTCAATCATGTTTTATATGCTATAAGCGTGTCGATAATTTCTAACATTTTGAAAAAACGCCAAAAACGTGGTCACAATATATTAAAAAGCTCTAATAATAATTAACGAAATGTTGTGGTTGAACATTTGCGTATAAAATTCAAATTAAGCAATAAATCTTTTTAATACCCTTCTATATATTTTGTTGTAAAAAATCGACATTTAGCAAAGAAATTAACCCTTAGAGGGACAAAATATTTCTGCTATAAAAAGACGAGTGTGATTGAATGTGGTAAACGAAAGCAACTGTTACAAAAGTGGCTTTTTATTAAAAAAGTACCTTTTACTAAAAAAATAACTTTTACTGAAAAAGTACCTTTGATCAAAAAAGTACCTTTTATGAAAAAAGTACCTTTTATGAAAAATGTACCTTTTATGAAAAAAGTACCTTTTATGAAAAAAGTACCTTTTATAAAAAAAGTACCTTTTATGAAAATAGTACCTTTTATGAAAAAAGTACCTTTTATGAAAAAGTACCTTTTATGAAAATAGTACCTTTTATGAAAATAGTACCTTTTATGAAAAAAATACCTTTTATGAAAAAAGTACCTTTTATGAAAATAGTACCTTTTATGAAAATAGTACCTTTTATGAAAAAAGTACCTTTTATTAAAGAAGTACCTTTTATTAAACGAGTAATTTTATTAAAAAGTACCTTTTATTAAAAAAGTACCTTTAATTAAAAAGTACCTTTTATTAAAAAAGTACCATTAATAAAAAATTACTTTAATAAAAAATTACTTTAAAAAAAAGTACTTTTTATTAAATAAGTACCTTTTATTAAAAAAGTACCTTTTATTAAAAAAGTACCTTCTGTTAAAAAAGTACCTTTTATTATAAAAGTACCTACCTTTTATTAAAAAAACACATTTTTTTGAAAAAAGTACCTTTTAGTAAAAAAGCTAATTTTTTTCAAAAAAGTACTTTGCAATAAAAAGTACCTTTTATTAAAAAAGTACCTTTTACTAAAAAAGTACTTTTTATTAAAAAAGTACCTTTTATGAAAAAAGTACCTTTTAATAAAAAAGAGCCTTTTGTTAAAAAAGTACCTTGCAATAAAAAGTATCTTTTATTAAAAAAGTACCTTTTACTAAAAAAGTACTTTTTATTAAAAAAGTAATTTAAAAATAATTCTTTTTTTTTTTGGGGGAAAAATGTAAATCCCCTTCTGTCTCTTGTGTACTTTATGGGTGCAAATAGTGGAAAATTCTCTTAATACGCGTGCCAAATATTTTTAAATACAGCCAGATACGTTGTATTGCGTGTTTGGCAACCAGATCATTTGTGTAAAAATTAGAGAAAAAACATTTCTATAAAAGGGCCAATTTGGTTTTAAGAATATGTTAACAAAAGATTTATTATTATAACATGTGTTCGTCGCACTTATGTGTAAATGTTTTAACATACTATACGGACTATAAACTGTTATATATATATACCAAAATCATTGGCACCTGTTGCTCCCATAAAGAGAGATAGAGATATTGAATAGATTGTGCTACAAACTACAACAAAAATTAAATGACTTTTTAATTGTTTCCTATGGTTTCACAAATTTGGCGATAGTTTGGTAAAACTTTTGTCTTAAAAACGGAAAAATCAATTAATTATTCGCAGTGAAAATGTGTTAAGCATAAAAATGCATGTAGAAGAGATATTAAAAAGTAATTAAATTTAGAAGTTTATTGTTTTTGCTTAAGCAATTAGCATTAGATACGTTGATTTATATATTTAAGTATTTTATAATGCTTTATTTTCTTTAGAAAAACAAGAAGAAACCTCAACATCATCAGCATCCGGCAACACAACATAATAAGAATGGTTTATTAAAGGAAAAATTTGAACAATTGAATATTAGAGACGATGATAAAGATGCTACCATTTCAGAACCTTTGGTGACTAGCTCTGATACAATTCCATATACGGTTGCTGTTTCAGATATCTATGGTCGTTATTTGGTTGCAAAACGTAATTTAAAACCGGGAGAAATTTTAATCAATGAAAAGCCATTAGCCATAGGACCCTGTGTTTCAGCTGATCCTGTATGTTTGGGTTGTTATATGCCAGTCACATTAAAAGCAACACAATATCGGTAAGATCACCTAACAGTAACACTAAAGATAAGAATTTTCGATCTGCTTTCCACTTCTAAGAATTATAACTTAACTACTAAAGACCCTTACGTTGGGCGCCAATTTTTGTTTTTCTGAGAAACTAATGGCACACAACATGAATATTACAAATTCTGTATTTATTTTTATTATGCATGACGAATATTTTTCTATTTCTACTTCTTTTTTTTAATAAAATTGCTTAAGGCCCCATGTTGGGCGCCAAAATAAGTTTGGCTATTTTTAATAGCAGAAATAGGTATTTAGGTCAGATAACTATTCTTAAAAACTTTAACGTCAATCATACGTATTTTCAAACAAATTGGTTTTTTGAGCTAAGAATGCAGGTTTTATACTAAGAGAATTATGCCGGTAAAATTAACTGCAGTTGCAGTTAAAAAAGTACACTGCAAATGCATATAATATGAACTGATATTGCAATTAAAAATAAATGCAATTGTGGTTAACTCAAATGCAATTGAAGTTAATTGTACCGCCATAATTCCCTAATTGTTTTTTTTTTTTTTTTTTTTTTTTTTAGTTAAGGTACTTATTCCAAATAATATAATTACATCACTCCCGTAGGAGCTACTAGCAACAATTCCCTAATTGTAATTATAAAATAAAAAAAAAAAAACGTAAAAATAACCATTTGTTTTCTCCTTTCTAGTTGCCCTTCCTGCCGTTGGCCATTATGTGGACCCAATTGTCGTGGCATACAAAAACTTGAAGGTCATTCTTCATATGAATGTGATCTGTATAAGAAAGAAAATACCGCTGAGCCATTAACCCCTTCAGCCTCACCAGAAAAATGTAAAAATCTTTACGAATTGATTTTAATTGTACGCATTTTACTTATGAAGCATCACTCACCCGGGCTGTATAAACGTATTATGCAAATGGAATCCCATTTGGAAGAGCGTAAAGAAAATCCAGAACTATGGAGTCATTATGAAAGTAATGTAGTGACATATTTACGCGAAAATTGGCATTTGTCGACACAATTTTCACCTGAAGAAATCCATACTGTTTGTGGTATTTTAGATGTCAATTGTTTTGAAATTGGACAAAATTTTGCCAAATCTCGTACTTTATATCCTAGTGCTTTCTTATTGGCCCATGATTGTTGTCCGAATACCTCACATACCGACGATCCGCAAACATATGACATTATGTTGCGTACATCGAGGGCGGTTAAAAAGGGTGAAGCTATAACATTAAGTTATGCCTACACATTGCAGGTAAGTTGGATAAAGTGGGATTTTATTGAAGACTAATACATTTAATATCATGTGCTTAGTTTAACTGCAGCTTATAATATTCATAATTTGTACTCCAAATTTTACGAATAAAAAATTGTTGTCAAACACATGTATTTTGAAGACAGTTTGTCGTATAAAGTTTTGTGATATACTTTTTAATAATGCTTTGTCCGATGTACATAAATTCGACGCCTCGTCCTGGCTGTAAAATCTCGAGCCTTCTCATTTGACTGCGTTATGTTGACCATGCATCTCCTTTACATTGAAAATGAGAAAACATCCAGCTATGCAACCATTCTGTGAATTCCCCTCCACATACTGTTAAAATTTATTTACCCTGCATGGGTAATGAAAAATCCCCAAAATCCCAATACACAGAAATTGCCTTAATTAAATGGGAATCATGCCTACCTATGGGATCCTTTTCACTTACGGACCAAAACCCTTTTCCCCATCTCGGCTCAATGAAAATCACCTGAGATGGATGGATATTATCTTAACGCAGTCTTGAGTTCAAAATTTATGCTAAGGTTTTGGGTCTTCACATCATTCACAAAAAAGTGAAAAAATGTAAAATTTTTTAGAAACTGATAACACTATGCAACTAATTTTAATTTTTTAGACAGCACTGTATGAATTCAGACACAAAAAAAGTTCTTCTGAGATTATTTCTTAATTTCGGATGTCCTTAATGAAATTTTATGGGGATTTCTTATTTGGAGAATATTTTTAGCTTTTTGGATCAATAAAGTTATTTTTAAAAGAACTACCAAACACTCCCCAAAAAAAAAACCGTTTTCAATGTTGAGACATTCAGCGAATAGTTTTAGCTGTAAATTTACTGGGGGATATCAAAGACGAAAAATTCACTGGGAGTTGTTAAATGGTGAATTATATTAAATCACTATTTTTATAACTTGTAGTCCACTATGTTGGCAAAAAAAATTTCAAAAATTAAAACTTTACATCTTGGCTGTACCCGTGAGCGTGAGGGTCGATAAGACAGTCAACAGTCTCGCACGTTCGATGAGCACCCTTGAGAGAGCCATAGATGTGGCTTTCAGGGCTTCTTGCATCAGACACGGAAAAATAAATGCTTCCCTCGCTGGTGAAGTTCGGAGCTTTCAGTGCTGCGGAAGGAAAAACGTAGAACTATGTCAGCAAATAGGGTACGCCATACCGCGACAAGCTAAGAAAGCAGTGACAATGGCACGTTCTGTGAATGAATAGACAACACTCGTGACGCTGCTAGGCTCAGTAAGGCTCTGGCAAACGGTCACTGCTTTCTTAAAGAGGGATGATGGATCCTAATCGGAATCGGTGGCCGAGTCATTGGAGATCCTACTTGACACTCACTTTCCTGGTTGCAGGGACGCGAGAACTTTGGGAAATGAGCGGCTTTGCCCCGTACGGGGTACTTACAATGAACTTGGGAACGATATAATTACCTTGGAAAATATAGCATGGGCAATTGGAAGTTTCTCTTCATACAAATCGCCGGGTCTGGATGACATTCTTCCGGTAATGCTACAGAGTGCTTAAAAGGTGATTACTCTCTGGTTGCTCGAGATATACAAACTTTATCTCTCTATCAACTTCGTACCCGTTAGCTGGAGGAGGATCAGGGTTGTATTTTTACCAAAGATTGGCAGGAGGGGCCATGAAGCTCCAAAGTACTTAAGGCCGATCGGTCTCTCAACTTTCCTGCTTAAGACACTGGAAAAACTCATCGAGGCACATATTAGACTACCACTAGAGAAATCGCCAGAACTGTCTAGTAGTCAGGATGCATATGTCAAGGGCTGCTCAACGGAAGTGTAGATTTGGAGCGTAGTACATAGAGAGATCCCTAGAATTCGGACAATATACCCTGGCTGCTTTCTTGGACATAGAAGGTGCTTTCAAAAATGTCAAAACGGATGCAGTACAGAGCGCCCTTCTGGTGAACCCCCCACAGGGGTTTCAGGGGGTGTACCACTGGCATGGGTGGGTCGGTCCTCCAAAGTTAGTGGGGGTCGGTCATACATTTGGACTCGATTGTGGCACTCTAAATGGGTCAAAGTGGGATTTTTCAAAATTTGGGACATCAAAAGTTGGGGATTCAGAATTCGTTTTATAGGTATGGTTCCTCGGGCAAAGTTTCTTATTTTGATCCCTAGAATACGATTTTCCTTGTCACTTGGGCGATTTTTAAATTGACCCGCCCTACTGTAGGCTCTTGTGTGCCATCCGGGCTTAGGGATCCGTAAGTATCTTCGTTGATATCCAGGCGGCGCTTATGTCTTTGAGCTCCTACACATATCCTCTATCCTTGTTAGGCAGTGCAGGGAAGAACTGTCTATGCTAAGTTGTTAGTCCCTCATTACGTTGTTATGGGACTTTTACGGTAATGAGCGGGCAGTCGAGTTGGCCAAGGCAGATTCTGACTTTAATATCTTCACAGCGATGCCAGTTGCTACACCCCTGGGGACCATTAAGAGTGGCATCTTCAAACACTATCTGCAAAAGGCGAGGAGGAGATGCACCGGCCCTGAACACTTGCAGGACCGCGAGACTTACGTGACCAGACTATAAGTAATCTGGGGCGCACTAAATCTCTCCTCGGCAGGAGCAGGAGGGACGTGTTGACGTCCGTGCTTACCGGACTCTGGCTGTTAGGTAGGAACGGCAAGAGACTCGTACTGGAACGTGATATACGATGCCCCAGCTGTGGCATTCCAGGTGAAAAGGAGACGGTGAGTCATCTCCTCTGTGATTTCCTGGCTCTATAGGGCATCCGATATAGGACTTTATGCGATAATATACTAGGCGATCTATCGGGGATATCGGGGTTAACATTAGGTAATCTTATCCGGTATCTTAATCTTACGGGTTGGATCTTGGATTAATCTACGGGTAGTGTGGTCTTTTCAAAACGGAGTCGCTTTTGACTCTACTTGATGCACACGAGGGCGTGAGCTGTCACTTAAACTAACCAACCAACCAACCCCAACATCCAAATTGGAAAAACTACGACTAGAAAAACCTAAATCAATCGAGATTACCTCAAAATGTCTACGGGACCGGACAGAAATTGCCATACTTGGGTCTTACATTTTTTAGATTGTTGGGATTTTTTTCATGTTTTTGATTGATGTATGATATATATTAATCGGATATCTAATTAAAGTTATTTTAAAGATCTATAACAGGGTGTACTAAAAATAAGTATTAAAAACCTTTTAAGCAAAAGAGTTCAGAACTCATTTTAACACCCTAAAGCCACATTCAAAATGATAGATTACTCCAGTCTGCAGGGTGGATTTTGTTCCTTTCTTTTTCGCACTTGCATATTTTTTGTATCATGCCATCTCTAGTTTTTAGTACACTCCACTCTGCAGAGTGAAGTACACCATCATTATGAATGTGGCTTAAGTATCAATTTCGGAACCGAAGGTTTTCAATTTCGCTTCTCATATTACATATATAAATTTCACCGAAATCTGGGAAACCCACAAACAGATTCTTTTTGTTAGTCCGTTTTTTTGGTACTTACAAACATCATCACTTATTTGGTTTATTCTAACCACATGGTTGGTTGGTTTAATTGCTTGGTCGCACTATTTGGAAAAGTTCTTACTGACCATTTTTGATGTCGATAATACTAGATACGCAGCACTAAGATAATTAATCAGATCAATCAGCTCAATCCCCGATATGTCATATAATTCGTAAAGCATATGCCTTTCCAAAGTACTGTGGTTAGCGCCAATAAAAGATGAACACAACTAAAGTAGTGATATGCCTGCCGTCTCAGCTTCGCCAGGTGTTTTGCAACTGCGACATTATTCATTGAAAGGGGGTCAGAATCTATTCACAAGCCGAACAATCTTCCAGTTAAGTCAGTAGTCGATCTTTAATCGTCCCTTCTAGCAAGACTAAGGTGGGATATAGTTTGTTTTGCATCGTGCTATAGCCACATCTGACCTGGCGTTACAAGATAATGCTAGGAAATTCCTATAGAAATCCCCTATACGAGAGTGAAAATGGAACATATGTCTTTACAATGTACCACTAGGGTACGATTTCTCAAGTTAGAGCCCACCTAGATGTCGAAATGTACCCGAATATTCCTCTTTGAAAAAATTACCTACATCCTTTCCTTACAGGCAGGCAGCCTAGTGAGATCTGTAATATGTAACACCGCAGCTCATCTGGCCTGCAAACTTATCCCGATTCCATCCCCCTGGAAGAGAACTTAACCTCAGCTTACGAAGGGCTATTCTCATTTTGAAATTATTCAAAAGGATAACATGCGCCTATGCCAGAAAATCAACTCTTTGTTCGCTCTTAAAATCGCAGCCCTAAATACTATAGTATAACTGAAAAACTCAGTTTTCATCAGGTAGCCCATTAGTTTCCCTGCGAACACTTCAGGGACGGTATAACGATACCCTGCTCCTTGAGAAAGTAGGAAAAAAGCAAGAAAAGCGCTCCAGAGTTTCATCGTTCTCCCGCTGTAAACCTTAGACTCACATCCTTTCATTTTTGAAAGGTATGACATTAGTGCTGAGTGGTTAGTAATTCCAATTAATTCGCCTTAAAATCCTTTCAGCCTTACAAAAATCCGGGCGACCATACAGAAATTTCGTTACAGCACCAATATCATACATCTTTAATTTTAAATGACTTGTCGAATTCCCTGCTCGGAGTGCAGTTATGAGATTAAAAATTCTTTCACATCCGAAGGGTGTTGGCCTTGAAGAACTCGTAGCACCTATGCGCTGGACTGCTAGCATTGATTTCCTCAAAATGATAAATTATATAAATAATGTGAAGCGCCTCCAAATTACTTGTAAGTTGTGCTCCAGTCACGCTTATACCCAGTTGGAAGTTTCGTGAAGACGTCTTCATGACGGCTTAGTGACATATCACTCTCATTGGTGAATTGCTGATCTGCTCCCATAAAAATTACATTTTTATACAAAAGTAGTAATCTCATCACGACAAGTCACCAGGAGGTCAATGTGATGAATAAATGATGAAATATCTTTAAAAAAAGTCGTCACTGACATTTCCAGCATTTCCCTTTGACAATCATAGGCTTGCCAAACGGTTTTTCGCAGTTATAATTGCCCAGACAGAAGATATAATAAAATTGTCCAAATGTGATTTGTAGAGAAGGGTTGAGGCAATAAAAGTGTAGTAGGCGGTAAATCCTTATCTGCTCCCGCTTTGCCCTTGCCAGCCCTCGAAGTTGTTTAATTCGAATTCTTCATTTAAGGCGTAAAAAGCACAAGATTTTGACAAGTGAAATGAAAGGCAAGCAAGGGGTCTAGGAGGCCAATTTTTTGTGAAATATCTATAATTTAGTTGAAGATCACGAAAATAAAATAATAACAAAAATCGCTTTGAACGCAACGACAGGGTTGTCAAATGGAAAATATTTTTGGCAAGCGAAATGAGGGGTATGGAGGGGTTCAACGGATCCAATTTTTCTTAGCATAACTATTACTAGGTCAGAAATCATGAAAATCGCAAAAACTTCAAAATCGCATCGGCAGAAAATGTATAGTCCTTAAGGGTTAAAAACAGCTAAAAAAAATTTTGCATTTTTTTATTCATCATACTAAACAACAACAATTTCAGTTAAGAATAAATTCTAATGATGATATCAGCGTTAGGATATATTTTCCAGCTGGGTACATGCTGACTGCTGCTCCCTGCAGATCAGAGTCCTCACATACCCTTGTTAGTGGCCGACCACCACACAAGCAAGCCATAAGTAAGGTTAAGGTGTACTATAACCGTAATATCCACAGGGGTCAGTCCCAATTTACAACAAAATCCTTTCCTATAACTGTAAAAAGCAACCGGCATTTTTCCACCCTGTGCTCGAAGTTGACATTTCATATTCTTTCCCTTTTAATATAACCTGTGCAGTTAAAAAGTTATAACTAGTTTTATAACGGCACTTAGGTAAAATTTTAATATTTCTTTTTCAATTTTTATGAAGTCATATTTAGGAAACCGGAATTTATGCATCGTTAAACTTATAAAACCTCACTACTATTAAACAATAGTAGTGAGGAATTTTATTGGAATCGGAGATGGTAAATCCGAATGTTGTATTGAGTTGATATGTTTTCACCCCTCTTACTCTTCTAATTTCTATAATTTTCACCATCCTGTATCTCCTTAAATGATCTAAAACAGTGATGGGGTTTGTGGTACAATCAATACTGTCATTTTGGTTATTTTCAAAAATTTTATAGAAAACGAATTTATTTAAAGAAGAAGTAAAACCAATTTTTAAAATCAATATTCTTTACAAATTCTTTAATTTTAAAATTCCGAGTTATTATTATCCAACATACTTTTTAGAGCAATAAAACTCAATTTTTTTTTTTTTTTTTTTTTTTTTACAAATTTCTAAGCTCATTTGGAGTTTTTTCGACGCTTTTTCTGAAAAATATTTCTTAGACAGTTTTTTTTACCTTTTTGACAAGTTCTCTGATTATTCCAAGGCTTGTTTCTTCTTCTGGGGAAAAATTAGCTCTAATATTTTGGAAAATACAAACATCCTATTTAGTTGTTACCATTTTTTTCAATAAAACAATTTTATATTTTGTAATACTATTCTATATTTCTTTAAATAATTTCACAGATTTTAAATTGCACTAGTAAAACACTTTAAATTTGGGGATATAAAGCGTTGTAGAATTAAAAGTTAGTTTCGGCACAATGAATACATATATATCCCTCTGGCATATTCAAGTCGTCGACTCGGCACAAGACGAACATTTTCAAATCCCATCACTGATCTATAATATTACTTTTTTCCCACTTTTTGTCTTTCTTCTTCTTTAAGCAATTTTTTTTACGCTAATTCTACAATTAAAACTTTCTCATTTGCCTTACTTCTCATTTTATATAATCTGCAGCTTTTTAGGGTAAAATTTTTTATTCTTTAAAATTTTGCAACACCTGCTGCTCTCGTTTACTCTCTCTCTCTCTTTCTCTCTCTTTATTTTATTATTTGTTTACAGAGAGAACTGCAGAGAGCTTGTATGAAAAACTTCACAGTACCTAACTTATAACTTGTATAATTGTCTAATATTTTATAATTTTCTATAGGGCACTTTAAAACGTCGTGATTTTATGCAAGCTGGAAAATTATTTTGGTGTTGCTGTAAACGTTGTGCTGATCCATTTGAATTGGGTTCAGATTGTAGTGCTATTAGATGTGATAAATGTAAAAAGGGTTTAATACGTTCAACAAATCCCCTAAATCAAGAAGCTGAATGGAAGTGAGTTTACAGCCTTTTGCAAATTCTAGATTCTAACTGATCAAACTTATTTTCTGTTTTATGTAGATGTGATAACTGTCCGAATATATTGCTAGCCTCACAAATTGTCAGACTTTTGGATAAAATCAATAATGATTTGGAATCCAAAGATGTTCATGATGTAGCCGGTTTAGAAAATTTCTTAAAAAGGTAAAAGCATTTTATTTCTTAATATGTATGATTTTAGCCTTTTCTTTTTTAAGATATTCAGAAATTTTGGGTCCTAAACACTATTTACTGTTGTCGGCAAAATATTCTTTATGTCAGTTATATGGCAAAATAGAAGGTTATTTATTACCCAACATGACTTTAGAGGATTTAAAAAGAAAGCAACGTTATTGCCGGGAATTTCTGGATGTAATTAATATTTTAGAGCCGGGACTAACAAGATTAAGAGGTAAATAAATATATTAAAGAATTTTGTAAATTTATTTTAATAATAATTACAAAAAATTTATTTAAAGGGAGAAATGGCGCCCAACCTGAGTTCGAATTAATCATTTTATTGTCGAAATTGTTTTGTATAATTTAAGAAATGTTTGGTTCTTCATATACTGGCAAGGAAGGGCTGCCTTACAATTCCTTCTGATTTAAATAAGATTCGTAGGTGTAATAAGAGGAACAGAAAGAACAAGCAAGTGTTCCCTTTTAGCGGCCCAATCTCACAGTAAAGGATTTAAAAGGGGAATAAAAAATTACCCCGTTTGTATGTTAAACAAATTGAATATCAAATGAAAGCTATTGGGAATATCTATCCAAAAGTACTAAAAATATTGAAAAGTGTTCAATTCCAAACGCTTAAGGCAACCATACGCCTTCAATATTATTGATCAATTGGAAGATGACAAAGCAAATTGTGGAAACATTTTTGTTGTTGTTTTTATTGTTTCTTTGATACTTTAAATGTTTAATAACGCTCCTACACGAGAACAAGAAACTCTCATTGAGTTTGTAATTTAACTTAACAAATATTTCCACAAATTCTAAAAATCCCCTGACGATTTCCTTAGGCAAGAATGAAATCCGGATAGGGACGTGCCAACAACGGATAATTTTTACAATTTGTTAAATACGTTTGGGATTTTAGCATATTTAATTCCTTTAATTATTGATCAATGTTTTTTAATATCAATCAATCACAAAAATTTTTTATAAACAAAATATTCTGACTGGTTGATATTTGAAAACTTAATAATATTGAACATGTATTCCTGCCTTAAATTTGGCCATACACTACGCAATATTCCTATGCAAAATGTAGTATTTTGGAAGGTTGTACAATATATTGGAAAAAATCAAGACAAATTTTATTCTTATTGCGCAAGAATGAAAAATGAGAAATATTTGTTCATATTGTAGCATTTTTATGTAGAAGAAAACAGTTGTGCCATATCTGGCTCAAGAGTATTGTACAACTTATTATACGGTGTAGGGCAAAACGATGATAATATTGGCCATGATATTTACAATGTAAATGTCGATTTTTTAATTTTGCTCCTCCTTCATATATCCAAATTCCATAAATTAATAATGGCGCCCAACGTAGATTCAACTTAATATATCTATCACCTAAATACTTTTGTTAAATTTAAGAAAGTATTTTCATGTACAAGGTAAAGCTTTTAGTAAAACAACCGATTTTTTCTGTAAAATAGTGTTAGGGGCTACATTTAGATTTTTTTTAATAAATACATTTCCGAGGTGCTTGTTTCAATTAAATTGTTAATTTCTTTCCATTTTATGCAACAGGTTTAATCATGTATGAATTGCATGCACCCATTATGATGATCTCTCAACATTTAATGATGCAACATTCAATAAATCGTCGTGACTTTAATCAGAATATTAAGGAAGTTATACAACTGCTAAAGGAAAGTAGTTTAATATTGAAAATGGAACCACCGGGCTCAACAGAACACCAAATGGGTTTGGCAGCTGAAGATGCTTTACAAAAAATGGGTGTTGAATAAAAGAAATATCACAATGTTTGAAATTTTGACAATTAAAAATCTTTCATTTACTTATTATATTGTTTTTTTTTTAATTTTGTCTAATATATTTTAGAAAATTTAATAACAATGGAACTTAATAAAAAATAAAATTAAAAAAAGTTAAGGAACTAACCACGGAAGTGGTTAAAAGAACCTTTACAATATTCCTGGTCAATATTTTTCATAAAGTTTTAACATTTCCATATTGGTCACTAAAAATAATTATTTGACTTCTGATATTATATATAATTATATTCGAAAAATTAGAACGTCTAATTGTATCAAATTAGATCGAATTAGGTCATATAAGACCTACTTGGATAGTATATATTTCATCGTGAATTAATTAGGGTGTATTATGTGGAGTGTTTTTTATATCCTACACCTTTCTGTGGGACAGGGTATAGTGAGTTTGTTCTGATGTTTCTATACCGATCAACTCAAAATAATTTACTGTGTCGATTTAGCTATATCCGTCCGTCTATCTGTTCAGAAAAAATAAATGACCCGTGTAATGAAATTACAGGTCGCCATACTGAAGATAATTGGATGAAAGATGATCCAATCAAAAAAATTCTCGCCCACTTACTTCCAGTTTTTTAGAGCCCTTTAAAGGACAAAAAGTTCGAAAAATTTCGAAACTTTTATTGCCCTTTCGTAGTTTTTTTTATTTTCCGGTAAAAAATTGTTAATTGGATCGTTCTAATTTTGGAAAGTAGAACTCAAAGGCTAATACAATAGATAGACTAAACATTGTACGCTTGACGGGGCTGGAAAGCCAAAAGTTTGATGTAGAATTTCAAGACCAAAAAAAAAACGAGAAATTCACGATCGCAAATTTGTATTTTTCTCGGAAACTGTTGAGCGAATATTTGCTAAATTGCCTCTGTGTAAGGTCAGAAGTCAAATTTTAGGAGATTTTAATTTTTTTTAAACATATTAATATAACAGATATTCCTGATGGAATTTCTTGATATTATTTTTCTAGGTCTAAAAATAATGTTAAATAACATTAAACGTCAGAAAATTAACCCTTAAGTGCTGTTGGGGCCTATATGCCACACTGAAGAAATATTAGTCTATTTTCAGCATAGGGTCGAAAAAGACCCAAGGGCACTTAGGGGTTAATTTTCTAAAATTAAATTACGAATATTATTTTTATATCTAGAAAAATAATACCCAGAAGTTTCATTAATATCCGCTTAGGAATAACTGTTAGATTAATTTAATTAAACAAAATTAAAATCTCTTAAAATTTGACCTCTGACCTTACACAGGGGAAATTTAATGTATTTATATTTCGTTATAATTTTCAGGATTGAAATATTTGGTCTTGTGTTATTATATTCTGGCCAAAAATATTTGGAATTAAAAGAAGAAAAAAGAAAAACTTGCATAATAGCTAAATAAATGCCAAAAATCGCTGTTTTCTCGAAATCCGCTGAAATAAAATCTCTACCCCAGCCAAATGAAAAATGGAATTCCTACAATTTTTGTAGTTTTTAATCTCCAATATGTTCTTAATAAACATAAATAAACAGGTCATTGATTTTTTAAAATTTCTTTTAAAAAATTTTAAAAATTTTAAAATAGTAGATTTGAAAATAGTGTTTAAGAATTCTGACCTTTTTGCCACTAATTTAAAACGAGTTAGCAAAACACAATAGAAAAAAGTACTTTTTATCTGACCTTCTTGAAACCTACAGAATAAATAAATGTTTCTGTAGTAGATTATTTCAATAAATTTTAAAATTTTGAGCCGAATTTCTTGATTAAGTGGTCTGCGACACACAATTTGCCTGGGGAAATTGTAATAACTCGGCCATTTTTTAACCGATTTAAGTTTTTATTGCTTTATTATAAAGAGAATTCACTCCAAATCACGATTCTTTAAGGTTTTTAATTCGAGTTATTTTTAAAATATCAATTTTTTCGAGAAAATGCACAAAAAGTCATATTTTCGCCTTGTAAGCAGTGTTTAAAATTTCAGGGCCGATGCGAAACGCCATCCCGATGTCCGATTATCCTAATTTTTTGGGGCACATAGTTTTACACGCAAATAAATATTTCCAGGGGGCAGCATGATCAAAAACTCAAAAAAAAAAATTATTTTTTTGGAACACCCTAGTGAGCACGTATGATTGATTAGTGCATGCCCAAAATAGGATTCATACGTGTGCAGAAATGTTTCATATATGCTCATATGAATTTTAATATTTACATACATGATCATATCTTTTCATATATTTCCATACATGATTATGTGTGTAATTTAACATTAACATATGAACATATATGAATCCCATATATGATCACGTATGTCCATATATGACCATACACGATTTCATATAATTCCATATATCTTTGGATGCAAAATTTGAGAGTATATGACCGTACATGTTCATATATAACTAAATATGCTTAGCCCTATTAAAAAAAATTAATATGGAGCTTTATATGGTAATATATAACATAATGTTATCCATATACCATTTCATCCGAAAAATGGCCCGATATAATTGTGTCAGTTGGTTATCACATTTTATCTAGTTGTATCAGTTTAGATCTTAACTCATTAGATTATATATTAAGCAGATGAAATTTTATCTGATTTTTGACCTGATACAATTTTATGGGTTTATGTCGCATGGTATTAGTTTAGATCCAAATAGATACATTACTATACAAACTTATATAGTTATATCTGAATTTTGACCTGATGCAATTATATCTGCTTTAAAACTTTGATACAATTATATAAGGCAAATGTCGGATACAAATATATTTTATTTATATAAAATTGTACCAACTACGATCTAAACAGATACCATTAGATATAAACCGGTAAAATTGTATCAGGTCAAAAATTGGATATAATTTCATTTGAATAATGTATAATTTCATTAGTTGAGATCTAAACTAATACAATTAGATAAAAACTGATAAACAACTGATACAATTACATCGGGCCATTTTTCGGATGAAAGAGTATATTTATACAGATATAACTTCATAGCATTTTATACGACTATATGTAACTGTTTTTACTCGGGAGCTCACAGCTGGTCATATATGATCATATATGGCCATATACCTCCATATAACATCAAATTTCGGATCTAAAGATATATGGAAATATATGACATCATATGTGGCTATACACTGGACTATGCACGTGCGTTAGACCGTACCTCAAAAAAAAAGTTCGCGTACACCCTCCAATATGAAGTATTTTGAAAGGCAATTTCAAAAAAAAACTTTTTTTTTGCTGAACGTAGGGGTCGCCTTTTTTAATTTTTTGTTATAGCCTCGGCATTTAAAGTGTTTTATTTTTTTTTGCCTCGAGGAGACCAGCGTTTTGCTATAAGGGAAAAATCCAATGAAAAAAATTTAAAAAGGCGACCCCTACGTTCGGCAACCAATATATAAAAAAAATTTCTACTGGGTTTATCGAAAAACTTCGTTAGCAAAATTTTAATGATTTTTTGAGAGCTTTAATTTTCTGCATTACGATGGTACATTAGGGTGGTAGCAACTGAGATCTGGTGGGTAACTACTAGAACGGGATACTGGAGGTCAATGGCCCTTAGAGCAAAACACTGGTCTCCTTGAGAGAAAAACATCGATGTATCATACTTTAAGATCCGACTATAATTGCCAAAGATATAACGAAAAATGGAAAATGGCGACCCCTACGTTCGGAAAAAAAACAAAAAATTTATTTTTTGAAACCTCCTTGCAAAAATACTTCATATTGGAGGGTGTACGGCGAACTTTTATTGCCTGTAAGGTGGTATGCATGATCATAAAGAAGTCAATATATGATCTTGTATGTTCATATATATTTCGATTTTCATATGGGCGTGTATAAATTTGTATGACTTCATGTCCACGAATGGATACATATATGTTGAATTTTAACCGGGTATATTTATTAAGTATACCGTCAACTGAAATTCCCCTCCCTAAATTTAATACGTTCCTTGGGCTATGGCGAAAATCATACTGTGGAATAGGGTATTTATTTATTTTTTTTTGTTTGTGACTACATTTGGTTTTTAGTAATTTCAATAAAATATTAAAAAATGTACAAAAGTAATTTTTGTTATGCTTTTCCAGTTACATGCAAAAATTTGTTTTTTTGTTCTTCTTTGTTTATTATTATTTTGTTTTGTAATTCATATTGTTGTATGTGTTACGGTATCCTTTTACAGACAATATAACCATGTTTGCCATATTGCAATATCGTATCTTCAATTTATATAAAAACAAAAACTGTAAAACTAGAAACAACTAACGAATATTATAGTTTCCGTTCTAGATAATAAACAAAAAAAAAATGCACAGTAAAATTCTGTGTATATATTTTCCACTTGACTTCAAAAGCCCATATTTTGTAAGCGTGTCATTTTATTGCTCTGGTTGTTTTTCTTTCCTGTTTTTCTTTTCGTTTTTTCTTTTTTTATTTTTTTTCTAGAGAATGGTTCAATCAAATTGGGGAAATATTTTATCAGATTAACCCTTTTAAAATATATTTTTTTGTATTGTGGACTTAATTTTAGTTAAATAATACTACTAATAATATTAAGAACAAATTTAATTGTTTATATACATTAGGGTGGGTCGATTTAGCAATCGATATTGCGTACTAGATTTTTCGAAAGCTTTTAGCATGGGGAAAAAAGTTCCTCTACGACATATCAAAAAAATCATTTTCGAGGCTCCCAAATTTAAATTTTTTGCAATTTTCTAATAAATGCTAGATTAGCGCCATCTTGAGGTGGCTTTTTGAAACAACTAATAAATTTGTAAACAATATAACATTACAGCCTTTCCAGAAAGGTATTACTTATGAAAATCGAATAAAAAATGTGGCAACTAGAGGTAAAAGTATATAAGTAAAAGTATTTTCTGCTTGATGATGAAATGCTGATAATGATGAGAAATGATGATAATGATGTTGATGACAACAAGGAGAAAATAATTTTACTTATATACTTTTACCTCTAGTTTCCACATTTTTTATCTGATTTTCATAAGTAATACCTTTCTGGAAAGGTTGTAATGTTATATTGTTTACAACTTTATTAGTTGTTTCAAAAAGCCACCTCAAGATGGCGCTAATCTAGATTTATTAGAAAATTGCAAAAAAATTTAAATTTGGGAGCCTCGAAATTGATTTTGTTGATATGTCGTAGTGGAACTTTTTTTTCCCCATGCTAAAAGCTTTCGAAAAATCGAGTACGCAATATCAAAAAATTTTTATCCATACAATTTGACCCGCCCTAATATACATAATTAATATTTTTCTGTATAAACAATTAATTTTGTTCTTAATATTATTAATATTTACAATTAAGTAACTCCACAATACTGAATATTTATAATTGTGTTTTAAAAATAACACTAAATGTCTTTTAAATTAAACAAAATTTATTGTTATCTTCGAAAGTTCGTTATATTAATCATTGTTTTTAAATTGTATCAATTACACAACTGACTATAAAATTTTTCTGTAGCAAAGGTTATAAATGCACACCAAGAAAAAATATATTTTTGGGATAGACATATTCGAAGAGCATCATACATATTTGGGCTTATTGCGATAATCATAATATTAAATAGTTGTGACAATCATACCTTTTTTTATCCTGATATGATCTTCCAATTATAACATTATGATTCCAAATTATTCGAACATTACCTTCGTATATGATATAAATGATATAAATTTCCCGCTTAAAATCGATGCTTAACAGACCTTTTAGTTTCCACTTTATTCAAATTTAAGTATTTCCAATATTTACTCGCACCCTCTTTAGCCTCTTCTACAGTTGCTCTTCCTTTTCCCACCTTACTCATTGTTTTGTTATATTGCAAAACTTTTTGTTCTTCTTCCTTTTTTTTTTGTTATTATTTTTAGCATATGTACAAGTTAACTTCCTTTTTACCTTAAGGCTTAATGCAATCCATTATCTAACAAAGAATGCATAAAGTTTGTAACACGTATATTTTCAAATAAATTTTTGAATATGTCATTTGCCGTGTGTATTGAATTTTGTCATTGTGTTTATAATACCTGCAACTATTCGTGTTGCTTTTAAACAACGACGTGTCTTATGGGCCAAAACAATATTAAATAATATATTACTATAAATATGTCGATATTGGAAATTTTTCAATTGTTCCAGGTACTTGCTTTAGCATGTTGCAATCTTGGCTTTAGCCACGAATCTTAATAATATAATAAGTTCAGAAATAAAAATACTAACTTCTCTTGTACCATGTCGAATCTAAGTTATTCAAGTTAAAATTTTCGATATTGATGACACTTGAATATTATGTAATGAATTTTAAAACAAAATAACACAAAAAGGAATGCAATTGAATCAGAACGGTCTAATAGACTTTTCTATTTAAAATAGAATGATAGCTGAACATTTTTTATATAAAAAAGAAACAAAAAAAAATGACCGACTGTAATTTAAATTGAGTTATCGCGTGCGTTCACCAGTCGCTCAACTCTTACTAATCTGCCAATCAACAATCTGTTGGACGATATTATTAGTTACCTTTAGTTAGTTTAAAAATATTATGCTATTTGTGATTAGTTAGTGATAGAATATCTGTATTTTGTTTTTTTTTTCTTATTATTTTAAGAATAACGAACATTATTTTAATTATTTTAAGAATAATAAACAAGTTCAAAAATAATTATAAAAAAACAAAAAAAGTAAAGAAATCAAAGAAAACTGTGCAAAGTTAATCATAAAACGCTATTCCATGGTGGCACAAAAGTTGTCACCCGATGTTCTTTGACTGTAATTTTTTTTTAATAAATGAAAAACTTTAGTTTTGCTTTTGGATTGTGTTTATTTGATGTCTAAGTGTTTTTTTTCATTAAGTAAAAAAAATGATATCGGCCAAATGGCCCGATTTATGGCATTTTCCATCACTCTTGTCAGAACTTCAGCCGATAGGTTCCCGCATTCCTGACGGATATTCTCTTTGAGCACTTCAAGAGTCTGAGGCTTATTGACATAGACTCGTGACTTCAAGAAACCCCACAAAAAGAAGTGTAGAATGGTTAAATCGGGTGATGTTGTCGGCCAGTGCAAATCACCAAAACGAGAGATTAGGCGACCCGGAAATGCAGCCCTGAGAATTTCGATTGTGGGTCACGCAGTATGCGCCGTTGCTCCGTTCTGTTGAAACCACATATTTTCCAGTCCCAATTCGTCTAGTTGAGGTAGGAGAAAGTCATTGAGCATGGCTCTGTAGTGCTCATTATTCACAGTAGTCATTGGGCTCACGGCATTTTCGAAAAACTAAGGTCCGATGATGCCTTTAGCATAAAAACCACATCATAAAGTAATTTTGACGGGGTGTAATGGCTCTTCGTGTATTATACTCGGGTTTTCGGTGCCCCAGAAGCGATAATTCTGCTTATTCATGTATCCACAGAGATGGGAATTAGCCTCGTGTCTTATGATAATTTTCGATGAAATGTTGTCTTCCTCCTGGTCAACAATTGTTCCGCGTTCTTGAGAAGTATGGCAATTCATGTTATATTAACGTGTATTTTGTATCTGTTTACCTCAAAAATGTCAAAACAGAACTGAAATCTACCGCCATTTGTAAAAATTATAGCATCTACCGATAGGGTGATGACTTTTGTGCCAACTTGTACATATTCAAGATAGCGGTATCTCCGGTAAGCCTAAACATCATTATACCCTACACCACTACGTGGTGAGGGTATAATAAGTTTGTGCTGATGTTTGTAACAACAAAAAATATTGGACCCACCTCAGAATCACGTTTTATATCGATTTAACGATGCCCGTCTGTCCGTCGGTCCGTCTGTCTGTCTGTGCATTTTTGTGCTCACTATACTGGTCGCAAATATTAAGATATTTGGATGAAATTTAGTACACCGACCTATGTCGGTCCAAGGACGAAGCTTGTTGATTTTGGTTAAAAGCGGTACATGTTTAAACCTAGTGCCCATATAAGGGTCTCCCCAAAATTGGTTTGGTTACACGATGCAGGTCGCAAATATTAAGATATTTTGATGAAATTTAGTACACCGAACTATGTCAGTCCAAGGTTTGGCCTTTTGATTTTGGTTGAAATCGGTCCATGTTTAGACCTAGTGCCCATATAAGGCCCCCCCCCCCCCCCCCCCCCCAAATTCGCATTTTTACACCTGGAGGTCGCAAATACGAAGATATTTCAATGAAATTTAATTCGTTGACTCACATGGTCAAAGCTTATAGATTCTAGATAGGATCGGTCCATATTTGGACATACCGCCCATATGGGCTATATTTACGATTTTCTCTTCTTTTATCATTTTATAAAAATTTTTGACACAAGTCCCATTTTAACATATTTAACGAATTTCGGATACAATCATTAGTTGGATTTTAACCAGACTGGTGTAGGGTATTGTATAGTCGGCATGCCCGACTTTAACTTTTTTACTCGTTTTCATTTCAAAATGCATATAAAAACTCTACACTAATAGAATTATCTTTATGATCTTAGTATAGAAATGGTAAAGACATGTCCTTATTTTTGGGACTACCAGTAATGACACCGATTTACTTCCCGCTTTATTTTCAAACATAAAGGGTGTTTTTTTAAGCCCAATAGAAATTACGAAAGTGTTAACTGTCAAACAAACTGTCATACTTCGCTCACTTTTTGACATTTATGATCAGTATATTCTGGCAAATCATCATGAATAAGTAGACTGAATGCTTGAATAACGCTACCAAATTATCCAGATTTACTTTGAAAATTAGTCAAAATTTCGTGCATCTTATAGACGCAAAATTGTGTTCAGCGATGAGGCTCATTTTTGGCTTAACGGGTTTGCTAATAAACAAAATTGCCGCATTTGTAGTGAAACCAATCTACAACAAACCCTAGAGACTCCATTACATCCAGAAAAATGCACCGTTTGGTGCGGTTTACACGCTGGTGGCATCATTGGACCTTATCGTTACCACACCATGATCAATGACTTTTTGATTGAAAATATAGATTATATTGATCCGGGCCAGATGTGGTTTCCACAGGATGGTGCTACTTGCCATGCGGTGACCACAAACATCGACTTATTTAAATAAAAATTTAGCGATAAGTTGATTTCGAGAAATGGTCCTGTCAATTGGCCTTTAAGGTGGTGCAATTTGACACCTACAGATTATTTCCTGTAGGACCAAGGGAAGTCACTGATTTTTGCTGATAAACCAGCAACAAGTGACGCCTTGGAGGCCAGCATTTTTCGTGTTATACGTGACACACGGTCAGCAATGCTCGAAAAAGTGGCCCGAAATCGGAAATCTAGAATATGCTTCGCTAAGAAAAGCCCCGGTGTTCATAAGACCGAAATCATTTTCAAATATTAATGCCATATATTGATCTTTGTATAAAAATTTTTTTTGGATTAAAATTTAATTTTTTGTGTTATTTTTTACAATTTAAATTTCTATGGGGCTTAAAAAAACACCCTTTATAATACTAAAAACTAGTTACTTTTTCAAATTTTTCAAAATAAAAAATAATGCCTTACCAATAATGGGTTATTTTTATCATTATTTCTAACAAAATGTAATGTTCCAGATTTTTTTTTTTAAAATTTTTCTGAAATCAATTTTTAGACTCAATATCTTTTCAACACTGTTAAGGATATATGTATATGATAAATTTCATTTTATTTATTAAATTTTCGCACATTCAATGCATAAGTTTCATTAAAACTAAACTTACAAAATATATGAAGCTTTTTTTTTATCTATTTTAACCCTAGAACAGTAACGTTAGTCGATTGGACTAACACTACTTACACAGCTCATTTTTCGTTTTACTGATCGGTCTCAATTCTTCTATACTCAGTCATCGGGGTTCTATTGTTGTCAACGACCACATTGTTGCAGTAAGTCTTGCTATTTTTTTAGTTATTTAGAAAAATGTTAGTCAAATCGACTAATGGTTATTGTCAATGTTATTATTTATTTATATAGGTATTGAAAATATCGGTAATATATATGTTAGTCGATTTGTCGACTAATAATTAGTGTTAATCTATAAAAAAAATAAGGTTAAGGGTTAATAAACTTTTCACTTGCTTTGTGAAGAAAACTTCATTAAAACTCGTCCAGCATAATTCCCTCTGTGTATGGTTATAGTCGAATTTCTAGCATTTCCCAAATTCCACTAAATTACTCAAAATATTTTTAACTCTACTATTTTCTTGAATAGTAGAGTTAAAAATTGAAAAAGAAGGTTAAATAAATGAAAAGAATTTACTCTAAATATTATAAAAAATATTATATTTGGTATTAATCCCATTAATTTCCAATATCAATTAGTTTAGGGTTTTTGGAATAATGACAAAAATATTTTCTTTTTTAATGTAAAAATTTTGTAAGAAAAAAATAAACCTCGTTTGTATTGCAAGATTTATGTTTACAAATAAATACTTAAGCATATATTTAGGCTGGTATGTTGTTTGTTTACATTAAAAATCTGTTAGTGGTGAGTATGCGCAATAGAAGCAGGAGAACGAATATTGAGTTTTTCGAAAATTTGCGAGCAAGAGAGCTGAATTTCAGATTATGGTAGCAAAAATTTTTGAACTGGAATTAAAAAAAGAAATTCTAAAAATACACTCAAAATTTAATTTCAAATACAGCTGTTGAAATTAATAATTTATAGGTTAAAAATTAGCAAATCTTCAAAAAATTTAGCAAGATTACAATTTGTGTCAAAATTCTTAGATCTAAAGAAACCAAAAAAAAAAATTTTATAATTGGGTTGTTTTTCATTCTCTAGAATTTTCTATGGAATGTTTTAAAAATCTAAATATAAACCTAACTTCAAAATTTATTTGAAATAAAAACAAACAATCACCGGCATTTTTTTAATCACAACAAATAACATAAAAACTTAAAATAAGCGCAGGATTATAAGCAAATGCACTCAATTTCTGCACATTGCTAAACGAGTGAAAAACTAGTCACCCAATTTGTTAAACTATGCTGCAAATTAATACTACTAAGGTATATAATTCACCACTTAGAAACATGTGACAACAGTTTAACGGTTGTTCTTAGTAGTGGAGGATTCATTACCGTTGCCACAGGCAAACAAATTACGGACTATTTCAGGGTGTTAAGATTTGGCTTCATTAAAAACGAACAAGGAATACGTCTTTAAAGAATATCCAAAAGAAGAAAAAGCTAATTTTGTACGAACACCGGGTTGTTTTTGCTTAGTCTAAGTTCAATAAAAGTTTAAAAAATTATAGATTTCGTGAGTTTTAAAAAATCCACAAAATTTGCAAAAATCTTAAAAAAGTTTTTAAAATTAAAAGAAATTTTAAACATATAAATAAAAATTAGTGAAAAAAAATCAAAAGTTAGTGAAATAATTCATATTAAAATATATGTATGTTCTAATTCATTATTAAATGTTGCTATCATTTTATTTTAGGTCTAAAAATCTATAAGCAAAACAACTGCACAACTTAAATAAAATCTTCAACAAATATGATATTAGATATTCTTAAATAAAATCTTAAGAAAATAATTACAAATCGTGAAAATAAATAAATAATACTTAGATCAGTTTTTTGGTATAATACTTGTACTAAAAATTTTAATTATACAAAAAAAAAAAAAAATTAAAATTTTGAAAGATAAAGAAAAATCTAAAAATATAATGTTTGTATGTGTCGGTGTTCTTCACTTCTAAGTAATAACAATTACAGAAAGCTGAATAAGAAATAAAACTATTAATTAACATAGTTACAATGCATTCAAGGCCTTACTTGGGTGAGATGGCTAAGAGGTCGTACCTTAATATAGTTACGTTTGTAATATAGGAATAAGCACATGTTGAAAAATTTTCATGTAGAGTCAATCTGAAAACAAAAAGTAGTAAATAATACAATTTAATTTAATCACTGATGAAGGCTGTCCATTAGAGCGTACCACCTTACAGCATGCGCGGTTCAAGTAATTAATATAAGGGGAAAAATCATACACCACAGTAGACAAATACATTGAGTTGTCCACTGAGGCGTATGAGTTTTCCCCTTATATTAATTGCTGGAACCGCGCATGCCTTACAAGCAAAAAAAAAGTGCGCGGTACCATATGAAATATTTTTGCAAGGAGGTTTCAAAAAATTTTTTTTTATTTTTTTTGCCGAACGTAGGGGTCGCCATTTTACATTTTTCGTTATATCTTTGGCATTTACAGTCGGATCTTAAAGTATGATACATCGATGTTTTTCCCTCGAGGAGACCAGTATTTTGCTCTAAGGTACATTGACCTCAAGTATCCCGTTCTAGTAGTTACCCACCAGATCTCAGTTGCTACCACCCTAATGTACAACCCTAATAACAGAAAATTAAAGCTCGTAAAAAATTATTAAACTTTTGCTAAGGAAGTTTTTCGATAAACCCAGTAGAAATTTGTTTTTATATATTGGTTGCTGAACGTAGGGGTCGCCTTTTAAAATTTTTTTTTCATTGGATTTTTCCTTTATAGAAAAACACTGATCTCCTCGGGGCAAAAAAATCGATATATCACACTTTAAAATCCGATTTTAAATGACGAAGCAATAACGAAAAATCTAAAAAGGCGACCCTTACGTTCGGCCAAAAAAATTTTTTTTTTTCAAATTGCCTTGCAAAAATACTTCATATTGGAGAGTGTACGGCGAACTTTTTTTTGAGGTACGGTCTACTGTCCATAGAAAAAGGCCAGAAACTTGGTCTAGTCTGATGTGAAAATTAATGTGTTTATTTTTTTTAGAGAAAAAGGTTTGTTCTTCTTCTTAAACTCAAACTTGCTAAAATCAAATTAAACAAGTTATATTATTATATGTAAGTAAATTAAAAAAATTCACAATATATTCAAAATTACCATTTAAAACTATACTCACAATATTTTATCGTTAAAAACAACCTAAGATACATATTAAATTAATTGAAAACACAATTAAAAAAAGGACTACTGATTTTTCATTATATTCAAACCATTTTGCTATTCACTTTCCAACAATGTTTAAACAATCAAAAAAAGAAGTAAAAATGATTGAAAAGTCTGTTAAAACAATCATCAATTTTTAACTGACAAAACGTACAAAAAAAAAAAAAACGATTTTGTGGTTTGTTTTTTCATATTTGAAAGTTTGTCTTTTTTTGTTTGAATTTTCAAAACACTAGATACACAACACACACGTTCATATTTTTATTGGTTATGTTTGTGTGTATGAGTAAATAATTTCTTATGATTTGAATTGAAGTAACTATTTTAACAAAAAACAAAACTGAAAATATTTGAATTTTTTGTTTTAAAACAGAAAACAATAAAATTGCTCAAATTATTTTTTCTAAAAATAGAAAATTTGACTGCAAATATCAACTCCTAAAAACGATACATATTTTTTTGTAGTTTGTTTTTTTATTGACTTGTGAAAAAAGTTAAACAATATGTATCCATGTATTTTAATTGATTCTTTAATTAATCCTCTATCGGTTATGGAAAATATATTGTGAGGGTACAAATATTAACTACAAACTGTAACCACCCTAATTGGGAATAATTTCTTTCGAAGAAAAATTTTTTCATAATTTTCAATTTTGCTGCACACTAATTTGTAAAATTTTTCTCAAAGAAAAAGTTTTTGATAATTGTAAATTTGTGCCACTCTAATTGTGAAACTTTTTTCCTCGAACAAAAATTCTTTTGATAATTGTAAAATTTTTCTCCAAGAATTTTTTTTTTTTTTTGATAATTGTAAATTCAAACCTCACTAAATTGACAAAAATTTTCATAATTTTTTTGAGTATATGTAAAAGCCCATCACTCCACCGAAATTTTATAATTGTAAATTTCGCTCCAGACTAGTTGGTAAATATTCATTATTATTGATTATTGATTTTTTTATTGCTCTAGGGAAGATGCCAGCCACAGGCCTGGCAAAAATGTGTGTGTGTGTGAGGTCGATACAAAGACTCTGTTTCTTTGTCCCAAAAAATCTAACCTGACTAGCGTATGATTGATATTAATTCACCTATTAAAAATAATATCGCTCATACGCCTTGTGTGCTACTGATATTCAATAAAGCAAATGTCAGTAAATCAAAATATTCTAAAAGAAATTATTAAGATTGATTTCATATAAAGTAGACCGAATTTAAAGTAAAATCCTCAAGAGCCTAAGAATTTTTTGATAGAAAAAACGGATATATTGGTTTTGCAAACATATTATAAAAAATAGCGCATAAAATTAATCCATAAATATTGTGTAATTTTTTGACTGTGATACAATAGCAAAATAATTTATTTAACAAATATATATCGTAAATTAAAAATCCATTTTTTTATTTCAGCAAAACTGTCATAAAAATATTTAATATTAATTAAAAAAATTTAATTAATAATATTAATAAATACAAAATTAAAGAAAATGTATATTATAACCTTCATACAGAGAAAAAATAATGTGTTAAAATAACAAAAGTCAAACTAAATGAATAATAAATCATTAATAAAAATCTTACCCAGAAAAAAATTTAAAACAGTTTCACCAACAGAGTTATAGTCATCATCAACATATGATGAAAACAAAGCCACAAAAATAACAACAATATCATCAGCACCAGTATTGCGAATGAAAACTGCAACAATATATCAACGTCATTAAAATTTGTTGCTTTAATTTAACTGCATAGCAACAACAACATTTTTAATTTAAGTTCAAGTGTGCCTGCCTGTTTCCATTGGAACAATGTGAAAATATAAAGCCCAATTATGTTGCAATGGACCTGATTCGTCATGTGTGGTATAAAATAAACCTATTTAGTCCATAATCGAGGATTTATGTAATAAGCCCTGTTATTAGGATCATGCCTGTTTAAAATTGGAATGTTGTTGTAGTGATTTTAAAGATCACTGCGGAGGTAAGTTAAAAATATTAGAAATATGTGTAGAAAACCTTTTTAAAAATTTCGCTCTAAAGCAAAACTTGCTTTAGAAAAATGTGTAAGGCTACACAATGTAATCGGTTTTGTGTACTTCATACTTATTTTAACCCTATAACTTTTCAACTAAAGGGACTTTTTGGCTCCTTTTTAAAAAGGGCTATAAACAACCCGTAAGTTGAAGAGTTAGAGGGTTAAGATGTTCCGCAAATATATATGTCATGAAATTATGCTATAAGCTTCTGAAAATATCAAAGTTTTTAAATTTAGGTTCAATGCCAGAAATAAATCAAAACGAAAATGTGTTTAAAAGTTAATTTCGTCATTATTCAGAATTGGCGCTCAATAGCATATATGGGTGCAAAAGTGTCTCCCCCATACTTTCCGGTTGATTGGGTGTACAAAATAGTATCCCCGCCAAAATTGATCCTGTTCGATGAAAACAGGCCAGTCACCAGGGGCTTTTAACCATAAAAATGGTCATAATAAGTTCAAAGCTTCTTTGCGCTATAACTTTTAAAGTAAAGGTTTTACAAAAAAATACTAAATGGGCATATCTACAGGCAATATTGTGAATATCATTTTTCTTATACACACTTTTGACTTATCAATGATGGGTCATGGTAATTTAAGTGGTTAAACACAAATTTTAATTTAAACCACTTAAATCACTATGACGCGTCATTGATATATCAAAAGTGTGTATGAGAAAACTGCTAACCACTTCATTGCCTGTATATTTAGTATTTTTCTGTAAAGCCTTTACTTTAAGAGTTATATCACAAAGAAACTTGGAACTAATTTAGAAGTTTTTAGGGCTAAATGCCGCGGGTTACTACTATTTTTTTTCAGAATAGCACTTTGCTATTTTGTTCATATTTTTTCCGTCACGATTTAAGATTCCTTTACCTTTTGTATTATGCTTATTCTTTCAGGGGACTTTTTTTTGCAGAAATATATAACTGGGTGTTAGGGACTTTTATCTAAAAAACAACTCTTAGAACTTGATAAATGTTTCTCACAATAACACTTAGGATTTCGAGGATATTTAACTACAGAAAACTCTAAAAATATGCAAAAGGTTTTTCTCCACAAAAAAGTTTTGACTCCATTGACTTTTTTGTATAGAAAACCAACAAAATTTGAGATTTTGTTGGTTCTTAAGAACTTTCTGATAAATAAATATTTTTTTCCTATAGAAAACTATTTAGAACCTGAGTAATTTTTCTATAGAAAAAACCTTAGCCTCTATGGAATTTTTTCTTCAGAAAAACCCTCAGATTCTAAGAACTATTTAAAAAATAATTCGCCCTAGATTCCCATCATTCTCTAAGAACTTTTTCGTATAAAAAGTATATCAGATTTTGAGGGTTCGACGACTTTAAACATTAGGAAACCCCTTAGATTGTTAGGTCTGAAGAGAACTTCTCAGATCCTAAGTATTTTTTTGTTTAGAAAATACCTGGTATACTAAAGACGAAAAATTCCATATTGTGGAAACTTTTTCTTAAAAAATCACATCAGATTTTGAGCCCTTTCTATGGAATCCATGACTTTTTCTTACAAAAAAGCCGTCAAAGCCGACTCCGAATACTTTTTCAGCAAAAAACAACTCGGACTAGAGATACTTTTCACTACAGAAAAACCATTGTATTCTGAGTTTTTTTTCAATAGAAAAACGTTAAAATTTTATTTTTTTATATGAAAACCGTTAAAACTTTTTTTTTTTAAATTCCTCAGATTGTGAAACATTTTTTAAGAAGGGTTTTTCTGAAGGAAATTATCCAAATATTAACTACATTTCTGAAGGAAATTATCCAAAAACAGATGGAATTTCTACAGCTACAGGTCCTCAGAATCTAAGGAAAATTCTTAGAAATTATTGATTTCTCAGTAGGAAAAGCGTTTTTTATTTTCTAATGTTTTTTCTATAGAAAAGCATCCTCAGAATTTGAAGACTTGAAATCGGAAAAATTTATTTATTTTAATGGAAATTTCTATTGAAAAACTTTGCCAGATTCTAAGTGTAAGTCCACAGGAAAGGGTCATTAGAATCTGAAAGTTTTTCTATAAGAAAAAGTCTTATAACCGTAGATAAAGGATTTCTATTAAAAATTATCTTAGTTTTTGCGAATTTTTACATAAAAAAAAAATTGGAATCCAAATTTATCTGCTTGTCTCCCTGCAGGATGTCTTTAAGATCGAAAGTTTGTTATAGAAAAAATTCTTGACTAAGATTCGGAAGGAATTTTTCTTATAGAAGGAGGTTTTCCTGTAAGTAGGTTTTCGTATAGAAAAACCCTCAGACTCTACGAACTTCTTTGAGTTTCAATGTTTTAAAAGGAAAAATTCAAAAAACTGGTTGCAGAACACCTAATACTACATTAGCATGGGTTCCAATTTATGTTCTACCACCGATTATTTTTGCATGGAGTTTGACCTAAAACCAATAGATTTAAAATCTAAAAAGCTAATTTTTATAAAATTTTTAAATAAACATAAACAATAAACACTATACATTATTATAATAATTCTAATTCACAAAAAACCATACTTACAATAACTTAATTGCTTTATGCTCCATTTTCACTTAATTTAATTTGCATAATTGCCTTTCCACTATTTTCAATTTTATTGTTTAAAATTTACCTTTTGTGGCAAATTAACAATTCAATAGTTAAAACAATACACAATGTGAGTGTTTATTTAATAAATTGTTTAATCTGTTTAATTATGGTTAATTTTAAAATTTGCATATAAAAACAATTTGTAAATTAGTAAAAAACAAAATTCGTTTAATAAATAACTATTAAATATTAATTAATATATGCTCACAGTAAAAACTGTAGATGCTGAATACTGAAATACTTACACTAAAAGGAAATTTTAAACAAATTTAATTAAATTAAAATTGGAATAAATTTAATTATATAATATTAATTAATATTCATGTTTGCAACATGTAACTAGCAAACTATCTTAAAAGCCAATTTTTGTGGACCTTTATATGGCCGCTTCGTCCAAAAATGGACTGATCTTAAGCAAAGTCAATAGCCTTCGTTGGGCTAAGTAAGTAATAAGTCATTGTATCAAATATCGTCAAAATAGCTGAATACATGGACAGATGGACGGACTGAATGACAGAAATCGCCAAATCGATTAAAAAATTGATTTTGAGCCGATAGGTATTTTAAAAGGTGGGTCTAGATCAATTATTTTTTGGTGTTAAAAACATGAGAACAAACTCATTATACCCTGCCCACGTCGCACAGTGTTTTGATCCCATATAACGATTACAACAAAATAGAAGGAGTGGAGACAGAATTTTGAAATTTGGTATACTGACATAGAATCCCTTAGTTAAGAAAAATTTTAATTTTTGGAAATATCGGAACAAGGACACGCCCACCTCCCATAGGTCCAGAAATTTAAAAATATTATATTAGCTACATAAATGGACGTAAAATTACAAAAAGTATTCATTGAGATGCACATAAAATTGGAAACGTTTGTGGTAATTTTTATCAAAATCAAAGCAAGGACTTTTAGTTCTGCCATATATCTTTTATTTTAAAATCTTTATAAAACCTGCAAGAATTATCCGATTGCGATGAAATTTAGCACGTGAATTGATATAAGGTCAAGCCATATTTGTGCCAAATTTGGGTAATATCGATTCTTTAATAAAAAAATAATTTTTCCTTAAAAAAAAAAAAATTAAATAGGATTAATTTAGGAAACCATGTGAATCCTCCATTTGAGGTATATGGTATGTTCAGCGAACTTACGTAAAACACTACGAGGAATATTTTTGTGAAACATTTTAACCTTCTATCTCTTCAATTAAAGGGACTTTTTCGGCCCCTTTTTTTAAAAGGGACAAAAACGACACGTAAGTTGAAGAGTTAGAGGGTTAAAATGTTCCGCAAAAATATTTGTCATGAAATTCTACTATAAGTCTCTGAACACATCAGCATTGAAAATGTAACTTAAAGGCCAGTTATAATTAAAAACTTAAAATGTGTTTAAGGGTTAATTTCGTACTTATTCAGAATTGACGCTCAAATGTCCCACAAACCTGGATATTAGGGAGAAATCATGGGAATCTTCCATTTTAGGTATAGGATGTGGTCAGCGAACTTATGTAAAACACTAAAAGGAACATTTTTGTGGAATATTTTAACCCTCTAACTCTTCAACTTAGGGGTCTTTTTTGTCACTTTTTAAAAAGGGCCCAACAAATTCCCTTTCATTGAAGAGTAAGAGGGTTAGAATGTTCCACAAAAATGATTTTCGTAGTGTTTTACAAAAGTCCACTCAACACATCCTATACCTAAAATGGAAGGTTCACACGGTTTAAATACTAAACACTCTTAAATGCGTGAAATTTGTGTAAAAATCATGAATTTAGGCATTTCAAAATATCCATTTTTTTTTAATTTGTGGTAAAAAACAGTAATTAATTTTTTAATAATCTATTATATAACACTATAAACTTACAAGAAAAAGAAAAAAATCTAATTTTATATAATTTTTTTTTATAATTAATTATTTTTGTAATTTTTGGATTTTCAACAAAAAAAAAAAAATGTGTTTTTCGGAGCAATAAAAAATAATTGTTTTCTAAACAAATACTAAAAGCCATATTTTAATTAAACTACAAATATATTGAAGTTAATAAAAAACAAATCTTCCAACAAGTTTTTAAAAAAAATGTATTATGAGAATTATTTTCGTGAAACAATTAAAACCTATTTTTCTGTTAAGTCCTTTTTGCATAAAATTCTCTGAGTTTAGCGCCCTCTCACACCAAATATTTTTTTTAACATTTGTTTGAATTACTTTCTATTCTTTAATCACAATTTTAGACAAAATTTTTGTTTTTTGATTTTTGTCCATGGGACGAATCTAGTGCGTCGTGGACATACATGATCATATTCGCACATCCATAGTTCAATATATGACCATTCAAGCCATTCATGATCCCATGTATGACCATGAGACCGACATTTTTTAAAAACTTTCGATTTTTATCAATTATTGTTTGAATTATTGCAGCACTAGATGTAGAGAATTTGAAAGAAATTGGAAAGCTTAACCCTTGGCGATCTGCAGCCAATTTTTTCGATTTTCAAAGAATTTTTTAAGATTCCCATAATAAAAATATAGGGGGCGACACATCATTTATAAGTAATTTTGGCATCCTAAACACGAAATTTTCGAAATCGCACTAGCGGTTTTTGAGATTTTGCGATTTGATTTTAGCTAAAAACTGCGTGTTTTTCCTTTATTATATTGTAGAAATTTTTTTAAAAATAATCTTAGAAATTTTTTCCTAATTTTAAATTTTGTAGACAATTTTTTGCCAATTTTCCATAAACCAAGACAATGTTTTTTTCCCAATCAAGTTTGTGTTTTTGTTTTATCTTTTTTTAATACCTTTTGTTTAATTCTTTAAGTAACCGACAACAGAACAACAATAACAACAGAAAAACAAAAAAAAAATCAATCAATATATAAAATCTTCTTAAATAAAATACAAAAAAGACAAAAAAAAAAGACACAAATAAACAACCATTAAAATTTCTACAAAATGAGTGTTTTTGTTATGATAACAACAAAGGAATCCTTCTAAAAGCAAATTACTGTTATAGTATTTGTCTGTCAAATGCACACACATACTCAAATGGTATTGTATGGGTGAGTAATACTCACAATATAAATTTGTCTTACAACAAATAAAGGAGTCTTAGCTTTTGTCTTTATCTCAAGCAATTTATCAATTTTTTTTGTGCAGGTTTTTCTTGTAACAATATAAGAATTATGGTCAAACTCCAAACAAATATATACCACTCAAACCAATATGTCTGTAATAGAAATACTTTTAAGATTTAAACCAATTAAAAATTATTAAATAAATATTTTGTTTGTTAAAAACAAGTTATTTAAAAAAAATGTTAAATTGAAAACCGGCTGAACAAACCGGGTGAACAAATTTTACAAAACCTGGTAAAGTCCACAGATTTTTTTAATGAAAAAAATTTTTTTTCCAAATGTGCTTTCATTATCTTCACTACAGCAATTTTTTGTTAGTACTCGATACCCACTACTGATATTTTTATCAGCACTAGCCCATTGTGTTAATAACGTATTTGCTTGCTACGTAAAAAATTTTAATTCAATTCTAAATTTTAAGACAAAATATCAAAAAAAGAACCCTTTTAAAAGACTTTTGTACAAACTTTTTTTTATGAGTGTACTAATATCATCTTTACAATATGTGTATCGATGCAAATCCCTTAATCACACCTTTATAATATAATCATTATTTTTAATTTTTTTCGATAAATTTGGTTTGTCAATGCTTATTTGGCAACCCCTGTATGTGTATGTCCAATATTTTGGTGAAGGATCAAATATGTTATTCTTAATTTAAATAACAAATTTCAGCTGTGAACTTAAAGAAATAAACAAGTTATAGATTTTTGGCCGGAATTGACCACTATGCACTGTGCAAAAAAAAAATCGTCAAAATCGTCAGCAATTTTATGAAAACTTGTCAAGAAATCGTCATCAGTTGAATATCATAAAAACACTAGTTTCATGTATATTTCTTTATTCGGAATTCAATTTATTTTAACTGCTTGCCAGTGTTTCCAAGTCTTTTTTTACAAATCCCCCTAAATTGTTCAAAAAACCCCCTAAATTTTCTCTACCACATTCCCCTAAAATGAATTTTTAAAAATCCAATAACTTTGTAAAATTTTTTTTCAAATTATTTTGAATAAATTAAAATAATTGATTTTTTTGTTGTTAAAATAAAAAAATTTGTTGTATTTTAGCTGGTTTTCTCTGCTATCCTAGTCACAGTCTAAAATTTTTAAACTTCAAAAATATAAATATCCAACCATCGGACTCAAAAATTAATTTTTTTCACGACAAAAATACCCCTAAAATGATTTTCTTACCCTCCAAATTTTCCCTAACAAATTGATACCCCCTAAAATTCCCCCTAAGCAGTTGAAACCCCCCTAAATCTAGGAGGAAAACCCCTAACTTGGCAACACTGCTGCTTGCCAGATACCACCTGATATCATATAGAGATGCCATATCGATAATTTTTTAAACCAACTGTAGATGTTGCTAGCATGTGGGGAATTTTGTCAAAGGAGGATTTTATTTTGGGAAATTTTGTCAAGGGAAGATTTTATTTTGTCAAATAAGATTTTAACAGAGTTGTCAGGTAAGGGGATTTGGGCCCTAGGTAGGGATTTCAAATTCCATACAAATTTTAGAAAAACAAAGATTTTTCACCATATTGAGTTTCGTAGGAAAATTGTGTAGAATTTTTTCTCACGAAAATTTAATGTATGACTTTCATTTTGAAACAGTGAAATTTCAGCTTAATTGTGATTTGACTTTCGTATAATAAATTTTTTTTACTTTCACAATTTTAACAAAGATTTAAGGCCTTTAAAGTTCGAGTGAAAAAGTAAATAATTCTTCGTAAAATTTTATTTACTTTGCTGACTAATTTCTTAATAAATTTCTGGACTTAAGAGCGATGTTAACTTAGCTCCAATATTTTTCTTTTAAATTGAGTTTTTGTTTAAATTAAAATGAATTGGGTATAACATTGGGGATTTAGGCATTCAAAATGGTAATGAGCTAAAACTTTTCGGGCAATACTGCTCCCCAATAAAATGAAATAGTATTGCCACAAAAACAAAACAGCAGCCAGTGCCATCTGTTGCATTCAAAAACGGGTTTGCCATTAAAAAGGACTCTGTGAGACCCCTTTATATTACTACTCTTAAAATAATTCACAGATTTTATAAATTCGAATTACATATATGTATATTAGATCACCCATGAAGTATATGGAATTTGCAAAAGTGTTATTTTTTTCACCTCCCCGCGCATTTTCCAGTAAATTGGGCGTAAAAAATAATATCCCCGCAAAAATTGGTCCTCTTGTATTAAAACAGGCTAGTCACAATTCAAAAATTCTTTGCGCTACAACTCTTAAAATAAAGGTTTTACAGAAAAATATTACATAAGCATATCTACAGGGAATAATGTGGCTAGCATTTTTCTCATACACATTTTTGATGAATCATTGACGCGTCATGGTTATTTAAGTGGTTAAGTCAAAATCACTTTAGTTTTTACCACATAAATCACCATGACGCGTTATCTATACATAAAAAATGTTTATGAGAAAAATGCTAGGCATATTATTGTCTGTAGATATGCTTATTTAGTATTTTTCTGTAAAACCTTTACTTTAAGAGTTATGCGCAAATAAACTTTGAACTAATTTTAGTCCATTTTTAGGGCTAAAAGCCGCGGGTGACTGGCCTGTTTTAATCCGAGAGGATCAATTTTCGCGGGGTTAATTTTTTTTACGCCCAATCTATCAGAAAGTGCTTGGGGAGGTGAAAAATATTTCTTTTGCACATATAGCTGCTCTATTGGGCGCCAATCTGAATAAGCACGAAATTAACTCTTAAACATATTTTAAGTTCTGACTTATTTCTGGCATTGAACCTCAATCTTAAACTTTAATATCTTCAGAGACCTATAGTAGAATTTTATGGCAAATATTTTTGCGGAACATTTTAACCCTCTAACTCTGCAACTTACGGGTCGTTTGTGGCCATTTTGAAAAGGGGGCAAAAGTCCCTTTAGTTGAGGAGCTAGATGGTTAAAATGTTCAATAAAAATATTTGTCATAAAATTCTACTATAATTCTCTGAAGATATCAAAGTTAAAAAATTTAGTTCAATGCCAGAAATAAGTCAAAACTTAAAATGTGTTTCAGGCTTAATTTCGTACTTATACAAATTTGGCGCTCAAATGCCCACAAATCTGGACTTTGGGAGGAAACCATGTGGATCTTTCATTTCATATCAAACACTATGAGGATCATTCCTGTGGAACATTTTAACCCTCTAACTCTTCAGTTTACGGGTCTTTTTGTCCCTTTTATAAACGGGGCCAAAAAAAGTCCCTTTAATTGAAGAGTTAGAGGGTTAAATAATTCCACAAAAATGTACACCGTAGTGTTTTACATAAGTTGGCTGAACATATTCTATACCCAAAATGCAAGATTCACATGGTTTCCTAGTGCACATATGTAAAAAATCTATAACTCAAAATCAGTTTTTAGGCTTTCTATCATGGAATGGACGAAATATTAAAAAAAAAACCTATTTTTCTTTTACTCTGCGCTAAATTTCCTATTATATTATGAATAGTATACGTATTTACAGATCCCCAAAATTAAATGAGAGACATTCAAAATTTAGTTTTGACACAAATTTTGAAGATTACCGCTTAAAACACCACTACCGGTCATGAGAGTGTTAATAGTTTGTATAAAGATAATGTTTGCCTTTTCATTGCGTAAACAACAGCTATGTAACTTAATCAGCAGAAGCTTCTAGTTTAAGAGTTATAGATGAATAAATCCATGAACCTGTTTTGGGGTAATTTTGTGGACATAAATGTAAACGGCCTGACTGGTTTACATCGCAGAAACCCAATGCACGTATCTTATTTTTTACTCTCAACCCATCCGAAAATGAGCGGGGAGCTGGAAAATAAAACTTTTGCACATATGGGTGCTCCAATGTACATGGACGTTATTTTTTACATTATCTCTAAAAAGGTGGTATTTATGCTAGAATTAGTTTTAGATAAAACACTTCAGCATACGTTATGTGGTTTAAATTCTAATTAATGATTTATGTAGACTTTCGGTTCGTGATTCCGAACTATGTTTTTAAAACTTCCAATCACGGCGTAATTGTTCTATACTTTATAAGTATGCCAAGCACACCGAATTTCGGCATTTTCAACGTGATTTTCTTAAAAATGTGACATGATTGTATCTTCTGAAAAACAGGTTTAGAATCAGCTTCTCTAAATCTAGTAAAAGTGTAAATCCACGCAAAAAATTCATTTTATAAAGCCGTGTAAATTAAAAATTAATTTAGTTCCAACTATTTCTTGTTAATTGTTTCCAACGACGAATATAGTTTTCAACTCAGACCCTCACTATACCCGTCGCATTTTAAAAACACGATTTGGAAAGAAGAATTTGCTATTTTTAAACGCTTGTCTTTATAGTTTTGCTTAAAAGTCTTTAAAAAGTCAGTATTTCTCCTAAATTGTCAAAATATATGAAGTTTTTATTCGAAAATCGTCATTTTAAAAATTTTAACTAAAAACATCGTCAAAAGATGTAAAATCGTCACATCTGGCACCACTGCTTAGCTATGGTAACCTGTTATTTACTCGTTTTTTAGTCTTCATACCTTAATGTTACTCACTTTTCATTAGTTATTCACTTCTCATTAGATATATTATCTCTTTGTTATTGTTATTGAAAGACACACTCACTCGTTATGCAAAGCAAAAAGCAAACGACCTGAAGTAACTGTTAGGCTATCATGTTGTCTTAAATGTCATGTTTAAATGAAGAAAAATTAATAAGTGCTTTTAGTGAACAATTTATTATAATCTTTTGCAATACGTACTCGTACATATATCGGACGCTAAATACTATCAGTTTCACACTAATACGATATACCTTTTTTTTTAACTGAACAATTGCTATGGACATCCCCTTATGTGGTTTATTATTTGAAAATTACATTTAAAATTTTAATTTCGTCAATTATGTACACAAAATATGTATATATTTAATTAACTCAGCTATTAGTCATTCATTAAAATATCAATATTTCTACAATTGAAAAAAAAAAAATAAAATAATAAAAATAAAACATTATGGTGAAAACACTCACGTATTTATCGTGGTTGACAAACTAAACGAATAAAGCACGATTTTTTAGTTTCGATTAACCTTTCAGTGTCAGAGTTTATATATATTTAAAAATATTTGGATATAAATAAAGACTAATTGGCACATCTTTAGAATATACAGCACTTATATACTTTTCATCCATTCAATTCGGCTTCAATTTTAATAGTTTAGCGCTAAGTGCATTTCAGTAAGAACCACAAAATCGACCCTAATTCGTTTTGGTTGCTAACCCTGATATTTGTTACATAATGAAATATGTATTTTAATTAAAATAATAACTCTTTTATTGTTTTGTTAATAATTACATGATATGAGAGCATTTAAAATTTAATAAACATTTTAAACAAATGTTAAAAAAACTCAAAATAATTACAATATGTAATTAGTTGCAGTACATTATATATTTAAGGGGGGGGGGGGGGTAAATACTGTAACAACAGCATTTAAAAGGGCATATTTGAACGGTTGTCAAAAATTCAATTAACAATATTTTTAATATTTTATTTTTTTTATTAAGAACCATGGTATTAAAAAATATCAGTGTTTTTATTATCCCAGCCAAAATCGCCAGAGTTGCCACTTCATTACTGGCCTTTTCTAAAAAAAAAAGAAAAATCGGCTGCCACTGTGCAGCCTTCATTAATTATCGGAAAATAAAAATATAAAATAATTCTTAATGCCACATAAATTCTCTTGACCCTACCGTGGCCCGATTTTTATTTAAAAAATTTTTTTTAACAAAGTTGCCACATAAACTTAAAAATTCCAAAAAAAAGCTAGAAAAAAATATTTGCTCGAGGATATAAAATTTATTTGACCCAGATTCAAAAAAAAGGGCCACGATACGGACTAAAGTTTTCAGTTAACCCGCCTTGGTTGTACAGTGGCAGCCGATTTTGAACTCAGGGTTATGGGAAAACGCGTTTAAAGTTTAAAATGAATTTTATGTAAATGAATGTTATTTTAGTTTGACTCTAGATCATAAATTAATATCACTTTCTGTTTAAGTTATTTTCAAATCAAAGAAAGATGATACAAATTTTACAAGTAAATTACAATTAATTTTATGCTAAGAAAACAGAAAAATTTCCAAAAACCGTGTATGAACAAAATGTATATGTCGCAGTTTTCTTTATCTTTGCCAAATTTGGGAAGAATCGGATAAAGGGTGTTTTATATATTAACCCAAATATTCTTAGAAAGGATGGTAGAGGATTTATTAGGCATTTCATTTCGGTCAAAATCTTTTATTTCGTATATGTTTTAATTTGTTTTGTAGTTGTTTTTTATTTTTTTTTGTATATATTGATTACTTCTATGGCTTATAAAAAGCCCTCAGTACCTGCCTTATATATCGTGCCTTCGCCCACCATCGAGGAATCGTCGTTGGATTTTCTTTAAAGACTGCGTGCAAGTCGTTTTTTTTCTTCTGACAGACAATTATAAAAAACGCTCCCAAAATTTTTTTTGTACAAATTTAGAATATTACTTTGTGACTAAAATATATTCTACAAAAAAACATGTGGAAATTTTATTTCTTCGAATTTTTTATTGATATTTTCTGATCACATTTTCTATCCAAATAAAATATAAAAAAATTCGAAAACTAAGTTTTTCCTAGAGTTGATACCCCCCTTAATAATTGTAGCATACAGTTAGGCATGATTAGGTAGTCTATCATACCTTAGTAAAATATAATGAATTATTAATTATTTTTATATTTATAAAAAACAGATAAATGTATCTTTAAAAAGTCGAAAGTAGAATGAAAAATTATAAATTTGTATTGGAATTAAATTTTTTGTTTTCTGGGATAAATATTTACCTCCTCTTTTGTTCTCTTTAAAATATTGAAGGAGTTCACAATTTAAGGACTAATGTGCCGTTGCTGTAAAATGTTATGATATTTTGAAATTTTTATAAGTCTTAAATTTTAAGCACTTAAACTTTAGATTTAGAACTGATGCTGGATTTTAAAACCTTCAGTGCAGGGTATTTAAAATTCATTGCAGCTCTATTTAAACATTCTCCCACATATATTATTCTTCCAATATTTTGTTTAATTACATTGTTGCTAGTGTTGCTTTAATAATTAGCATATGTATAAACATAAATTTCAGTTAACAAAAATCAGAAAAACCAAAATATGTATACTCACTACTTATTCCCGTATGCATTACAGAGATAACATTGTTTAATGTGTATTTATAGAAAGCCACTGAAATTAATATAAATACTATATATGGCAAGTTGAAAAAATTAAAAAAAACATGCCAGGAAACAATTACACATAGAGAAAAAAAGTATAGTTTAACATTATTGGGGAAACTAAATTATCATATTATGATTTTAGTGGTCATAAATATGATTTGCATTGATTATACTGTGACCTCTGCTGACCATTTTATTATCTTTTATTATCATACTGTGATATTTAGGATCATATTATGATCATTACGTGTTTAAATCATAACATGGTGCTCTTTCCTCGGCATGTATTTGCATATCGAATATTTCGCACATTTAACCAATTTTTCGTCGCTATAAGTTCCCGTCGTTACATTTGGATAAAAATTTATATCAGAGCTATTCAGGACCTAATTAAGAAAATTCAAAATTTTTAAGTCAACAAATTTTATAATTTTCTAGAAAATCTGTGGAAATTGTAATCACCATTGGCGGAATGTGTATACATGACTGATATTTTTGAAGTGTAACTAAAAAGCGTTTTTATACTGAATATATAATAAAAGACACAGGACCCATTTTACAATAATCGATACAAAAAATAAATTCCATAAAAAAACATTTCATTAGCAAAAGTGCTCGTGAGTATAATCGCTGGTCGGCGAAAAATGGGTTAATGGTTAAAAAGTGGGATCAAAAAATTATTCAGTAATTTCCAAGAAAATAGACAAATTAATGCATTATAGGAGACGCTCCGCCAGTATATAAAAAATATACAAACATGTCCAACTGTTTTTGTTATACCCCAGGAGCTATGTCCTTGAGTTACAAATAAAATATCATTTCTGATGACACTCATCGTCCCAATGGAAGGAAATTTGTAAGTAATGTCTTCTAAAATAATTTGTTGTCAAGTTAAAAAAAACCCCTTTAGAATTTGGAAATTATTTATTGTAAAAAACCCCTCATAGTTCTAAGAATTGCTAAATATAAAATTTCATAATCCGAGCATTTTTATACAGAAGAATTAAAATAATTTTTTAATAAATGAAATTTTCTTTTAAATTATTCATCAAATTAAAGAAAGACGATCATATTTTTAAAAATAAATTACAGAGACTAAAAATTGAAAAAAGAAAAATTCTCAATCCCAATTTAATAAAAATCTGATAAATGTTATTCTGTAAATTTCCTAGTGGGTATGGATCAAGTTACTCAAAATAATTATTTTTATCAAGTGGAAAAAAAATTTTTTTTATTCATTCAAATTGATATTTTTGCGAAAATTATGAAAGGTGTTATTCTGTAAATTTCCTAGTGGGGCGTTTTTGGCCAAAAGTATAAAAATTAACCCCATATGGATCACATTACACAAAATAATTATTTTTATCCAGTTGAGATTTTTTCTTTATAAATTTAATGGCTTTACAATCTCGTAGTCATAATTAATATTTAGTTCCATGGGTCTTTTCTGACCCCAGGCCACTAAGGGTTAACTTTTTTTTTAAAGAAATGAAAAGATAATTATAGTTTTACTAAACTTCAGTGCTGTTTTTCCGAAAACCGTTTAAAATTTGATGAAAACATTCACATTTTTTAAATTTTTTGACAAAATGAGAAATTTTTGTAAAATGTCCCGGAAAGCAGTCGCTCCAAACACAAACTCGAATTATAATTTTTCCAATTTATGTTTTTTTCTTTAATATCAACTATTATGTGGTACAAATAGCAATCGACATCAGCAAATTAGGCATTTTAAAAAATCTTTAAAATTAATTAAAAAAAAAACACGTTTTTGCATTTTTATCAAATTTGTAGGTCATTTTGGATTCCAGGCTAAAGTGGGTTAATGATATCCGATGAAGTCAAAATTCCATGTCTGAATCATTTTGACTATACTAAATGAATAAATAGAATAAAAAATTATTTTTTTTTCGAAATTTCTAATTTTGGGAATTTTTAATAGTAATACACTTTTTTCCAAAAGGGGCCATTTTCGTCCAACTTTCGGCACGGGTTAACGTTTTACAAAAAAAAAAAAATAAGTCGATTTCTTTCATTTGGGACCATTTCCAATAAAACTGGGGGTTGTAATGACAAATCTAATTTTAAGGGACACTCTAATGTACATACCGTCATTCAGAAATATTTTTTCTTAAAAAAATGTCCTTGGAATCTAAACTAAATTCAGGTTTCCAAGTTTCTATGAAATTTGAAAAACTTTTCAAAAAATGTTCAAAGATATTTTAAACCCTTTTGTGAATTTTTATTTAGTTTAGAATTTATTTAGCCAGCTCGCATAGGGCCTTAATATTTAACTATTGAAGAAAACTAAATTTTGATTTAAAAAATTAACTCTCTTGGGAAATAAATTGTACAATTAAATTAATTAGCCTTGAGTGCTGTTCCATTGTTATGTTGTCTGTTGTTAATTACTATTTTTTTTAAATTATTCTATACATTATTTTGAAAAAAAAATAACAAAACTATTTGCTTTTCTCTTTATTACAAGAAATCACAATTATATGAATGTACTTTGATGCCAAATAAAGCTTAATTAGTAATTGTCTTTTAAATAAAACAGACAAAAATATGGAATTTTAATTAGGCTGCTAGTTTGTGGTGCTTTCAAAGAAACCACATACATACACTATATTCGAAAAATATATGGAAAAATATTGAAATTAAATTAAGGACATTTAAATATGGAGCGATAGCATAATTTAATATTAATAAACAAATAATTTTTTAATATTTAGTTATATTGAGTGTAATTTAATTTTTTGTTTGAAAAAATCCTTACTTTATTTAATTGATTTGAGTTAGTTTTTAAATAAATCTTAGATATCTAAAGAAAATTATAATGCTTTTTATATTATGTCATATATTTTTCTGTTCACTCACAAAATTACAACTCTTACCATTAACTATATTAAGAGCTACAATAATAGAAACCATGTTTTTAACCTCTTAAGAAAAAATACAACCATTTACACATTGGTAGTACCTTTGTAAAGGGCATATAAGAAAACTCCAAAAAGAAAACAATGGCATATAAAAATTAGTAAATAATTGTTGTGACAAAAAGCAAATGGCAATCAGTGTTGAATTCCACAAACGAAAGCCAAATTTTCTATAGTTTTATTTTCTTTCCTTATAAGCAATTAGGAAAATAACATGAAAGAACTAGAAGAGGACACAAAAAGTTGAATATATGTTTATTAGGGCGGGTCAAATTGTATGGATAAAAATTTTTTGATATTGCGTACTCGATTTTTCGAAAGCTTTTAGTATGGGGAAAAAAAAGTTCCACTACGACATATAAAAAAAAATCATTTTCGAGGCTCCCAAATTTAAATTTTTTGCAATTTTCTAATAAATCTAGATTAGCGCCATCTTGAGGTGGCTTCTTGAAACAATTAATAAAGTTGTAAACAATATAACATTACAACCTTTCCAGAAAGGTATTACTTATGACAATCGGATAAAAAATGTGGCAACTAGAGGTAAAAGTATATAAGTAAAATTATTTTCTCCTTGTTGTCATCAACATCATTATCATCATTATCATCATTTCATCATCAAGCAGAAAATAATTTTACTTATATACTTTTACCTCTAGTTGCCACATTTTTTATTCGATTTTCATAAGTAATACCTTTCTGGAAAGGTTGTAATGTTATATTGTTTACAACTTTATTAGTTGTTTCAAACAGCCACCTCAAGATGGCGCTAATCTAGCATTTATTAGAAAATTGCAAAAAATTTAAATTTGGGAGCCTCGAAAATGATTTTTTTGATATGTCGTAGTGGAACTTTTTTTTCCCCATGCTAAAAGCTTTTGAAAAATCGAGTGCGCAATATCGATTGCTAAATCTACCCACCCTAATTTTTATATATATAAAAAAAACAACAAATAAAATTCAAGTTTGTCAGTTGGAAAGGAAAAGGAAATAAAATTAAATCTACAACTTTTGTGTAAAGCAACAGATAAAATTATATTAAATAAAATAAAGACAAACAAATTTAAGAAAATATTTGGCAAAAGTATAGGTCCTTACTATAAAAGAGTATTTTAAATTTAAAGTCGACTTTAGTTTTAATCATACGGCTTTGTTCATTTTGTGTATGAAAAGCCTACAAAAATATTCATATTTTCAAACATCTTGATTGGTTGAAAATAAATTAACCAATCAGAATTCTCCAAAAATAAATCAAGTCAAGACATATTGCCCTATGCTCCTTGCAGGAGTAAAAGGAACAAATATATATATATAAGATATATTGCCAACCAATATTTTGACTAAAGTCGACTTTAACTAAAATATAAATTTGAAAAATTTATATAATAAGGGCGATAGTTTTTAACATTCACTGGGTCTAAACATATACCGATTCTAAACAAAATCAATGGTTTTGTCCACGAGCCCGTGTGAATCAGCATCCAAATTTCATCAAAATATCTTAATATTTGGGACATGACTACACTTGTTGCTGTTTTTAAAGCCAAAAACATTAGGAATAAATTCTAGTGATTCCAATATGGACATATGCTTAACAAAATTGGAAAAAACCGCTAAAAAATTTATAAAAATTGTTAAAATTTTAAAATATCGTTTAAATTGAGAAATGGTGAATATTAAAAATCCTCAAATAATGAAAGAGTTGAAATAAGAAAATATCGCTGTAATCGCCAGAAATAGAAAAGAGACACTAAAATTTAAAAAACGTCATAAAATTATATAAAATTGTTTGAAATAAAAAAAAAACAAACACAAGTTAAAAAAGTTATAAAAATCTTTAAAATTGGAAAAGATCGCTTAATTCGAAAAATGGTCAAAACTAAAAGTCTCCAATTATGAAAAGAGCGGAAATTAGAAAAAAATTTCTATACATAATATAGGGTTTTTCAATAAGAGCGCTACAAAAGTAAAAAAGTTTTAATAAAACAAAAACGGTTTTGGATATCAATGAAATTCTTTATTACTGTGAAAGTACGTTCGATGCCATTATGTATGGAAATCGATCTCTTTTGCATGGCCACCACGGGCACGCTTGCAGAAGTCCAGACGCTGAACCGAATTTTCGACGGTTTTCAAGCATAAATCGGCCGATACTGCTGCAATTTCACGTTTGATATTCGTACGAAGTTCATCAATCGTCGCTGGCTTGTTGGCATAGACCATAGATTTGAGGTAGCCCCACGCTCAATTGTTGATCCGCTAGGACGATTATGACGACCATAAATTGGACTTAGCGCTCTTAACGTTGAGGCCACTGACTCCGAATTTCGGTAGTAAATTTTAATAATTTCGACTCGTTGTTGGCTCGTATATCTTTCCATCATGAAATGGCAAACCTTACTGAAGAGAAATGTCAAAAGAGCGACAAGAAATATGGCGTCGTTTGCTGTCGCTGTCTTTCTACTTTAGTAGCGTCCCTGTTGAACAACCCTTTACAATATTAAAAAACCCTGGAACTAAAAACACGCTGAAATAAGAAAAATAAAATTGCAAAAACTAGTTAAAATCGCTTGAAATTAAAAAAAAAAATAAAACAAAATTTGAAAAAACGTCAAAATAAAAAAAAATCGTTAAAATTAATAAAATCGTCAAAATTAAAAAAAATTCTTAGAATTTCAAAAAATACACAAAATTTAAAAAAATCGCGGAAATTAAAAATACACCATATTTAAAATAAAATAGGGCAATTTTACACTTTGGCCGCGATACCTAAATAAATAACAGTGACCCCCACTGTAATTAAAAAATATAATTCTTTTATTTTCTTATTTGAGCCAGACCCTAAAGACCAGTGCGCCTACTTACATATAAGTGTGGGTACTTATGTGAAAGGAAATTTTGTCAAGATTTCAAAAGAGAAGTTTTTCCTGACCCGTAAAACATAGATCAAACTAGAGCCATTTTAGTAGATTTTGAGCCCAGCAGATAACAGCTATGGCACTTGAAAGAAAGCAAAATTCTTAACTATTAGAAAAATTACTTTTTTGCATGATTCATAAACGCATTTGAAAGGGAACGATTTTGAGTAGCCGTACACTCACAATATTTATACCCTACACCACTATGTGGTCAGGGTATTATAAGTTTGTGCTGATGTTTGTAACACCAAAAAATATTGGTCGTAGACCCACCTTATAGTATACCGATCGGTTCAGAATTTTTTTTTATTTCGATTTAACGATGTCCGTCTGTCCGTCCGTCCGTCCGTCCGTCCGTCTGTCTGTCTGTCCATGCAATCTTGTACGCACTCTACAGGTCGCACCTATTAAGATATTTCGATGAAATTTGGTACATAGACCTATGTTGGCCCAAGGACGAACAAGTTTGATTTTTTTGAACATCGGTCCATGTTTAGACCTAGTGCCCATATAAGGGTCCTACCAAAATTATATTGTTTATACGCTGCAGGTCGTAAATATTAAGATATTTTGATGAAATTTGGTACACAGACCTATATTGGCCCAATAACGCAGCCTATTGATTTTGGTGAACATCGGTCCATGTTTAGACCTAGTGCCCATATAAGGGTCCTACCAAAATTATACTGTTTATACGCTGCAGGTCGTAAATATTAAGATATTTTGATGAAATTTGGTACACAGACCTATATTGGCCCAATAACGCAGCCTATTGATTTTGGTGAACATCGGTCCATGTTTAGACCTAGTGCCCATATAAGGGTCCTACCAAAATTATACTGTTTATACGCTGCAGGTCGTAAATATTAAGATATTTTGATAAAATTTGGTATACAGACCTACATTGGCCCAGTAACGCAGCCTATTGATTTTGGTGAACATCGGTCCATGTTTAGACCTAGTGCCCATATAAGGGTCCTACTAAAATTATATGGTTTATACGCTGCAGGTCGCAAATATTAAGATATTTTGATAAAATTTGGTACACAGACCTACGTTGGCCCAAGGACAAAGCCTATTGATTTTGGTGAACATCGGTCCATGTTTAGACCTAGTGCCCATATAAGGGTCCTACCAAAATTATATTTTTTATACGCTGCAGGTCGCAAATATTAAGATATTTTGATGAAATTTGGTACACCGACTTATGGCAGCCGAAGGACGAAGCCTATTGATTTTGGTGAACATCGGTCTATGTTTAGACCTAGTGCCCATATAAGGGTCCCCCCAAAATTATATTGTTTATACGATGCACGTCGTAAATATTAAGATATTTTGACGAAATTTGGTACACAGACCTATTTTGGCCCACGGACGAAGCCTATTGATTTTGATGAACATCGGTCCATGTTTAGACCTAGTGCCCATATAAGGGTCCTACCAAAATTATACTGTTTATACGCTGCAGGTCGCAAATATTAAGATATTTTGATGAAATTTGGTACACAGACCTATATTCGCCCAATAACGCAGCCTATTGATTTTGGTGACATTAGTTGGCTTTTACCCAGACTGGTGTAGGGTATTCTATAGTCGGCATGCCCGACTTTAACCTTTTTACTCGTTTTTCCTTAAAATCAACCGAATATATACATTAAAACAATAGAAAATTAGTTAAAAAAAGGACTACCCACTTTTCGTTTAAAACAATTGTATTTTGTCGTTTATTTTTAATTGTTATTTTATTAACTGGCAAAGTCGGTAAAAATAATAGATGTATCGTTTATTTTAAAATTAATTGTATTCTAAAAACTGATTGTTTTTAACAGAAAATTTTTATTGAATATTTTAACTTCTACCGAAAGTCCGTATTTTGTGTATTTTATTTATTGAATGACTGATAGAAAAAGTTAAAAAATATATTTCTTTTCAATTTAACTACTTATTCAACTAAAACAACTTTACTGATTTACTTTTTAAACAACTGTTGAACTTTTACGGTAAAGTTATTGTGAGTGTACTTATATATAAGTAGGAGCAACGGTTCTTAGGGCTGGGGGCTCCAGGGACACCGGCCTCTTAACATCTAAGAGAAAAAATTTATTTTTTAAGGAGGGGATGGCATTTCTTTTTTTTTTTTTTTTAATTTAAATAATTTTCATATATTTAGTTAGAATATTCTTCTACCTCAAGTCCAAATTCTAATATGATATTGTCATATTAGATTTTTATTTGTTGTTTCAAAAAGGGTTGATCATTTTCATGATAGACAATACAATTGTTTCGTAGACATCACTCTACTCTTCAGTTGTCCGCTAAGAAAATGATAACTTTCCTACTCAAACCGAGACATTACATAAGGTACAAAAAACCAACGGGATGAGAATTTTGTACTTTCGTATATGAACTGTCTGATTTGGTAAAACCAGTTATAAATCAACTCCTTTTTGAAAGCAACAATTACATAAAAGTACCCTTTGGGTACTATTTATATGTATGTCTGTTGTCAATACATTTTGTAAAAACAACTAATTTTAAACTCAAAACAAAATAAATATTTGAATGAGATTTTAGCCGTGGTGTGCTTATTTTCAACAATTATTTTAATTTTTGCATTAAAAAATACAAAAATTGTTTTTTCGGACTTTCTATATATTTTCAAATTTAAAAAAATCGGTAAATTTTCAAAAATTACCAAAGTTGAAAAAATCACAACAAATGAGAAAATTGCTAAAGTTGGAAAAATCCCCAAAAATAAAAAAAAAAAATGCTACAACTAAAAAATCGCCACCATTAAAAATTCCTAAAACATTTTAAGGAAATAGTAATAGTTTTGTCCGAAATTAAGAAAAAAAAGGGACAAAATCCATAAAAAGAGAAAACAAAATTTCACCAAAAGGAATTTTTTTTATTTTTAATAAGTTGCAGATTTTCTGATGCCTTTAGAGCAGAAACATAATAAAATATTGCAAACCTAAAAACAAATAACGAAAGTAAATCAGAGAACTAAGAAATTTTCATCACTAAACTGGAATAGATTCTGGATTCTGGAGAAATTTCTTCAGTACCCCAACAAATCTTTGCACTTCATACAAAATGTATTAAAGATTTATTTCATGAGAGAATGGGGTCCTCTCTATCAGGGGGGGGGGGGTATGTAGAAGGTGGATAAAAAAGTTATGAAACGAACCAATTCGTTCACGAGATGCAGTTTAATAACATAACCAAAACAAAAAAGAACGATTTGAACAAAGTAGTTTATTGACTCGTATTGACGATAACGACCAAGTCAGCAAACAACATGTTGAGTTTCATTATCAAGGTTTGTTGATTTTTAACAAAAAAGTTTATTTAAAAAAAAAAAACTTGTAAACTTTTCATATCAACAAACTATTAAATTGATTCAGCTAAACATGTTGTTGACATGGAAATTGAATTTTAGAAACTGATTTCCTCACCTAAAATTTGGTGGTATTTTTATTTATGTATTTCCAGTTATGTTCTAAAACCAAAATGGAAATGTAAAATATTGACATAGAAATATATTTACTTTAACAAGATACATACTTAATTTAAAAATATTCATATACAAACTAAGATTTTTTTTTCATATATATTAAAATAATTGATTTCACTGGAATTTTTTCCCTTTTTTTTTGGATGTTGGACAGTGTAATTGAGTGTGTTTGATATGTGTTAAAAAAGTGAAAAAAGAAACTGTTCAAATTCAGTATTTGCGCATAATTATTGATGTTACTTTATTACAGTTTTTTTTATAAATTTGATTTCTTTTTTAGTTTAGAAGGAAGAAAACAAAAACTGTAATTATTATAATTAATTAAACTAACAGCTGTCACAAAAATATAATATTTGATCGATAATTTTTATAAAGAAAAAATGTATTAATTTTTCTTGTGTTTACTGTAGCATGTAAAAATATTGTATAGAGAAAGAACCAAAATCAATTTTGTTTTATGTTATGTAATTTGCGGTTGTTAAATTAATTTTTTTGTATAGAGGAAATTTTGAATTGTGATGATTAAGTCCTTTGAAAATAATATAGTAAATGTTTACAGCAATATAGTTTATTTGACTTAAATATAAAAAAAAACAAATCCTCTGTTTTATATACTTAAGCTCCTAGAAGTAGAAACTTAACGGCAGGAGTATTAATTTTCATGGGTGTAGTTAGTTTATTAATATAGTCATTTTATCTTATAATAATGTACACAAATAAATTACAATTCCATCTTTCGCATACATCATTTTCAATTACACTCTCCTACACTGCCCTACCCATACTTACACTTCTTCTAAGTAATAAAACAATTAATTTCTATTATAAACACAACTACAAACAAATACATAATTAAGTTGAAAGCAACTTGTTGTTGTTAAGATATCAACTCTCTAGAAATTCTTAATGATAATGAAGTTGATGATAATAGCATTGTACATAGAATGAATAATGAACTTAACTGTTAAATACAAATACGACTAACTAATACTATGCTTTACTGCTATAAGCCACTGCTATTGTTCCATATATAATTTTGTTGTATTCATTGTAATTTGTTTAAGTAAATTTTTTGGGGTAAGTAACAAATGTTGCAACAATATCAAATAATCTTGAATAGAGAGCAATTTGAAGTATATAAATAATAAAGAGTTTTAGTTTAAATAACACAAGCAAATATTTTCCTAAAATTTTTTAAAACTTGAAGTGGGAAAACCTAATGATTTCTCCTAACAAGAATGAAATCCATATAGGGATATGCTTTAAATAAATTATTTTTGACAATTTGTTAAATAAAATTTGAAATTTTAACACATTAAATTCCTGAAATCTAATTAATGTTTATGCCGACAAAACTCAATTTAAAATAATCAGTAGCTGTGTTTTCGATATTCGTTAACTCAGAACAAAAACTCAAAGTACACAGAAATGTTTTTGAGACAAAAACCAACATATTACTTTTCCTATGCAGGTTAAATTTGAACACGGATAATTATGAAGGTGGAAATCTCACTATTTATGAGCGAAAATACAGCTATTGTTAGTGAAAACTGATATAAATATTGGGTCTGTTTGATTGCATTTCTAGTAAAATATAGCAAATTTCAAAAGTACGAAAGAATTGGCAAAAATTAATTCATTTTTCAAATGTCATGAAAAAAAATATATGAAGAGTTGTAAGTAGAAACAACAGAATCAAAAAATTTACAAATTTCTCTTCAGAAACGTATTTAAAAGAAGAAAAAAAAAACAAGTTAAAAGGGTAAAAACTTCAGAAGATTTTAAGTTTCAGTTTCCAATCTAATAGTTGCCAACCTAATAATTGCATACATGCATATGAGATAATTCAAGTGAATTTTTGTTAGATAAAGGATTGAAAATGCATATATTATGCTGAAAAAGACAACAAAAGCTGTCTCTGTATGACATTTTAGCTTTTATAATGGAAAACAAATTTCTGAGAAGTTTAGTTAAATTTTTGAAACAATGAAGCTCTTTGTAAAATAGAACAAAGTACATACATACATATATTAGATAATGTTGCTCATATACAAAAACAATTTCCATTGGAAAAATTTTCTATAGAAATTGATATAAAAAAAATAAACTAACCCCTCAATTCGTAAACGATTTTCTTACAAAATTGGTTCAATAAACCTACTACAATATTACAAAGCGTTTATGAATTTAGGGGTAAAGCTTCAACATAATTTAATAAAATATTTATATTAAATACTTTTGAATTTTATAACAAAGACTATTGATAAAATTGAAATATTGATATTTCTGTTTAATTTGCATACTTGAATTATCATGTTTGAAATACTATAGTGTTTTTCAGTTATTCAAACTTTTAACACATTGTCTGCAATTTTAGTTTTTGTTTAAATTTGTTGTTACTCTTCAGACATGGTACGTCAGCATTTATGTTTTAGCTTTTAAAAGAATGTTTACAAAATTTTAAATAACCCAATCTTAAGTATTCGTATCTTAAATTTTGTTGTATTTAAATTTGAGACCCAACCCTTGGCAAACATGTTTTATAATATTGTTACAAATTGCGTTATTATAAAATAGACATTGACAAATTTTTGTCGATTTTGCTTATTTTACTTTTGGTGTTTGCACATATTTCAAAGACAACATTTTAAAAAGATGGCCTAAGAATATAAAAAAAAATGTTATCAGAATATTTACATACAAGATTTAATATTAAGTTTTCTTAAACCTAAGCAAATACACTTCAAAGCATAGCAATAATATTAATTTAATATTGTATATATATCAATCAACTCGATATTGAAATTAAGAATTTACGGGATGTTTTTTATATCAAAATTGTGCCCGCGAATTGGATTTTACTCACCAAGATTTCAATTTTGTCCTGTCAATAATATTTAGATTTTACTTTAATCTACATTAACATATTGAGAAAATTATAAAAAAGTTCCTCAGTAGTATACCAAGGCGTATGAGTGTTAAAATAATAAGTATACGCACAGTGGACCGATTTTAATGATTATTTAATTGTTTTTTCTTTCATTTTTAGGGTGATTTTATAACCCTAAAAATGAAAGAAAAAAGCTATTAAAATCTTAAATTTTGTTACAAAAAATAATTTTAATTTAAATCACTAACAGGAACATATCATTGTTGGACAAAAATTATACTGTAAAAACTTTACTTGAATTTTATACGAACTGTTATACTTTCAAATTATTTTTGTTTAAATTTTTTTTTAAATTGATTTTTATCGGGATATACATTAATTGCATTAAAGGAATTAAATATGCTAAAATCCCAAACGTATTTTAAAAATTGTGAAAAATAATCTGTTGGAGGCATGTCCCTATCCGGATTTCATTCTTGCCTAAATTTACCCAATTGATATTATAGTAGAAAACTGAACTCCTACTATAAATATGGTAAATTTATTCCGACTGTGTAAACGAAAAATATTATACACATGATGCGTAAGTTAATAGCATACAAAATTTGTAAATTATTGTGTGTAATATTACAAGTTTCTTGCTTAATTTATTAAATTAAATAAAATATGTTAAAGTGTTCAAAAATAAAAGAGTAAAATAGTTTTTGAAATATTTTATTAGTAAAAAGGTTTTATAATTATATTTAAGCCTAATAAAAGCCTTAGATTCTGAGAAGATTTCCCCATGGAAAAACCTTAAATTCTGGCCAATTTCGCTTATAGAAAATTGCTCATCAGTTTTTCCCATAGGAAAGCCTTACATTCTTAAAACATTTTTGCACAGAAAACTAGAGATTATGGGGACCTTTCTCTAAAAAAAAACATCTTTCTATAAGAAATACCTTAGATATCTTGACCCTTTTTCAATGGAAAAACCATCAGATTCATAGAATTTTTTCTATAAAAGACCCTCAGATTTTAAGCACTTTTTATTATAGTAAATCTCAGATTCAGTGAACTTTTTCTATAGAAAATCGTTGTTAGAAACTGAGGGAATAAATTCTGGAAATCTGAGAGTTTTCTATAAGACAAAGTTTTTGAATGCTGGTGTTTTTATTGTAAGTTTTTCTGTTTGAAAAATTGCTAGAAATGAAAGGGTTTTTCTATAGCAAAAAGTGCTTAGAATCAGAGTGGAGAAATTTCTCTCAGTTAAAGTGGTTTTTTCTATGAAAAGTCCCAGCAGTCTGAAGGATTTCTATTGAAAAATGCACTCAGATTCGGTGGGTTTTTACAATAAAATATTTATTTTGGAGAAGTTGTCGGAAACAGAAGGCTTTTATTAAGGAAAAGGTCCTAAAACTCTAACAATTTTTCTATACTTAGGAAAAAGTCGTCATAATCGTAGACAAAATTTCTCAAAACCTGATAATTTGCAGAGATCTTCTTCTAAGAATTTTCTTATAGAAAAAAAATTTTCAGGATCTTAGGGTTTTCTACAGGAAAAACTCATCACCATCTTTGACTTTTTGTTTAGGAAAAATCCCAAAAAGCAATAATTTTTATACAAAACAAAATTCTTTAAAACCCGCTGGAAGTTTTCCATGGAGAATGTAAAATTTCTGACTATTATTTCCTATTAAAAAAGCATTTAATTTTGAACATATGGTTCTTTAAAAAATCCTTACATTACAGGTCGTTTTATAAAAGAAGTATATTCTCTGGTTCTGAAGTAATTTTTCGTAGGAATGTGTTTAGAATCTGTGAGATTTTTTTCTTCGGCAAAAGTCACCAGAGTCTATGAATTTTCTTTTAGAAAAAATTTCTCACATTCTTTGAGTTTTATACAGGAAAAAGTTATTACAAACTTAAACTTTAGAAAAAGTTCCTTAAAATAATAGTTTTTTTATAAGAGAAACTATTTACAATCCTAGTGATTTTTTTCCATTGATTATTAAAAGTTTCTGACCACTATTAAAAACATTGATTTTGAGCGTATGTTCAAGTTCTAGTTCTTTTAATAAAAGGAAAATATCAACTGGTTTTGAAACTTTTTTTGATAGAAAAAATACAAGAAGAAAATCGACAGATATTAAGCAATTTTTAAGCCGTTTTGCCCAGGCTAGACCCAAATCTTTCTTCCACAAAAAATGCCACTATTTAAATGAATACCAATAAGTTGTTTCTCTAATTTTTATGTCTCTTTTTCAATATGTTTTTTATTTTATTTGGCTGCTTCTCACAACTTCTTTCATAAAATCTCAAACAAGTATGACGCTCATAAGAAAAACATAGTCTCTTGTAGTTGTCGAAATATACCAATGATTGTGATCATAATGTCTTTCAACTCAGTGAGAAAAATACAAACAGGAAATCGATGGCAAATCACAATCTACTAGTTTTTGGTTAAGTGTAAATGTAGTATAACTAGGGTTGCCAGACGGCCTGGAATGGCCTGGATTGTTAAGTTATTTTGGGTCTTGTCCAGTTACCAGCTAAAACACAATTTGTTCCGTTAAAAAATAATTTCTTTAATTTTGAAAAATAGCTATTTTATTAATTATGTGTTTTTTTTTGTTAATTAAATTAATATATTAGTATTAGTGATTCCTGTACTATTATAGAACTGCATAGTATAATTAATAATCTTTTGAATTGCGTTAAAAATTTTTTCTATCATGAAACAAAAACAATTAGTTTAATTTTTGCATTAAAAAATACAAAAATTGTTTTTTCGGACTTTCTATATTTTCATATATTTAGTTAGAATATTCTTCCACCTCAAGTCCAAATTCTAATATGATATTGTCATATTAGATTTTTATTTGTTGTTTCAAAAAGGGTTGATCATTTTCATGATAGACAATACAATTGTTTCGTAGACATCACTCTACTCTTCAGTTGTCCGTAATAAGAAAATGATAACTTTCTTACTCAAACCGAGACATTACATAAGGTACAAAAAATCAACGGGACGAGAATTTTGTACTTTCGTATATGAACTGTCTGATTTGGTAAAACCAGCTATAAATCAACTCCTTTTTGAAAGCAACAATTACATAAAAGTACCCTTTGGGTACTATTTATATGTATGTCTGTTGTCAATACATTTTGTAAAAACAACTAATTTTAAACTCAAAACAAAATAAATATTTGAATGAGATTTTAGCCGTGGTGTGCTTATTTTCAACAATTAATTTAATTTTTGCATTAAAAAATACAAAAATTGTTTTTGCGGACTTTCTATATTTTCATATATTTAGTTAGAATATTCTTCCACCTCAAACAAAAAAAAAAAAAACTTTCAAATGAGAGTAAGTAAGAAATGCTGGTACCTACTTGGAACAACGATATGATTTCGGAGACGAAACACTTTACAACAAAAATTCCGTTTTAAATCTAAAACAATATCTTTTATCGTGGGACAACTTATTAGAGCTTCCAGTAGTTTTAGAAATATCAAATTTAATTGACAACGAAATGTTGAACACTAGACCACCCATGACATACATACATGACATTTTCAAAAGTCTTTTTTTTTGTTCGCTCCACCAGCAGTTTCCGATAGATTGGGCATAAAAACTAATATACAGTGCTGGCAAATTTAATAGGAACGATTCCAATTTTTTAAATTTTATTCTCGTTGCCTTTATTTTTAAAGATCAAAGTAGTAGCTAACATCGCCCCGAAAGGCGAATAGGTAGTCTCGAATATTGTGAAGAATTTTAACGTAACGTCGGTTTTTTTTTATTTTGTCACTTGTTTTAAGTGGGCGTGGCTTTTAATGCAAAATTAGCGATATCGACCTTTTATCAAATTACATAGTAAAATTTAGCGAGTGCTGATCGGATTTATACAAACTGTATATTTTTGGAAATCCAACAAAATTTCCTTAAGTTTTGCATTTTTTTTTTAGAAATGGTCGCCAGACTTAAAATTACAGTGCCTTAAACATGAAAAAATTAACAACACTTTACAAATTTTAATTTTTTTATATTTTTTTTTTATGAGATCAGCTCCTACCACTGCCATATTGCCTCCGAGAGGGGTGGAATGTAAGACCGACTGCATTCATTTTTCCACCCAATATTTTTTCGCAACATACCTACCCTCTATCTCTACTCCCATACAAGAATGACATTTTTATAAAATTTGCTTCTACCACTCTAGCTGTCCCAAGCGTGCCCCTAGAGGAGTCAAATGTATGACCGACCCCCAATGTATTTTCAACTCCAACATTTTGTCGGAACATATCTACCCTCTATCTTCAAGCCTTAGGGCAGTTCCCATACAATTATTTTATTTTTTTATAATTTTTTTTCGGAAATCAGCTCCTACCGCTCCCAAGCGTGCCCCTAGAGGTGTCAAATATAAGACCGACCCTAATTAGTTTTTCTCACCCAACATTTTTTCAGAACATACGTATGCTCTATCTCTACTCCCTAAGGGGGCTCCCACACAAAAACAACATTTTTATAAAATTTGCTCCCACCGCTCTAACTGTTCCAAAGATGCTCCTAGGGGAGTCAAATGTATGACTGACCCCCAATATATTTTCGACTTCATAATTTTTTTGAACATACCAACCCTCTATCTTCAACCCTTAAGGTGGTTCCCATACGAATTTTTTATAATTTTTTTTTTTTTATAAAATCGAGAAGGGAGTGTGAAACCACTTTTTGACGGTACTTGTACCACCTATTATCTTATCTTATCTTATCTTATCTTACTTTAAATTAATTTATATATAACACGACTTAAGACTGAATTTTAGTTGCTACGTTTTGTTGTTTTTTATGTTATTATTATTTTTTTATTTTTGAAAAAACAAAATTTAAATAAAATTTAATTTTTTTGAACTATGTGGTTTTTAAGTTGTCCAGTTATTTTTCTTAAATCCAGGTGAATTTTTTCCATTGTCCAGTTATTTGACTTTTGGTATCTGGCAACCCTAAGTATAACACATATCCGAAAGCCGTAGGTTTCCCTTGTGAAACAAAATTACATGTGCCACCAAGGCGTATGAGTGTTAAAATATTAAGTATACGTACAGTTGTCTACAAGTGTTAAGCGTTCTTAGTATATTTCCTTTTTTTAGTAAACAATTTAGCAATTTTTTCAATCAACTCGCTTAAACGAATTTTAAATGTTATAAAATAAATTTTTTATGCAAAATTTGTGTTATATAAATTTAAAAACAAATTATACAATACGATATGACCCATATTCTTTATTTATATTATCAGTGGCAAATAAACTTTATTGCCAAAAAATAATAATAAAAATTACTGAATATTTTCAAATTATTTGTAGCAACATTTTACATAAATACCATTGTTTAAAGTGATAAAGTCACTTGTATTTATTTAAACACAACTCAATTTTTATTGATTTTTTTTTTACTGTACATCCAACTTTTTGTGTTTATTTTCTTTACCAATTAAATAAATTCCATTTATGATATATGTAAAAACGGTGATACACCAATTTGTGATATCCATATAAAAAATCACATCAATTACTTGCGCTACATATTCTCTATATGTGACTAGTGGAATTTTCATTTTATTACAAGCAGAAAAACAAACATGAAACGAAATCTCGGAATTTACAAAAGAGCATTGATAAAAATAATAAAAATATAAAACAACAAAAGTTTAACAGACATAATAATTATATAAAGCTTTCAAGGTTTCATTAAAATGTCGGCATTTTTATTAAAAAAAAATATAAAGAATTGAATAGAGCGAGAATTTCTTAGGAGAAGAAATATGTTACTGCGATATTTAAGTGCTAGCGGTCAAACAAGAACCAGAATTGTAACGTGTTACAAACTCAGATTCATCATGGTATATTAGAAGTTTGTTGCACAAGCTAAAAAAATTTACATATCAAACCAAACTGGACTACAAGCTGAAATAATAACTAATATGCTGAAATTCTACTGACAATTACTTAGAACAACATGTAATAATGATACTAGAAAGCTACAATATATACAGTAGAACGTACCTCAAAAATGAAATATTTTTTGAAGGCGATTAAAAAAAAAAATTTTTTTTTGCCGAACGTAGGGGTTGCCTTTCTTATTTTTTTTTTTATATCTTTGGCATTTAAAGTTTGATATATCGATTTTTTTGCCTCGAGGAAACCAGTGTTTTGCTATTAAGAAAAAATCCACTAAAAAAATAAAAAATTTAAAGGCAACAAAAAAAAAAAAAAAAAAAAAAAATAAAAAAAATTTCTGCTAGGTTTATTGAAAAACTTTCTTAGTAAAAGTTTAATGATTTTTTGGGAGCTTTAATTTTCTGATATTAGGATGGTACATTAGGGTGGTAGAAACGGAGATCTGGTGGGTAAATACTAGAAGGGGATACTTGAGGTCAATGGCCCTTAGAGCAAAACATTGGTCCCCTCGAAAGAAAAACATCGATGTGTTACACTTTTCGTTCCGACTGTAAATGCCAAAGATATAACGAAAACTTTAAAATCGCGACCCCTACCTTCGGCAAAAAAAAATTTTTTTTTTGAAACTGCCTTGCAAAAATACTTCATATTAGAGGGTGTACGGCGCACTTTTTTTTTTGCCTGTAAGGTGATACGGTCTAATATACAGCCCTTATTAAATTTAGTTTTCTTTACTCTTTCTCAAACTTTTCTAAAAACAAAATTATATTTTTGAGACTTAAGGCCAGCATTGTAGCCAGCAACTTGTTTGACTTAAACTTATTTAAGTACGAAATTTTGTTCTTAAATTCCTTAAGTAAAACGTAAGTCAAAAATACTGCTAAGCCCTTTTTATAAACCTGACTGAAAATTTTTATTTTTCGATTTTCGTTTATATTTCATGCTATTCTACAAATCTACGCATAAATTTGGTGCTAAAAGTCATTTCTAAGCCAAAAGGAATAACTTCAAAATAATTTCTAGATGAGACACCAAAACTTATCAACAAGAAAATAAATTAATTTTTGTATAATAAATGAAGTGTTTTAATTAAAACAAACGAAGTAGTTTTAAGAAACCATTTGAGCATTTACTATACATAATTCGTTAAATAGCAAATCCTTTTAGTCCACACTTTAGTTCACTAAATGTTGAATCTTCAGAAAGCACAATTTAGTTCATTTGGTTCAGGTTCTATAAAAATCTAAATAGCAAATCTTAATAAAACCGCGGTTTATTTCATTTAATATTAATTAATTTTTTCAAACATAATTTATAACTTCGGAAATATTTACAACGAAAATCTTTCTTAGCTCTGGCTATTAGTGTATGCCCAAAATAAGAGCGGTGAGCATTTTTTCCATGCACTTTAACATTTAAAAACCACCAAGCGGTGAGGTCGTGAGATAGAATCTATTTAATTTTAATGGCGGTTTTTCTTATTCTGCCATTTTATGTGTGTCATTATATTTTGGTATTTTTGGTGGCTTTTCACTAGAATAAAGTTTAGATAAGATAAGAAAAGATAAGATAAGTTAAGGTTGGATTAGACTAGATTTGATTTGATTATATTTGATTAGATTAGTTTCAATTATATTAGATGAGATTAAAATAGATTAGAAGGCACTACGCACTGTGAAAATACGCACACTGCCTAGAGTTCCCTACAGGTTCAAGCAACCAATAAAGCAAATAATCCTATTAGAAGAATTATCTCAAATGTCAAAGGATGATAAGAAACCGTCACCTAGAAAGCTGAGTCTTCTGTAACACAGTCTCAAATATTTGCTAAGAACATGCTCTGGTGTCTGACTCTCTAGCTTACAAAACCTGCAAACATCAGTGCTTGACACAACCTGTTTTGTAAAGCTAGTACCTGAGACCATAATAACCAGTAAAGTATTCCGCCCCTGTCGAGTCACAATGGTCGCCCCGATTCCCAACAGGACAAAGAAACAAATCTCTTATCCTGCCTCTGGCCAACAAAAGTTCCCCAATACCTAGAAAACTTAGCCTCCCTACACAACCTTTGCTTCGCCCTAACGTACCTAGTGGGTATTGCACAGAATGGTTCCGGTTCGATAAAGGGTCGACGGGCTCCATAATTGGCTAAACAATCAGCCCTTTCATTACACTCGTGCTCCTCATGACCAGTAATCCACCCCATGGCAAGGGAGTCGCTCATACCAAGTTCATTGATAGTCGCTATGCATTCCATGAGCAGCCCAGATAATATTTCGTAGGCTCCTAACGCCTTTAGTTTGGCCTGGCTGTCACAAAGAATTTATATGGGGGATCTAACCGTGGCCCTCGGCATTCACTCCCTCACATATACACAAATGGTGAAAATCTCTGTCTGGAAAATGGAAGAATATTTGCGCATTATTAGAGCATGCTGTAACCCGGGTCCACATTCGCCTGTTTTGCGCCATCAGTGAAGCATATCTGAGCCCCCTTCTCCGTTTCCCAGGCTCGACTGGAACACATGTCCCTTTCAAATACCATAATGTCAAAATTTCTGACAAAAATCTACTCCGGGATTATCCTATACGCGAACTTTAAAACTGGGTCATCCATAAAGATCTCGATGTTCGTCATGTGACCTCTTAGGTCTTTACTTTTAATATGCCGGAACTCTCAGAGACAAGGTAGTGGCGACAACACACCATCCTGAGGACATCCCCTTGTCATATACACGGTCCTTCAAGTAGTCCCTATGCCGAACGTGATTTCCTTAGAGTTGAGCATCTCCAAGGTTCAACTGATAATCATTGGAGATATGCCCATTCTTACCATGGATAATCTAATTGCATCGTCAAAAGCACCCTCTATATCAATAGTAGCACAAAGGGCAATACTCATTGCCTCTAGTGTCTTCTGTATCATCGTGATAACATGATGAACAGAAATCTCACCCAGCAAAATTGTCGAATGCAAAGAACCGGTTGTAGAACAACTTGTACTTGCATGCAACCTGTCCTAATTTATATTCTATCATCGGTGATTTTTGTTTGAGTTTGTCTCAAAAGCAACAGGTTCTTTTCCTCCAAACTAGAATAGGTTGCTTTGGAACCGGAACTAGAACTGGTTCTAGGACAGTGAAACCTTCTATTTTGACTTCCAGGAATGAGTTCTAGAACCTGTTCCATGGCACCGGTGGTAAAAACACCTGTTCTAGAACAGATTCAGAGGCAACCAAATCAAAAAATTTTACTGGGAGTAGACATACACCAACTGAACCTCGTGTGACAGACAAAAAAAAAAGGCATCCGGTCTAGCTCTAGGTCAATTTCTTCATCCCGGTACATCCCCTGGCATTTACGAACAGCCCCCACAGCTTTACAGTCTCAGTCATTGGTTTCGACTTTTCACCTAGAACTTCTTCTGTCACGGCATCTTTGGGCTGAGAGCTTAAAAGTTCGTCCTCCTTATCTGGTGGGATATTATTACTGGCCCCAAGAAGTCCTCACTTACAATCCCAACATCCATAGATTTGGAAACATTAAGACTCGAAGTGCCTTTTGTTGGCTCAACCCTGACTATATTATCCTTAGCAGTCGTTAGGCATAAACCTCTTTGCGTACCAAGGATAGATCTGCATCAATCTTTTTCTTGCTCTATATCATTTATCAAATCCATCTGTAAATAAGAGTAAAATAGGAAATAAAATAGTACGCTTAGTAGCAAAGCCCTGTGTTACCAGCGTGCTAATACAGCCAGGGTTCGTCTCGTGTTGGAGGCCACAGTTCAAAACACACTAACGTAGTGCTATTCATACCATGGGCACGGTTAGATAACACCGGGGGAGGATCAGCTTATATCTTTTACATCGAGTGTCCGCTTTAGATCCACCATGTTCTGTGAAAGCGAGACACCTCTAGCAGAATGTGGCTTTTCACAACGCAAGGCAGGTCTGTGGATTCCCTCAGAAGCTAAAGCATTATCAACAAATTAGATAATACGCTTCAAGGGCCCTGTAGCACTCTCTACTTCGACTCCAAAAGAAGGAAGTTACTAAAGAGAATCTATGATTCTCCTGTTCCCCATTATTTTAATGCTTAAAATTTATAAAATTATAACAAATTTTAATCATTTATTTAAATTAGATATTGAAGGTATTTATTAGTGCGTTAGTTCGTCGTAATACATTTTAAGTTTGTAGTAATTTTTTTTAGTTTGCAGAGAAATATGAGCGGCCTAAAGTCTCGTTGTTTCGGCCGCATTTTTTCTCAGACCATTGGATATAATAATTCGATTTAATTTAACAGGTAAAATTATTATATACATATAAGAACATTAGTATTTAATTTTTAATTCCACAATTTCCTTGAGCTTAAGATTTGTTTTTGAAATATCAAAAAGTTTTTTATTTTTTTATTTAATTGTTATTTCCTGAAGATGCTACACAATGGAGTAGCGAAATATCGAAAATAAAAAACTTTTTATATTTAAAAAACAAACCTTAAGCTCAAGGAAATTGTGGAGTTAAAAATAAAAAAAGAAGGCTAAATAAACGATAAGAATAATATTTAATTTTATAAAATTTAAACACAAATCAACAGTTGATATGTTTAGATATTCATTCTTATATATCTTAACCTGTTAACTTCACAAGTAAGTTGTTAAACCCATATCTCTGTTTGGATTGGCAACGATGTGATTATCTTTTTTTATCTGTACCCATTTCTGTTGTATTTCTGTTTCAATTTTGATGTTCATGATATTGTAATCATTAAAATAAAATTGCTACAAATGTTTAAGTGGTCATATCATTTTAACAGTTATAGGATATATATGGTATATAGGAGGGCAGTTAGAAATGTTCTTAGCCTAACAATAAAAAACAAGAGCTAAATTTTTAAAATTATTTTATTTTTTTAATATAATCTCCTGAAATCTCAATATATTTAGTCCAACGTTTTTCTAGTAATTCTATGCCTTGATTAAAATAATTTTCTTCAAGCTTCTCAAAATAATCGTTTCCAGCTGCCATTTCATCTTCATTCGAGGTGAAACGTTTGCCAGCAAAGAATTTTTTTTAGATTTAGGAACAGGTAGAAGTCAGAGGGAGCTAAATCAGAGAAATGAGAAATGATGTGAAATGATGAGAAATGAGAAATTTTAATTCAAATGTGTTTTTGGCCAACTGTTAACAAATGCCGCACCCATCTTGCAGAAAGCTTTTTCGTCTGTAATTCCTGATGCAAAATAAAATGTTTTCGATCATTTGAGATGCCTATGGTATTCCCTATTTCATGCACTTTCACTCGTCGATCGTCTAATACCATATCATGGACTTTAGCTACGATTTCGGGCATTGTTGCAAATTTTGGAAGTCCACTTCGTTTAAATTCAGCAACCCAATTTTTTACTAATGCATACGAAGGAGCACTTTCACCTAACACATTCACCATATCACTATGAATTTCTTGTTCCGATTAACCTTTCTTAAGTAAATATTTAATCACACCACGAATTTCTAATTTTTCCATTACAAAAAAAAAAAAAACACTTAAGCGCCTTTTTTGAACACCTGTTACTATACAAATGAGTTGACAGATCAAAATGAAATTTAACATGTATGCATATGACGAATGTATGTAAGTTTCCATTATTCAAAGCTTTTTGCTGTTTATACCGCCATCTCTATATCAGGCTAAGATCATTTCGTACTACCCTCGTATATATAAAATTATGTGTATGTGTCTGCGCAATTTTTGTGGGACTTAATGTCTGACTGTGATTCTGTTTCAATGTTTAAACATTAATTTTACTGTTTAAATGGCTCTCTGTTGGTCTGATATAATATATGTTTGTCACGTTAGACTGAATACTTATATATATATAAAGTTCTGTCTGACAACGGAATGTACACCATATTTCCTCTCAGTTTTCCCTTTCTGTAGTTTGGTTTTTTCATAACACTATTCATTCATTCCTATTATACTTTTATACTCTCTATTGGTTACCAAGTGTCAACAAGATTTACGTACATTAGTTGATATGGATTTAAATGTTTTAGTCGTTATTTGAGTTTTTTTTTCTACAATTTCATTTTCTATATAACACTTTTTGATAAATAACTTTTTATTCTTTATATTTCTTTTATACCCTCTAATACAAAAGTATTCACACTTAAAAATAAACTATCTCTAGAGTAACAGAAACTTTATCGTTTTCGTTGAGTCGTGAAGGCCTGTGATTGAGCCATATAGTTATTAACATTTAGTTTGGGTTTCCTGAAAATGAATCAGAGCTTTTTAAAAAACGGATCACTAAAATCCAGGAACTCAGTTTGCAGATTTTGAGTATTTATTCAAAATGGCGCCCAAATTAGGAGTTTTAACTAGTTTGTAAATGGTAAACACTGTTATATAAAAATTAGTAAAAATGACTTTCTAGTGGAAATTTGTTTACAAATTTGTTATCAATCTAAAACCAATTAGCTGTTATAATTCAAATCAATCTGCTTAACCTACAAATTTTTCTAGGGACAAATATGTTTCAAAATTGTGTCTGTTGGCTCGCCAAATTGATTATATTTGGTTACTTTTTTAACTTATTGTACCCATTTTATATATATTTTTATATACATATACAGCAGTTTTTTTATATATATTTGTATGTAGTTTTATTTGCATATCAAGAAATGAAAGTTCAGTACTACTTTTTTTTTTAATATCTTGCTTTTGCATTTTATCCATTCCCAGAACATGTGTAAATTTGACACATGAATAAATGCAAACCAGTATTAAACTGGATAAATTGCTAAATAAATGCTATGGTTTGAACAACAACAACACACAAAAAATATTTATATGCAGTATGCAGAGTTTACGAGTATAATAACAGAAACACCAACAACGACAACAATAAATAAAATTGGATTAAAATATAAAAATGTCAATCCAAAAGCTAGCCATGGAAAACATGTATATAAAAACCATATATGTATAAAATAATGTGTAAACAGCAGGCTATAACAGAGATCATAATATATAGCAATTATCTTAATAAATGCAGCAACAATTGTGTTGTTAATTTAATAAATAATTTGCTAGGGGGGCAAAAAAGACCCCTAAGTTGAAGAGTTAGAGGCTTAAAATGTTCCACAAAAATGTTCCTCTTAGTGTTTTACATAAGTTCGTTGAACATATCCTATACCTAAAATGGAAGATTCCCATGGTTTCTCCCTAAATCCAGGTTTGTGGGAAATTTGAGCGCCAATTCTGAATAAGTACGAAATTAACCCTTAAACACATTTGAAGTTTTTACTTATTACTGGCCTTTTCAATGCTGGTGTCTTCAAAGACTTACAGTAGAATTTCATGATAAATATTTTTGCGCAACATTTTAACCCTCTAACTCTTCAACTTACGGGTCGTTTTTGTCCCTTTTTAAAAAGGGGCCAAAAATTCCCCTTAATTGAAGAGATAGAAGGTTAAAATATTGCACAAAAATATTCCTTGTAGTGTTTTACATAAGTTCGCTGAACATGCCGTATACCTAAAACGGAGCATTCACAGGTTTCGTATATTAATCCTATTTAATCTTTTTTTTTAGAAAAATTATTTTAAGCGTTTAAAAGCAATTTTTTGTGAAAGGCATTTTTTTTATTAATGAATCGATTTTACCCAAATTTGGCACAAATATGGCTTGACCTTATATCAATTCACGTGCTAAATTTCATCGCAATCGGATAATTTTTGCAGGTTTTATAAAGATTTTAAAATAAAGGATATATGGCAGGACTAAGAGTCCTTGGTTCGATTTTGATAAAAATTAACACAAACGTTTCCAGTTTTATGTGCATCTCAATAGATACTTTTTGTAATTTGACGTCCATTTATGTAGCTAATATATTATTTTTAAATTTCAGTATCTATGGGAGGTGGGCGTGTCTTTGACCCGATATTTCCAAAAATTAAAATTTTTCTTAACTAAGGGGTTCTATGTCAGTATACCAAATTTCAAAACTTTGTCTCCACTCCTTCTATTTTTGTCGAATCGTTATATGAGGACGAAGCACTGTGCGACGTTTTTATAATTTCTGGAAATATTTGTTAAGTTAAATTACAAACCCAATGAGAATTTCTTGTTCTTGGCTAGGAGCGTTATTAAACATTTAAAATATCAAAGAAAAAAAAAAAAAACAACAAAACTATTACCACAATTTGCTTTGTCATCTTCCAATATACAACTCTGTTGTTTTGACAGATCTAGCCATGTAGTTACTTAAATATTGCCTCTGAACCATTGTTGCCTTAAAAGTGTTCCTAAAAAGTGATTTTGATACAGTTTATTTTCAAACTAAAAGATCGAGGTTCGATTCCTAGCCGGACCATTATTTTTGTAATTGTTTTTTTGACATTCGCGGCAGTGAAAACAGACCTTTTTTTTAGAAATTCATAACTCAGTCAAAAACAAAAATTTTTACAAAATTTGTAGAGAATTGAACAGATTCATAAAAAATTAAAAGAAAAAAAAATTAAAAAAAATTTATTTTTCACTCCAACATGGTTTTATAGAGCTCCAAACTGGCGGCAGAGAAAAAAACGGGGCCTCGTGGTTGCAGCGCTGGGAGTCTCAAAAATTATCCGATCTGGAAAAAAATTACTTTTTTTAAATCTTAACAAAATTGGTTATCGTATGACACGAGCTTTTTTTTAATTTTTGGTGATGTTCCAAATTTGAAAGTGTATTTTTTCGAAAAAAAATATTGACTTTAAAAATTCATAAAAAATCTAAAAAAATTAAAAAAAAGCTCGTGTCATACGATAGCGAATCAAGTTTAAAAAAATACAAAAAAAATAAATAAATTTCGTCAAAAAATGAACCCGCTAGTGCCTCAACCAGTACGAAAAACATGGTTTCGAGATAAACGCGTTCAAAGTTTGTGAACAAAGAAAAAAAAGGTACGTAGGTAGCGCGAAAATTAAAAATGCGCTTTCACTAATGCGGCTGTAACTTTTGAACCCATAGGAATTTTTGCATGAAATTTGTTTTCTTAGAATCTTAAGAATATTTAATAAAATACAAAATTATAAAAAAAGTCGCTTTCAAAAAACGGCCAATGTCATGTCCCCCCTTAAATCGAAAAATGTTACCATACATATCTGCAAAGACTAACATTTTCTATACAAAATGTCAGAGCTACCGCCTGGTTTTTGCTCATTAATATTTATAGAAAAATTTTAAAATATCACATCAGGTACAATCTTTCAAAAAATATATCGTCATGTGTAATCAAAAAAGCTGTAAGTTACATTTAGAAAATTTTATAGGAGAAGCAAAGAACTTTTTAAAATTGTTTGCGCTTACACTTGGGGCTGTTTAGAATTTTGTCAATAAAATCGTCATATTTAGTGTAAAATTTTGGAAGAATATGTATATCGATCGAAAGTCGATTTTGAATTTTTTGTAACTTACGGCTTTTTTGATTTTATATGACGATATGTAATTATTTTTGACTTTTAATTAAAATGTCTTTATAAATATAAAATTGTATTCAGAGTAATTTTTTAATTTAAATAAATTTTTAAACCATACAATTTTTGCTGTTGTTGTTATTTTGTTTTAACTCTCAAAATGTTAAATAAAAGTCACTTTATATTAATGTGCGTTTCGATGGAAGCACAAATATTTAGCACGCTTAAAAGATTTAATTAAAAACAGATTTATGTAGTTTTAAAATATTAAAATATGATTCTGTTATTATAGTTTGCTAAGTTTATAATATGGATTGTAGAACAAAATGTGCTTACATCTAATAGTACAGTAGGAGTTTTAAAAAATGAAGGAATGATATTTTTAAGTTAATAATAAAGCTTTTACTGTTATTTTGTACGATTGTGGCAACACCATAGCAATTTTTTTTTCTTAATACATTTTTAATATATGAATAACTAAGTAAATACTTATTAAGCGAATATTGTTTTTATAGCTGCGGAATTGTGACAGAACAGTTTATGTCGATGTAGGAAGTTATCAGAATTATTACTAGGTCTTATCTCAAACTCAAATACCAATTTGTTTTAAAATATATGTTTAAATCAAATATGTAATGATAAATACAAAATCTCTATTATTCTTGCAGATTAGAATTTTACTTTTTTGGTACTTTTTGGGGGCAATTTGGCAGTCTTATGGTAAAGCATAGTTTTGATATATACTAAATTTCCGCTTTTGAAGTATACAATATTTATATGCAAGTTTGCTTTTTAAATTCGTAAGTTTTTGTCATGCTCTAGACTAAAATTTTTTTTTTAAATTTGTAGAATTTCATCGCTTTATTTCATCACTTTATTCCAAAGTACGACCAAATGATGAGACAGCTTGTTCTTAGATTTCTTTTCTCTATCACACATATAATTAGAGAACTTTTCTTTTTTGAAAAATATGTACAATAATTTGGTGCAACCGATTTACTTTAAGCAAATCTGGATCTAGCCAGAACGCATGTGTTACAAAGGTAATGAGTAAACTAAAATATCCGTATAACTATCTTTGAATTAGCTTTTCGTCTTGTTTTTTCATACATCGATAGGTAGTGAAATTTTAGAAGGGTACCCGAAATTTCAAGCCTCTAGTTAAGTTATAACTATAGTTATATTAAAATTAAAATCGAAAAAGGTCTAATCAGATCCATGTGGAAGTCCGAGGGTTAATATACAAAAAAGTAGTACGAATTCGAGAGCTAGATGAGCATTACCATTTTCAAAAGAGGGCCACTGTACGTATACTTAATATTGCAACACTCATACGCATAGGAGTACAAACAAATTTATAGCAATTTGATATTTAAAAAGTATCGTTTAAGTACGAATGAATCTGTTTTAATTGACCTTTCAGCACTAAAAATATATTTTATAGTACAGAAAAAATGTTTGAGGCCTGCAAAAAGTGAGTTTTCCTTGTTTGTTTTAATGTGTGATTTTCTTTTCTATTATACTACGAAACTTTCTTTAAGGCATATTGCGATCATTATCAAAATTAGTTTTAGTAATAAGAGTTTAACAATGTAAGTAATAATATTAATATTTTTTATTACGTGATTTTAAACTGCTAAATATGTAAAATAATAATAAAATTAGCTATTATTAGATAATAAAATATTTTTAAATTAATTTTTTATACCAAATAAATATAAATTAATTTTTAATAACATTAACAACTAGTTGTGACATTTAATAAATTTAATGCAGTTTTTTAATTAATAATTTTTTCCACGTTAAGTTTTATTCGCACGTTAAAAGGTGTTGTAAAATTTGTAATTGAATTTGCATGAGTTGTTATTATAATAAATTAAATGAAATTAATTTTTAAATAGAATTTATTTTTTATACAGTGAAAATAAAAACATGTCTGCAATTAATGCAATTTTGTTTAAAATGTTACAAAAGGTTGTAGAAAATGTTACAAAAGGTTGTTTAACAAAATGCGAACGTTAAGGAATATAAATTTTTAAACCGGTAACTAAAATCTATGTAAAAACTATCTTTAAAATAATATTTCCCTAGGAAAACCAATACTTTATAAACATTTTACTTCAAACCATAGCCCGTCTCGGAAAAATTCTTTACTGTGTACACTTTCTTTAAAAAACAAATACTTCGAATATGACATATCTTTGTTTTTAATGATATTCTTTATATTTAGTAGGTTTGAGGTTAAGAAGAAGAATAAACCTTCCTCAAAAGTTATAAACATATTAAATTTGCAAATCAGACTAGATCTAGTTTCTGCCTTTTTATGGACAGGCTTCATCAGTGATCTTCCATTAAATTGTATTATTGTTTATATTTCCATTGTCAAATTGTCGATATATGAATAATTTCAGAAGTAATCAAACAGACATATACAAACATTCTACTTCAGATTTTATCTGTTTATCTTCTTATTTCCTCCGTGTCACCTTTTCACAAATATTGCCACATTGACGTATGGTTTGTACGCACAAGTGCAGGCAATTTGTGGATGTTGGAGACGGACATTAATATGTATTTTTATTAATTCTAATTTAGGAGGTTTGAGGTTAAGGAGAAGAATAAACCTTCCTCAATAGTTATAAACGCAATAAATTTGCAAATCAGACTAGATCTAGTTTCTGCCTTTTTATGGACAGGCTTCATATTCTTTATATATTTATGTTTGTGGCACATATTTCTCACACAAGTGAAATGTTCATTATATTTTTCTGCATAAGAATATAAAAAATATACATGTTAGTTTTAACAAATTTCTGTGATTCAATTGCTACAACCTTGTTGAACCAGCTGCATATTAATATAAAAAAAAACTTCTTTAGATATTCTCATGCATAATAAAATATTTAAAAATGCATATTTGATACAATTCTGCAAAAGTATTAACACCATTTAGTTGTGCATAGAATAAAAAACAAACAACTTAATAAAAATTCTTGTTAACTAACATTGAAATCCTTTTTAACAAACGTATCCTCATTATATATGAACGTGCATGCAAACAGAAAAGCACAAGAAATAAAATGAAAAAAAAAACTAAATAAAAATTCACAGATTTTTAAGAATCAATAAATAAAGACACCTTTATACACGCAAGAATGTGAATGTGTTGCAAAATTTACGGAGAAGAAAAAAAGTCAGACTACAGGGAATAAGCAAACAAAAAGAGTAGTACTACCGCGTCAAAGGGAACACGTATAATGCAAGTATTGCAAGGCAGTAGAGACTAATAAAATACAGGGTTTAAAATTAAAAAAAAAAAAATTCAAAAAATATTTTTGAAAATCAATCAATCAAGGTACTGTCTTGTAAAACGTACATTTTTATTAAACGTACTTCTTTATAAAAGGTACTATTTTATAAAAGGACCTATTTATGAAGATATTTTTAATAAAAGTACAATTTTAATAAAAGGTACTTTTTAGAAAAAGTACTTTTTTAATAAAATGTACCTTTTTAGTAAAAGGTACCTTTTTAATAAAAGGTACCTTTAGTAAAAGGTATCTTTTTTAATAAAAGGTACTTTTTTTTAATAAAAAGTAATTTTTCATAGCTGGTACTTTTTAATAAAAAGTACTTTTTTAATAAGGTACTTTTTAAATAAAACGTTCTTTTTCTAAATAAAAGACACTTTTCTAATAAGATGTACTTTTTTAATAAAAGACACTTTTCTAATAAAAGGTACTTTTTTAACAAAAGGTACTTTTTTAACAATAGGTACTTTTTTAACAAAAGGTACTTTTTTAACAAAAGGTACTTTTTTAACAAAAGGTACTTTTTTAACAAAAGGTACTTTTTTAACAAAAGGTACTTTTTTAAGAAAAGGTACTTTTTTAACAAAAGGTACTTTTTTTAACAAAAGGTACTTTTTTCACAAAAGGTACTTTTTTAACAAAAGGTACTTTTTTAACAAAAGGTACTTTTTTAACAAAAGGTACATTTTTAACAAAAGGTACTTTTTTAACAAAAGTTACTTTTTTAACAAAAGGTACTTTTTTAACAAAAGGTACTTTTTTAACAAAAGGTACTTTTTTAATAAAATGTAGTTCTTTAATAGAAGGTACTTTTTTAATAAAAGGTAATTTTTTAATACGAGTAAAAGGTACAAAATGTAATAAAAGGTACTTTTTTAATAAAATTTAATTTTTTAATAAATGGTATTTTTTAGTAAAACGTGCTTTTTTAATAAAAGGTTTAAATAAAAAGCACTTTTTTCATAAAGGTTTGACTTTAGTAAATCATAAACATTTTGTTTAGCTGGACAGTTGGCTTGGAGAGCATCATCTGTGGTATTAATTTTGATCTAATCGGATGGAGTGAAGTACTTCTTGCACCGTTGTAGAAAACCTATACAAATTAATGCTTCTTTCGACATCTAAAAAGCGTGCGTATGCCTTCGAATTTTTTTTTTTTTTATAAAAAATTATGCTTTAGACCGTTTTATTCTACCTAGATATAGACGGGAAACCAGTTAAAATCCTTTTGGTTCTAACTTTAGTAGTTTATGAGATATTTGCCATTTTAAAATCTAGCAAAGTTATGGAAAATGCAGCACTCTCTGAATTCTATTATGATTTTTGGCAAATTTTTGTTCCACAATGTAGTTGATATGATTATGGGACAAATTTACGTCCTGCTAATTTCTATCAATTTTCAACCAATTTTGAGTTATGGTGTAAAAACGCCATACTACTAACCGAAAAAACAGTGGCTATTTCATGTAAATCTATAGGAAATTCTATTGTGTTGTAAGTTTTGAGCTGCGCAAATGTCTATAATTTTTAGTTGAATTTATATCCTTACGTTTTTAGCCTATTTGGAGTTATGGTACAAAAACCCCGCATAACTAGCCGAAAAACAGCATGGCATTTTTATATAAATATTTATATAGAAATCGTAGTACTTTCCGAATTCTATTGCGATTTTCGGAATACTTTTGTTCCACGACCTAAAAAAGGCTATATGTTAATTGTTGCTCAAATTTACGTCCACATATTTTCTATACAGTTTAGACGTTTTTGAAGTTACGTTGTAAAAACGTCGTACTAATACTCGATGGGAAATTCAGCACTTTCTGAATTCTGTTGCGATTTTGAGGAAATTTTTTTCCACGACCGAAAAAATCGCTATAATTGTTGCATCAATTTACATCAACTAAGGGCACTATGGTGTGATGGTTAGCGCGTTGGACTGTTACACATAAGCTTGCGGGTTCGAGCCCCAAACAAGGCAATATCAATTTATGGAAAATAATAATATGTATGAGTTTTTTTTTTTATATTCCTCATACATATCGCAGCGTCCTCCTTCGGTGTTTCCATAGCACTTATCCTCACCGAAGTAAAATAATATAACAAGGCTATGAACTAAAAAGTTTCAACAAAGTTCGCTAACTCTTCATCTGATGGCGCCCAACAACTTTTCTAAGATTTAACATCTCGCGCAATTACAGTGTTGCCATAATATTTTATCACCTTTCACTTCTTCTCTATCCCCTTTCCAAAGGAAGCAACACGTTAATTAATAGGAAGAATTAATTTTAGCAGTTTTTTCTGCAGCATAATTTTTAACTAATTTTTAATAACTTTAGATTTATTTCTATGAAAGATTTATTTCTACAAATATAACTAAAACATAAGATTAATTTCAAACATAGACTTATAATCAAGCAATCTACATATCTGTAAACACCAGCCAAAATGGTGGTCGATTTCGAAATGCATTTGATCACTTCAGAATAACATTCTCAGTTTACATCACCGATACGTGCTCTTGCATATCTTGTTGTGACTGGACGCAATTCTTTACGCAATCTTCCAGCACGATCATGTACTTGTAGGAGATTCCATACCATACAATATTTGGGACAAACAATGCATCCATCTTTCTATATATGGATGAGGCTGTTTGGTTGCTTTAAGTGGCAACTCATGCCCTCGTGAGCACCGAAATAGAGTCAAGTGTGAATTTAAAAAGAGAATATTAGTCGTAATTAGCTAATATCCCGAGAACATCTTCATTTTGTTTCATTACTTCACATCCTCCGACCCATCTTCACTATCTTCCGAGTCATAATTTTATTCCGGCTTGTAAATTTTCATCACTACCGAAAAACCATCATCATCAGAAACTTCTAAATTAACATCATTGATAAGATATTTGAGTCTAGCCTTGTTGTCCTAATCAATGTTGTCGTATTTTATAATATGTACATTACTCAAAAAAAAAAATTTTTATCTGAGTGTAAAACTACGTCATCCAAAAAATTAGGGTTTTCGGGTATGGGCCCTGAATATTGTAACATGAATTACAAGGGGAAAATATGACTTTTTGTATATTTTAAAAAAAATATTGATATTTTTAAACTAATTCGAATTAAAAACACTAAAGAATCGTGATACGGAGTAAATTATATTTATAAGAAAGCAATTAAAACTTAAATCGGTTAAAACCCAGCCGAGTTATTACAATTTTCCCGGCAACTGATATGTCGTAGAAGACTGGATCAACACTTAACTTGAGTTATTGCAATTTCCCCCGGCAACTGATGTGTTGCAGACAATATAATCAAGAAATTCGGGTCCGTATTTTAAAATTTATTGAAATAATCTACTACAGAAACATTTTTTTATTCTATATGTTCCAAGAAACTCAAATAAGAAGTACTTTTTATATTGTGTTTTGCTAACTTGTTTTAAATTAATGCCAAAAAAGTCAGCATTGATTTCAAATCTACTATTTTTAATTTTTTAAAATTTTTTTTAAGAATTTTAAAAAATCAGGGACTGGACTTTAGAGTTTTACTAAGAACATATTAGAGATAAAAAAACTAAGGAAATTGTAGGAATTCCTTTCTTCATTTGGCTAGGGCAGGAATTTTATTTAAGCAAATTTCGAGAAAAACTGGATTTTTGGCCTTTATATAGCTTTTAGGTAATTTTTTTTTTTAACGTTGTAAGAGACATATTTCCGGATGCTTAGGATTTGTTGAAATTTCATTGAAATCGAAAATGAAATATTTAGAAATGCAATTTTTTCCGATATTTTAATTTGGATTTCGCTTCTTTTTTATAAAAGTTACAAAAAATTTCCGATTTGTGAAATTTTTTAGCCTTTTTTAAATTTTGAAAATACTGAAGGTCATATATAAACTTTCGAAATGCGATTATTTTAAGCCCTGCTTAAGATAAAACACAAATGCAATATGTGTAAATATCAAATAATGTTTTTATGCTCGTAAGTATTCATATATTTCGTCGCAAAAAAATTACTTCGATTTTTTATTTTGGTATTCTGTGTTACCTCAAACCTATGAATATGATCATAAAAGGATTTAACTCTTGAAAAAAAAAACAAATAGATGTGTGTGTGTTTTTTTCTAAAAAATGGTATTTTAAAAATGCATTGAAAATAAGCGAAACAAAAATCTTATACATATTTATAAAGAATTAAAACAGAAATATAAAAAAATCCTAAAAATCTAGTAAATAGATTTGATGTGTTATTTATTTTAGGCCATGTTTTGAATATTTTAATCAAAATGTATAAAAAACAAATTCCGTAAAAAATTCATTACACTTGAGTGGCATATTTTAATTAAAAACTTGTTTTATTATTCCCAATATAAATATACTTGGGACTTAAGTTGGGCGCCATTTTTTATTAATATTTTTTATCATATTTATATAACACTGAACTTTTAGGCTGTTAAATTAGAAATTAAATAGTTTTAAATCAATATTTTATACTTTCAGTTAACTCAAAGTCTCTTCCTTATATTTCCATAGCATATAAAATTTAATAAGTTTTAAAATTCTGTTATTCATTCATTACAGACATCGTGTTGCAACGATTTCATTTCCTTTTTATTGTTTCATTAAAAATTCGAACAATGACATTGATTTTTATTTCAGTTAATGAGAAATACATGTCCATTCTTGTCATATTTAATGAAAATTTATGTGGACAGGCTGACACCCTCCCCCCACCTTGACATTGCTACCAAGCAACAATTTATGTCAAGAAGAAAAATTATATAACGAATGTATAATTTTATATACAATAAAAGATAATTTCTTAAGTACAAATCGAATTAATATTCGTTAAAGAAAGGTATAAAAACGAAATATGAAGAAAATAAAGAAAATAAAGAAACAAGCAGATGAAGGGGCATTTAAATTGTGTAATGATCGAAAGGAAGCCGTACTGTGTTAAATAAAAAAAAAGGTCATTTACCTCTTAAGAAATTGATTTCCTACAAGACGAAATATGAAAAAAATGAATAAAGAATTTTAAATCCAGTACAATAGCTACACAACGAAGAATCCATATCAAGTTTCGGAGAAAAAATATTGAAAAGAGTTTTGGGATTACAATTTATTTCAGTTCCTTAAAACATTTAAGATTTACTAAAGCTGACTTATAGGAAGAAAAAACCATTTTTATTGAAAAATTTAACAGACACACGGCAAAAGTTTAAGATTTACTTTATATCCGTAGTTTTTTATGAAAACGCCAAAGCAATTTTTGAAGTCTTGGATTAATAAATTTCTCATAAAAATTTTCAAGCAAATTTGTCTGGGCAGCTATACGAGGGATACTATTTATATTTCGGGAACTGGCAACACTAATGTCAATAGCTAAAATCTGGCAACACCATAATAAAATTTGACATTTTTTAGCATAAACGTACTCACAATGTTTTGATGTACAAGTGCTATTTGTTTTGTTAATAGGGAGTTAAGAAATTCAATTTGGCCAAAAAATGGAAATTTCAAGAGAAGGTTTTGGTTGGATTATTTTTTTCAATTTTCGACGTGGATTATCTCAATAAGAATTTGTCGATGAACTCAGTTCTTTGCATGGTGATAAAGCAGCATCAAAAACAACAGTATATCGCTGGTATAGTCAATTCAAACGTGTTCGTAGTTCGGACGCCGACGAATTCCGTGAAGGTCGTCCAAAATCGGTTGTTGTGCCACAAACATCGTGAACTGATAATGCAAGATCATCATGTGACATATCGTGAGATAGAGGCATCCTTGCACATTAGTTCCACTTCAATACATTCGATTTTGCATGAACACTTAGTTGTAAAAAAAATTTGCTCTCGTTGGATACCCCATAATTTATCAATCGCTCGAAAAAAGGCTTGCGTCGATTAGTGTAAGGTAATGATTAAAAAGTTCGACCGTGGTGCTACAAAAGACGTGTATAGAATCGTGACAGGTGACAAATCAGGGATATATGCGTATGAGCCAGAAACAAAACAGCAATCGACCGTGTGGGTATTCCAAGACGAGCGAACTCCAACAAAAGTTGTTCGTGGAAGAAGCACAGCGAAGCAAATGGTCGCCTGTTTCTTCGGCCGAATAGGTCATGTGGCCGCTGTTCCGCTTGAGCAACGTATGACGGTCAATTCTGAGTGGTACATGACCATTTGTTTGCTGGAAGGCTTCGGAGAAATTTGTAAAACTAACCCCCAAAAACGAATGATTGTCCATCATGACAATGCGTGCTTTCACACATCTCGTCAAATAGGTGAATTTTTGAGCAGTCAAAACATCGAATTGATGACTCATTCTCCGTACAGTCCTGATTTGGCTCCCAATGACTTCTTCTTGTTCCCGAATATCAAAGGTAAACTGCGTGGTTATGAGCGCCGAAGAAGCAGTTGGAGGGTTCAAAAACCATGTTTTGGAGGTGTCTCAAGAGGAATGGAAAAACTGCTATGACAAATGGTTTGAACGAATGCAAAAGTGTATTTATCATCAAGGGGAATATTTTGAAAAACAACAAAGCCATTTTTGTTGGAAAATATTTGTTATTATTTGCTATTCCCGAAATATAAATAGTACCCCTCGTATCTTATTCCTTTTACTACCAAATTTAAACTGCAAGAAATTTTCGGTTTTTTTTTTAGGTGTCTTGATGAGTGGTTTCTCGGCCAGTGTTGCCACTTTTTGTGTAAATACATCAATTGTTTATAATTTTGATTTGATGTTTTCGTCCTTGTGTATTTGTAGCCATGTGTAATTTATATATTATTTGAAATTTATAAACTCCAATATTTTATTGTGAATCATTTAACTTTCGAGCCTTAAATATAACACTCAAAAAACCAATAGTCACTGCAAATATGAAAACTTAATTGACCCAATTTGGGTCATATTCTAAAATTATGATCATTATATGGCAAAACAGTTACGCATATCCCGTGTGGTTAAGCATATTTAACGCAAAACATTAATGCATGATTCTAAAATCAGTTGTGGAATGTTTAAAGCATATTCAATCGATATCTATAAATATTTGAGGTTAGTACTACAAACCAAAATATAGATAAAAGAATAATTCTATATACACCATATGATAGAAAAAAGAATTCAGCAAATGTTTCTGCGATTGATTACCCACCATAATAATTGAGATAGAACCATAATCATTAGAACCGATTACATTAAACTGATTTCGAAACCCATTCAACGGAACTTTCATATAAGGTGTAGCTGACGAAGAATTGGTTTCAAAACTAGTTCCACAAATGATTCTAGTGTAACCGGTTCTACCTTTGACCTATTTAGGCGGTTAATTTTGAGAAAATTTCAAAAAAAATCATCAAAATTTCAACAAAAAATTATGGAAGGGGGGTCTTTCATTAGAGTAAAGTGTCTGTATGGGTGTCTGAATATAATAAATAAACATGTGAATAATAATATTGTGCTTGTTATAATTTTCACACCATTTTAATTAAAGTTATTATCCGTTTTTAGCTACAGATACGTACAACAAGTTAATATACTATGAAGGACTATGCAAATTAGGGTGGATCGAATTCGGCCTATGAAGGAATTTTGTTTATTGTAGGGAAAGACAAATTTGGTAGAGATGTAAAAAATATTTTTAGAAAGCTTCAGCTAGATTGCTTAAATTTTTCTAAAGTTCATTTACGAGTAGACGAAAAGAGGAAAACATTTTTATTGAAAATTTGAACAACGCAAGGAAGTCACCAGACTGCCGCAGTTTCGTCTCACTCAAAGACTCAGCAGTGGTTAGTTTATATGTCAATTGATCAAAATATTTTTAATTCTTAAATTGTCTCTATATGAAAAATTTTTGTGTATGCCATGACTGGGAATCGAACCGGCAACCCTCTGCACAGACTATGCTACGAAGCGTAACCTCTTAAAGAGATACACCAGTGAGTGTGACTAATTGAAGTTTTGTCAATCACAGCCTATACAATATATGTTTTGAAATTACAAGAGCCAGAATTAACTTATATACTAGCAATTTGTTTCTCAATTAGAATCCCAGTTTATCTAAATTAACCCTTAATGGGTAAGCTTGATTTTAACTTGTTTTTGCTGTTTGTGTTAAGTTTTGGGATTTGGTGTGTTCTGACATATACAGTAAAATTTTATGGCCAATATTTTTGAAGAACATTTTATCCGTACCTCCCCCTTTTAGTTAGAATAGATTAAAAAAAAATTCACATTATACGGGGGAGGTAGCGGGTTAATATGTTCCACAAAAACATTTCCTTTAATATTTCCCACAAAGTTGCTGAACATACCATACCGGTCAGATGTAAAAGTACACATAGTTTCATAAACCGATACGATGTAATTAAAAATGTATTGGTCCCGTCAGGAATCGAACCCGTGATCATATGTTTAAAAATAAATTGTATAAAAATCACTTTTTAGGATCAATTTTAGAGCAATAATAAATAGTTTAGAATCCATACTTAAATCATTTTTTGGCGGTTGTTCAGAATTACTTCTAAAGAAGCTGTAAGAATATACTAACGAATACTTTGAAAGCAATTGAATAATTCGTGTTTCTTATTTACTTCTTAAAAAGCAGTACAAATACAATAACGGTTAATTTTGAAGCAACGAAAGATGTGGTTTGAAAAGCGCGACTTCCAATTTTTTTTTCTAGGAATGCTTTCAATTTTTTAACCCAATTGTTTCATTTAATAGTTTAAAATTTTCGAATTTTTTTTGGTTCTCTCTTTTAAACGGCAATAAAGCGGAATTTTGCAATCGCGAAAATTTAAGATCTGAACAGCGAAATTAAAATATGTAGACTTAAAGGAATTTTTCCGATCAGTTCACCTATATAGACCGAAAGTTTTATTTGATAGAAATTTCCATTTTTTCTTGTCAATAAGCGGTCATAAAAAGTAATTTTGGTATGAAAAAATTTTTATTTCGAAAAAACAAATTTATTCCATTTTTGAAATGTTCACATCTTCAAATGAAACAGGCAAGTAAAAGATCAATTCTTAAACAAAAATATAAAATATCAATTCTTCTGAAACATTCGAAAAATTTAATATCTATCTGCAATTTTTCGTCTTCCCCTGCCGTAAGAAAAATTTATTCAAAGCCCGTTTCCAATCCACCCTATTGCACCCAAACTTACACTTATGTCTATGCCGTAACATAGCAAGTAGTGTTAAAGAGAGTCTAAAGCTTTATGCTTAGTTGACATCAGTAAAATTATTTTTTTTAAATTAACATGAACTGGCTCCGACTTATTTATACTAGGGTGGCAGCTACTTATTTAGGGGAAACATTACATTCGCGCCAGAGAAAACAGATCTTTTTTTAAAAATTCATAAGTCAGTCAAAAATAAACATTTCTCCAAAATTTATTGTTGTAGAGAATTGCACAAATTACAAGAAAAAAATTTTAAAAAATGTATTTTTCACTCCAACATGGTTTTATAGAGCTCCAAACTGGCGGCAGAGAAAAAACGGGGCCTCATGGTTGCAGCGCTGGGAGTCGCAAAAATTGTCCGATCTGGAAAAAAATGACTTTTTTAAATCTTAACAAAATTGGTTATCGTATGACACGAGATTTTTTTTTTTCAATTTTTGATGATGTTCCAAATTTGAAAGTGTGTTTTTTCTAAAAAAATATTGACTTTAAAAATTCATAAAAAATCGAAAAAAAATTGAATAAAAATCTCATGTCATAAAAATACAAAAAAAAAAAAAATCGTTAAAAAATGAACCCGCTAGTGCCGCAACCAGTACGAAAAACATGGTTTCGAGATAAACGCGTTCAAAGTTTGTGAACAAAGAAAAAAAGGTTACCTTCAATCTGCCATGCCTGCTTCGTACTGTATGCCTTCGTTATCTTGTGTTGTGCTGTTTCTTATAGGTATATATGAGGTATAAAGATGCCTTTTTTTTCAAGAAATTCAAAAACACAAAAAAAAACTCACCCATCAAGTAGGTACGAAATAACAACCACCAAAAGTCAGGTAGCAAGTAAAACAAGTATATACCAGCTGCCGGTAGCGCGACAATTAAAAATGCGCTCTCACTAATCCGGCTGTAACTTTTGAACCCGTAGGAATTTTTCCATGAAATGTCTTTTCTTAGAATCTTAAGAATATTTACTAAAATACAAAATTATAAAAAAGTCGATTTCAAAAAACGGCCAATGTAATGTCCCCCCTAAAGGAAATACCGAATTTTAGGATGTACAATAGAGCATACCACCTTAGAAGCAAAAAAAAAGTGCACCGTACAAGGCAGTTTCAAAAAAAAAATTTTTTTTGCCGAACGTAGGGAACGCCATTTTACATTTTTCGTCATATCTTTGGCACTTACAGTCGGATCGTAAAGTGTAATACATCGATGTTTTTCTCTCGAGTGGACCAATGTTTTGCTCTAAGGGCCATTGAACTCAAGTATCCCATTCTAGTATTTATCCACCAGATCTCCGTTGCTACACCCTAATCTACCACCCTAATGTCAATGAATTAAAGCTCGCAAAAAATCATTAAACTTTTGCAAAGGAAGTTTTTCGATAAACCCAGCAGAAATTTTTTTTATTTTTTTGTTGCCAAAGCACTGGTCTTCTCGAGGCAAAAAAATCGAAATATCACACTTAAAAATCCGATTTTAAATGCCAAAGCTATACCGAAAAATTAAAAAAAGGCAAAAAAAAAAAAAAATTTTTTTTTTAAATCGTCTTCCAAAAATACTTCATATTGGACGGTGTAGGGCGAACTTATTTTTGAGGTACGGTCTAAGGTACAATAACTTACTTTTTAACAACTGACCTTAAAAGTCTTAGACAGAGATGCAAGAAAACCCAAAAAGCTGCGACTAAATCCAAAAACTTGAGGAGCCCGAGCCACCAGATTTTTTCTTGCTACACTCTTAGAAATAAATCCGTAAAAATAGCAGAAAAGTTACTAAAATTTAGTTAAATATGATGCTGCAGAAAAAACTGCTAAAATTAGCAGTTTTTGTACTAAATAGTAGTAAAATGAGAACAGCAAAATTAAAACTGTTAAATATACAGAATTTTAGTTATATTTAGGTTAACTTTTAGTTAATTGAAAATAGCAAATTGTACTGTAAAATCTGCAGAAAAATTTGCTAAATATTTGTAGACTAAAATAGCAAATATAAACTGTTAAATCTACAAAATTATTGCTATTTTTAGGCTAAATTTATTTGAATACAAATAGCAGTCTATTCTGCTAAAATCAGCAGAAATATTTGCTAAAAAATTGTAAACTGCTGTTTTCAAAAGGCTCGATTTTTATTTGCATTTAAAAAAATCGAAAAAAAAACTTAGAAAATTTAAAATTTTTTGGTAATTTTTTAGGCTACTAATTATTTAGCAAAATTTTTTGCTGATTTTAGCAGGTTAATTTGCTATTTTACCATTTACAAAAATTTAGCTCAAATATAACTAAAATTCTGTATATTTAACAGTTTTATTTTTGCTGTTCCTATATTACAAGTATATAGCAAAATTAATCTGCTAATTTAGCAGTTTTTTTTGCAGCATCATTTTTAACTAATTTTTAGTAGTTTTAACTAAATTTTTTGCGGACTTTTTTCTATTAGTGTAATAACCATTTGCCTTTTTTTTTAAAAAAAAGAGAAGCAACACTCAGGAAATTCTTCCTATTAATTAACGTGTTGCTTCCTTTAGAAAGGGGATAGAGAAGTGACAGGTGGTGAAAGATGAAGGGCTCCAAATATGGCAACAAATTTTTTAAATATGATGCTACAGAAAAAAGTGCTAAATTTCCATGTCTTAATATTTTTTTTTTATATAAAAATCACTGATTTTAGTGTAAATTTTGTATATTTCTGAGCTTAATCATAGTTCCACTGCAAAAAAAGAGATGCCGAAGCAGTAGAAAAAGCACTACAATTGATGTTCTAGATGTACTTCTTTTTTAACATAAACACTACTGATTTTAACATTGAGTTTTCATAGGAGAGGAGTACTCCCACTTCAATATTTTTTCTGTACTTTTTGAGCGAGTGTAAAGGAAGCTCCTTTTCACCAATTAAAATTTCCAAAAAAAAAATGCTTCACAAAAAAAAATTATATTTCTTTTATTTTACAAAAGTTTTTTATTGCCGCCACAGGGTATCGAACTTGCGACCTCACGATTGCTAGTCTTGCGCTCTACCACTGAGCTATTCTTTGATATGAAGGTTGACTGACATAAAAGCACCACTTTGTTACTGCGAGATATTGTCCCTTATTCTCTTCAATAAAAGTACTTATTAAACAAGTGCAAAAGTTGCACTCCAATTCAATATTGTTTTCAGTACTATTTTTACAGGTGCATAAAAGAAAAAAAAAAAAAAAATAAAAATATATTGTAAATGCCAAATGCTACCAAAATCACTTTTAACCAAGGTTGGTTACCGTTATCGTTATAATACCGTTATCGCTAAAATACCGTTTCAAATTGAATACCGTTACCGTTATCGATACCTCTAAAAAAATTTCTAAATACCGTTATCGTTACCGATACCATTATTTTTATGGGTAGTTACCGGTATTTTACCGGTATTTCTTATTTTATATAAAAATTACAATTTTTTTATCTTTTTTTTTTTATAATCTTGAGTGTTTTTTTTTACAAAAAATTTATAGATAATAATTTTACTTATTAAAACTACCAGTATTGAATTTATAGCTTAAAATCTGTATTTTCAATACTTAAAATTAAAAATATGCCATGGTTTTACTTGTTTTTATATGTTTCTAACATAATTTTTAATACCGGACGTACCGGTATTGCTGTTTCGATAACGGTATACCGTTACCGAAACAGTCTTAAATACCGTTACCTTTACCGTTACCTAAACAAACGAAATCTGATACCGTTACCGTTACCCTTACCGTTATTCGTTTCGGTAACCAACCTTGCTTTTAACAATCACTTTTAGAGCAATTACTGTTTAGAAGCAATACATAAGTGATTTTTTGGATGTTGTTCAGAAGTAATTCTAAAAAAGCTGTAAAAATATACTCACGGATACTTTAGAAGCAATGAAAGAAGTAATTTTTTGAAGTTGTTCAGAATAACTTCTAAAAAAGCAGTAAAAATACACTAACGTGAAACAGTGAAAGAAGTAGTTTGTAAAGCATTACTTAAATTTTTTTTCCTGAGTCTCTATAAATGCAAAATGGCACCCAAATTTTCCACTGACTGGTAGTTTTCCATGGAACAGTAGACTAAATCGTATCTTAAATAATATCGCTAAAATTTGATCTTAAAAGTGGTTTGTTATGGGGCTTAGGATTACTTCCGAATTATTTACTATATACTTAGTATTCTAGTGTTATCCGAATATTGTATGCACTAAGGTATTCATAGGAGGGAAATCTCTTATTCTTCTTCGTTTTTTTGTTTTATAACAAAATATTTACTGCAAAAATAAAAATCTACAACAGAATATAACACACAAGTACATGTTGGTAACATTAAATCGCTAGTTGTTGAACTAGGTCAACCGAGTAATTTGTAATTTAAGACTGGTATTTATATGCAGTATGTATATATAAATGTGTATAAGAGTTTGTATGAGTGTTTGTATAAGTTCGTGCAACATCTATACCAAATATGAAAGAGTCATATCTTTAGTTCCGGTAAGACGAAAAAAAAACTATCTTTACTAGCCGGCATGTAGACCAACAACAACTGCATAGTAACTTTACTTTAATCAGACTATTTTTATAACAAAGTTGAAGTAGTTAGAAATAACTTTGATAGTTGGAAAAATTTTAAATTTAAGTTCCTAAATTCTTCAATAATTTCTCTTTATAATTTTTAGTTCTTCCCAGCATAAACATGGATATAACAGGTCATTACCATACGGATTACCAAGTAATGATATATCTTTACTTTTAACACTACCTTAAATACGAAATAATGACTTACTAATAATAAGTTATAGTAAGTAGCCTGATAAATAGTGAAAACCTTATAGGCGACCCCTATAGGCCATTTTCAATTTTTCGTTATAGGCCTAGAGGGGTCGCATATAAAGAAAAATTGAAAAACGCGACCCCTACGTTCGGCAACCAATATATAAAAAAAATTTCTACTGGGTTTATCGAAAAACTTCCTTAGCAAAAGTTCAATGATTTTTTGCGAGCTTTAATTTTCTGACTTTTTTTATTTGAGGTACGGTCTAATGTATATGCTTGTCCTAATCACAATTGTTAAAAGTTTCGGAAAACAATTTTTAATTTCTCAAAAGTGTTTTAGAAAACAAAGAAATTAAATATCCTTTTAAAGCAACCGCACTGGTTAATTAAATCTTTCAATTTCATTAATTTATTAAAGTGTTTTCTCAAGAAGAAGTAACTGATATTTTGCAACTACTGCCACAATACATTCATAAGAAAAAGCAAAAAAACAAGAAAATGTTTGCCAAGCGCCTTAACAATGCTGGTTACAATCATTAAAATGAGAAGAAAAAACAAACAAAAAGTTTTGAGGCAAAGTTTTTCATTAAGTATAATAGAGAAATAAATGTACACAAAAGCTAAAGTTATTAACCCTTTAAATGTTGTTCAAAGTTCGTAAATAATTTGGCAATAAATTATTTAGGAAACTATGCTTGGGCCATTAGATAGATAATCTGTTTTTCAAATAAATTAAATTAACTATAGCCTAATTCAACCATGAAACTACTCATATTGTAACCGAAACTACAAAATGTAATGGTTATTTTACGAAATATTATTCGTAATACATGGACCCTTTATTTTTTTAGATCGACCAATAAAATTGGCCAATTCATTGTGAAACTACAAAACTCAAAACAAATAGAAAAATTTGTTATTTTAACAAAATTTATTACTGTTTTTTGGCTTAAAATAAAATTTTTTGATTTTAAAACATTTTTTGTTAAATTTAACAAATCTAAATTTAAGCAAAAAATTAGTAAAACTACAGTTTTATCTGTAATTATACTGAGTTGTAAAATTTGTAAAAAATTTATGGTTTTGAGACCTCCCCGGGCCTAGTCCATATCATCTAAGGGCATGTAAGGTAGACCACCCAAATTTGTAAAAGTATTTTTTTGTTCGTTTCACCGGCATTTTCCGATAGACTGGGCATAAAAAATAATATGTGTACCAGTCAGTCAGTTTGGACTTTTGACACTAAAAATTACCTAAAAACACTTCAAAGGTTTTTTGCGCCATAGCTCCTAAATTTTCGGTTTCCCGAAAAAAATACCATATAAGTGTTTTTATGTAGAATGAGAGGACAAACACTCTCTTCACACTAATCTTTGGCCTAAGTATTACTTCTCGTGGCGTTTTAATAGGATAAAATCAAAATTTGTATTAAGACCTCGTTTAAATTTGGACAGCGACAGTTAGGATCGGTTATTAATTTTTTGTAGAGTAAGATATGTTTTTTTTTTAAACCAATTACATTTGCAACATATATCTCTTATTCCATGAAAGAAAGACCAAAATCCGACTGAAGTATCTATTTATTATACGTTGTGCACATGCAAATGTAGTGCTATAGGGCAGCATATTCGATTAATTCCCGATATTTCTTGGTTTATCAATGGATTAAATACCCAGCCGGAAAAACAAAAACGGAAAAGCGCTGGCGTGCCACTTTAACAAGTCCTGGCAAAAAGTGGTTCCCAATCCCTTCTCGATTTCTTAAAAAAATGGATAAAAACTAAAAAAATTTTATGGGAACCATCTCAGTGTAGAAAATCATTACCAGATATGTGGTTATGTAACCACATACTTGGTAATGGTAAGTAGTTACTTTTGTTATTACATTTCTTATTACCTTTATATGGCGATGTCGCGGAAAATAATGAGTTATGGTTATACACCAGCATACGAAAAATAAAAAAATATATCGTTACCTATGTGCTTACCAGTACTGACAAAAATAATTAGTCTAAAAATAGATTTTCAAAAAAAATATTTTTATTGTATTTTTTTTTTTTTTTAATAAAATTTAAAGGTGCGGGAATCGAACCTGGGTCTACAGATTTCCAGTCAATAGCTCTACCATCTGAGCCATATCGACATGTAATATTTAATAGATAAAAACATAATTGCCCTGCTGCACACAAGAAAGCTTACTCGCCAACATACAAAAAACCAAAAAATATATAGTTACATATATCCTTATCAGTGTTTAAAAAATATTGAGTCTAAAAATAGATTTCAAAAAATTTTACAAAAATCTAGAAAATTATTTGCTATTTGAAATAATGATAAAAATAAGTCATTATCAGTAACTCATTATTTTATGTTTTAAAATAATGTTAAATGTAAGTGGGTGTCATTACTGGTAGTCCAAAAAATAATGATATGAAATATTACCCTTTCTACACTGGAATCTTAAAGGTTGAATATAAAGGGTAGATATGTTCCGAAAAAATTTTAAAGTTGAAAAAATATATGAGGTCAGTTATAGATTTGACTCCTCTAGGGGTACCCTTCGGACAGTTAGAGCGGTGGGAGCAAATTTTATAAAAATGTCATTTTTGTAAGGGAGCCCCCTTAGGGAGTGCAGATAGGGGGTAGGTATGTTCGGTAACAATGTTGGGGGGAAAAGTTAATGGGGATCGGTCTTACATACCACCCCTCTAGGAGACTCTATGGGGCGGTAGCAGCTGATTTCATAAAAAAAACTATAAAAAATTAAAAAAAATTTGTATGGGGACCGCTTTAAGTGTTGAAGATAGAGGGTAGATATGTTCCGAAAAATATTGCGGTTCAAAAAATATTGGGGGTAAGTCATACATTTGACTCCTCTAGGGGCACCCTTAGGGCAGTTAAATCGGTGAGAGTAAATTTTATAAAAATGGCATATTTGTATGGGAGCCCTCTTACGGAGTGGAGATAAGGGATAGGTATGTTCGAAAAAATTGCTGAAGAAGACAAATCAATGGGGTCAGTCTTACATTTTACCGCTCTAGGGGCGACTTCGGGGAAGTTGTGGGGCTTTTTATGGATTTTTAACCCTTCACTATTACCTTTGTCCCCGATGAGGAGCCCACCCCACCTCCCTCATTTTTTGCTTATGCATTTTTTTCAATCCTCACAATTTTAGGGGTTTTAGCGTATCCAAAGCTTGTTACTAATAGTTTCCATACAACTTATATGTATAATAAACCGATAATTTAAAGTCAAATTTTGGTCAATTTGTCATGGAATAATAGATATATGTTCCAAATGTAATTAATTTATGAAAACTAGATATATTAATATGCAAAATAATGAAAACTAATCTTAATTGTCCGTGTTCAAATTTTAACGAGACTCGTTTAAAATGAAATCTTCACACAAATTTTGACTTTGTCCCCTTAAAACTTCACTGCACATCATTAGTGTCCGACCGAACAGTTCGACCAGAAAATGTATTTGGTCGGAATTTAGTATGTTGAAGCATTATGGACAAATTTTGCTTACGGAAAAATGTTTGTTGGGCTGATTAGAAAGTATTTTAAGTGTTAAATTTAAGGAAAACTCCGGAGTTTAGAAATTAATTCACTGTTCGGCCGCCGAAAGTTCGGCCAAATTGAAAAAAGTTCGGCGGCCGAACAGTTAATTTTATTTTTTCTTAAATTTGACACTCAAAATCGACTGAACAAACATTTTAGCAGTCAGAAAATTTCTCCACACTGTTTTTAAATAACAGAAAAATGACCAATGTCACATTTTGGCCGAACTGTTCGGTCGGATACTACACATCATACTTAGGTAGAAGTATAGTACAAAGGAAATGATTGTCCTCTTATTCTGCATAAAAATGCTTATGTAGTATATTTTCAAAAAACGTCAAATTTAGAAGTTAAGGCGCAGAAAAGCTTTGAAGTGTTTTTAGGCAAAGACAATAAATAGCGCCATCTATAAAGCTTCGGATATACTGATGGCACCATCTACCGGGAAATAACAAAATCATGAAAATACCTATCAAAGCCACAATTGATTTAATTGGTTAAACACAAATTTTGATTTTAACCACTTAAATCACCGTGACGCGTCACTGATACATCCATTGCCCGTAGATATGCCCATTTATTATTTTTCTGTAAAACCTTTACTTTAAGAGTTATAGCGCAATAAAACTTTGAACCTTTTTTAGAGCCAAAGGCCGCTGGTGACTGGCCTGTTTTAATTCGAGAGGATCAGTTTTCTTAGACATATTATTTTTTACGCCCAATTAAAAGATCAACAATTCATCTCATTCATCTTGAAATCAAATATATTTAATATATATATAAGTAGTCTGTGTGACCATAATTAATACTATTCCTTTCTCGTCTGGAGTCCTTTTATAATATTTGTTTCAATATAGATTAATTCTTTGGTATGAAAACAGAAACTACTTTTCATTTTCTTATTTCCATTTCAGCATTATTTTGTATTCATATTTTAAACAATGGGAGTTACTTTAATAGCTAACAATAATGAAATGTTTGGTTAGTTAGTTTATTAGTCAGATTTTTTTGTAAAGCCACAAAAACCTTAGCAAACAAAAATCATTTTTCAAAAAAAATTACTACAGCTTATTATCGCAATATTTTGTTAATAAAAATACTCCCAACCCGAGACTGGAAGATAATAAGAACACAAAAATCATAAGGTTAAATATTAGAAATTAAAATTAAGTTACAAAATTTTAATTCCTAAATCAATAAATACTTTGTAGAATTATAGGAGGTTTATTGAACAAATTTTGTATGAAAATTTCGTTTTGTAAAACCTCCTATAACTTTACAAAGCGTTTATGAATTGAGGGGTAAACCTTTTACTATTTATCATATAAATGAAATTTCAAATAAGAAAAAAATATATATTTCTCAATACCTAAAACACCCTTTTGGATTTAGAAATTCTATTATTTAAATATTTATAATCCTTTTACTCACCCACACACACACATTCTCTCTATGTACAGCTTTTACTAATACAAACAAAATCTCAGCGGATATTAGAATTTCAAAATTTATGCAAAAGTATGGTTTCATATCAAAAATCTAATTTTGCCACATATGATATGGATTTTTAGGTTTAAAAATATTATTTAAACTTATTTATGGTTTGACTAAAAACAGCAAACAGAAAATATATTTTGTGATATTTAATTTACTGTTTAAACCTTTGATAATAAACTAATATTAATTTATGTTATTAAAATAAAAGCTGATATTAAAAAGTTAAACCTTTTTAAAAATTCCAAAATACATTTATAATTTTACATGAAAATTAATAAATTCATACAGATAAATTTAATTATGATATTTCTTCCTACTCTGTTTATATACAGTAGGGTGGGTCGATTTAGCAATCGATATTGTGCCATCGATTTGTCGATAGCTTTTGGAATGAGGAAAAAAAGTTACACTACGACATATCAAAAAAATTATTTTCGAGGCGCCCAAGTTTTTGACTTTTTCTTAACTTTTATTTTTAAGGTTTTTTTTTTCAATAGGTAATAAAAATAAAATCGGCTGATTTAATTTTTTGTTTTAATATTACCTTTCCAATGTGAAATGGTACGCTAAAAACGATGGCATAGCAGCTTTTCCAAAAAAAAAAATATTTTCCTGAGGTTTTGGACGAGTTCTTGTCGAAATTTTTTACGCGTTAATTTTATAGATTTTGTAGTAGGTATGTTAAAAAAAATTCGGATATTTGAAATTTTTTAAATATACCCTATCCAAGGTAGAATTGTACGCTTAAAACGATGGCGATATCATTTTTTTTTTTTTTCGAAAAAAAATGTTTTTTTAGGTTTTTAGACGAGTTTTTGTCGAAATTTGAGCGCCTCGAAAATTATTTTTTTGATATATCGTTCTATTTTTTTCCTCATGCCAAAAGCTATCGAAAAATCGATGACACAATATCGACAAATTGTTGTCCTTACAAATCGGCCTAACCCTAATGTGCATATAAATTCATATAAGGGTGGCACATATTTCTAAAAATCAACCTAAATATTATCTTGTAGAATAACCAAATTTTCTGCAAATATTCTATAATACCTAATGAAAAGTTTTTTTACGTTTTGGGTTTTTATATAAACTCGTATTCTACTCGTAAACGGTGTAACCCTGTTATATTTATGGGGTTAATATAAAACTCTATACATAAAAAATATGGTTTATATTTATACAAGGTGTTTGTGTAGGTTACTACAAACTTATTGTCAGCAGAATTATGTATGGTGCAGGGCATTTTAATAATTATAAGCACTTGCAGTAATTATGGAAATGGCAGTCATAATATTCCATTACAAATCCTGCAATAATAACTCCATATAATTTTAGGTTTATTTCTGTCAAAGTTTTTTTAAAATTTAAAGAAAATCCTTAGCCGTTTGTAGTTCCTTTACGTGTTTTTGTTTATTTTACTGCTAAGTTCACACTTAATGACCTTATAAAAGTCCTTTTTTTTAAACAATAGCAAACAAAAATGTTTATGAGCCTAGGACATCTTAAGAGGTATTCTTTTTCCCCCAAATACTCATTCTGTACAAAAAATTTCCTCAAAGAGCATTTGTGGCTTGTGGTGGCCCATAAAAACGCACAACTTTAACACATAATTTAGAATAATTACAAACACACAAAATGAAGCCACATGAACTGTGTTTAAATAAATACTAATATAATCCAGTCACGTACTGCTCAAATGAAAATGCTGTTAAAAAAACAAAATACAAAAATAACAAAAGAAGAAAATTTTATTTATATATTGACTAAAAGTATATGAACATAAGTTTGAGAAATCAAAATAAATGTTTGCAACAGATGTGTGGTGTTTTTATTGTTGCGTATTTAAAATGTTTTTTTAAAAATTATACAAAAATAAGATGCCTGAATTTTGCTGGGAAGAAAAACTTAAACAATGTAGAATATAAGTACATGTTGAAAAGAAGTTGAAATTATTTATTTATATTTACAAAAACTGGTTCAAATTAAAATATTTTGGAATAAAAAAATACAAACATGCTTACGAGTAGAGATACAAGCTAGCGGCTGAGGCTGCGCATTCCGCTGCGGCGAGAAAAATTAAGTTAAATGACTGCGGCTGCGGTGACTGTTGTTTTTATACATACACTCAAAATAATAAGTCTGATGGCTGAACAGAAAAAATTGTTACTTTAACAAAATTTATTCCTGTTTTTTAGCTTAAAATAAAATATAAATGTTTATCTCTCTTGGAATATGCTAACCTTCTCCCAGGTATGACCAAAGATGGAATTTCTTTTGTGAAATTTCAAAATCCTTATTTTTAATTTTTTTAAAATTTTATTTAACAAAATAATAAAAAAAAGTGGCCAACGCATAGATTTTTTTTAAACTTTTAAAATTAAGAGAATAATTCTACTAAAAATTAAACATATCCCACTGTTAATTTAGTAGCGACGACCTTTTTAAATTTGAAAGTTTTATAGAAAAGGTTTAAAAGAGGGATATGTGTAATTTTCAGTAAAATAATTCTTTGAAATGAAGCTAGAAGGACACTATGCTTTGACTACTGTTGTTAATAGTTAGTTGAACAAAATTTAAAAAAACTCAGAATTACAGTTTTGCAAATTTACAAAAAATAAATCACATTTTTGGACATATCTGGGACAAGATTATCATAATCCAGGAGAGCCAAAGATTTATATCTGAATATTTTTTGATGTTACCCAAGAAAAAAAGTGAGAAAAAAGAAGTAGTAAAAACACAACAACAGCTGAATAGGGAGTTGTGAAAATTTGTGGTTTTCACTGTTGAATTTAACATTGGCTTGTCATAGGAGGGAAGTTGTTCTTTTTTGAAACAAATTATGTATATTTGAACCAATGAAAAGGAAGTTCTTTTTCACTTGTTTTTATTTTAATTTAATTAAAAAAAAAAAAATCGTCATGCATCGTGTGAGGTTTGAACCCACACTCGTTGGCATTTCAAGCAGTCGCTCTACCCACTATGCTATCGCTTGTTATAACTCATAGCTGACTTTTAGCAGTCATGTTCAGTAAATTGTTTTTATCTTCATTTCTTTAATTTTTTATTAACAAAAATATATAAGGCGGCGAATACGAATACGAAATATAAAACATATTAAACTTTATCAATAATTAACATTGTAAAAATCCTTTACTATAATTATAAGATTTAATATCTTGTTGTATTGGAAACAAATAAATAAATACAAAAAAATACAAAAAAAATATATAAAGTTGTTTTTTTTAAGTGTTTTTTTTTTTATAAAAATAATACACTCAGAAATAAAGCTGTAAACACAGGAGAAAAAACTACTAAAAATTATGTAATTAAAAATGACCTTGAAAAAACAAACTACTGATATTAACAGATTGTTTTTTGCTAAATACTAATAAGATAAGAAGGAAAAATAAAACTGTTAAATTTACAAAATTTTGGTTACATTTAAGTTAACTTTTAATACGAATTACCTTGATAAAATCCGGAAAAAAATTTGCAGCATATTAGTAGATAAAAAAAATAGTTTTTTCTGCAAGGTAATTTTTAACTTATTTTTACTAGTTCTAACTAAAATGTTTACAGGATTTTTCTTTTTCTGTTATATTTAGTTTCTAAATATATTTAGTAAAAATTTGATCAAAACGAATTTTTTAAATTACAATTTTTTAAATACAAACAAACTTGTAATATTTACTTTTTTCGTATTTTAACAAAAAATATTTGAAGAATTACATATTTATTTAGAACTTTTATATTTCCATAAAATTTCATTAAAAATTAATAGAAAATTAAAAAAAAAATTAAATCGTTTCAAAAATTAACTTTTGAGTGTACCAAATAGAAAAAAATAAAAATGTTACAGTGAAAACTACAAAAAAAATTATTAATTGTGTAAAAAAATTCCCAAAAAATTTTTTTCGACATGGTGGGATTCGAACCCGCAACCCTCTGATTTCTATGCCAGCACATTCCTATGCAACTTCCATACAAAATAGTAACTTCTTATCACCCATGAAAAAGAAATTCTGACTAGCATATATGTAGTGCAGCATCAGATGTTGTTTAAAAGCCATTCCTAAGGGAGTAATTCTTTGTGATGTAATGAAGGAAGTGATTCATTTAGAAGTCATTCCATTTATTTTTGCTGGGTAGGTATTAAACTAGAGCATAAAATTTTAACTTCCTGAAAAAATATTTAAATATTTTTTTTTTCGCGATTATCATAATTTATCCTATTTATACCCTACACTACTACGTGGTCAGGGTATTATCAGTTTGTGCTGATGTTTGTAACACCAAAATATATTGGTCCTAGACCCATCTTATAGTATACCGATCGGCTGAGAAGTTTTTTTTATTTCGATTTAACGATGTCCGTCTGTCTGTCCGTCCGTCCGTCTGTCCGTCCGTCTGTCCGTCTGTCCGTCCGTGCGTCTGTCTGTCCATGCATTTTTGTGCGCCCTCTACAGGTCGCAAATATAAGATATTTTGATGAAGTTTGGTTCACAGACCTATGTTGGCCCAAAGACGAAGCCTATTGATTTTGGTGAACATCGGTCCATGTTTAGAGCTAGTGCCCATATAAGGGTCCTACCAAATTATATTGTTTATACGCTGCAGGCCGCAAATATTAAGATATTTTGATGAAATTTCGTACACAGACCTATGTTGGCCCAAAGACGAAGTCTATGGATTTTGGTGAACATCAGTGCATGTTTAGACCTAGTGCCCATATAAGGGTCCTACCAAAATTATACTCTTTATACGCTGCAGGTCGCAAATATTAAGATATTTTGATGAACTTTGGTACACCGACATATATCAGCCCAAGGACGAAGCCTATTGATTTTGGTTAATAGCGGTCCATGTTTAGACCAAGTGCCCATATAAGGGTCCCCTAAAATTATATTGTTTATACGCTGCAGGTCGCAAATATTAAGATATTTTGATGCAATTTGGTACACAGACCTATGTAAGACGAAGCCTATTGATTTTGGTGAACATTGGTCCATATTTAGACCTAGTGCCCATATTTGGTACACCGACCTATATCAGCCCAAGGACGAAGCGTATTGATTTTGGTTAACACCGGTCCATGTTTAGACCTAGTGCCCATATAAGGGTCTCCCCAAAATTGGCTTGGTTACAAACTGCAGGTCGCAAATATTAAGATATTTTAATGAAATTTGGTTCGCTGACTCACATTATAGAAAAGTCCCATTTTTATCAATTCGAATTTCGGATCCAAACATTAGTTGGCTTTTAACCAGACTGGTGTAGGGTATTGTATAGTCGGCATGCCCTTTTTTAACCTATAGTGGTATGAGCGAATTTCAATTACTTAAATATTTTACAACCGATTTTTGATTTTTATACCTTGTTAGAATGATAATTCAGTTTAGATTACAATTCTATTAACATTTTCCGAAAATACAGTTTTTCCCCTTTTAAATCTTAGTGCCAGGGATAGCTCAAAAATTCTTCCATTTAGTTGAAATTTTTCCTGGTTTAGTTTTTCCAGTAACTTTACAAAATAAGCCTGGGGAAAGGGTTTCGTAGCAACTTGAAAATCGTCCATACAATGAAGCTCCAGTCTACTATACACCAATGCAAATATGGATTAATCTGATAATAATAGTATATTTTATATTACTGACCTCAATTTAGTACACATTAGTAATGTGAAAAAGTCTTTATATTTTTCCTAATAATAAAATACTTATAAAATATTATTTAATAGTATTAGATTTTCGTAATATACCACACAAATTCCATGACTGGTCAAAATGGACAAAAAATATTTTTTAAAAAATCATAAAATTTGATCACAAGTAAACAGTCAACAAATATACAACAATTTACGACCAAAATATTAAACCATACTCCTGCATATTAGTAGAACAACATACAAACAACACACTCACACCCCTTACATTAACTATAATGGTTTTCTATATCCTTTTTATAAAATTAAAACTTTATGTTGTGTTTTCAAACAGTGTTCAGAACAAAAAAAGAAAACAATCCAGACTTTTCGATTTTACAGCCACTAAAACTGTCGCAACAACAAAAATAACAATCGACCATATTCAATAAGTTTTTTTTTTAAATACATAAATAGCATCTGAAAATGATTTATAACCTAAAAAGTTTGCTTTATATTTACAGTTTTTTATATTGCGAATATACGAATCTAAAAAAATATTAAACAAGAACAAAATTGGTATTAAAACTATAGAATTTAGTAATAAATAAAATGAAATCAATTTAAGTTTTCGTAATAGAATTCAATTAAATAAAGTTTGTGAGGGAGAACAAAATAACTATTCTTAAAAACAATTCAGAGAAAATATATAAAACTGTTAAGTGAAAGTTTCTTGTTATATTTGAGACCATACAAGTAAATTACAGAGAATGAAAATTAAAACAAATTTTGATAAGGCCAGCATGATGGAATACGAATTTTTGGGTCCCACTAAATACCCATATTCAGTATCCATGCCTTTGGGGGTTAATAATTGATAATGATCTACTTATATTGACTGCGAAACAAATACACAAATATAAACAAAACTTAGTTAGACTAACATCTTTCATCTTTCATACTTTAATTAAATTTGGGTTTATGATAGAGGAATCTAAACTATAAAACATGGTCTAATCTTTTTCGGCACAATCTCCATTTTAGGGATAAGAAGATGGGGTCAAAAATGTCCCTAGTTTTCTTTTCTATGCTTATTTTTCGAGTTTGTCTCAAAAATAACCCTACGGGAAATTTTAACAAACTGTCACCGAACTGGCCCCTTTATATGAAATAGACTGGTCACTTTTACATGGCGTTGTCATAGGAGGTGGAAATTGACCCCTTGTGACATGTCACAAGACAAATCCTAGGACAGGTTACTGAACTCTCATAAAAAACAAAGTTCAGGGACCTGTCCTGCGAACTTTGTGACATGTCACAAGGGGTCAATTGCCACCTCTTATGACAACGCCATGTAAAAGTGACCAGTCTATTTCATATAAAGGGGCCAGTTCGGTGACAGTTTGTTAAAATTTCCCGTAGGGAAGTGTCAAATAAAAGGTAGTATGAAGATCTATCGACAGCATATTAAAAAATTTTGAGGGGTACATTAACGTGTCCCTTGAATTACGAGTTATCGAATTGAAATGCTGACGTCCTCAGCTTCATTCCATTTTCACCAAAATGTAACAATTAACAAAATTTGTACGCTACTCGGTACAGGTTTAAGTTTTCTAAAAAAAAATCTAAATTCGTACATTTAAGATCCAATAGAACGAAACTGATGGGTGTTAGAATTGGAATTCGTAATTCAAGAGACGATCAAGTATGTCCTTTTAAACGTCTTTAGTATATTGTTGGATATATTTTATAACTATTATTTATGTGGTAACCATTTTGTTTAGTTGTTTTTTAAACAAAAGTAAAAGAAAAATCCAAAAAACTGGGTCCTTTTTTTATTCAAAATTTTTAAGTGCGATAGGGAAAATAAGGAATTATGTATGTGTATTAGAGTTGGCCGATTTGTATGGACAAAATTTTTTTGATATTGTGCCATCGATTTTGCGATAGCTTTTGGTATGAGGAAAAAAAAGTTCCACTACAACACATGAAAAAACTCATTTTCGAGGCGCCCAAATTTAAATTTTTACAAATTTCTAATAAATGCCAGATTAGCGCCATCTTGCGGTGGCTTTTTGAAACACCTAATAAAGTTGTAAACAATATAACATTACAACCTTTCCAGAAAGGTATTACTTATGAAAATCGGATAAAAAATGTGGCACCTAAAAGAAAAAGTATATAAGTAGAATTATTTTCTGCTTGTTTTCATCAACATCTGATGATAGTGCTTGGTAGTACTTGAAATTGCATTAATTGTCAACCATTGTTTCTAGTAAAGTTATTTTCTCTATTTGTTGCCAAACAAAATTGTGAACTCTATTTGTCATATTTGTCATATTTTATCTTAAACGGAACAAAAATAACACTCATTGAAATAATCAACTTTCTTAAAATGGGGAGTCCCTCCCCATACAAGATCCGAAATACCATTTTCTTAATTAATTTATTCTTTTCTTTAATTATTATTATTATATTAAAAAAATATACATAGACGTTTCCAAATTATCCATTTAAAATATTTATACCCTAAACCACTACGTGGAGAGGGTATTATAAGTTTGTGCTGTTGTTTGTAACACCAAAAAATATTGTTCCTAAACCCACCCTATATATACCGATCGGCTCAGAATTTTTTTGTTTCGATGTAACGATGTCCGTCCCTCCGTCCGTCCGTCTGTCTGTCCATGAATTCTTGTGCGCACTCTACATGGCAAATATGAAGATATTTTGACGAAATTTGGTACAAGGACGATGCCTATTGCTCTTGGTTGAAATCGGTCCATGTTTAGACCTAGTGCCCATATAAGGGTACCCCCCAAAATTGGCTTGTTTACATGCTGCAGGTCACAAATACGAAGATATTTCAATGAAATTTGGTACACAGACCTATTTCGGCCCAAGAACGGAGCCTATTGATTTTGATTGAAATCGGTCCATGTTTAGACCTAGTGCCCATATAAGGCTACCCCCCAAAATTGCCTTTTTTACACGCTGCAGGTCGCAAATACGAAGATATTTCAGTGAAATTTGGTTCGCTGACTTACATGGTCCCAAGGAAAAAGCCTATTGATTCTAGATAGGATCGGTCCATATTTGGACCTATCGCCCATATGGGCTACATTTTCGATTTTCTCTTCTTTTATGATTTTATAGAGAATTTTGACACAAGTCCGTGTTAACCCATTCAAATTTCGGATCCAAACATTAGTTGGCTTTAAGTCAGACTAGTATAGGGGATTATGTAGTCGGCATGCCCGACTTTAACCTTTTTACTCGTTTTTAATAATTTCTATTTCGGTTCCAGGTTAAAGCGGGTTAAAAATATTCGACGAAATCATAATTCCGTATCTGAATAACTTTAAGTATATGTAATGAAGGAATTAAATAAAAAAAAATATTTTTTTAAAAATTTAGAATTTTGGGAATTTTTAATCCAAAAATCTGCCAATTTCGGCGGCAATTCGTCACGGGTTAACTTTTTCTAAAAAAAAAAAAAATATCGGAGTCCATTTTGAACCAATTATATCCAAACTGGGAATGTTGTCAATAAAAATCGACAAACCGTGTTTAGAAGCAAACTAAGCTATTTTTAAATATTTCATTCGTTCCATTATAAAAAGGCCAAAAGCTGGTTCTGAGTTATAGATTTATTACACATGTGCACTGGGAAACCATGTGAATCTTCCATTTTAATTATGGGATGTGTTCAGCAAACTTATGTAAAACACTACGATATACATTTTTGTGGAACTATTTAACCATATAACTCTTCAATAAAAGGGAGTTTTTGGCCCAGTTTTAAAAAGGGACTAAAAAGGCCCATAAATTGAAGAGTTAGACTCTAGAGGGTTAAAATGTAAACAGAAACGTTCCTCGTAGTGTTCGCTGATCACATCCTATACCGAAAATTGAAGATTCACATGGTTTCCTCTTAAAATACAGGTTTGTGGGACTTTTGAGCGCCAAATCTGAATAAGTATGAAATTAACCCTGAAACACATTTTGAGTTTTGACTTATTTCTGGCATTGAACTATAATTTGCAACTTCAATGGCTTGAGAGACTTATAGTAGAATTTCCTGGCAAATATTTTTGTAGAACATCTTAACCCTCTAACTCTTCAGCTAAAGGGGCTTTTGGGCGCCTCTTAAAAAAGAGATATAAACTACGGTAAGCTGGAGAGTTAGAGGGTTAAAATGTTTCGCAAAATATATGCCATAACATTTTACTATATGTCTCTGAAGACATCAAAGTTTAGAGTTTAGGTTCAATGCTAGAAATAAGTCAATACTTAACCCTCCAACCGGCCTAAGCTTTTTTGCAATGAAATTTATACCATGTGTTCCTCATGAAAAATAAACAATAAGTTCTTATACAAAATTTTTTTTCGTTGCCTACTTTAGGCGATATGGGCCAAAAGAGTTTTAGGGTGAATCTCGAAATCTAGCGCATAAAAATTACTAGGTTTAGGCACAAATTTCTTCTCTTACCAAGATGTAATTGCAATAAAAACATTACATTTTTTGTGCTGTTACTTAAGAGGATATAGCGATTTTCGTTTTTCGAAAAACGCGAAATTGAGCGAAAACGCACCAAAACTTCAATATATATTATATATTGGTATAGGTAGCAAACTTATAAACTTTGCTACCTATACCAAATATATTCTTTTTGCCAAATTTCAGAAAAATCCGTTCATTCGTTTTGAAGTTAAGGCTATGTCTTTTAAAGGTATCCTTATAGAATCCTGTGCGTCCTTGGACCAAAGTAAGGAACTTTTTGAATAGCTTAAGCTACAATCTTACTTCATGGTCACTATCAATTGTTTTAGTCAATTTAAATATTTTTTTAAGATTTTTGAAAATTTTGGTTGTTTTAATATATTTAATTTTTAAACTTTTACGAAATTTTATCTTTGACACTTTCTCGCTTCCAAACCGTGCATTGTATACAAAAAAATTCTTCACAAAAAATTTAATAAATTTTGTTTTCTGTTGAAAAAGGATAATTTCTTATTATAAAATACTACTTTGGCGCATTTCTGGTCAATTTAATATACCCCGCCTGGAGGCGGGCTTGCCGGTTAGAGGGTTAAAATGTGTCTAAGAGTTAATTTCGTGCTTATTAAAATTTGGCGCCCAATATAGCACCCATATGTGCAAAAGTGTTCTTTTTCACTTCCACATGCACTTTACGGTAGATTGGCCATAAAAACCCCGCGAAAATTTATCCTCTCGGATTAAAACAAGCAATTCACCTGCCGCTTTTAGCCCTAAAATTAGTTCAAAATTTCTTTGCGCTATAACTCTTAAACTAAAGGTTTTGCAGAAAAATATAAAATAGGCATATCTGCAGGTAATAATGTGGCTAATATTTTTCTCATACACACATTTGACGTATAAATGATGCGTCATGTCATGGTGATTTAAGTGGTTAAATACAAATTTTGATTTTAACCACTTAAATCATCATGATGCGTCATTGCTACATCAAAAGTGTGTATGGGAAAATTGCTAGCCACATTATTGCCGGGAGATATGCCCATTTAGAATTTTTCTGTAAAACTTTTACTTTAAGAGTTATAGCGCAAAGAATATTTGCACTAATTTCAGTCCATTTTTGGAGCTAAAACCCGCGGATGACTGGCATGTTTTAATCCGAGAGGAACAATTTTTGCGGGGATATTATTTGTTATAGCCAATCTACCGGAAAATACGTGGGCAGGTGAAAAATAACACGTTTGCACATTCCATATACTTCATGGGTGCTCTAATATAGCTATTTTAAAATATTTATATCACTTAAGAAATTAAATTTTCTCAACTTTTTGTAACACATTTCTCAAAATATTTTTCCTTTAAATTCTCTACCTTTTTGTTTGCTTTAAACCATAATCATTTTGACATTAAACCCTTCCCGCTTAACCGAAGTCAAAGTTACACATCTTTTCAGACTAAACACTTTTCATAAACTCTCAAATATCTATACCTTTTTTCACACATTTATATGATAAATGTTAAAACACTTTTGTTGTAATTTATCATGTTAAGTGCTAAACGTTATAAAATACGAACAACAAAAAGAAAATAACTGTTTTCATACACTTTCAAACCTCAAGAGTAACATTTTTAGTATATTAACAGTAATTCATAATATAATTCTTCCTTTTGTTAGCAGGTTTTTGCCCTCAGACTCCTTAGCAGGGGTGTGTATTCTGTCTGACTGCAAAGTCTCTGCGGATGAATATTATTTTGCATAGTAATTAAATTTTTCATACAGCAGTTAATGTAAAGTTAACTATTCAGCACAAGTTTTTCATATATTATTTAATTTTCCTTATAAAGAAATATTTATTAATGAAAGTTGTAATATTCATGAATATTTAATGAATAAAAGATTTGTGTGTGTACGAGTGTATGTGATAGTAAGTTACAAAATAGAATTTTCTATTTCAAAATTGTAAGGTAAGGTTGGGCAAATAAAGTCAATTGAAAAATTAAATCACTAAGCAAAATAAGAGGAATTAATAAAATAATTCTAACGCTGAATGTTGTTAACGTACGAAGCTGTAGTGTTAGCGCTGCAAACTAATAATTGGGGTTCAATACCTAGATCGAATTTACCAAAACTATAAAAAACTGGAAATTTCCTTTCTTATAATTTTTTCCTCTTAATAGCAAACCAATCCAAGGAATTATGATTGATATTAGTGATCTGATTGGGTAAATATTGTTATTAAATATATATTCCGAATTTTTTGCGACATTACTTGAATTCGATCAAACTTTGAAATCTATCAACCCTACTGTATATACCACTCACAATAATTGTTCCTTAAAATCTATTGGATATGCACATTATAACAACTTAAAATCAGTTAAATAGAGGACTACTTACTTTTCATTTAAAACAATTGTATTTTGTCGTTTATTACACTCACAATATTTTATCGTTAAAAAACAACCTAAAATACATATTAAATTAATTGAAAACACAATTAAAAAAAGGACTACTGATTTTTCATTCTATTCAAACCATTTTGCTATTTATTTTCAAACATTGTTTGAACAATCCATAAAAGAAATAAAAATAATTGAAAAGTCTGTTAAAACAAAACATAAAAAACTTGTGGTTTGTTTTTTCATATTTGAAAATTTTTTTTTTGTTTGAATTTTCAAAACACTTTACACACAACACACACGTTCATATTTTTATTGGCTATGTTTGTGTGTATAAGTAAAGAATTTCTTGTAATTCGAATTGAAATAATTTTGATTATATAAACAAACTATTTGAACAAAAAAGAAAACCGAAAATATTTGAAGTTTTTGTTTTAAAACAGAAAACAACGAAATTATTTGAATTAATTTTTCTAAAAATAGAAATCTAAAAATACAATATTTGACTGATAATATCAACTCCTACAGACGATGCATATTTTTTGTAGTTTGTTTTTTATTGATTGATAAAAAAAGTTAAACAATATGTTTCAATGTATTTTAATTAATTTTTCAATTGAAAACAAACTTTACCTATTTATTACTTTTCAAATAAACCTCAATCGGTTATGGAAAATATATTGTGAGTGTATTAATTGTTAATTATACAGTAAAACGCGAATAAAAATTACGGTGTTCTGACAATGAGTTCTGGTAGAGGAGACCAAAAAAAAAAAACAATACACGTGTGTCGGCATTTTGAAAGATCACATCGGAATTTTATTTTAGGGGTGGTTAAAATGTTCCCCTTTTTCAAATATTTATTGTGAATCGGCATAGGAAACTATGTGAATCTTCCATTTTAGGTACAGAATATGTTCAGCGAAATTATGTAAAACACTATGAGAAAGGCTTTTGTAAAACATTTTAACCCTATAGCTCTGCAATTGAAGGTAGTTTTTTGGCCCGTTTTTTTAAAGGGGACAAAAAAGACCCGTAATTTAAAGAGCTAGAGGGTTAAAATTTTCCCCGTAGTGTTTTACATATGTTCGCTGAACACATTCTATACCTAAAATGGAAGATTCACATGTTTTCCTCTCATAATCCAAGTTTGTTGGACATTTGAGCTCCAATTCTGAATAAGTACAACCTTCAAACACATTTTGAGTTTTGACTTATTTCTGGCATTAAAGTTAAATTTTCAACTTTGTTGCCTTCAGACACTTATAGTAGAATTTCATGATAAATATTTTTGCGAAACATTTTGACACTCTTGCTCTTCAATTAAAGGGACTTATTTGACCCCATTTGAGAAAGGGCCATAAAAGCACCGTAAGTTGAAGAGTTAGAGGGTTAAAATATTTCGCAAAAATATTTGTCGTAGAATTTCAGTCTCAGCAGACATCGAGGTTGAAAATTTAACTTAAATGCCAGAAATAAGTCAAAACTTAAAATGTGTTTAAGGGTTAATCTCGTACTGATTCAGAATTGACGCTCAAATGTCCAACAGACTAAGATTTTAGGGGCAAACCATGTGAATATTCCATTCTAGGTATAGGATATATTCACCGAACTTATGTAGAACACTACGAGGAACATTTTTGTGGAATATTTTAACCCTCTAGCTCTTAAAATTACAGGTCTTTTTTGTCCATTTTAAAAAACGGGCCAAAAAAGTAACTTTAATTTCAGAGCTAGAGGATTAAAATGCGAATCTTCCATTCTAGGTACAGGATATATTCAGCAAACTTATGTAAAACACTATGGGGAATATTTTTGTGGAACATATTAACCCTCCAGCTCTTCAACTTAGAGGTCTTTTTCGACCCTTTTTAAAAAGGGGGCAAAAAAGTCCCTTTAATTATAGAGCTAGAGTGTTAAAATGCTCCACAAAAATGTTCCTCGTAGTGTTTTACATAAATTCTCTGAACATATCCTATACCAATTTTATTGCGATATCATGATATCGCTGACATGCAAGCGGCTGTTGCAATGATGCCAGCCATCTAATGTCAATTTTCGTCTAAATTTAAATTTTTTCTAAAATTTTGTAATAAAAAAATTACAGAAATTTTGGTTTGTTATTTATTATTTGTAGTTAAAAATTAATATTTGATAAAATTTTGTGCTTTTCGAATAAAAAATTATGATATTTCTTATCCATGAAATGGTCAAGTGTTTTCCAGCACAGTTCAATTGATATTATTTTGACGTTTCACTGCAATAGTTTTGATATTTCATATCAAATAATTCATTAAATGGTTAAGAACTGTTTGTTTTTAATGAAAATGTTAACTTAGTGTTTTAATTAATACCTAAGCTTTATATATTTGTGTATTTTGTTTATTGAATGACTAATAGAAACTGATAGTCCTTTGTAATTTAACTATTTATTCAATTGAAACATTTTTAATGATTTACTTTTTCAATAATTAGGGAACCTTTACGGTAAATATATTTTGAGTGTACAAAACTTATCTCTAATAACTAGCTTACTTCATCTTGTTGATCTTGAAATCTTCCCCTTTGTTTATTTAGTTTTAACGAAATTTTCTTTGCACTTGGTTTTAAAAGGGAGGTTGCCTTAGTTAGAATATTGTTCAACCTCAAGTCCAAATTCTAGTATGGTGTTGTCATATTAGATTTGATTTCTTTTAAAAAGGTTTATCAACAAATTTATGCATTTTTAAATATAAGTTAAAGTTTCAAGAAAACCAGTAAATTTTCCATAAGAGGTCGAAATAATTTCTGTTTCTAAAAAAATGATTAATTTCACAAAATTTCTTTAAATCTAACTAAATCTCCCTTAGTGTTCCTTCCCGCCTAAGATTTAACTAAAAGAAATATTGCATCAACTGAAACAACAAAAAAATCACTGAACTTTCTTTAAAAGTTTAATTTTTACCCTAGAAAAATAAAAAATATCAGCAAAAAACATTAAGAAACTTCTTTCATTTCTTTAATTTAATACTCGTACTTCATTTCACCGACTGTAATAAAATCACTGTAATAAAATGGTATTTTTCTTTTATTAAAATACTTTTTCAACAAATTGACATTCATTTTGTTAAATCAGAGGGTAGCAAAGAAAAATAACGTGGAGAAAATCTAGGAAATAATAATTGAAAACCAAAAACAATGTTAATTAAAAAACTCTTAAGAAGGGTGAAGTTGACGACTGCTAACAGTTTTAAGATAAGTTTTAATTTTAAAAAAAGTTCAATAGATTTTTTTTGTGATAAGTAAAATTGTTTAACGAGAAAGAGTTTAAATTTTTTTTTATTTATATTGAAAAACGTCGAAAAGAAATTTAATATAATACTGATTTATTTTTAACCTAGTAAAATTATTTTCTGCTTGATGATGAAATGATGATAATGATGATGATGTTGATGAAAACAAGCAGAAAATATTTTTACTTATATACTTTTACCTCTAGTTGCCACATTTTTTATCCGATTTTCATAAGTAATACCTTTCTGAAAAAGTTGTAATGTTATATTGTTTACAACTTTATTAGTTGGTTCAAAAAGCCACCGCAAGATGGCGCTAATCTAGCATTTATTAGAAAATTGTAAAAATTGAAATTTGGACGCCTCGAAAATGATTTTTTTGATATGTCGTAGTGGAACTTTTTTTTCCTCATGCCAAAAGCTATTGAAAAATCGATGGCACAATATCGATTGCTAGATCGACCCACCCTAACATACATATTATCATTTTTCATAAATTGATGTTGCCTTGACTGGGGATCGAACCTACACAATAACCATTTTATGAACTATAACCATAATGATAACGCTGATTTTTCCCTCGTACTGTATCCCGGGTTTTTGAAAATATTCTAAAGTAATTGAAGGTTAATTAGCGGTTACAAAAATTGGTTTGAGAACAACTCTTATCGAAAAATAATCGATTCCATCACTTAATACCAGAACTGGCTTTGGTTTCATACTATCTTATATTTTGGTTGTGTAGAATGCATTTCGGAACTAATGTCATAGAAACGGTTCTAGTAGAAATTGTTCTAGAAAAGATGAAGTTGGAAACAAACTATAAAACCTAAATTAAATTTATAAAGAAAAGGAACATTTAAAAAAAAAATTATCAAAACAAGACGGGTTGGCATTTTTAAAAATCAAATATTGTTTTAAAAGTCTCAAATATTCAAAAGGTAAAAGTCCATTTTTTTTTGAGAAAAATAAATATTTTGCTCATACATTGAAAAGATAAAAATTAATTTTATTTTTTAAGAAAAATAAATATTTTGCTAAAGTGTTTCTCTAAAATTTGCTTAAAAATATCTTCCCCTATTATTAAGTTTTATTTAAATTGTACTCGTTGATTTTGCTAAAAAAAATGGGTCAAGCCTATAAATGAGTTATTAAAAGGAAGTACCTACAATTACAATTACACATACTCAACTCGTATACAACTACATAAATATATACTCAGTAGGACAAGTACCTAAAAAAAACACCGTGTTGCAATAAACAGCTATATGTATTAGTATTATAGTATAAATGATGAATAGGCTATGAAAACTGAAACCCCTATATGAACTAAAATATGTTTTAACATTCTTTATAGTATAATCAGGCTCAATGCAAGATGCTCACGTACTGTTACGCGCTCTCTCACTGGCTCTAGCTGAGATTTGAAGAAGTTAAATTGCAGCTAATGGGTTTAGTTTTTTGATTATATTTTTTAATATTATGAATTTTTGTTGAAACAATTTTTAATATTTATTAAAATTTTACAATAAAATTTAACCCATCACCCCATATTAAAATTTCTTCAAATGTCGGCCAGAGCCAGTTAACAGAGAAAGAGACACATGCATTCTCTTGAGATTCTATGCTCGTTGGTATAATGAATAAAACTTGAATGACATTTTGTCTTTATAAACCAGAGCAAACTGTGAGCAAGTACTACCAAATTACACTGAGTGCGAGTAAGTACTACTAAAATAAAGGGTGAAACACACACTTTTACTGAAATACTAACAACCAGCATATAATATTTATAAAAAATTAGGTTAAAGAGAAAGTTGTAGTAAAGAAAAAGTAACATTTTAATGTTTTACAATTAATTTTACAAGAGTAAAGTTTATTTAAACCTAAAAAGTACTATAGAAATGTAGTGTAGTTAGTTAAAAATCTTAAAAGGTAAAAAAGTGAAATAAAAGTTTCGACTTTATACAAAAAAAAAAAAAATCCTTTAACACCTGTGTGTAAAAAGGAGTTAAAGAAAGTTAAATGAAAGGAAAAGGATTTTGGTGTTAAATTAACACATGTTTGAAAATGTTGTTTAAAAAATATATGTTTGAGTTCTCTTTGCTTTTATTTACTAACAGTTTTTTTGTTTTAAAGATATTATCTAAGGTGTTAAAGTATTTAAACCAGTATGCTTCTTTTTATGTAAATACTACTTGTAATTAGTTAATGAAACAACGGCATTGAAAAGGATTTTTTTAAACCTTTGAACATATTTGAATACTTAAACATATTTTTTAGAAAAATTTTATACTGATTGGTCATAGTTTACTTAGTGTAGAGTAATGAATAAATACAATACTTGGAAACTGAAAAAAATTTTAACCATTAGCTTTTTAATAATATTTACTAATTGCCAAAAAAAACAGGTCTTTGAAATATCCTATGTCCAAATACAAAATCTATGACATCAAAAACAATTTTATTTTATTTGACTTTTGAAGCTCAAGGTATAAATTGTTTTTAAAAGTTTTTTTTATATAAAACTTTCTTATCTGACAATATTTCGAATAGCATCGCTATTCATCATCAGGGGTAAACATTCAATATACATCCGAATGATCAATAGCGATGCTATTCGAAATATTGGCAGATATAAAAGTTTTCTATAAAAATAACGAAACTAATGAAAGCAATTTATGATCACTTCGCAGACTTATAAAAGACTCAAAAGTTATTTATGTTTAAAATGAAAATTTTAAGGGTCACTAACTGGTATCTGATATAACCCAGTGTAGAAACGGTAATGACATATCATTATTTTTTGGAGTACCAGTAATGACACCCACTTACCTTCTGCATTATTTTAAAACATATAATAATGAGTTACTGATAATGACTTATTTTTATCATTATTTCATATAGAAAATAATTTTTTAGATTTTTTTGAAAATTTTTTGAAATCTATTTTTAGACTCAATATTTTTTAAACACTGGTAAGGATATATGTAACCACATATTTTTTGATTTTTTCTATGCTGGCGAGTAAGCTTACTTGTGTGCAGCAGGTCAATTATGTTTTTATCTATTAAATATTATATGTCGATATAGCTCAGATGGTAGAGCTGTTGACTGGCAATCTGTAGACCCAGGTTCGATTCCCGCACCAGCAAATTTTATTTAAAAAAAAAAAAATACAATAAAAAATATTTTTTTTTATATAATTAATTTTTTTGAAAATCAATTTTTAGACTCATTATTTTTGTCAGTACTGGTAAGCACATAGGTAAGGATATATTTTTTGATTTTTCGTAAGCTGGTGTGTAACGACAACTCATTATTTTTCGCGACATCGCCATATAATGGTAATAAGAAATGTAATAACAAAAGTAAGTAGTTACCATTACAAAGTATGTAGTTACATAACCACATATCTGGTAATGATTTTCTACACTGGGAAGATTTTAAAAATTCAAAAAGGCGAATATAATATGGTGGATGGCTTTTTTAAAGAAGTAATAGCATGGGAATTGTCAAATTTGTCCAAATTTAAAATTATTTTTGATTATGTTCCATTTATTGATTTTCGCCAATTATAATTTTTTATTTTTATGCAGGATTAAAAATTTTTTTTTTGATTTACGAATTAATTTTAGAGAATTAAAAAAAATATAAAAATAATTCGTGCGAACTATCTTTATATTTTTTGATTCGCGAATTTATAACTCAGCTTTTTTTATCATCTTTGAAAATAATTATTTTGATCAATTCTTCAAAGCTCTGATTTGATTTATACTTCGGGAAATATCTCTTAAACCAAATTATTCAGTCATATCAAAATTGAATCGATGCAAATTATACCAAATCATTATATCACTTTGTTGAATATCAAATCATTCATTCAAAATTATTTTAAAATATTTTTTATTCGTTCGAAAGTTGTTAAAAATAATTCAACGAAAACCTTCTCTTGCATTTTTTGGCCAAACTGATTTTCTTAACTCACTGTAAACAAAACAAATAGCACTTGTGCATCAAAACCTTGTGAGTACGTTTTTACTAAAAAAATCTCAAACTTTATTATAGTGTTGCCAGATTTTAGCTATTGACGTTAGTATTGCCAGTTCCCGAAATATAAATAGTATCGTATATATTCACATATTAGATGATAAAACAATATATTATATATGACTACATATTATTTTTTTTGATCGGGTTGTTACTAAAAAGTTCCTGTTTTTATTTCCACTTTAGGTTTTTTCTTTTTGCCCATTTTGCCGTATCGACTTGTTCATCCCTGCCTTACAAATAATTTTTAGTAATGCAGTTACTTTTCTTTATCTATCTCTTCTACAAATAAATAAGTTCTTTGTAACAGAAATATAAAACGAGATGATAAGTAAATATTATATTAATTTTTGAAACCAATTTGTTTTCTCTAACAACAAGGAAGTGGTGCAAGTGATAATTGAAAACTGTTTAACTTCAAGCAATGACAGATTAAAAGTTTAATCAGTGATACAGACGACACCTAACAGATTTTATTTTTTTTAATTTCTCTTTTTTTTTAAAAAATTTATTAAAATATTAAAACTATCATACTCTGATATATCCTGTTGTGTATGTCTATGTAAGTTATACGATATAATATATTAAAATGCCCTTAGGATTTGTCATTTGTAATGCCATATGGACTTTAACAGCAAGAGAAAAGAATCCCAGTTTCTGTGATTTTTGCAACAAAAAAAAAAAAAAAAAAAAAAAAAATAAGAAAAAATAAAAAATGGAAAAAATCAGTATTTACAAGTATGTTGACACTTTTGTTGTTTTTTTTATATAATACTCATATTGTATTTATCCTCTATCGCCTTATAGCACCTATCGAAGTTTTTGAAGAAAACACTATATAACAAATTTCCTGTATTTCTGTTTAACAATGTAAAGTTATAAAAAAAAATATGTTGCAAACAAGATAAGAATAGTTACTTTCTTCTTTAATAGAATAGAATAAAAATTTTCGAAAACACTCAAGAACATAGATTTAATTTAATTTAATTTTTAATTTAATTTTTATTGGTTTCCAAAACAACAAGATTTACAATCTTATGATTATAGTAATGGATTTTTACAATGTTGAGTTAAAAAATGTATGAAGGGATATGTTTAGATATGTTTAGTTAAAAGCTTTATATGTTAAACGTGAAGAACTTATTTAATAAATCCGAAAGCTGGACTATTTTTGGTTGTTTGGTTGAAGTGGCGGCTCACTCCCTCGTGAATCCGTTTGAAACACTACACCACTCATAAGGAGCTAATATCCGGAGAACTAAACCCAAGTCGAGAAATTAAGACTACGTATAAGATTAATCCTAATAAGCTAATCCTAATAATCCACATATCACCGACAGGTCGTCCAGTATATGATCGCCCAGAGTTCTTTGACGGGTGCCCTATATTTCTGGTCAATCAGAAGTGTGATGATTTACTGTCTCCTCTTCACCTGATAGAGGATTAAATTGTTCCGCACAAATATGTGTCATGAAATTCTACTATAAGTCTCTGCAGAGATCAAAGTCTAAAGTTTGGGTTCAATGTCAGAAATAAGTCAAAACTTAAAATGTGTTTAAAATCAAATTTCATTCTTATTCATAATTGGCGCCCAATAGAGCACCTATATGTGCAAAAGTGTTATTTTTTCCCCAGCCCATGCACTTGGACGTAAATTGGATGTTAAAAGTAATATCCCCTCGAAAATTGATCCTCTCGAAATAAAACAGGCCACTAACCCGCTGCTTTTAGTCTTAAAAATGGACTAAAATTATAAAATTAGTTTAAATCTTCTTTGCGCGCTATTACTCTTAAAGTAAATGTTTTACGGAAAAATACTAAATGGGAATATCTACAGGCAATAAAGTGACTAGCATTTTTCTCATATATACTTTTGATGTTTTAGTGACGCGTCGTGGTGATTTAAGTGGTTAAAATCAAAGTGATTTAAGTGGTTAAACACAGATTTTGAATTTAACCACTTAAATCACCATGACGTGTCATTGATATATCAAAAGTGTGCATGAGAAAAATGCTAGCCACTTCATTGCCTGTAGATATCTCCATCTAGGATTTTTCTGCAAAACCTTTATTTTAAGAGTTATAGCGCAAAGAAACTTTTAGCTAATTTTAGTCCATTATTAGGGCTAAAAGCCCTGTGTGTCCTGTTTTAATCCGAGGGGAGCAAGTTTTGCAGGGATATTATTTCTTACGCCCACTCTACCGAAAAATACGTGGGGAGGTGAAAAAAATACTTTGGCACATTTCATATCATTTCATCATTCATGGGTACTCTAATGTCGATAGATTCTACTCTGCCAAGAAACCGTAGCAGTAAGTCTCGTTGTACTGCTAGCATCACATATAAGTCAATGGAAAGCCTCGTATTGAGAGCTTCAGAGGGGCCAGATCATATAATTAAATTACAGAGAACAAAAATTTAAAAAATTCGATAAGGCCAACAGGATGGAATACGTATTTCTATCCTGCTGGCCTTATCGAATTTTTTTCAATTTTTATTCTCTGTAATTTACTTGTATGATCTTAAATCTAACAAAAAAAACATTAATTTAGATTTTAGAGTTCGGAACAAAAATTTGCTAATAAAAATGTTTTATCTATGTTTTATCTCATGAATTTAGCATTTAAAAAAAAAATATAGTTACACTGATAGAAATAAACCAGTAAAAATAGCATAAAAAAAACTACTAAATATTTTTTAAAAAATTACACAAAAAAACTGTTGAAATTAGCAGATTTGTTTTACCTAATTACCAGTAATGTAAGAATAGCTTTAATTTTTTTCTTTTTTTGCTTTGTTTTTAAAATAAAATATGCACTAAATTACTTTTCTCTATGTAGTGAAACCACAAATGGCTACATTTAATACACAATCAGTTGACATCATTGTTGGCGCTGTATTGTTGAAACTATTTGTTGCAGTAAGTAGCGTTGCCAGAGGTAGTAGCAAAAGTAATCGTTAGTAGTGAAAAACTTGTATTGTTGGTATGTATGCCTCAATACATTTAAATGAAGGTGTACATTCTTTGTGGAAAATATCAACAAGCAGCAACAAGAGCAAGGTATCATTGTTGTTTAGCTGGAAGCATTTTTTATTTTTATTACTTTGCAACATTATGTTTTTCATCCAAAAGTATGGTTGCAAGCATATTGTACTATAAACTTACTTTACACACACTATGCCCCTCAAAGTGAAAAAAGCATTTATGTTAACTACTAGTAAATATAATGGCTATGAAAAATGCACAGAATAAAAGTTTTATTAAAAATAAAAAGCACTTAAATTTATACCTGTGCTTATAGAGTTTTACGCATATTTTTCTGTTAAACAACAAAGACATAAAAAAAACAAGTTGAAGCAATATTTAGTGTTATTAGCAAAATTTTTATAAAATGTTAACTTTAATGATTTTTAATAAATTTAAAGTAGTTTTTACAAATTCTAAAAAAAAGTTAATTTAATTATAAAGGAAAAACTATATTAACTTGAAAAATTTGCATTTAAATTGTTTAAGTTTTGTTTAGAGATTCTATAAAATGTGTAATTTTCTGAAAGGAAAATAAAATTGCAGAATTGATTTCTGGATGAAGTGAAATATAAAACACTTAAGGTTAATCATAAGCTGTCTTTAAGAACCCATATTAAAATCTAAATATATATGAATATACATGATTATATATGGAAATATATGTTCATGAATAATTTTGTATATGACCATACATGACCTCATATATGAACATATATTATTAGATCCGAAATTAAAATATAAGGCCGTATATGATCATATATGCTCATATATGATTCATATAGGCTCATGTATGTCCTAAAATTTCGGATCCGAAGTTATATGGTCATATATGAAATCATGTATGATCATATAACTATGCAGGGACCACCCAAGTAAAAAAGTTTTGATATGGTCATATATTATCATATAAAATTTTGTATAATTATATATTAGAACATATATACTAAAGATATAATTATGTAAAATTTTACGAAATTATATCCTAAATATATAACTATATCTTGTTATATATTACACAATATATAGTGCGACCTATTACAATATCCAATTATATATAGACCTATATATAGTTACATATGCGTCACATAATTATGTATAATTGTATCGAATTATATACCATTATATCTAGTTGGATATGATTATATTATATTTGATACATTTGGATGAGGACAAAATCCGGATAAAATTGTATCAAACCATAAAATTATATCTAATATGATCATAATAAGATCTAATTTGATAAAATTAGATGTTCTCATTTTTCGGATATAATTATACATATATAATATCAAAAGTCATATAATTTTTTTTAGTAGGGCCATCAAGACCATCATGTATGTTCATATATATTTAGATCATAGTTATTGTAAAAATTTAAAGCATAAAATGATAAAATTGTTTTTCTTTTTAATTTAAGAGAACTGGTGCGTATACGTAATATACGAACGTTTCAATATTACACGTATTTTGGTTTTAGTATAATATAAACAAAAATTTATTTTAATCATTTACATTATAATACTTTTCGTATTAAGTATTTAAATCTTCTGTTGTAAAGTTTCAAAAATCCACCTAAGTGTTTACATATTGTAGAAAGATTGCAATATTGCTAACATACATCGTTTTAGTATAAAGAAAAATTAATATTAATCATACGCATTGTAAAACTTTTAGTATAAAGTGTTAAAATCTTGTTTTATGTACAAAAATATGGTAATTTATTCTAGAAATTTTGTTGCATTTCTATTACAAAGAAACTTTAATACAGCATTCACATATGTTTTGCTGTTTCAATTAAAACTTCCTTTAAAATAAATCTAAGGGAACAAATTGTTCTAAAGTAAGTGCAGCAAATTTTATGATGAAATACAAATTATTTAATGACTTTACATATATGAAGCATTTCATAACAACGGTCCATCTAAGAAATAGTATATTCTGCTAATGGAAAATGGGATGGTATTAAATATACATGATCATATAGGGGCTTGTATATGATTATATATAGCTATGGCTGTTCATATATGTCCATTAGACCGTACCTCAAAAAAAAAGTCCGCTGTACATCGTCCAATCTAAATTATTTTTGCAAGAAGGTTTCAAAAAAAAATTTTTTTTTGCCGAATGTAGGGCTCCCCGACTAAAAAAGTTTTCATATAATCTTATATGATTTGATATAAATTTAAATGTTTATATGCGTGGCTTTACACAACCATATACATTTATATTAACACTTTGGTTTTATAAATATGTTTGATATAACGTTATATATAATCATATGCGATTTGGTCTCCAGCCATATATTAAGAGATCTGCAAATATAGTTCATACATAATTATATATAATGGCATATAAGCTTTTATAAACCATATAATATCAAAATATATAACAAAGTTAATAGAAAATTGTATTAATTTTATATATAATTATATCTGACATGATATCTAATTATACAAAATTTTATAAAGTTTAATTGGAATTTTAAATTAAAAATAAAAATTAGAAAAACATATGTTGAAATAAATATGGTTTAAGTTCAGTTATTTTTTCCGTGAAAAAAAATTAATTCTGAAAGTTATTTTTTTATTTTATAAGACAGTTGTTCCGACAAATTTTTGTAATGTTTTATTTTGTCAGCTATTTCCAAGTTTATTAAAAAAAAATTTTCTAAACATTAAGCATTAGTATTTAATATGAATGAAAATAAGTGATCTCAACAATATTTACTAAAATTTTATTTGAAAATCTTCATCAAATTATATGTATTAATATATAATTTGATAATTTCAACAGTTAGGGGTAGTAGAATTCGTTTTAGAGGTATGGTTCCTTCGGCAAAGTTTCTTATTTTGATCCCTAGAATACGATTTTCACTGAGCCATGGGCGATTATTAAATCGACCCGCCCTAACATACATATATAAATGTTTATAATTGAATTCAACTTATATTTTTCAAATAGTTGGGAAAATACTCTTTATTAAACTAAAAATAATTTTCCCCCTTAAATGCATGGTGTAGCCATTTGGCAACATACCGGTTTTTTAATAAAAAAAAACCCACTTGATGCACAAAACTGCATTTTTGGGAATTGGGGGCCCCTTCTGTACATAGTGTTCCTATAGTTTAGTGCAGAATTTTTAAACAGTTAGAGTAAAAATCTTAGTTTTGCTCTGTATATTTGTGAAAAATCTAAAACACGCGTTTTTTTACAAAAAGTGTAATATTCAAAAATATTTGTTTAAATATTTAAAGTGATATTCTCGCAATAAAATTCATTTTGGCGACAAGAAATTTTGTCAATTTTTTTTTCTTATATACGTTAAAATAATCACAATTTAGCTATTTGGCAAAAAACCATATTTTTCAATAAAAATCACCTTTTTTAAAAATAATTTTTTTTGGTACTTTTCTTGAAATGTACACGCCTGTAGAAATCATATATAAAAAAATGGTTAAAATCGAAGAGATCATGCATTTAAGGGTTAAAAAAATAAATAAGGGGAGAAATTTTTTTTTCTTTGTGGAATTAAAAGCCGAAATAAATATTTTTACTTTAAATTTAAAAATAAAAATTAGACAAACATATGTTGAAATTAATATGGTTTAAGTTCATTTATTTTTCCGTGAAAAAAAAAAAAATAATTGTGAAAGTTAATTTTTTATTTTATAAGAAAGACACACATTTTGTAAGAAAGACCAAAACTCTAACCTAGAAAAATTTGTTCCGACAAATTTTTAATTTGTAATGTTTTATTTTGTCAGCTATTTCTAAGTTTATTAGCAAAAATTTTTCTAAACATTAAGCATTAGTATTTAATATGAATGTAATAAGTGATCTCAACAATATTTACTAAAATTTTCTTTGAAAATCTTCATCAAATTATATGTATTTATATATAATTGGATGCAGTTAGATAGACCCATTTTTCGGATCAAATTGTATCAGGTGAGATAACATGCTTATCTCGCTTGATATAATTATATATTCCAATATTCGGATCAAATTAGATATGGACGTATATATGGGTTTATATATGGTGATAAATGATTATATAACATCTTTTTTAGTCGGGTCGCCATTTTACATTTTTCGTTATATCTTTGGCAATTACAGTCGGATCTTAAAGTATGATATATCGATGTTTTTCTCTCGAGGGGAGCAATGCTTTGTTCTAAGGGCCATTTATTTCAAGTATCCCGTTCTAGTATTTACCCACCAGACCTCAGTTGCTACCACCCTAATGTACCACCCTAATATCAGAAAATTAAAGCTTGCAAATAATCATTAAACTTTGACTCAGGAAGTTTTTCGATAAACCCAGCAGATTGTGTTTTATTTTTTTGGTTGCCGAATGTAGGGGTCGCCTTTTTAAATTTTTTATCATTTGATTTTTCCTTTATAGCAAAATACTGGTCTCCTCGAGGCAATAAAATCGATATATCACACTTTCAAATTCGACTTTAAATGCCGAAGCTATAACGAAAAATATAAAATTAAGGCCACCCCTACGTTAAGGCAAAACATTTTTTTTTTTTTGGAATTGCCTTGCAAAAATACTTTATATTTGAAGGTGTACCGCTCACTTTTTTTTTTGCCTGTAAGTTGGTACGGTCTAGTAATCATATTGGCTTCTTGGTGTTTCATAAAAATTCTGAAAAATAAGTTTTTATTTTAATTATGTATTATTATATTATTTAAGTAATTTGTTGGTTGTTTTGAATTTAATAAAATATATGTGTTCCTGTATTCAATTGAAATTTCAGTTATTTTTGAATACATTTGTAGCGAGCTTTGCACACAAAATATGTTAAGTGTATTCTTTATTGTGATTTAAAACATTTTTGTTATTAAACACATTTTATTTATAATAAAATTATTAAATATTTCTTAAATTCCTTTTTTATGTAAATTTAATTTTACATTTGATTGCTTAGTGAAACCATTTCAAAGCATTTGTTTCTGCAAAAATAAAATAGCAAAAAACAAATTATTATTGACCACTTTCTATAATAATTGATGATGGTTTTTACCAATAATCAAACATATTTACAAACACAATTGTTAGAGCTCAGAATGTGAGTATTCAAGCCAAAAATATATTATATTAAAAAGAAAACAAGATATTCAAACCTAAATTGACCATAACAATATTAAGGAAATTTGTTATATAAATTTCTGTAAATATAGATTATTTTAATATTTGGCTTACAAATACCAACTAAATTCAGATAAGCAGAATTTTGTTTAGCATTTATTGAATCATTTTTAAAATACTTTAAGTTATAGAGTCAGTATTATATTCAGCTTTTAGTAGACATTTTTCCTTTCTTTTCATTTAAGTAGGAAATTTTGTTTAAAAAGTTCTTCCTTAAATAAAAGTTAAGTAAAAATTTTTACTAAATGTTGACTATAAAATTGGCCCATAAGAATTATTGTATAAATATAAAATATCGATTATTTTCAACTGAAAATATTTTGAACAGATGTAAACACTTGTAGTGAAATGGTTGAATAAATCACAAAATTCTCGCCTAATAAAAAAGTTTTTTTTAGAAAGTATGTTAAAAGCTTTTAAAACAGCATTTTAATATTTAAAATCTCTTAAACAACTTTTATAATTTTATTATCCTTTTTTTTTTTTTAAAGATTTTTTATAAAATTTTATCTCAATTTGAAATATATTCCATGTGTTTCGCTATGATGTGAAGAAAAAACAGTTTGAAGCTCAAAAGTTTTAAAGATTATAGCCAAAGAATGGAAAGAAAGAAAAACCAACTGGAAATTTCACTGATTTAAGCTAAACAGAAATTAAAATTTATTTTTTCTTTCAACAGAAGAATTATTTTAGAAAATCTTCTTACCCTGTTAAAAAAGCTCATAACCATTATGATTTGTTTTAAGTATAATTATTTTAGTTTTTTATATCATTTAAAATTTTCTACACATTTTTTTTTCTTTTAAATTTGTCTCTATGAATAATTAAATAAGTCTGTTTTTAAATGAGTGTTTAAGAAAAAATCTACGCAAATATATTTAACTAAGAGCAAAAGAAGTTAAAGCAAGTGGATTTATGATAAAACATTAATTTTGAAAAAAACGTACGGGATTAAATATTTAAATCGCGTAAATTTTGTTATTGCTTAGAATCAAAAGAAAGTGATTAAGGCCAAAAAGGTCGTTAGTTACCCAGCAAGGAAAAAGATGCCAAAGCGGTAGAAAGAGCACTATAAATTACGATAGATCTTTTTTAATAGAAACACTAATGATTTTAACATTAAGTTGTCATAGGAGAGGAGTATTCCCACTTAAACATTTTTCAGTAATTTTTGAACTAGTGCAAATAAACTAGTGATGATAAAAAAAAGTTTTTTATTTAATTTTTTTTTAATATGCCACTGGGTATCGAACTTGCTACCTCGAAACTGCTAATCTAATTATCTACCGCTGAACTATTCTTTGATATGAAAGTTGACTTGCATAAAAACACCAATTTTTCATTGCAGGATATTGTGCTTTATTCTCTTCAATAAAAGTACTTTTTAAACAGGTGCAAAATATGCACTGCAATTCAGTATTGTTTTCAGTACTATTCTCATAAAAGCAATAAAAAACAATTTTTCATCATTTTTATTTTATATATTTTTAAAAAATGAAAAATTAAAAAAAAATATTGAATTTAAACAAATTAATTATAAATATTAAAAAAAAAAAAAAATTGAATAAAAAAAAAATTAAATATATATTGGTCCCTTCAGGAATCGAACGATTCGAACGCGATCATATGTTTCGAAATACCACTTTTTAGGATCACTTTTAGAGCAATTATGCTTTAGAAGCAATACTTAAGTGATTTTTTGGATGTAGTTCAGAATGACTTTTAAAAGAGCTGTAAAAATGTACTCACGTTTACTGTAGAAGCAGTAGAAAAAGTGATTTTTTTTTTTAACTGTTCGGAATTACTTCCATAAAAGTAGTAAAAGAACACTAACGAATAATTTTTAAGCACTAAAGAAATGGTTTGTAAATTATGACTTCCAATTCTTTTGCTGGGATATTTATAAAAATTTTAAAATTAAAAAAATATTGAATTACACAAACTGATCATAAATGTTAATAAAAAAGATAAAAAAGATAAAAAAAATTAAAAAAATTAAAAAAAAAAAATATTGGCTCTAGGAATCGAACCCACGGTCATGTATTTGGAAATAAAAACAAAAATCACTTTTTTGGATTACTTTTAGATCAATTATACTTCAGAAGCAATACTTGTATGATTTTTTTTTGAAGTTTTTCAGAATTACATTTAAAAAAACAGTAAAAATACACTTAGGGATACTTTTAAAGCATTGAAAGAATTGGTTTGTTTTTTTTTTTGCTCGGTATGTTAATGTCGTTGTAAATTATAATCTAAAAGAGAAAACCTTCCAACACCTATAAACCTATAAAGAAGTGTTAATACATAATTGAAATATATTTAAGGTTGGCCTGTCTCTTTATTGGCCATCTCACCAGGAAAAGCTAAAAGTCTCCAAATTGTAACAAATCAAAAAAACTCTAAAATTAACAAATTTTCAAACTTGAAATGTTGAGAAAATTTCAAGTATGAAATTTTGAAAAAAATGTTCGTTTTTAAGCACCTTATGTTGTTTCGATTCGAAGTGAAAAAACTGTTATACTCCATATAAAAAAATAATTTTTACGAGTTTCAAGTGAAAATTATATAGAGTTTGTTTTCAGGCAATTTTAATGTACAAGACTATTATGTTTCTTGGGAAAAAGTGATATTTTGTGTTTATTGTGATTGTGTCTTTGTTTTAAAATTAAAAAATTGTTAATTTTTATAAATTAAATTGTAATTTGAGGCCTTTAAAGTTCGAGTGAAATTTTTCCAGGTGAAAAAAATATATAAATACTTTAAATTAAATAAGAGCTCTGAAACCAAAATAGAATCTTTTGAACGAAAAAGACAAATTTTGAAAAATAAATGAAAATAGCTAACTTCGATGAATTTCGGTAAAAATTGAAAAGTTGAATAATGATCACTAAACTCGGTTGAAAAAGTAAACTGCAATCTTGAAAATGAAGCAGTAAACAAATAGTCAAAATGGAGGAAAATCATTAGAGCCATAAAATAAAGAACAGAGTAGTATTCTCGTTGAGTTTGTAAATTAACAATTTAAATATTGCGTTCATAACTTAAAAATGCGGGATTCTTGTGGGCGCTGTGGTCTAATGGTTAGCGCGTTGGACTGTTATATGTTAGGTTGCGGGTTCGATCTCCAACCAAGGCAACATCAATTCATGAAAAATACTAATAGTATCGCTGCGTCCTCCTTCGGTGATCCCAAAGCACTTAGCCCCACCGAAGTAAAATAATATAACAGCGCTATGGACTCAAAAGCTTCAACAAAGTTCGCCAACTCTTCATCTCGCGCAATTACAGTGTTGCCATATTTGAAACCCTTCATCTTTCACCACCTTTAACTTCTTCTCTGTCCCCTTTCCAAAGGAAGCAACACGTTAATTATTAGAAATAATTTCCTGAGTGTTGCTTCTGTTAAAAAAAAAAATATCGGGATTCACAACAGATAGCGCATCTTTCACATATGGTTTGCGTCTTTAATAACTTATATGGCATTTTGTAGGGTAAACATCTATCATTTATTCTCACTTAGTCATTGAACGAAATAATGTAAACAACAACGTTTTTTTTTTTTTTGCTTAGAAAATGTTTAATTTTGGGGGTTTAGATGTGGTTCAGATGTGGTGGTTTTGACACGGAAAACAAAGACAGCCCAGGCAGAGCTTTAAAGAATTAATTCCTTTTTGGAATGAATTCCCAAAAATTTAATTCAATTCTTTAATTCAAGGAATGAATTCATCAATAAGACATTAGCAGGAATTAATTCCTGTGAATGAATTCAAAGAATTCAAATTTATAGAATGAATTCCCTGACCAAAGCGTAAAGAATTAAAATTTAATAATTCATTCATTAAAGAATTCATTCAACACTATTTAATTCAATTTGAAGTCAAGGAATTCATTTAATTCTAGTTAATTCAACTTTTGGCTAAGGAATTCATTCAACTGTGCACTTAATTCAACTTTTGATCAAGGAATTCATTCAATTCTAGTTAATTCAACTTTTGGTCAAGGAATTCATTCAATTCTAGTTAAATCAACTTTTGGTCAAGGAATTCATTCAAGTTCAAATTTTGATCAAGGAATTCATTCAATTCTAGTTAATTCAATTTTTAGTCAAGGAATTCATTCAATTTTATTTAATTCAACTTTTAGTCAAGGAATTAAATTTATTTCGTTTAATTCCCTAAGGAATTAAATTTTTTTCGTTTAATTCCCTAGGAATTAAATTTTTTTCATTTAAATCCCTGAATTAAGTTTCAATTCCTAGGGAATTAAACGAAATAAATTTAATTCCTTGACTAAAAGTTGAATTAACTAGAATTGAATGAATTCCTTGACTAAAAGTTGAATTAACTAGAATTGAATGAATTCCTTGACCAAAAATTGAACTTGAATGAATTCCTTGACCAAAAGTTGATTTAACTAGAATTAAATGAATTCTTTGAACAAAATTTGAATTAACTAGAATTGAATGAACTCCTTAATCAAAAGTTAAATTAAGTGCACAGTTAAATGAATTCCTTAGCCAAAAGTTGAATTAACTAGAATTGAATGAATTCCTTTACCAAAAGTTGAATTAACTAAAATTGAATGAATTCCTTGTTAAATGAATTCATAAATTTTTATGAAGGCATTAGAAAAAAATGAATGAATTCCTTTAATAAAAATCGAATGAAAAAAAAGAAATTCATTCAATTCCTTAAGTTTGGTCAGGGAATTCATTGCCAAAATATAAATTCAGTTCAAAAAAAGGGAATTAGGGAATTAATTCTTCGAAGCTCTGAGCCCAGGTCAGCCAAAAAAGATCAAAGATGATGAACTGGAGTCATTACCCGATAAAGATTGTTCTTAAACTCAATAAGAACTTGCAAAATCATTGGGAGTCACTTAAGCAGCAATTTAAAAACGTTTGCAAGCATCAGGATTGAGTCAAGTGCAAGGAAATTGAGTATCACACGAGTTGAAGCCGAGAGACGTTGAAAGGCGATTTTGCGTGTACCAAATGCTGCTTGAACACCATAAAAATAACTCACTTATGTATCGAATAATTACAGATGATGAAGAATAGATCATGGATCCATTACGACAAGCCCAAGAAATCATATGTGAAGCCCGGCCAACCAAGGTAATGCTCTCTATTTTGGGGGATCAGAAGTGTCTCATCTATTATGAGCAGCTGAAATCAGGCCAGACGATCATGTGGGACCTGTATCGAACACAATTGACTTGTTTGAAGCGAGCATTAACCGAAAAACGCACGGAATATGCGACCAAGAAATCATATGTGAAGGCCGGCAAACCAGTCAAATCAACGCTAAAACTGATTATCCATGTCGCCAAGGTAATGCTCTCTATTTTGGGGGATCAGAAGTGTCTTATCTATTATGAGCAGCTGAAATCAGGCCAGACGATTATGTGGGACCTGTATCAAACACAATTGACTTGTTTGAAGTGAGAATTAACCGAAAAACGCCCGGAATATGTGACCAGACTTGAAACCGTAATATTCCATCATAACAACGCTTGGCCACATGTTGAAAAACCGGTTAAAAACTATTTAGACCTTGGCCCGTCCGACTACCATTTGTTGCCATCGATGCAGAACGCTCCCAGTGGAATACTTAATGAATGAAATGTTGTCGGAAAGGTGGGAAAAGGTCATAGCTAATGAAGGACAATACTTTGAGTATATTTATGTTGTACCATGTTTCACAATAAACGCCCAAAATTTGCCGAAAAGAAGCTATATATTTAATCCTTTAATTCCCAGTGGAACAGAGGGCCGCAACAAATGTTCTCGATTGTATTTTATCAGTAGACATCGTTTTCATATCACTCCAGGACACACCATGCTCATGCAACTCGTTATCTATTTGGTGTCTCCAAGTATTCGCAGGTCTACCAGGTCTCCTGGATCCTTGGGGGTTATATTCAAAAGACTGTCGATTTAAATCATTCGCTGGCTTTCTCATTGTGTGTCCTAGCCAACTAAATTTACGCAATCGGATATTCGTACTTAAAGGAATTTCATTAGTTAAATTCCACAAATCCCGATTTGATATCGTGGCAGGCCAGAATATCCTATGTATACGCCTGAGGCAGCCGTCTACAAAACCTTGCATACAACTCATTTCGTGTCTCGAAATATTCCAGGTTTCACAGCCAGACATAAGCACAGATTTCACGTTGCTATTAAAAACCTTGATTTTGGTGTGATTTGAGATATTTTGCGATCTCCAGAATTTATAAAGCGTACCGCACGCTTGTTTTCCCTTGCACAGTCTATTCTCGATATCTTCTTTGCTGCCCCCTCTTTTTGAAATTTACTCCCCAGATAACAAAAGATTTCAACATCGTCAATGGGTTGGTACACCCGGAAAACAGATTCGGTTCTGAGAACCGCATTTGTAGCCAATCGCATGGTTCGGTTGTAGTAGCAGAATTTATCAGTTGTGGCAACAGAAAACCAATTGAGACAGTACTAATTTGACTATCACAACGGAATTTCAGTTGTATCAAGAAAAATTCAGTAGCCACAACCGAAAAATTCCTTTGATGTAACTGAAACACTCGATTGGCAACAAACGGGGTTGTCAGCACCGAATCTGTTTTCTGGGTGTAGTTATATACCCAATATATTTCCAATGTTTGGTATTCAGTATTTCCTTTTATATGTTCCTAAATAATTTTGTTATTAGTTTTTCGAAATAGTAAAGAAAAAGTTAATTTAATAAGAACTATAGGCATTGCTGTTTTCTAAATCATGATTTCACGTTTTCCCGCATGATCATCAGTAAGATTTCAATGTCATTCTTTCTTTATTTGAAACTTATTTCTATATGTAAATTTTTTCAGTCTTTTTAATATCATTGATATCTCACAAGGAAAGAAATTTTTGCGACAACCAAAGAATTTGGATGTGCTGCAACAGAACTATTCAGTTGGCAAGAAATTCGGTTGCCGCAATGAATCTGTTTTCTCTGTGTGGAATTTTATGAATGTAATTAAAAGCCTTATTTTTATATTACTATTATTTTTTATTTTACATTATTTTTATAAAAACAATTAATTAAAAATTCCAAAGTAGTTCTGCTAATGTAGTTTAAAATTAACTCCTCTTTATTTTAAGACAGGTAGTCAGGCCTTAGTGTTTTCAAAAACTTTTTAAATCAATTTAGTGATTGGTTGGCTTTAAAGGTGATATTTTGCTCTTTTTACATTTTAACCTGATTCAAATTTAACCAAATTTTAATAAACAAGTGGGTAGTTACTTTAAAATTTAAAATCGTTCTAAATATCTAGTATGTCCTTTGGTTTAAAACTCTAATGTTAAACATGTGATAATATAGCAAATGACAAACAATTTTATACAAAACCAAGGAGAAATGTTAAAAAAAAGAAAGAATGGTAAACAGTTCAAAATTTCCAAAGTGAATGTCTGTCTTTCTGTCTCTGTTGGTAGAGTATGTGATGTTTCAATACCATAACTCAACAGTGTTTTGTTTTCAAACTATCAAAAAAAAAGAAAAAATCCTGTTTTGTTGTTTAACTTTTTTTCTTGTGCTTTATAAACGACAAAAAAAAGTTAGTTCTTCTATATGGTTGTTTTCCAACTAAATCCAACATGTCCTTAATAGTGTATGTGATTTAAGTTGAAAAAAAGTTTTCTATACAACAATTTGTAGGTTATATTGTAGTTAAACTCTGTGTGAGTGTGTCCATGTGTGTGTATTTAAGTTTACAGGAGTATTAGTGCTAATGCATGTGTGTTTGCATAATGTGTACACTAGGGTGGGTCGAAAAAAAGAAAAATTAAGTTAACACCATCTAGGATTTAAGATTAGTTAAAGACGAGTTCGGCCCTATAATTGCTCGAATGTAATTGACATATAAATATATGTTTTAAACATTTTTCTAATTTGAAATGAAAAATTTATTTACTTTTGTTCGATGCCAATTATTTGCTTATTATTAAAAAAAATAACAGGTACGTACTATTTTTGTTTTTAAATTTAAAACAAAAATTAAACAAACATTTTTCTAATTTTTTACCAATTGCGATTAATCATACTAAATTATTCGTTATTTGAAGTTTGGACATTTAGAATTATTCGAATAATTTTTGAGCAAAATTGTTCGTTTACCGAATAACGATTAGTCGATTAAATACCCTACATAAAACTGACCCTTAGTTATTTTTAACTGAAAAATTATTTAATTTGAATTATTTTATCTTAAGTCGAAAATCGGTTCTTTTTGTATTTAATTTCAGACTTTGGGTGTATGTTTTTTATTTGGATTTTACATATTGGTTTATGTTTGTATTAAATGGCACGTATAATCTAAAGTAGAAGCTCTAGATTTTTTTAGTATGTACTTTTGTTAAAATTCAATAGTGTTTGTATATTATTGGATTTTACAAAAAAAAAACGTCGTTTGGTTTTTAACTTACCAACTCACAAAAAGCAGCTCTAAATACATAAACATAAACTATGATTAAAAAGTATTACAACAACAAAATATAAGATAACAATATTACTCAAATATATAATAATATAATGGCGCCCGATCAGTGAAAAATATCAAATTTTTATTATATAAATTCTTATATTAAGGAAATTGGTAAAATTTTCATTAAATCTACTTTAGCTGTTTTTAAAACATTCTTATTAAAACTTTGTTTAACAAAGATGTAGTCAAAAACAGAATAGATCTTATATCTGCTCGTCGCCAATAATTACCAAAAGTTTTATTTAGAAAAATTAAATAAATTTTTACTATAGTAGATAAATATAAATATATATAGTATAACGTATAAACATATTCTGAAAGTCTAAATTCTCATATCTAATTTATAAAACCAATGATGCTTCGACCCATGTCCCTTCTCAGGCGCCAATTTGTTACTTTACATTCTGGTACAAAAATATTAAAATTGACATAAATTTTACTTCTTTCAAGTTTTTCTAAAAACGTAACATTATTTTTGAACTCAATGTATTAGCTTTATTTTATTTGCAAACTGCTGAGTATAAGGATGACTAAATGAGGATGACTGGCTGAATGGATAGTGATTATGCTGTTGTTTTGTATTGAAAACTTTTAAAAATAGAAAAAATAAGATAATGTGACCAAACGAGAAAAAAGAAACTTTTTTAGAATAGGAAAATTTTTTGTTATATAAATGTTATCGGCTAACAAGAGGTACTTTTATTAAAAAAGTACCTTTTATTAAAAAAGTACCTTTTATTTAAAAAGTACCTTTTACTTAAAAAGTACGTTTTATTAAAAAGTACCTTTTGTTAAAAAAGTACCTTTTATTAAAAAGTACCTTTTGTTAAAAAAAGTACCTTTTATTAAAAAAGTACCTTTTATTAAAAAAGTACCTTTTATTAAAAAAGTACCTTTTATTAAAAAAGTACCTTTTATTAAAAAAGTACCTTTTATTAAAAAAGTACCTTTTATTAAAAAAGTACCTTTTATTAAAAAAGTACCTTTTATTAAAAAAGTACCTTTTATTAAAAAAGTACCTTTTGTTAAAAAAGTACCTTTTATTAAAAAAGTACCTTTTATAAAAAAGTACCTTTAATTTAAAAAGTACCTTTTATTAAAAAAGTACCTTTTATTAAAAAAGTACCTTTTATTAAAAAAGTACCTTTTATTAAAAAAGTACCTTTTATTAAAAAAGTACCTTTTATTAAAAAAGTACCTTTTGTTAAAAAAGTACCTTTTATTAATAAAGTACCTTTTGTTAAAAAAGTACCTTTTATTAAAAAAGTACCTTTTATTAAAAAAGTACCTTTTATTAAAAAAGTACCTTTAATTTAAAAAGTACCTTTTGTTAAAAAAGTACCTTTTATTAAAAAAGTACCTTTTATTAAAAAAGTACCTTTTATTAGAAAAGTACCTTTCATTTAAAAAGTACCTTTTATTAAAAAAGAACCTTTTTTAGAAAGTAGCTGGTCTCGTTATCTGTTTCTGATATATGTGCTTTTTTGTTGAAATATTGGTTATTGTAAAAGGAGAAAAGTTCTGTTATTTGCTGCAGTTATATTTGTTTTGGTACTTTAGTTTGGGGGTCTTGGCCAAAAAGTAAATATTCTTCGTTTACACAACTTTGTTATAGCTGACATTTAATACATCAAATAATAATAGCAAATAAATTCAGAGTGCCATAGAAGGAATAAAGAAAGTAAAAAAAAACTGCAAAACCATAATAAAGGGTGGTCCAACCAAAACGCACGATGTTAATTGTAAGTAAAACAAAAAGTTTTCAGAGAATTATCTTAATATTTTTCATTGTGATAGTAGGATCTACGGCAATTATGTGTGAAACAAAATATCGGCCAAATGCTTGCTACGGCTTCGGTGGCATACCTCTATCCAATGGTCCATATTTTCAATGACTCTGAGATATAATTGAAGTTCAATGTCGTCAATGTGCCGAATTATCTCATCCTTTAGCTCTTGAATTGTTCTTGGCTTATTGATGTACACTTTTTTTTTTAAATATCCCCAAAGAAAGTAGTCCAACGGTGTGAAATCACATGATCCTGGCGGCCAATTAACATCGCCACGACGTGAGTTAACATGGCCATTCAATTTCTCACGCAAAAGAGCCATTGTTTCGTTGGCTGTGTGGCAAGTGGCACCATCCTGTTGGAAGCACATATCGTCCAGGACCATATTTTTGGCCACATTCGCGGTAACTGCTTGGCCGACCTCATTTTCGAAGAAGTACAGCCCAATGACGCCGCCAGCCCATAAACAGCACCACACAGCATGCACAGGCATTTTCAAATTTCCTACAGACCCGATTTGCTGAAATTTGCGCACAATTCTCCCGACTGGGACACATTTGGTCGATTATGCTGACCAAAGAAGTGCACGAAATGCGTTTTGATTCGAACGCCCATTTTCGTAAAAGGCTTAAACAATCTTAACGCTCTGCTCAATTGTGAACCTCTCCACGGTTGAATTTGTCAAACACTGAAACAAAGAACTATCAAACTAAGTTGGGCAAAAAACTTGCCGTTAAGGTGTGACTCACAATTGCCATCGCGCATTATGGTTGGACCACCCTTTATTTAAAATTCGCTTAACCAACTCAAAATAAAGCAAACTAGTTTAAAAGCTTCGCTATAGCTCAAAGGATTAAAGGATTAATTCAAATCTTGTGTTGTTAAGTTGTTATAAAATATAAATGCCGGTTATAAGGGGCGCGAAAGTGGTGACTTAAATATTAAGGTGATTTTGTTACTAGATATAGTGTTGAAAATATTCCCTTTTTAATCATAGATATAATTTATTACTGAAAGCCTGAAAATATACGAATCTGTTAAAATTACCTATGCCTTCTTTTAGCATATTTTTCGATTGCTAGAAAAATTACAAAGAATACAAACTGTTTGAATTATTTGACTTCCCAGCAAACAAAGATGATCATTAATGACTCAGAAATCAGCTCTGAATAAAACATAAACATTTTTCCACTTTTCCCTATGAAAGTGGTCCGTCCAAAAGAGCCCCCTGTGTAATCAGAAATGACTCAGAAAAAAAAACGTATAAAATCGAAATTTTCCTCATAAATTTAAATAATTTTGGAATTTTCTTTGAGTCCGAAAAATTAACCCTCATTTTGAGACAGCTTTTTAGATTGTAGAGACAACTTTTTGGATTGCTTTTTGAGGGTTCATATATTCTGCCAAAAAAAAGAGTGTTTTCAAAAAAACAATAATCATTTCTACGAGCCATTTAAGAATCTTATTTATGAGCGCTCCGAACTTGCTGGCTGGGTTGTTTTAAATTTAACTAAAGACCCCAATATCTGAATAATTTTTCTACCCTTAATTTATATTTGCATGCATTATTTTAGATAATTATCCCCAATGTTTTCAATCAATTGTCATTTAGAAATAATTTTTTTTTTTTTTGATATTTGATGATATTTTGTTGTAACTACATAAAAGAATATTTACAATAGCATTTTCAAAATATATCGATTTGTTTATCTAACCAGCGGTTTACCATAACAAATGTTGCAAAATAAGAAGAAGTATGTCTAGTTTGTTCAATGGTCTGAAATAAAGGATTTTTTGTTTTACAGTTTGTTTGCTAATTAGCATTGATTTGAGTTTGACAATTGTCTGTGGCGCAGACTCCGGTGGGAGTTGGCTTAGAAATACAATACAAAATAAATGTCACTAAAATTAAAACAGCAAATTAGATAGAATTTTACCACAGACAGAATTTTGGCACAGAGTTTAGTGGTCGTATTCAAAATACCGATAACACTATGGAACATTTTTGGGATTATTATCTGGGGGGTGAGAAATTCCAAGTCAGGGTGATGGTACTAGGTCAGTATAGTAAAACCCTCAAAGGGTTTGGCGTTCGTATGTGTCATTTTTTTTATGACCTTTTAAATTTTTTCCTTATCTTGATGTTTTTTCGCTTAGTTGTAACTCGAGAACCACTTGTCCGATTTTGATGAAACAAATTTAGAAAAATTTAGAATTACAATTTCTTTAATCCGTTCATATAACATTTTTCTTTATAATCAACAGTTTTGCCGGTAAAAATAAATTTGTGGAGAAAAAAAAATATTTTTTTGCCTAAAAATTAAAATTTTTTATGAATTTAAAAAAAAAATTTTTAATTTTTAGGCAAAAAAATGACACATACGAACGCCAAACCCTTTGAGGGTTTTACTATACTGACCTAGTACCATCACCCTGACTTGGAATTTCTCACCCCCCAGATTGACTGTTGTACTGTGTAATCAGAACAAGTCAAAATGGCAGCTTAGATTTATAATTATTTTCAACGTTACAATATCGTATGTCATATAAACAAGAAATAAAAGTTAAACAAATTTAAATGTTTGTAAGCAATAAATTAAGTGATAAATTGTGATTAAATGTGATCCATTTGAATGCAATAAGTCCATAAAAGTAATGCATTTATATAGCAAATAAAATATAAGACAAAAGTCCCTTTTTAAGTTTCTTGTAGTGTATTTATGGCCTTAAATTATAAAGTATCTGTTCAATATCACCTTGTGTAATTTCGCTTTCATTTAAAACATCCTATCACTTACAATTTAGTAATTATAATATGAGTGTTCTCAATTACAAGTGATAATAATCTTTTAATTACCATTAACATTATTAATATTGCATGTGTGAATGCATCAACAAAAACACATTTAGTCATTAACATAAGTGATTTGTGCAATTGATTATTTAACCTTCTACCTTAGGCCATGGCTATGAGATGTTGACATGATATGTTAAAACATGATAAGGAACTTATAATTAAATTGTCAAAATTAAATGAAAAAAACTATTCTACAAGGTTTTTGTGTAGACACATACTGAGGCTTTTTTTAATATTTCGGCCTATAGACAACAATTTGAAGTCAGAAAAACTCTATTCGACTTTTGGAGTAATGGACCTTTATATTTCTAAACCTTGACTTAAGAAATGCACTGCGCATAATTACTTGAAGCCTTTTTTCTCCTGTTAAAGAGAAGAAACACTCAGGAACTTCTTCCTATTAATTAACGTGTTGCTTTCTTCAGAAACAGGGTAGAGAAAAAATGAAAGCTCGTGAAACAAGGAGGGTTGCAAATATGACAACACTGTAATTAAGCGAGATGCTAAATCTTAGAACAGCTGTTGGGCGCCATTTGATTAAGAGTTGGTGAAGTTTTTTGAAGCATTTTAGTTCATAGTTCTATTATGTTATTTTATAACGGAGGAGTTAAGTGGTATGGAAATACCGAAGAAGGACCCTGCGTTATGTATGAGGGAAATACAAATGATTTTTTCTATTAACGTTGTCGTTATTTTTCGGGTCACCCCCCAAAAATATTTACTTGTATGTAAAACTACGTCACCCAAAGAATTAGGATAACGGGAAGACGTACAGAATTAGCCCTAAAATTTGAAAAACGGATTGTAAGGCGAAAATATTATTTTTTTTTTAATTTTATCAAAAATTTTTATATTTTAAATTGCATTTGAATTAAAAGGCTTAAAAATTTTTAACTAGCAGTAAATTATCTTTATGAAAATTTGAAATTTATTAAAATAATCTATTTCAAAAATATTTTTGTATTCTATTAATTCCAAAATACGTAGATAAGAAGTAGTTTTTATCTTGTGTTTTACTATTTCTAATTTTTCGATATTTAATATTTTTACACAAAATTATACATACAAAGGAACCTGGTTACTTTAGCTGGGAGTGTGTGTCAAAATTACTAACATACGGAGAAGTTTTTTATTTTTCTACCAAAATTGTGCTGATAAACGCATTTATAGCGTGGACGATAACCAGACCGACAAGATGTAGATGTCGCAGTTTGTCTGGATGTAGTACAAAGGAAACGATAATTAAAAAAAAAAAACAACCTTACACAATAACTTGATTTAAATTTTCAGCAAATAAGTTAACTAAAATATAACTTCTCTACAATTTGTTTTAGTTTTTTTACAGTCTACTAATATTCATCAAGCGCTTGGGTTAAGCGCACTCTACAACTTGGCAATTTGCGTGTTGATACACCGCCATATACACAATAACTCAAAAAAAAAAATTGCTTTATTGATTTTAGCAAATATGTTTTTCATTTGCATCGACTAAGTGTTAGAAAAACTTTTGCTGAATTTACTAGTCATTTCTTTTTTTTGCAAAAAATCAGCTCTTTGATTTTCAGCAACGATTTTGGTGACATTAGCAATTTTTCTGCTATTATTCTCCTGAAAAAAAAATTTGTGGCGTCACCAAACTTTTTTGCTGATTTTACTGACTTTTTTTTTGAGTGTACCATAGTTGGTTGTTGGAATAAAATTATTAATATATTAATCAGAATATACTCTACGATAGTAGAACAAAAATTCACCAAAAATGTTTAAATTTTCAAAGTTTTTTTTCGATTTTATTTTTAATGCAAATAAAAAGCAGACTTTCTTAAATCATTGTTCATTTCAGCAGGACAGACTACTTCTTGCATTCAACTAAATTTAAATTAGATTTAACAGTTTTTTTTTTTGCTATTTTTAGTGCACTAATATTTGGCAAAATTTTTTTATGATTTTAGAGTAAAATTTCTCATTTTCAATTTACTAAGATTTAAATCAAATATAACTTAAATTCTGTAAATTTAACTGTTATATTTTTGATTTTCTTATCTTGCTAGTAAGTATTTAAAAATAAAAAAATCTGTTAATTCAGCATTTTTTTGAAAGCTTATTTTTAACTAGCTTCTAGTAGCATTTACTGCCATTTTTACAACTTTATTTCTATGAGTGTGGCGTTCCCGTTGAATAAATATAAGTACTATTTGGAACAAAACGAATCCTCCGTATGTTTTTAATCCACCTTAAATAGAATGCTGGGTGGACACTACAGGGATCATAATATGATATTAAGGACTATAATATGATAATATTGGCATATTTTTGCACTCATAATACGATCATTTTAGAACCACATTATGGTAAAATAAAAAGTAAGAGTATGACTTGCTTAATTTTTTCATAATATGATGGTCGCAATCATAAATCCAAAAATATTTGATGCTCTTCGAATATGGTCATCCCAACCATATTTTTTCTTTGTGTGTGACTATATAAGTTTAAAAAAGGTGGTTTATGTAGTGTTTTTGAATTTGTATTTCCACTTGAGTGGTTGTACTACTGATTGGTAGATATACACACATCTTCCTTGAAGGCAATACAAACACTGACACATATACTAAAATACACGCTCAGGAACTAAAACACACTTGTTTAGAGTTGTAGTTACATCATGATAGCAAAGTATTAAAAATAATATCTAAATTGCGGGAATTAATATATGTAAATATGAAATTTCTTTAAGAAATTATATTTTTCCAATTGAACTGATTAGAACTCAGGGGCCCGCAATGGTGAGAATGTGGAAATTGCAATTAAAAGAACAAATTTTTCAAATGCAAATAAATGAACACGAATAACTATTGCTATAAATTTAATTAAATTTGACTGAAATGCTACATCCCTAGCATGAGTTTAAATATTTTTAATATTTTAATTAATAATATTTTGCTATCGAGAAAAACTCAATTACAACTGCGGTAAAATGCCCCCAACTTCATTATTGTAACAATTAAAATTATAGTTTGAAAAAATTTCATTATTAAAAATATTTATCAAATTTCTTGGTGGTAATAAACTTTTTGTTCATACTGTCTAGTAAATATATTCAAAAATATAAGCTTTGTTTCATAACTTTTGTTTGGTTTCGAGGCAAAGAGGCAAATAAGGATAAAAAATAAATAAAAAATCTGCAGAAGTGTAAACAAAAACAGGAAAATTGAGATCTTTTCCTATTGCAAACACACAAAAAATAAGTGTTAAAGCGTTCTTTGTTTTTTGGTACAAAGTTTTTTTATACTTTCTATTTTAGAAAGGAAGCGGTTGCTTTTAGTAAACTTATTCTTTTACTGGATCAACGGTTGAAGACACTTCATTTGCTACAGCTTTGTCTACTGAAGTATTTATTTTTTGGAACATGCAAAAGGGCGTACCAACACTTTTTATTTTTTTTTACAGGAAAAACAACAAACGTTATAGAATTAAGATATTTTAAATTTGAAGGACACATTTTTTACTCTGGCTTAAAACATGACTGTAGACTTATTTGTATATATAAGTTTAAAATTTTGTAGGGACATATAATTTAGTCTAGTGCGTGATAATCAATCAAAAACTCAATTTTGAATTTTTTTGTTATTTTAGGTGACGTTTTGTAATGTTGGCTTTTTTGAAATTTATTATTTTTTACATTTACATTCATTCATAAAAATCGGAATTTAGTTTACCCTCCTCGCAACCGAATTTAAACTGATGGGAAATTTTGATTGGTTTTCAGCAGATTTGTACTTATCGACTCAATATTTGTAAGGAAAAGTGTAGTCAAAATATTTATTTCCATTCCTTCTATGGGAAAAGCCATTTGTCGCTTACATTGTGGTGCAACCATAATGCACGATGTTAATTGTGAGTCACACCTTAACTTCAATTTAATTTGACATTCTTTGTTTCAGTGCTTGACAAATTCAACCATGGAGAGGTACACAATTGAGCAGCGCGTTAAGATTGTTGAAGCCTTTTCCGAAAATGGGCGTTCAAATCAAAATGCATTTCGTGCACTTCGTGATTTCTTTGGTCAGCATAATCCCCCAAATGTGTCCACAATCGGGAGAATTGTGCGCAAATTTCAGCAAACCGGGTCTGTAGGAAATGTGAAAATACCTGTGCATGCTCGCCCAGTTCGTTTTGTGGAAAATATCGCGATAGTGTGGCAGAAGAGCCGTCAACCTCGGCCCGTCGTCATGCGATGATAACGGACTTCTTGTGGCCAGAAATTGAGGATATGGACTCGGACGATATGTACTTTTAACAGGATGGTGTCACTTGCCACACAGCCAACGATACAATGGCTCTTTTGCGCGAGAAATTCAATGGCCGACGTGAGATAGTCGTGGCGATGTAAATTGGCCACAAGGATCATGTGATTTGATATCGTTGTACTTCTTTCTTTGAGGATATTTAAAAGAAAAATAGCCAAGAACAATTCAAGAGATAAAGGATGAGATAATTCGGCACATTAACGACATTGAATATAAATTATGTCGCAGAGTCATTGAAAATATGGACCACCGGATAGAGGTATGCCACCGAAGCCGTGGGGAGCATTTGGCCGATATTTTGTTTCACGCATAATTGTCATAGACACTTCTATCATAGTAAAAAATATTAAGATAATTCTCTGAAAACCTTTTGTTTTATTTACTATTCACATCGTGCGTTTTGGTTGACCATATATGGTCTCATATATGGTCTCATATATGGTCCCATAAATGACCATATAAGATCGGATCTAAAATTTAAATATATATGATCGTATATTGTCATATATGTTCATATATATGATTAATATATGCTCATATATGATCATATACAGCCATATGCATTCGATTTTCGGATCTGAACATATGTTGTCATATATGAGATCATATATGAGACCATATATGGTCATATATTGTACTATATATGAACATATATGATCAGCTATAGCCATATATATTCATATGTATTCATATACGACAACCATATGAGGATATACAGTTGTGGCCAAGCATTTAAGTCAATTCAAGTTTTTTTTCTAATTTTATTGTTGTTGCCTTTATTTTTAAAGATCAAAATAGTGGCTAAATTCGCCACGAAGGCAAGGAGATGGTTCAGAAAATTGTACAGAATTTTATCGTAATGTTTGTTTTTTCATTTTGTCACTTGTTTAAAGTGGGCGTGGCTTTTAACGAAAAATCAGCGATATAAACCTCTTATCAAATTACATAGTAAAATTTAGGCAGTACTGATCGGTTCTGTACAAACTGTATATTTTTGGAAATCCTATAAAATTTCCCTAAGTCTTGCACTATTTTTATCAACAAATAGTCACCAGACTTAAAATTGCAGCACTTTAAACATGACCAAATTTTTCTTTGTTTTTAGCGATTTTAAAAGAAAGTTAACAACACTGAAATTTTAACAAGAAATGCTTTTTAGAATAACGTAAAAAAAATATTGACTGATTTTCTATATTGTGGTAAGAAAAGCCTAAAACTATTCACTTTAAAATCTCAGTGCTGTTAACTTTATTAAAAATCGCTAAAAACAAAGAAAAATTTGGTCGTGTTTAAAGTGCTGCACTTTTAAGTCTGGCGACTATTTGTAGACAAAGATAATGCAGGACTTAAGGAAATTTTATAGGATTTCCAAAAATATACAGTTTGTACAGAACCGATCTGTACTGCCTAAATTTTACTATGTACTTTGATAAGAGGTTTATATCGCTAATTTTTCGTTAAAAGCCACGCCCACTTTAAACAAGTGACAAAATGAAAAAACAAACATTACGATAAAATTCTGTACAATTTTCTGAACTATCTCCTGCCTTCGTGGCGAATTTAACCACTATTTTGATCTTTAAAAATAAAGGCAACAACAATAAAATTAGAAAAAAACTTGAATTGACTTAAATGCTTGACCACAACTGTATGTGATTAGCTGCACCCATATATGATCATACTTTCATGATCCCACTATCACCAGGGTGTGAAATTTGTTTAGTGAATCTCTTCTGACTTTATTAAGCAATTAAAAAAACAGGCATAACCTTTAAAGCTCAATTTTTATATACGATTATTTGACCGCAGCGTATACTTAATATTTTATAACTCATACGTCTAGTGGCCCATTCATATCACATGCTATAAAATTCTCATACATATCTTAATAAAACTGTATACAAAATATTCGTTTAACCCCTTTTTTATCAAAACTAAATAGCCATAAAAATTATCTGCCATAAATCAATATTTTTTGAAAAACAAACCCGAAACTATAAAACTTATCTAGGAATTTAAATTTAGTTTGACAATGACCTTACAAATCCTTAGCACAAGCCTTTAAAATAAAAAGGGACAAAAAAGATCCGTAAGTTGAAGAGTTAGAGGACTAAAATGTTCCACAAAAATGTTTCTTGTGGTGTTTTACATAAGTTTGTTGAACACATCCTATACCTAAAATGGAAGATTCACATGGTTTCCTCCTTAAATTCAGGTCTGTGGGACATTTGGGCGCCAATTCTGAATAAGTACGAGATTAACATTTAAACCTATTTTACGCTTTGGCTTATTTCTGGCATTGAAGTTAAATAATTAGCTTTGATGGCTTCAGAGACTTATAGTGGAATTTAATGACAAATACTTTTGCGAAGTATTTTAATCCTCTAACTCTTCAACTTACGGGGCTTCTTTGTCCCTATCTTAAATGCCGTCAAAATAGTCCCTTTAATTGAAGAGTAACGGGGTTAGAATATTCCGGAAAAATATTTGTCATAAAATTCTACTATAAGTCTCTGAAGACATCGAAGTTGAAAACTGAACTTCAATGCCAGAAATGAGTCAAAAATTAAAATGTGTTTAAGGGTTAATCTCGTATTTATTCAGAATTGGCTCCCAAATATCCAACAAACCTGGATTTTAGAGGGAAACCATGTGAATCTTCCACTTTAGGTATGGGATGTGTTCAGCAAACTTATGTAAAACACTACGAGGAAAATTTTTATGGAACATGTTAACCCTCTAACTCTTCAATTTACGGGTCCTTTTTGTTCCTTTTTAAAAAGGCGCCAAAAAGTTTCTTTAATTGAAGAGTTAGGAAATTAAAATGTTCCACAAAAATGTTCCTCGTAGTGTTTTACATAAGTTCGCTGAACACATCCTATACCTAAAATGGAAGATTCACATGTTTTCCTCACAATAAACCTTTGAAAAATGGAAAACATTTTAACCCCCTTTAAAATAAAATTCCGATGTGATATTTCAAAATACCAAGTTTGTCGGTATTTTTTTTGGTCTCATCTACCAGAATCCATTGTGCTGTGTACTTAAAATAACTGTTCTGGAAAGAAGGGAGTTAATAAAGAACTAAATCATTTAAAAATATTATTATTAAGTTGGCAAATGTTAATGTACAATAGAATAAAAAGTCGATGAAGGAAAAAATATTTTCTACTTTATGTTTTAGAAATGACAAACTTTCTTTGGGTTTGCTCATTCTTTGTCTATGCAAAAAAAAAAGACAAAAAGTTTAAAAAGAAAAATTTTTATTACAATATAAATTAAAGGGTTAGAATTTGTATTTTGTTAAAAAAAAATTGACTAGTTAGCTAAATATGACATAAAAAGCCACAATAACTAGAAGTTGTATAGTTTTTTTTTTAAGCAAAAAGTAATTTGATCGCAAAAATAAAGAAAGAAATCTCAGATTTATCTCGGAAAATCTCATACCGATTATGGCACAACGAATTAGGGTGCCATATAGTCGGCTTACTGTAATTGAATTTAATTTTTAATAATTTTAAGACAACTTTTGAATACAATCTACAATCCAAACCTTTTTAAATAAGTTTAGCAAATTTTATTACAACTTTTGTTTTCAGGTCAACTTACTAAGTTTTTTTCATTAATTTTAACCTTAAATATATCAAACTATATCACTTTAATATGCTACATAAATTTAATAAATTACTCTTAATCAATAAGAATAATACAAAAACAAATAATTTTTCCATATGCAATAGAAATACCTAGAAAAAAAGGTCAAATGTGTTATAAACAACACATATGTGGGCGTTTTAAATAAAAATATAAAAAAAAGAAAACAAAATGGGACAAGAAATAAAATTAAGTTTATATTGAACTAGGAGGGAAAACGAAGAAGGCAAATGATGTTGTCAATACAACTAATACAGATATATGACAACACAGTAGAGATATACCAAAATATATGTGCTTATATAACATTTGTATGGGTAGCTGTATATGGATAGTTCAAAATGAAGGAAACAAACATTTTCAAGTACTAACTCACAATATTTATAAATTACTTAAGTCATGAAGTGATTCAACTAATACTAAATTCCATTGAAAATTTGAGCTCCCCTAAATATGTATGTACTTTTTACTAACACATCACTCCCAAACTATTTAGTTTTTGGTTTGTTTTTTGCACTTTTTTATTTTGTATATTTAATTTAATTTATGTATATTTATGTACAAATATACATAAAAGTACACACATGTTGTTAATAAATTTTTCCATTTCATTTCTGAGTAAAAATAAATATCACAAAATTAAAATGTTGAAAAAAATATTTTGCAGTATTTTTATTTACCCTAAATTTAGTTATTCATCTAGGAGAAATAAATTTTCTAGATGCTTTTTTAAACATATTTGCATATTCTAACCAATAAACAAAACAACAGAAATTGTTAAAACATTTTAAGTAAATTAAATCTACAAAGTTGCAGAAAATTTTGTAAAATTGTTTAGAGCAAGAAGTTGTGGTGTTAATGGTAATTTATTAAGAAAAACCTATAACGAAATTAAAAAAAATATTCTTTCCAATGAGAAAATTATAATAAATCAATTTGTTTGATTAGTAAATTTCTTTCAGTTTTCAAATAAATTTATTTAAGTGTTCAAAAAAAATTTAAATAAAAAAATACATTGAGCTAAAAGAAAATTTTGTGATGATCGAACTTCTTGAACTAAATAAATCTAGAAAAAATCTATTTGACAAAACTAGAAAAAGTTGCTCTACCCGAAACAAAACTGTTGATCTCGAAAAATTTTGGTCCCCTGATTATAAATCTGTTTCCAACAAATGTTTTACTTAAATTTGTATTTGTTAAATTTAACACAAGAATGTATTAAAATCATATAGAGACATTCGGACAATAAAAATATAAACAATAATACAATTTAATGGAAAATCACTGATGAAGCCTGTCCATAAAAAAAAGCAGAAACTGGATCTAGTATGATTTGCAAATTTAATGTGTTTATAACTTTTGAAGAAAATGTTTATTCTTCTTCTTAACCTCAAACCTACTAAATCAACAAATTTTATTTTAAGCCAAAAAAGAGGAAGAAATTTTGTTAAATTAACAAAATTTTTCTGTTGAAACAATAGACATATTATTTTAAGTGTAGAATAAATATGGTTTTAAATGCAAATATTATTACATTTAAAGACCAGTTCAAATACTTTGGGTTAGGAATCTAAAACTTGAAGTTGAAAAATCCACAATTTTAAACAAATTTAGTGGGAAATCCTTTTAAAAATATTAATTAAATTTTCTTCTAAATATATTTAAAACAACAGTTAATGCAGTATCGAGTTTTTAAGCTGGTAGCTGCATAAATGCATATTTTCTCTATGGCATTTCCATGTGTTAGCAAAATCTGGTAATATACCTCAGAATGCCTTATCCTGTGCCTTATGGAATTTAACAAATCAAGATTTTTTGTAATTTATGGGCCCTCCTTATAAGTAAATTCCTGCTGATATACATAATTTACTACCTTTGTGATTTAAGTAAATCCTGTTGTAGTTTACTGCATTTTTTTTTGTAGCTCAACTCTATTTCTATTACCATAGAAAGGTGTTAAATAACTTTATGTACCCTTAACTTGATAACCTCAATTTATTGCATTTATTGTATTACCTTTTCCTGCAGGTAATTTTTCCACAATTTTTTTATTTGTTTGCATTTAAAACGGATCTAATATTTATGGCTGTCTACAAGTAATGAACTGCATTATCATGAGTATCTTTTTGTTGCTGTATAGAAAAGATAAAGACTGAATGGTTTAAGTTAGAGAAGAAAGGGTTTAATCAATATTTTTTTATGGAACTCAGACTACAATAAGTTCAATCAATACATTTTAAAGAAAGATAAAAAGCAAGGGATATTCAAGAGAATTAAGGCTACTACTTAACGATGGTAAAAGATTGGATAAATAAACAATTTTACAGCAATAAAAATTACAAGACAATCAACTGACAGGCAAGCGATTTATATTAAAATACTTAGGCCCAATTACTGAATGTTCAATTAGCTATTAACTGGGACTGTAACTGACACATTTGTTATTGTTTCCCATATAAAATTTGAATTTAACTGCTGGCTAAATTTTAACTGGACATTCAGTAGGAGCCTTAGGCCCGATTACTGAATGTCCAGTTAGCAGCTAACTTGGATTTTAACTGACACATTTTTTATTTTTATTGTTTCTCATATAAAATTTGAATTTAACTTTTGGCTAAATTTTAACTGGACATTCAGTAATTGGGTCTTAAAGAACTAAATAAAATTAAATAAAATAAAATGTTTAAGAATGAAAAAAATTTTATGGTTTTATGAAATCTACTTAAAATTTATATAATAATTTAACTATGTATGACATTAAATGCTTTTTATTTAACAATTTTACGCATAAAATTTTACATAAACCACAACAACCTCTAGATTCAACACTCTGCAGCGGAAATGCCATGGTTGCATCAACAAACTAAGTACAAAACAGCAAACAGCCATAACCATAACCACTATTTCTTGGCCTAACAAGAAATGTAATTAAATCTAGCAAAAAGATTTATAAAAACCATTTACAAAAAGCCGGTCTAAGTACAATATAAACCGCACGAAAAGGAAGCAGATGAAATAGAAAAAAAAGAGTAAAAAAATACTGCAATAGCAAATAAGTAATTGAGTTGAAAATTAATGTTAAAGTGTTAGCGGAACATATAAAACAAAATCCATAACCTGAGAAGACAAAACAAACAAAATCCTATGTATTTAAAAGCAGAAAAAAATTACAAAAGAGCAAAAAAAAATCAAAATTGACAGTAAAAACTTGGTAAACAAAGCTCTAGTGAAAACGATTTTGATATAATCATTTATGATTTTATACAATTATGTCTCATCGAGTATTGTGAATAGCATATTTCTATATAACTTTTTTAAAAGATATTAAACTATTAAACAGATCCAACATTTTTCGCATCAAATTTAATGCAATTAAATACAAAAATATATTATTAGATTCGAAAAATGGTGGATCTGGTTAATAGAATTTTATAAAACTAATATATTTTGATATAATCATATAAAATTTTATTTGGTGTTATATATGATAATTGAGATGGTTCTTTAAAAAATATTTTTACTCAGGCACTTGTTTTCAAGTCAAAAATGGGGATGACCAAGAAAGAGCATTTCGGGTCAAAAGATCTTAAACAAAAAGCAATTTAAACAAAAATCTTAAGAAAAGGTAATTTTTAAAGCAAAAAGTCGGAAAATCCAAGTACGTATGAGTCAAGAAAGCAAAAAAATCAAATTTGTCTTCTCTGAAATCTCTGCATATGCATGTTTTTTCTCGAAATTAAAATCTCCTAAAATTTGACTTCTGACCTTACACAGGGGCAATTTAGTGTATTATATTTTGCCCTAATTTTCAGGATTGAAGTATATAATCTTGTGTTGTTATATTCCGTACAAAATTATTTGGAACTAAAAGAAGAAAAACTTGCCTAAAAGCTAAATAAATGCCAAAAATCGCTGTTTTCCCGAAATCCGCTAAAATTAAATCTCTGCCCCAGCCAAATGAAAAAAGGAAATCCCACAATTTTTGTAGTTTTTAATCTACAATATGTTCTTAATAAAACCTTATAGTCCAATCGTTGATTTTTTAAAATTTCTTTAAAAAAATTTTTAAAAATGTAAAATTGTAGATTTGAAAACAGTGTTTAAGAATTCCGACCTTGTTGGCACTAATTTAAAACGAGTTAGCAAAACACAGTAGAAAAAATACTTCTTATCTGAGTTTCTTGGAACTTGTAGAATAAAAAAATGTTTCTGTAGTAGATCATTTCAATGAATTTTAAAATTTGGACCGATTTAAGATTTTGTTGCTTTATTATCAACAGAATTCACTCCAAATAACGATTCTATAATGTTTTTAATTCGAGTCAGTTTTAAAATATCAATGTTTTCGAGAAAATGCACAAAAAGTCATATTTTCCCCTTGTAATCCGTATTCTAAACTTCAAGGCCGTCTTCTCGATGTCCGATTATCCTAATTTTTTGGGTGACTTAGTTTTACACCCAAATAAATATTTCCAGGGGGTACACAGAGACAATTCCTTGGACAAGTTTTAATGAAAGTTTTTCACTAAACTAATGAAGCGTTCTTCACAATAGGAATGAAAAATTTATTAAACTCTATGAAAAAGTTTCATAGTTTTAATGAAAATATTTTTAATGAAACTTTTTCATTAGTTGTATTAAATTTTTAATTAATAATATGAAATTTTTCATTAACTTTTATGAAAATTTGCTTTCAACAGCCATATAAGTAGACGATTATCAAAATATTAACCCACTCAAAGGCGAAAGGCACTGATGATGGCTTTGTAGCGAAAGCCAAAAATACGCATTCTGCCTTGCTGGTCTTATCGAATTTTTTCAATAATTTTTATTCTTTGTAATTTACTTGTAAAAATTGTATCATCTTTCTTTAATTTGAATATAATTTAAATAGAAAGTGATATTAATTTATGATCTTGAGTCAAACTAAAATAACATTCATTTACTTAAAATAACAGATCAACTAAAAACATTTCCCCCATTCAAATTGCATTAATTTAATGAAAAGTTTCAGTGGACGAATTCCAGTGACAATTCATAGATCTAATGCAAAAATTCATTGATATCATGCAGATAATTCTCTCAGTGTAGCACATTGAAAAAGTAAAAAAAAAATTTTTTGGAGAACCCTAGTAATCATTTCATCAGTACCTCATACACACAGAGAAAAATTATGCGATTTTCCAACTGAAATTCGGTTACATCTACTAAAATAGGTTGGTGCAACTAAATATTGGTTATCATAAAAAAATTCAGTTTATACAACTGAATTTTAGTTGCAATTCCCAAAATATTTAGTAGGAATCACATCCAAGTACGGTTTCACCAACCGAATTTATTGGTTGTAGCAACCAAAATAGGCTTAGCAATTCGTTTGGCAATTTGTTTTCCTGTGTGTATAGATCAGTTTTAACTTACAAGGAAAGACTCCCAACGCGGACCGACAGATCTTAAGGAGCTTCGGATATGTTGTAGAGGAGAAAAATTTAAAGGACAAGTATTTGTTTTAAGCTGCCCGGTCTCATATTTAAGGGTTAAACAATGGGGTCAAAAATGGCCCAATTTTTTTTCGGTTTATTTCATATTTGTTTCAAAGTAACTAGAGGAAATTTTGGTGTCGTACAAAAGGTATTTCAGAGGCCTATTTACCGATGTATAAAACATGCTCAAGTATGCTTATTTGTGTATGGCATAGCACAAAACATGAACAATTTAGCTGGTTTTGTAAGGGGACGCATACAGGGTTAAGGGCCAAATTCACATGTATTAATCCTTATAAAATTTAAGGGAGGAGGTGTTTCGGCTTTTTTCGATATTCGGTCTACTTCGGGTTTGAGACGAATTTTCCCGAAGTTCTTTATTTTTAAAGATTTTGGAACCGCTGACTACTTAATATATGCAATATGGGTATCAAACTTTTTCTTTTTGAGAGTAGATTCCTGTTATTTAAAAATAATTTAATTTTTCATAAATTTCACACATGTCCCCATACAAAAAAGTATGAAAAACAGGGTTTTTCCCAAATAACTTTTTTGGTTGTTATACATATAACATGCCATGTCTTTCTAGATCAGCAGTTTTCAATAGCTTTCCGAAAACACATAACATGATATAGGAAAATAAAACCTTAATGGAAAATTAAGGAAAATACGTATTTTAAGTAAGCTCCCATAGTAAAACTAAAAAAACAAACTAATAAATGTACAGTTTCTTAAGTACTGATTAAACATAATTTAAAAACCTTATAACACTTTTATAAATTGAATTTTTTTATGAAAAATTAATATCGTAAGTCATTTATAAATTTAAAAAGTGATTATGCATCTTAATATCTATGGCTGATTACATTATAGATTTTACTGAAGCAAAACTTGATCTATAGAAGATAATTTATACAAATTATATTTGTTCATTCGATATCGAAAGCAACATCAATATGAATACAAATATTGTATATAAGGGTAGAGGAGAAGTTAATAAAAGTAGGGGGAATAGTGAGATTGAGAGGAGTTAACAGGTATCTATTTAAACTAAATACATGAAAGATGTATTCTAAGCATGATAGTTGTTGGCTTGTTGTAAACAATTATAACAAGAGGAATTGCTTGTTGATAACAAACAATTTTGCTAAGACCAATAACGCGTTTGTAGTATTTAATACAATTTTGTTGTTTGTGTTGTAGTAATTAACCCATTATTGGAAAATCAAATTAAGATATATAACAAAAAATTCGAACCTTGTAGCATGTGTATATTAAACTAAATCTGGAAGTGAAAAAAGTTTCTGAAACACATATGTACCTGGCCTCGTCTTTTCCTTATATCACATATCCCTGCCCATATGGGTTATTTCTTCTCTATTATATATTTGTGTTGTATTTATATTTAAACAAGCATAGATAAAGCTGGTTAGTACAAGATGGTTTAAATTGAGCCATGTGGGCTGTTAGTAAGATCTTAAAAGGTTTCAACATATATCTTGTCCTTGGACAAAGTTAAATAAGTAACTATATCTATATCGTATATAATATATATATGTATATAACATTTACTATTGTTTGTAATATTACATGGTAACAAATAAACACAAACCGGTAGTTGGGTTAAATTATTATTTAGGTCTATAATCTCAGTAAGCAGTAACTTGTATTTTATTTCAGATAACTACCAGATACAAGCAAGAAGTTACAGTAACTGTCTTACTACAGTATTTGGCATTAACTACAAGTATATAGAATATTTTGATATTAAACATTATACATTAATAACTTTTCTTTTATAAGTGGTAAATCAAGTTTTCTAGCCTTGCTTATAGCAATATATGGATATATTTTGCTATTCTATATATTCTTTATTTTCTAATGCACTACCTCATTAATGTTAAGAGTATTTTATTACCTGTAGGGAATGTCAAATGTAAAGCTTTCACTTAAATACACTTAAGCGTATACTTAATATTTCAACACTCATACGCCTCAGTGGCAACACTTGATAAGTCTTGCCGCACACAAACTGAAATTGACTTGTTGAGGAAAAATCATTAGATATTCTATTTAATTAAAGTATATAGCTTCATGGGTAAGCTTAGAAATTAGGTCATGACAGGTGCACAATGCTAAGGGGTATCTAAAATACTGAAATTTTTTATGCTAACTATTATAACAGTCGTTTTCAGGGTAGCATCAGTCGATGCCAAGAAAAGAAAAAAAATTTTCAAAGGAGTTTATTCAATAAAATTTATTGTTATTTAAATCAGAGACCTGAACAGCATGCCCGAGATATGTATATCTGAGAACTGCAAAATCAACGTTTTTCTTGATTTAATCATATACTAAAATTCTTATTCACATTTAATCCCCCAAGAATACTCCAATGTTGAATAAAATCTCTAATGCAGCTGAATAAGTAGTTCGGATCAGTTTGAGTTGTCTGTCGAACATGTTTTATTCACATTTAATCGCTCAAAAATACTCACTGTTGAATAAAATCACACTGTTGAATAAAATCACACTGATCGAACATTTGAACTCATATGAATAAATCAAAGTATCAGTTGTTTTATAAAATTTTTATAAAAAAAAAATAAATAAAATCTTATTGTTTTATAATGGATATGTAGTACACTGTACCATTTATTAAATCTGTTTCTACAAAATATGGTCGTTGCTGATACTGTAAACCCCCTCTTTATTATTATGAAATGATTTTTATTTTATTTGGTTGCAATCATGAATAAACTCGTTGATCCGAACGAATATGAATGAAATGAATGGTATGGAAACGATAAATTATTAAATCAACGATGGAGAAAAAATCACTTAGTGTGATTGATTTGAAATCAGCAACGAATATGTGTATTTGAGTATTTTTCGGCGCTTAATCAAAAACGAATGTTTATTCGGGTTTTGATTACGTATGATGGTTTTGCAATCATCAGTTGCAGTTCTCTGATGTGTGTATATAGAACTGATTGTCAGATCTCCATAAAGTAGAGTAGCGAAATATCGGAAATAAAAAACTTTTTATATATAAAAAACAAACCTTAAGCTCAAGGAAATTGTATTAAATATATACAAGCCCCTCAATTCATAAATGCTTTGTAAATTTATAGCAGGTTTGCAAAACGTCATTTTCATACAAAATTTGTTCAATAAACCTCCTATAATTTTACAAAGCGTTTATGAATTTAGGGGAAGGAATTTATATTTGACAAATTCTTTTCAAATTTTTTCAGACTTTCAAATTGTTTATAATTGGTTTATTTGTTAATTTAATTGTTATTTCCTGAAGATGCTACACAATGGAGTAGCGAAATATCGAAAATAAAAATTTTTTTAAATATAAACGAGTAAAAATATTAAAGTCGGGCATGCCGACTATACAATACCCTACACCATTCGGGTTAAAAGCCAACTAATGTTTGGATCCGAAATTCGAATGGGTTAAAATGGGGCTTGTGTCAAAATTTTCTATAATGTGAGTCAGCGCACCAAATTTTATTAAAATATCTTAATATTTGCGACCTGCAGTTTGTAACCAAGCCAATTTTGGGGGGGCCCTTATATAGGCACTAGGTCTAAACATGGACCGATGTTCACCAAAATCAATAGGCTTTGTCCTTGGACCAACATAGGTCGGTATACCAAATTTCATCAAAATATCTTAATATTTGCGACCTGCAGCGTATAAAAAATATAATTTTGGTAGGACCCTTATATGGGCACTAGGTCTAAACATGGACCGATGTTCACCAAAATCAATTGTCTTTGGGCCAACATAGATCTGTGTACCAAATTTCATCAAAATATCTTAATATTTGCGATCTGCAGCGTATAAACAATATAATTTTGGTAGGCCCTTATATGGGCACTAGGTCTAAACATGGACCGATGTTCACCAAAATCAATAGGCATCGTCCTTGGGTCGACATAAGTCGGTGTACCAAGTTTCATCAAAATATCTTAATATTTGCGACCTGTAGAGTGCGCACAAGAATGCATGGACAGACAGACGGACGGACGGACAGACGGACATCGTTAAATCGAAATAAAAAAAAATTCTGATCCGATCGGTATACTATAAGGTGGGTCTAGGACCAGTATTTTTTGGTGTTACAAACATCAGCACAAACTTATAATACCCTGACCACGTAGTGGTGTAGGGTATAAAAATAAAATTATTAAGTGGGCACCAAGACGTATGAGTGATAAAATATTAAGTATACGACAGGGTGACAAGTACCAAAATTTTTATTTTTTTCTTACACCGTATAATTGTCAGTATTTTGCCCTTAAGGCAAACATACATGTTCATTATTATTGATCAATGTTTTTAAAATCAACAAATCACAACAAAGTATTTAAAAATAAAGTGTTCTGATTGGTTGATTTTTGAAAAATTAATCAACAATATTGAACGTGTATGCCCTTCTTTACATTTATGGAATTTCCTAAAATATTTTTAAACAAATTTGTAAAGTGGGGCATACACGTTCAATATTATTGACGAAGTTTTCAAAAATCAACCAATCAGAACAAATTATTATTGGAGCTGTTTTGACAATTTGAGTTTAAAAAATAGCTCTTTATAAAATTGTAATTTACTATTATTTTATAAAGGATTTTAAAATCTACTTTTTTAAAATTTAAAAAAAAAACTGACCTTTAATAAAAGCTTTTTAAAATCCATATTTTAATATAAGCTTTCTATAAAAGTTTTAAAAATCTGAGTTTTAATAAAAGCTTTTCAAAATCCATATTTTAATAAAGATTTTTAAAATTACTTTTTTGCAGAAGCTTTCCCAAAAATAAGCTTTTATTAAAGCTTAAAAATAAACTTAATAAACTTTTTAAAATCTACTCTTTATATTTTTTTTTGAAAAAAAACGCGTTAATAAAAGCTTTTTAAAAAGTAATTGTTTAATAACAGCTTTTAGATACTAAACTTTACAGATTTTAGGGGTGACATTGTTCTGCTTATTTTGACAACAGTTTTAGCAAAGAGATTATAATTATTATGGTAACGGCATTCTTCGGCTAATGGTTGTTCTTTTGGTAACGATTTTCTAAAAGTAACAAAAGTCAGTTGAAAGAGTTCTGGAATGGGTAACGGTATTTTAGTAGTTTGACTTGCCAACTTAATCATAAAATATTTACCAAAATTCAATTATTCAATTATAAATAACATAGAAAATCCCATGGTTACTTTTAAATCTAATAATCTTATTTTTATATATTTTCTAATTCAAATAGCTCTGAAGTTACCATAGTTTTCCATAATCTAAAGTATGAGTATCTAAAACCAAAAACAAATCCTAATACGTAAATCACATAAAATAATCATCAAAAAATAATCTCTCCTTTCTACTTTATAAACCCTAAAACTAAATCCAAACATAGTTTTCATATTTTGCTGTAAACATTTCAAAACCACCTGTTTTAGGAAAAAAATACAACTAAAAAAACATTGTAACCACCAAAACCTTCAAAGCTGTCTTCTAACGAATAACAAACATATCATTAGTTAAAATTCATAAAATTTGTCAAAACACAAAAACAAACAAAAAATATTTTCCTACACATTCACACATATTATATCTGTCAACTTTAAAAAAAAAAGTAAAAGCATATCCTTAAACAAACACACAATCTACATTTATTTTACTGATGTGAAACACATGATATACACAATTTTCCGGTATCATTGTTTTTCATCATCACTCAGCACACTAATGATTTAGTTGTTTTTTTGTCTCTTCTTATTCGCTTTCAGGGTTTGTTTTACACAAGGATTTATGAGTGATATATGATGTAAAATTTTGTAAAATATATGGAATTTTAGAAAAGAATTTTGAGATAAGGAAAGACAAAAAAAAAATTCATAAAAAAATAGAATTTTAAACAGAAACAACATAAATTAATAAAACCAATTTTGAAATATTTTCTACCAGTTATTAATAAATTAAATAATTTTTGTGCCAATGCTAGAGAAGGTTCTGTATGTGGCTTTGATGTTGTAATTTAAAAGCTTTAAAACTTGTAAAAATTCTTCTATAGAAGAAAAGAGTATGTGTTACGACTTTTTTAAATTCCTAAAGGAAATTCATTTCATACAGAAACTAATTCCTTCTATTACAAATGCAACTCATGTTTCTTTAATTTGACATTATTGAGTATTGTCAGATATTGGTCAACAAAATAAAATTAACAAAAAAATATATTTTTACCAAATATCTACAAAACCATCAAACTTTGGTAAACCTTTAAAATATCCACAACATAGTTTTTTAATAAAGTTTTTTATCATTGAATGAAAAACACTTTTTACCTTTCATATATAACAACTATTTCAAACTACTATTTTCAGCAAATAACAAACCCACATTCAATGTACATGTGGTAATTTTGGCAAGTTTCGCAATGTATGTATAGAAAAGTGTATTGAATTTGATGTTGAAAGGAAAAATTTAATAATAATTTTTTTTTTTGTTGAAGAATTAAAAAAATAAGTCAATACAATAAAATTAAATGAAAATATGTGTAACAAAATTTAATGTAGTGAAAAAAGTTTTATGTTAAAGCTTTAACTAAACTACGCTTGAATTATATGCACTACGAAAACGTTATAAGCTTTTGAATAAATATCTTTTTAAACAAATTTTTAAGCTAAACGGAATAAAACCTTTAAACTAAAGCATAAAGCTTTTAACCAACTGTTGTTAAAAAAAGGTTAGTTTTAAACAATTTCCAACCTTTTAAATTAACTTTTAAATTTACTAAGAGCTTTTAGGTTAAACTGTGCCTTAATGTACTCTTTTAAGCCAACTTCGAAAAACTGTAAAATTAAACTAAAACAAACTTTTCTGCAGTCGACTAATTTACCTAAAAGAGTGGCTTATTTTAACACTATTTAGTCCCGATTACTAACTGGGACTTTAACTCACGCATTTGTTGTTGCTTCTTATATAAAATTTTAATTTAACTGTAGGCTAAATTTTTACTGGACATTCAGTAATCGTTCCTTAGAATTGATTTAATAAAAATTTTACTCTTGGTTAAGTTAGTGAAGTTCGTCTACGAACCTACGAATACAATTTGCATTCAAATGACTGCGAACAGTCTTAAATTGAGCATATTTTTTGATAAGTTAGCCGACCTTTTAAACACCCTCAAATTTTGCATGCGAAGATATATGGAAATATATTTGATCATTTGTGGTTATACATTGACCACATGGATGTATGTGATCACGTATGCCCATGCATGACCATATACAAGACAATGTATGGTCATAAATGTTCATATATATTTCTATTTTCGCATGTGTATAGTGCTTCAATTCCACTCGTCGTTCCCCATTCCATTCTATCTCGCTCCCCATTGTATTTTGGCTTGGCCAGACCGTAAAGGGGGAGACTTTTTACCACTCCACTGTGGGTCTGGATCGCCGTTTTTTTGGCCAAAAGTACAATTCAGGTAAAGTTAAATATGTTCATATATACAAAATCTAGGATTATTGAGTATTTTGCGAGTGAAATATTGTATCATTGTGGTTAGTCGTTGTTAGTTGGCGAGAGTTCAAAGTCAAATTTTTTTAATTTTGTGACATTTTTTTTTTTTATAATGATACAGTAAAAAAATCATAAATAAACAATAATTTGTTCCAAAACCAATCTGAAATTATAAAACTGACAATAGTTATCAAAAAAAAAAAAAAAAATAGAAACCTGTTAAGTATTTACGAAAAAAATTAACAAAATTATTAATTTTACCTCAAAAATATGGCTCCAAAATGTTCAAAGAGATATTTGAAAAATATGGTTTTTGCGACCATTTGCGATCGTTCATAAACTTTCGAGATTTTTCCCTTTAACTGAAAAAGTACCTCCAGATCTCGCTGATTTCCAGCATTCCAGAGTTTTAGTAAAAACTTAAAAAATAGCACTAAAAATTACCTTAAATGCAGGTTCTAGTTTTCTGACACAGATTAACCCCCAAAGTCCAGTTTGTGAGAGATTCGGGTGCCATTTCGGAATAAGTACGACTTATTTCTGGCATTGAAGTTAAATTTTCAACTTTGATGTCTTCAGAGACTTATAGTAGAATTTCATGACAAATATTTTTACGGAACATTTCAGCTTATGGGTCTTTTTTAACACTTTTTAAAAAGGGCCAGAGTTAGAGGGTTAAAATGTTCCATAAAAGTGTTTACATAAGTTTACTGATTTTGTTTTTCAACTGTTAGAAAAAAAATAAAAGCGTAATTTCGATCCAAAAATTTTTCTGTGCTTCTAAAGCTTTCAATTTGTTGTTTATTGCTCAAAATTTCAAAATTAGATATTTGTTTAATTTTATTGTATTAAGGTTCAACTTAAAAAAAGAGAATAAAAAAATTAAAAAAATTCATATCTTTAAAAAAAAAAAACGACCTCTTGAAAATTTCAGGATCTTTTGAGATCAGTTAGAGGTTTTATTTAAAAAAAAATTTAGCAAAAAAAAATAGGTTGTTGAGTTTTTGGATTTTTCAAATTTTAAAATTGAAAAATTTTTAATTTTTTGTTTTTTCAATATTTTTTTTTAAATACGGCAAAAAAATAACCTCGTAACAAAGCAAAAAATTAGGAAAATTATGAAATTATGAAAAAAAAATTGTAATTTTTTTGCTTTGGCAAAACTGAGGAAAGAAAATTTCTGACCAAAATTCATTCAAATCGAAGGGGTCGAGTCCAGCTATTGGTCGATTTGAGATGGAATGACCCACTTATATTTTTCTTTGGTCCCTCTGCCAGAATCAGTTGTCACCAAAAACCTTTTTTTTTGTGTACATTGTAATTTATTTTCCAACAGATAACAATTTTAAATTTATTGCCGCCATATTGGATCCGCCATGTTGAATTTTTAAAATTTGATTTCAGATTTGTAATCTGCTACCCAAAAACTTCCCCTGGTGGAAATTTGAATTAAATCAGACGACATAAGAAATTTAATGAAAAAATTGTTTGGCGCCATATTGGATGCCCCATTTTGAATTTGAAAATTTTAATTTCAGATTTTTAATCAGCGGATCCTAGACCTATATAATTGATTATTTTAAGTCCAATATATTAAAAACTAAAAATTAATGGCCGCCATCTTGGATCCGCCATTTTGAGTTTTATACTTTTTATTTAAGATTCGTGATCAGCAACAACCAAACCTCCCTTTGTGATATCTTTTAGTCTCATATACTCAATATTTTAGTTTTGGCCAAAATTCTGCACTCTTGGTGGAAATTTCCAAAAATGTCGTCTTAGCGGACGTTCACGTTGGAGGAGGAACCTACATACCGAATTTCAGCTACCTAGTTCTAAAAGTTTGGTCAGATCGTCAAGGGGGAGACATTTGCTGTTTTTGATTCTACCTGTGGAATTTTTCAAAAATTCCATCTTTTCGAATGTCTGCAATAGAGGAGGAACCTTCTTTCAACTTCCTACCTCCAGCGGTTTGGACAGGCTTTGAAGGGGACTTTCGCCTCTTAAACCACCATTTTTGCAATGTCTCTGTCCAAAATCCCAAAAAGTACCTTCCCGGTAAGTGACCCCATACCCCAGGGAACACATGTTTTACATTTCTTGCCAATGGGGGATTGGCAGCCTGTCTTTTACTATTTGTGCCCTTCCCAGTAGGATTTTCCGCCTTGAAGGGCGTCCAAGCTGGAGTTGCAATCTACACATGTAATTTCAGCTTCGGAAGTTCAGCCAGGGAATAACAGAAGGAATATGAAGAAATTTAACAGCGAATGACATAAAATGAAGGAGTTCGGGAAAACAAAAAAAAAAAAATCGTTTTTACAACAAAAACAACAAAAGTGAAATCAAAAAATTTATTTAAATTAATTAATTATTATTTATTTACTTATTAAGGTTGTTTTTGTTACCGTTTTATTCAGTAATCGCAAAAAAAAATTAACCTTTTCAATTTTCTTTTGTTTTTCTCATTCTTCACTGAAACTAACAGACCAGAGCATCCATACAAATAATTGAGCACGAGTTAACATAATTTCTTGGGAAGAAAACTCTTTCCTTTAAATCCTCTTTGGTTCAGCAGTTTGGGCAGCCGTCAAAGAGGACACTTATCCCCTTTTGAGTCCCCAGTTTTACAACGCCCCTGTCCAAAATTCGAAAAGATACCTTCCAGATAAGTTAGCGCAAAGAACACATATTTTATATTTCAGCTTTATTGCCAAAGGGGTTTAGGCAGGCCGTCAATGGGGAGACTTTTTCCCTTTTTGCCCGTTCCGGTAGGAATTTCCAAAAATTCCATCTTAGCGGACGTCTACGCTATAGGGGGAACTGCACACCAAATTTCAACTTCCTAGCTTCAGCGGTTTGGGCTGGGCGATGTTGAGTCTGTCAGTCAGTCAGTATCTCACATTATTCTTTTACATACATATATACCCAGTGTAGAAAATCATTACCAGATATGTAGTTATGTAACTACATACCTGGTAATGGTAACTAGTTGCTTTTATTATTACATTTCTTGTTACATTTGTATGGCGATGTCGCGAAAAATAATGAGTTATGGTTACACACCTGCATACGAAAAATCAAAAGAAAATGTCTTTACCAAGTTTACAAGTTACTTGTTAACTTGGTATTGTAAAATTTTTTTTAAATAAAATCTTCTCATGTGGGAATCGAACTTGGAACTCCAGATTGCCAGCCAATAGCTCTACTATCTGAGCTATCTCGACATTTTATATTTTTAATAGATAAAACCATAATTGACCTACTGAGCACAAGTCAGCTTACTCTCCAACATACAAAAAAAACGAAAAATATGTGGTTACATATATCCTTACCAGTGTTAAAAAAAATATTGAGTCTAAAAATAGATTTCAAAAAATTTTACAACATTACTTTATGTTTGAAATAATGATAAATATAAGTCATTATTAGTAATGCATTATCTTTTATTTTAAAATAATGGAAAAAGTAACTAGCTATTAGTAACTCATTATTATATCTTTTAAAATAATGCAGAAAGTAAATCGGTGTCATTATTGTTAGTCCAAAATATAATGATATGTCTACACTGGGTATAGAGATAATACAATTTAATAAAAAATCACTAATGAAGCCTGTCCATAGAAAAAGGCAAAAACTAGATCTAATCTGATTTGAAAATTAATATGTTTCTAATTTTAAGAGAAAAAGGTTTATTCTTCTTCTTAACCTCAAACCTACCAAAATATTTAGTTGTTTATGTAACACAAACAACATTTTACTACTTATAACCATAAAATATTATGAACAACATCATTAAATATGATTAAATTTCTGTGCATGACTTAACATTTTTAAAACATAATACTCGTAACAAAAATTAATATTTAATACATACATAATATTATTCATATATAAGCAATATATATAATATGTTTACTTATCCTAATGATTATGTCGATATTAAAATCAATCAATTATATAAGTATATATTCGTTAATTTGGAAATATTAGTATAAGTAATATAAAGTATTTTATTTAATCACTAGACAGCAATTAACAATATCTAACTTTACAAATAAAATAAATATATAGTACTTTGAATTGTATTTACAAAAAATATTGCAGAGATTATAACGAAAATCATACAAATGAATTAATTGGATTTCAAAAATTAACAATACAATTATAATCGATAAGTAAGAAATTGTGTATGAAGAAAGTGGCAAACACAACCGAAAAAATTCATTAGAAATGAAAACAATTTACTTGGGTTTCTTATTTATTTATTTTTTTGGGCAAAACCTAATTGTTCATGTTAAATATATCAAAGAAAGAATGATGAAAAACGAATTTTAAATAAACATAAGCCGAAAACAAATACTTGCCAATTAGTAAAAAAAAATAAAGACACTTATTTTGAAATGGTACAAAAATAATGAAAAAAAAAATTCAAGCCAATTGAAGGAGGAAAGAAAATAGAGAAAATCTAATATTAGCTACGATGGAAGCTAAGTTACACTACAGCAATTTCTTTAAAAAAATCCAGTTTTTGTAAGTTTTATTTTAGTTATTTTTTTTTTTATTGGTATAAAATATGAAGCTAAGGCCTCAAGTTGGGCGCCATTAAAAATTCAATCTAACAAAAAATAGCCTAACAATAGTAGAAAAAAATTAAAAACATTTAATATTTCAGCATTGAATTATTGTATGTGATGTTTCAAGATGGGCGTCATTATACTTATATAAGGGTTTTCAGAAAGTCTTACAAATTTTATATTGACTTAATAATGTAGGTCAACAAACATTAGGAATATAAAATAAATATTGATTTAAAAGATATTACAAGATGTTACAATATTTGTTAGCAATTAGGTTATCTATCATTGATAACAATCATAAGAACAGCAATACTTAAATAGACGCAAAGGGGCATTAAGAAGCAATTTTAAGAATTTACTATAATCCCAAGTGGCCAAGCCACAAAATTTATGAGTATTATTATATATTACATTTATATTTTTCTACTGAAACATTTCTTTTAAGTACAGTAATTTTAACTAATTTTTAAAAATTCAATTTTTTATTTAACTATTTGTAACACGTAGCAAAACAAACCCAAAAGCATCATCTGTCACTTTCTATAAGAGTTATACACAAAACCACTAGTAAATGGCGTAATATGAAAAACCAACAACATTTTTTTAAGCGATAACATTTTGTTGGCTTAAACTTTTTGCAGGCTATTCCTTAAGTACTACAACAAGTACTTTTGATTGTAAATATACATATTTTTCTTTTATAACTACCACTTTTTCCTTTCTTTCTTCTTTTTAGAATACAATTTATTTGTACTTACCACCAGAGATTTTTAAAAATTATATATAGCAGTTGTACGAGTTGCTGTGACCCTAGGAAGCTTATAAATTTATTATATACTTTAGTTTTTCTGTGCCTTTCATTATTTTACTTTATATGCGAGGACTCTTTTAGGCACTTTTCTCATTATTTGTTTGCCATTTGGGTGGTATGAACTAGAAGCAGCAGTTATTGTGGTTGTTTTATGGTGTTTTGCTATGTTCCAAAATTTATGACTTTTGTCAACTATATGATATTTATACTAACCGCAAATCACTGTTGTATAATATATCGTAAATTTATTGTTATTTTTGTAGAATGTTATTTTTAAATAATTTTTATAGTTAATCTTTTTTAATATGGTGGCGTTTTTTAGGAAACAAAAACTTAACCTTAACTTAGTTAAGTTGCGAAGCTATCCCAACAACAAAAAAAATAATAATGGAAGTCATGATTTAGAAACTTCTCTTTTTGTTTCTTCAAAAATATTCGTTGGTGTATTTTTACTGCCTTTTGCAAAGCAATACTGGAGAGCTTCAAAAAAATCACTTCTTTCATTGATTCTAAAGTATTTATTAATATATTTTTACAGTTTACTTAGAAGTAATTATGAACAACTTCCAAAAAATCACTTAAATATTGTTTCTAAAGCACTACTGCTCTAAAATTGAATTTTATACGGTTTATTTCCAAACAGATGATTTTTTTTTATTATTTTTATCGGTTCTTTCTTATGACATGCCGGTTAGGGGTGGGATAGTGTACGACTTTTCGATTTGGACATGCTAGAACCTCTTATTTTGTGAGGTTCGTAAAAAACTGCATGAGCCAAAAAATGGAAAACTTTGGGTGATGGCAACTGGCCCTTCATCGGGGTCAAAGTTGGTATGGTAGTGAAAAAAATCCACAAAAATGCCCAAAACTGCCCCAGAGTCGCTCATAAGGGGTTAAAATGTAAGACGGACCCCCATTAATTTTTCCTACCCAACATTTTTTCCGAACATTCCTACCCCCTATCTTTATCCCTTAAAGGGTCTCCCATACAAATTTGAAGATTTTAGGAAATTGTTAGGTATTAGGGTGCCCCTAGAGGAGTCAAATGTATGACTGGCTCCTATTTATTTTTTAGCCCCAACTTTTTTTCGGAATATTCCTACTCCCTATTTTCACATCCTAAGGGGTCTCCCATACAAAATACACTTCACAGATTGGAAAAAAGAGCTGAAAAAACACAAATAGCCCAACAACTTCCCCGGAGTTGCCCCTAGAGGGGAAAAATGTAAGATCGACAACCATTATTTTCGCCCTCCAAAAATTTTTGTCGAACACAGCTACCCACTATCTCTTATCCGTAAGGGGGTTCCCATACAAAAATAACATTTTTCAAAAATTTGCTCCCACCGCTCTAACGGTCCCAAGGGTGACCCTAGGGTGGTCAAATATTTGACCGACCCCCAAAATTTTTTCAATTCCAACATTTTCTCAGAACATACCCTCGACCCTCGATCTTGTTAAATTCTTTAACGGAAACACATGCTCCTACATTACAAACATAGCTATAATAAGGTGCGACAGCTTCACCATCTCATCCAAGTAACGCCTTGAATGCAATGTAACTAATTCTTTGCTTTCTTTCCTATATCTGTTGTTGTTTTTACTCAGAAGTGATGAACACATACAAATATTCTATTTTAAAATTTTTGTTTATCTTCCAATCTCCTCCAGTCCCCTTTTTCGCAAATATTGCAAAACTGACGTATGGTTTTTATGTTCAAGAGCAGGCAGCTTGCGTATATGTTGGAGACGGGTTGCCACAGGGCATTCTATAATGTATTTTAGTACAGTGTTGTTTTAATGTCACATAGACATCTACAATGAATATTGTAGATAAAAACGACCTTGCAGAAAAATCTGCTGAAGTTAGCAGATTTTATTTTTTGCGAAATACTAGTCAGACAAGAACAGCAAATATAAAACTGTTAAATTGACAGAATTGTAGTTATATTTGAGTTAATTTTTAGCTAATAGAAAGAGACAAATTATACTGAAAAATCTGCAGAAAATTTTGGCAAATACTAGTAGATTAAATATAGCAAAACCAGGCTATAATATCTACTAAATTTTTGTTATTTTTAAGTTAAATTAATTCTAATATAGAGTAAATATTGCTTCTATATAGCAAAAACAATACTGTGCAAAAAAATCAAATAGTTTCCCAAATAACAATGTTCTGACAATTGACTCTGGCAGAGGAGATAAAAAAAATAAAAAAAAAAATAAAAAATTATACGTATATCGTCTACTTTTGGACCTTGGGGGTTACTATTTCCCTTCTTTTGCAAATGTTTATTGTGAATTGACGTAGGAAACAATGTGAATCTTTCATTGTAGATATATGATGTCCTCAGCGAACTTATGTAAACCACTACTAGGAAAATTTTTGTAGAACATTTCAACCCTCTAGCTCTTCACTAAAAGCGACTTTTTTGGACCCAGCTTAAATATGGCAAAAAACACCCGTAAGTTGAAGCGTTAGAGGGTTAAAGTGTTCCAGAAAAATGTTTACCATAAAATTGTACTATAAGTATCTGAAGACATTAAAGCTGCAAATTTAATTTCAATGCCAGAAATGATTCGAAATTAAAAAAAAAATGTGTTTAAGGTTAAATTCGTACTTATAAGGAATTGGCGCCCAAATGTCACACAAACCCGGATTTTAAGGGGAAACTATGTGAATCTTCTATTTTGGGTATAGGATGTGTTCAGTAAACTTATGTTAAACAATAAGAGGAACATTTTCGTGGAGAAATTTAACACTCTAATTTATTTAATATGTAAATGCCTAAAAATACCTAAAAAGCATCGAAAAATTATAATTAACAGCAAAAAAAAAATAAGCTAAAGTGACTCCGAAAAGACTCTTAAAATACTTAAAAAAAAGCCCATTTCCAGGACTCATAAATAGGTGTATTTTCTGAGCCACAAAACAGCACACAAAAAGAGGATTCACCTCTAAGGAAAAACTCCTTCGTATAGATATGATATCAGAAGATTCCAAGACTCTTTTTTGTGTATTAAAGAACAGATCTGTTCTTTCAATTAAAAATTTCCGAGTGATATTTTTAGTAATTATCATTTTAATGTATGACTTTTACCGATTTATGGATTGCATCTGTTTCATTTCATTGTACTGCTTTTTTAAACGTCTTGTGTATGCTTTTCTTAATACTTTTTTTCAAAGTGTAGTAGTACTGCTACTATAAACAATAGCAACATCAACATTCAATGTTCATAAATTGAGTACTTACATTGTTTACATGATTGTTATTATTACAGTTACTGCTGCTGATGTTGTCTGTTTTTTTACTATCGTTTGGCACACCTACCAATATTTATTTTATTTCTCATTGGAAATAATGATAAAAGTAATAAGAAAAATAAGTAGATACCATTACCTGATAACGTGTTATAAACCCATTATTTGATAATGTTTTTCTACACTGGGTTTATAACACGTTATCAGGTAATGGTATCTACTTATTTTTCTTATTACTTTTATCATTATTTCCAATGAGAAATGTAAGAAAATTGAAAATAATGAAAAATAATGGGTACAATATCCACAATAATGATTGAAAATATAGAAAATTTACAAAAAGAAATAGTTTAAATATTTTTTTTTAATAAGATTTCCTCGTACCTGGAATCGAACCCAGGGACTGTAACTTGATAGTTGACATTTCTCACTTGAGATATCTCAGTATTTGATATTTGAAAGATAAAAATGCTAATGACTTTCTGCAGCTGTTAAACCTGAAAACATATACTCTCATTTATTTGCATTACTTTACATTTTAAAATAAGGAAGGTGGTAAGATCGCACTGTTTTCGATTTTAATGCAACTCAAAAGTTAACTACACATTATTTTCTCTTTCTAAGTAGAGCAGCAGATAAGGATATATTGTTTTAGGTCTTACAATAATGCAGAAGATTAGGAGATTCTCTATTGATAGTCCAAAATGTCTATTGATACACTCACAATATATTTTCCATAACTGAATGAGGTTTATTTGAAAAGTAATAGGTAAAGTTTGTTTACAATTGAAGAATCAATTAAAATACATGGAAACATATTGTTTAACTTTTTGTATAAGTCAATGAAAATTAAACTATAAAAAAATACGTATCGTCTGTAGGAGTTGATACTTTCAGTCAAATGTTCTATTTTTAGTTTTATATTTTTAGAAAAAATAATTTAAACTATTTCGTTGTTTGCTGTGTTGAAACAAAAAAATTGATTTATTTTTGGTTTTCTTTTTTGTTAAAATAGTTTATTTATATACAAAATTATTTCAAATCTAATTACAAGATATTCTCTACTCATACACACGAACATAGCCAATAAAAATATGAACGTGTGTGTTGTGTGTGTAGTGTTTTGAAAATTCAAAAAAAAAAACTTTCAAATATGAAAAAACAAACCACAAAATCGTTTTTTCCTAACTTTTTGTCAGTTAAAAATTGAAGATTGTTTTAACAGACTTTTAAATTATTTTTATTTCTTTTATGGACTGTTTAAATAATTTTTGAAAATAAATAGCAAAATGGTTTGAATATAATGAAAAATCAGTAGTCCTTTTTTAATTGTGTCTTCAATTAATTTAATATGTATTTTATGTTGTTTTGAACGATTTTGAACGATAAAATATTGTGAGTGTAGTCCAAAATGCAGTGATACCCCATTACTGTTTTTACACTGGGCAGCACATCACCAACACCCTCAATAAATATATTTGTGAATTTCACGTAAAGTTCCAAACCAATTTAGAATTTTTTAAGGTTACTATAAAAGAAAATCTTATCTCTTTACTATATTTTATTATGAATCAATACATTTTTGAACAAAATATATTTTTTTATTAACCCGCTAGAAGCAAACAAACTAATACCCGTATTCAAAATTACAAAGTGTATGCTAACTAACTTGCTGCTAACTTTTATTTCCCATAAGGGAAAGCTGTTAGCTAGTTAGTTACACGCTAATTAAATTTTGCTGAAATTTACCCAACTTATAGTAGGAAACTGTACTCATACTATAAATTGGGTATTTTCTCTATATGTGTGTTATTGAAAAAAATAATCACGTTATATTCAAGTTGATGCACAAAAAATGTATAATTTTACATTGAAAGTGCTTAAAAATTAAATGAAATTTTGAAATTAGTGTGTTAATTTACTAAATTTGTGCGTAAAAAAGCATGTTTTACATGTAAATGTACACATAAAATGCATAAAAATCAGCAAAACAATGCGAAAAAATCCACAGAAAGTGCGTTTAAATCCTCTAAAAAGGCCTGTATTTACTATAGATTAAACCTCACTAAGTTAAACCACCCAAAAACATTTTTTGTTTGTAATAAAATAATAAATTAATTTTAAGTAGGTATTTTATTAATAATAATACCCGTGTCATTCTCGTCTATAACTTAAAAATTCAGGATTTTTGGCAAATTTTTGACGTTTATTGTGAGACATTGGTACAATATAAATTTAGCGAAAAAATTGGCCATCATTACTTACGACACTTTCCCGTCTTTCTGACAACATATGGATTTCGTGCCAAAAGAAATGCTAATTTTTAAGGTCAACAGAGGGCCTGAAACAAAGGGTGATTCAATAGATAGTCATAAAGCAATTAGGTCAGTAGTTTAAAATTCATATATTTATTATTTATTTTTTATCCTAAAATATCGCCTCTGAAAAATTTATATAAATAAAAGCCGCAAAATGTTTCCCTACAATTAAATAAAAATGTTTCCCTTGAAATTTTTTCCTTTTGGATTCTATGCTAGAAATCAATTGATTCAACCCTTAGTGGGTTAATTTTTATCATAGTAGAAAATCACTAAGGTTTTTCTGTTTGTAACCAGTATAATAAATTTGTTGTTTGTTTCGGTTGAAAAAAAAACCAATTGAAAAAAAAAAATCAGCAACAATATCTGGTACATGGTCTTCATTCATCAAAAAATAAAAATGGACGAGCATAGAAAATCAAGAGAAGAAGAAAACAACCGCCCTTTTAGTTAGTCTGTCATAAATGCTCTGTGCTTGTTTCTTTTTTATAAACAATAAAAAAATGTTTTATACTCCTGCACAGTTATGCCACTTATAAACAAACATTCACACTAGGGTGACCGGATCTCATAGAGAGGGAAAAAAATTTCGGAATCTTGTACGTCTGGTACCCAGAACCCGATTCCCCGTTCCAGATATTGAGATAGCCGAAATTTGAGCTCGATTGGAGAATGTTAACCCGTGCCGCTGAGGGCTCAAATTTTGAAATACGATTTACAAGGCGAAAAAATCACTTTTTTTTTTTGGCTTTTTTTGAAAATAGAGGCTCTTAAATAACTGTATTTTTGAAAAATGGAAATATAATCATAATCTAAACTGAATTCCTTTTCTGGTAATGTATAAAAATCCAAAATCAGTTGGAAAATATTTCGGTAATTACAATTTCCTCAGACGATTGTAGGGTTAAAATGAGATAAATTATGAAAATCGAAAAAAATAAAATATTTCTTTCAAAAAATTACAAGGTTATACTATAGTTTCATTTTAAGATCCACAAATACTCAGATGAAAATTTTTGTCGCTCTTGGGTTATGGTAACCTTGTTCCAGGTATGGCCAAAGATGGTATTTGTTTTTTTATAAATTTGCAAAACTCTATTATTGAGTTTTTTAAAATTTTGTTCAGCAAAATATAAAAAAAAAGTGGTCAACGTATAGAAGTTTATTAACTACACCTTAGAGAATAATTTTGCTGAAAATTACACAAATCCCTCGTTTAGCTTAACTCTGACGGAGTTTTAAATTTGAAAATTTTAGAGAAAAGTGTGATTTTGGCCAATAATTAAGATGATAGTTTGAATTTTTGTGTCATTAGCTAGCTGGAACAAAATCACTTCCGATTTCATTTAATTCTGAAACAGAAGATTATTTTCCGAAAATTCCGTAAAACTCCGACAATGTTAACCTCTTCTTTACAAAGGTCAAAAATGAAATTTTTCAAATTTTTCGATTTTTCCTGGAAGTATACCAAAACAATGTGTTGTTTCTTGCGGAATTTGGTGAAAGTTGTGCAAATAACTCCGTTAACACCAAATTTTATACATAGTATTAAAAAATTTGAAATTAACCCTTATAGGCTCATGGGGTCAAAATGACCCCAAATTTTTAAAATGTAAAAAAGTGCCATTTGGCATGAAAATCGATATAAAAACCATTAATTAAGCATTTCCTGAAAAAAATAAATCCAAATTAACCTATTTGAGAGCATGGTGTTAAAATTACCAATTTTTAAACAACGCTGGTTGCCTGAAAAATCTATGTAGATCCTACGGTCACCCTAATGCACACATGAGTGAGTGTGTGTGTATTTGTAAGACGGTTAGATAATGTGTGTGTACTTTTAAGCTTATAATGGTTTTTGTGTATATTTGTTTAATTTTTTTGTTGTTTATATGTCTGGTATAGAGTATTTTGTTATAAAATTGCTGCAATTTATACATTGATTTACTCATACCGGGAACACACCTTTTGTTAAAATTCTGGTTATTGTTTCAGCAATAAATACGTATGTACATGAGGTTGTATATATTGATGTGAATATGTGTGTGAACATGTTCCAGTTGTTTTTTCTATTTCTTTGAATAAATTGTAGTTTTAGCAACAAGTCAAATCATTAAGTCGAAATCAGTCATTCCTAATAAAATGCATTTCCTATTTATTTTTATAACCTCTAATCAATTGGGAAAACAAAACTACATAAATAACGATTGAAGTTATTTCTAAGTCGACACTATTTTTTCATATTGTCTTAAATATTTTATATAAGAAAGGTTTATACAACATATAAGTAATATATATTACTCATACGTAAAAATTTATTTAAAAAGGTCAATACTTTACCGTATATTTTTAGTTAATCTGAAGATTGTTATAATGGGTGTTATTTTGTTTCGGTTTTTAAGATCAAATATGACAAATTCCAAACAGAATTCACAATTTATTTTACAACAAATAACTTGTGAAAAAAAACTTTCCTAGAACCAATGGTTGACAATTAATGCATTTTCAAGTACTACCAAGCACTATCATCAGATTTTCTTTATGGGGTTCTCTCTAGTTTATAATGTAGATTTAAGTTTTTTTATGTTTTTATGTAAACTCCCAAGTAAATAATGAATTGAGAAATAAATTTAAAAATTTTTACTAGTGTTTATGTATTACAACGAAAATCAAATAATTTTTTTATTTTGTTGCTTTAACCAAAGTTCCTTTAGTAGTAGTCACTACTATTTTAAGACAGTGGTACTTTATACGAGTATGGTATTAGCAGTATGCTTGTTTACTATTTTTTTTAATCTATTTTTTAGTAGGAAGATTTCTTGAAAAGAATATTTAAAATCTTACTCCATTTTTTTTACAAAAATCTTTTAAAAGACCTTGAAATGTTTTCTTTCATCATCAATAAACCTTCCAAAAATGCAAATTTGCCCTTCAAAAAATGTTGACAACTAAAACTTATAAGTATCCATATCTAAATGAAGAAAATAAAGCTGTTTTTTTCTAGTTAAATTTTACATAAAAAGGAAACTTGTCTTAAATCATACAGCATTCACACTTATAAAACTTATTCAAAACTTTTTATTCTTTATGTTTCCACAGTTATTGTTCATAGTTGGGTTAAAGAAATAAGCAAAACAAATTACTTTTTTCTTTTGCACTATCCCACAAAGTTTTTTTTTAAATTCATAACTTTAAATATGAAAAGAAAACTGAAAGTTTATTCTAAAGTTTTTATTATTTATCACTACAGAAAAATGTCCAACAAAAGTCACGAAAATATGACAAATTATTTTAAATTGTTTGGTTTACAAATTAAAGATATAAATTTTAAACAAAAATATATTTTTTTAATTAACAAAAGCAAAAATATTAAATCAAAAAGTTTAAATCAAAAAGTATAGGGTGTTTTTTTAAGCCCGATAGAACTTGAAATTGTAAAAAATAACACAAAAAATTAAATTGTAATCAAAATATTTTTTTTATTGGAAAGATCAATACGTGACATTAACATTTGAAAATGATTTCGGGCATATGGGCACCGCGGCTGTTCTTGACGAAGCGCATTCTGGACGTCCAATTTTGGGCCACTTTTTCGAGCACTGCTGGCCGTATGTCGCGAATAACACGAACAATGCTGTCCTCCAAGGCATCAATTGTTGCTGGTTTATCAGCATAAACCAGTGACTTCACGTAGCCCCACAGGAAATAATCGAGAGGTGTCAAATCGCACGACCTTGGAGGCCAATTGACAGGTCCATTTCTCGAAATCAACTTATCGCCAAATTTTGATTTCAATAAGTCGATGGTTGCGTTCGCCGTATGGCACGTAGCGCCATCCTGTTGAAACCACATCTCCTCCGGATCAATGTCATCCATATTTTCAAACAAAAAATCATTGATCATGGTGCGGTAACGATCTCCATTGACCGTAACGCGAGCTCCGGCCTCATTTTTGAAGAAATAAGGTCCGATGATGCCACCAGCGTGAAAACCGCACCAAACGGTGCATTTTTCTGGATGTAATGGAGTCTGTAGGGTCTCTTGTGGATTGGTCTCACTCCATATGCGGCAATTTTGCTTATTAACAAACCCGTTAAGCCAAAAATGCGCCTCATCGCTGAACACAATTTTGCGTCTATAAGTTGCGTGAATCGACGACTGATTTTCAAAGTAAATTTGGATAATTTCGTAGCGTTCTTCAAGCGTGAGTCTATTCATGATGATTTGTCAGAGTATACTGAAACAAATAAAAAAAATTTTTTGTGTTACTTTTTACAATTTAAAGTTCTATCTAGCTTAAAAAAACACCCTTTATAAAATATTAGTTTCAAAGTTACTCCCTTTGTTTATAACATAGTAATTAATGTTCTTAATTTTTTTTATATCTTTTCAAGTACGACATGTTGATAATTTAAACAAAATAAAGGGTATGTTATTTAAATGATTTTTTGTTTTTAATATGCTTAAGTCTTTAATGGGTTTTCATCATTAAATATTTAATCATCATTATTGCTAAACACAGAAGACAGATTTATTATAACAAATGAATTTCTTGTCAACTGAATGAGAATATTTGGTTGCGTTCGGTTACAACGAACCTGTTTTCTCGGTGTAGATGTCTTAAAATAAAAGAAGAATCAATTAAAATACATTGAAAAATATTGTTTAACTTTATTTATCAGTCAATAAAAAACAAACCACAAAAAAATACGTATCGTCAGTAGTTGATATTTTCAGTCAAAAGTTCTATTTTTAGTTTTCTATTTTTAGAAAAAATAATTTAAATAATATCGTTGCTTTCTGTTTTAAAACAAAAAATTCAAATATTTTTGGTTTTCTTATTTGTTAAAATAGTTTCCTTATATACAAATTTATTTCAATTCAAATTACAAGAACTTCTTTACTCATACACACAAACATAGCCAATAAATATATGAACGTGTGTGTTGTGTGTGTAGTGTTTTGAAAATTCAAACAAAAAAAAAAAACTTCGAAATATGAAAAAACAAACCACAAAATCGTTTTTTTTTACGTTTTGTCAGTTAAAAATTAATGACTGTTTTTAGCAAACTCTTCAATTATTTTTATTTCTTTTATGGATTGTTTATACAATGTTTGAAAATATATAGCAAAATGGTTTGAATATAGTGAAAAATCGGTAGTCCTTTTTTAATTTTGTTTTCAATTAATTTAATATCTATTTTAGGTTGTTATACCCTACACCACTATGTGGTCAGGGTATTATAAGTCTGTGCTGATGTTTGTAACACCAAAAAATATTGGTCCTAGACCCACCTTATAGTATACCGATCGGCTCAGAATTTTTTTTATTTCGATTTAACGATGTCCGTCTGTCCGTCCGTCCGTCTGTCTGTCTGTCTGTCTGTCTGTCTGTCTGTCCATGCATTCTTGTGCGCACTCTACAGGTCGCAAATATTAAGATATTTTAATGAAACTTGGCACACCGACTTATGTCGGCGCAAGGACGACGCCTACTGATTTTGTTGAACATCGGTCCATGTTTAGACCTAGTGCCCATATAAGGGTCCTACCAAAATTATATTATTTATACGCTGCAGGTCGCAAATATTAAGATATTTTGATGAAATTTGGTACACCGACTTACGTCGGCCCAAGGACGAAACGTGTTGATTTAGGTGAACATCGGTCCTTGTTTAGACCTAGTGCCCATATAAGGGTCCTACTAAAATTATATGGTTTATACGCTGCAGGTCGCAAATATTAAGATATTTTGATGAAATTTGGTACACCGACCTATGGCAGCCCAATGACGAAGCTTATTGATTTTGGTTAATACCGGTCCATGTTTAGACCTAGTGCCCATATAAGGGTCCCCCCAAAATTGGCTTGGTTACAAGCGGCAGGTCGCAAATATTATGATATTTCGATGAAATTTGGTATACCGACCTATATCAGCCCAACGACGAAGCCTATTGATTTTGGTGAACATCGGTCCATGTTTAGACCTAGTGCCCATATAAGGGTCCCCCAAAATTGGCTTGGTTACAAACTGCAGGTCGCAAATATTAAGATATTTTAATGAAATTTGGTGCGCTGACTCACATTAGAGAAAATTTTGACACAAGCCCCATTTTAACCCATTAGAATTTCGGATCCAAACATTAGTTGGCTTTTACCCAGACTGGTGTAGGGCATTGTATAGTCGGCATGCCCGACTTTAAGCTTTTTACTCGTTTTTTTATATAAAATATAAAATATTTTTTTTATATAAAAATGATTTTTTACTTAAGAGGGATTTACTGTGAAATGGCAGTGAAATTTTTTGTTCATCAATTTAATAGAAAGAACCATTTGAAAATGTAGCAACGAAGTGACACTTGGCTTTGTATTGATTGCATATTTCTAATGACTGTAGAATATTGTGAAATTTAAAGTTTTATTACAGTTTTTGTGCCGCAAACTAAATTTGTTCATTGTTGTGAGCAAAATACGTATTTGCCAATGAAAAAAACCTATGAAAATTTAACTCTGTTTTTTGATATGAAAATACAACCCTGTTTTCGCATGAACACAAAAAGTAAAGACTAGGGGCGAGTCAATACTTTAAAAGTTCTTAGTAGTATCAGGTATTCAAAAGTATCGATAATTTACAACTCCAACGATATTGTTTATCGGTATTTTCCACTGAAAACCACAGTCAAAAAGTAAACGCCTTTGTAGTCTAAAAACACGACAAAGGATTTTAATTTTAAAATAACTAAAAGTGCAGTTATTTTTAGTTGTTGAAAAATAAGTAAAAAATTAATTCTAAATACCTAACATTGTCGTAAAAGTAACTGAAAAATTTTTAAATTAAAATAACTTAATATATTGTCAAAACTACTGTTTTTTACAGTTAATACTTTTGATTTTATAAAATTATATTTTGCAGAAAAAAAATTTAAACGATTCTTCAGTTGTTGTTGTTGTTCAGTTTTAAAAAAATCTTTTAAAATATATTACTCTTTGTAGCAACCCTGCATATTGTTTGCAAATCCCTCTTTGTATAAAATTCTTTAACTACATTCTTAAAATGTCATTAGTCATTATCAAATACCATTTTGTAAATTATATTTTAGTTGGGTTCTTAATAAATATTTGAATTAACAAAATCCACAAAGTTTTTTAATTTTTTTTTAAACTAATCAAAATTACTGCTTACTGAAAAAACTATTTTTATAGTTGTTTATTATAATACTAAATAATAACTATTTTAAGCAACTGTAGCGAAGGGCAGTACTTTTAGTAAGGAGATTTTAAATAATTGTTATTATAGTTTCTTGTATTTTCCCATAGAAAAAGAACTGTAATTACAGTTAAAAACAATAACTACTTATTACTATACAAACAAATGTCAAGTAGTAATTGTTGAGAATATGTTAAATTTGTATCATTAGTGAATATCGAAAATAGACAAGACAAAGATTTTCTTTTACACCAAAACTCAGGTATGAAAGATGGCTTACCTTCTTTGCATAAATATCTTATGAAGTAGATACAAAAGTATTTGAAATTTAAATATATAAGGAGTATCATAAATACATACTATAAATTAAAATATTGTATATATACCACACTTATCTTAAATATCATAAATTGGCATATTATATACTTGCAAATTAAGAAATTTCATAAGTGTTTTAAAAGATGAAATGTAAGCATAATATAAGCTCCAAATCTGTTGAAACTAAAGAAGACAATTATTATTAAAACTACTCATATTATAATGTATCAGTTTTTAGCCTTTATAGCTAATTCTTGTAGTTTATTATTAGTCTTGCCATCTTTGGGAGAAATATTGTATGTACTCGTATGTGTGTGCTAAAACCTAAAGTATCTTAGTTTTAGTTTGCGGTTAACAGCATGAACAATCATTAATACCTTAGAAAGAAAACCGCAACCAATACACATTATCATCAATTGAACATACAAAAAGAATTCAAGAAAATATTTTATTTAACAAAAGTAGAGCGAATGTCGACTATATAATACCCTACACGACAGTACGATTTCGGACACATTCCGGGAAACGGATTGAATTCCGGCAAGTAAATTTTATTTATAAAAATTTCATTTATATAAAAAAAATAAATAACTAAAAAACGTGCTTTAGCTGATAAACAGTACAACAAAATCAATTTTTTTTCCAAAATACCAAGGTTCTAACAACTGATTCTGGTAGAGGGGACCAAAAACAAATATACATGTAAAAGACTACGGGGAACATTTCTGTGGAACATTTTAACCTTTTAACTCTTCAACTTATGGGTCTTTTTTGTCCCTTTATTTGTCCAATTAAAGGGGCAAAAAAGCCCCTTTAATTGGAGAGTTAGAAGGTTAAATAGTTCCACAAAAATGTACCTCGTAGTGTTTTACATAAGTTCACTGAACATATTCTGTACCTAAACTGGAAGATTCGCATGGTTTCGTAATTAACATGTGTAATAAATCTATAACTCAGAATCAGTTTTTGGCCTTTCTGTCATGTAATTGACGACATATTTAAAAACAGCTTATTTTGCTTTAAATTTACGCTAAATTTCCTATTATATAATGAAGAGTATATGTATTTACAGATCTCGAAAACTAAATCAGAGACATTCAAATTTTAATTTTGACACAAATTTTAATGTTTACCGCTTAAAACACCACTAACGGTCATGATAGGGTTTAAAGTTTATATAAAGAAAATGTTTACCTTTTCATTGTGTAAACAACAGATATGTAATTTAAGTAGCAGAAGCTTCCAGTTTAAGAGTTATAGATAGATAAATCCATGAACCTTTTTTGTTTTTGGGTAATTTTGCTGACAAAAATACAAATGGCGTGGCGGGTTTACACCACAGAAACCTAATTTTTGCACCGATCTTATTTTTTACTCTCAACGTATCCGAAAATGTGCCGGAGCTGGAAAAATAACACTTTTTCACATATGGATGCTCCATTTTTCTGGTTTACCAAACACTTTTACTACAAATTTTGTTTAAACACGAATTGTATGTTATAAAAATTAAATTAATTTTAACATATTAGAATTATTTATAAGAGAATGTAAAAAAACTTAAAAAGAATAATGAAATTAGCTTCTTGCTAAACTTCAAAAATAACACTGCATATCAAAAATTTTACTTTTCTTCTTATTAAATTTAGTTGTTTTGCAGTTACATCAATTGCAGGTCCTTAAGTATTTCTCCTAATAAAACTTTGTGTTACCCTGTGTAGTTTTTTCCTTTAAATTACCTGTATAACCTGTAGCTATTTATACTGATTTACTTTTATAATCTCAATATAAAAACAATTCTACTACCACAACAAAATCTCTCTGTCAAATACCTTTGCTCAAAGGTCTGTTTATTCCTTTATGTGTTTATTCGAATGCTAAACAATAATTTATGGTAAATAAATTATGTTTAAATGCTAAATTATATAAGCAAATAATATTTATAAATTATTTTGTATATTAAAATTTGCATGCAAAACGCAATTGGTTATTTAACTTTAACTTATAATCAAAATGTAAGCAATTACACTGTGCTAGTTGAAAAATCCGACCAGCCACAAGCACCCGGTGGATAAATGATGGTTTCAAGGACGGGATATAATTTATTTTTTTACTATTTATTTGTGGTTATTCACCGAACCAGCATTGGGTTAAATATTATCAACGTCGGTGCAGCGGTTCAAAAGTTGTGAGGAATATATTTGAAAGATAAAATACATAATTGACCTGCTGTGCACAAATATGCTTACGCGTCAACATACAGAAAATATATGGTTACATATAGCCTTGCCAGTGTTGAAAAAACTATTGAAAAAATAGAAAAAAATAGATCTAAAAAGATTCACAGAAAGATCTAGAACATTAATTTATTTTTGAAAAAATTATAAGAAGTAAGCCATTACTGACAATCCAATCTTGTTTTGATATAATGCCAAAAGTCTCTAGCAATAATTTGGCTTTTACAGATTTAAAAAATATCAATTAGTCGACGAGTTATAGCACAAAGCCATATAAAAAATTCGAACTAACATAAGCAAACGCCGCGATACAGGTCTTCTAATTTAGCCTCTATTTTCACCCCTCACTCTCAGAATCGACCTAACTTTTGCTAACCTGAATTTGTTCCACAGTGTAACTCTAACTTATTATTACATCTTCGATCGAGCACAGTGTTATTCATTATTTGCTGTTTTTTTCGTTCTAAATTTATTAGAAGTTATTACGTACATATATTGAAAGGGTTTCTATACTTTATAATTTCTATGCAATAAATCAAAAGGAAATTGAAAAACATAAATCATTAATGGAACGTGACTGAATAAAACAAGTGTAAATGAGAATGAAGATTAAGGAAAAGTTAAAATAATACTTTAAAAAAATTTAAGATATTGAAATCTAGTCATATAGATAACTGGGGAAGTATACTAAGGCAAAAGGAAATAGAGTCGCTGAAAGGGAATAGAGTCGATTCACATTACCTAAAACATTTAAAACTCAAAAGACTATGTACCGATTAAGAGCAGCAGAAGAGAAGAAACCAACTAAAGTATATTTCGACTTTAGTAATAATACGAGTATGAATCGGAAAGATTATAAAGACTACGCCGCTCTGCCGCAAAACGTATAGGCGGTAATCATCTTTGTATGAAAATGAAGTTTTAATGGTCCCAGAACAAACTTAAGCGTAGAAAAACAAAATTGCGGCTGCGTATTCCGGTGCGGTGAAAAAAAAAAATAAATTAAATGGCTGCAACTGCAGTTACGGTTTTCTTTTTATGGTGATTTCCTTGTGTCTGTTAAATTTTTCAATAAAAATGTTTTCTTTTTCTTCTTCCTATAAATCAGGTCTAGAAAAAAAACCTGCATTTGTTTGTCAGAAGTGTTCGGAGAAATGAAAAAAAAAACAAACCCCAAAAATGGAGAATTCTTCACCATGACAACACGAGCTCTCACACATGGGCTCAAATAAGTGATTTTTTAGCTCTCGAATTAATGGGCATCTGTCGTACAGTTCTGACTTGGCACCCAATCACTTTTTCTTGTCCTCGCATATCAAAGATAAGCTAAGTGGACAATGATTTTCGTCAGCAGAAAAAGCCGTATATGCATTCAAAAACCATGTTTTAGAGGTGTCACACGCGGAATGGAAAACAGCTATAACAAGTGGTTCGAACGCATGCAAAAGTATATAGATCATAAAGGAGAATATTTAAAAAAAAACAATAAAGTTATTTTTAATAACATATTTCTGCTGGTTCATTGTTAGGCTCAAAATATAAATAGTTACCTTTATATGTATATGAAATAGTTCAAAAGTATTTACTTTTATTATTTTTCTATAAAATTTCGTTATTTCATTAATTTTCATAAATCATTCATAATCATTTTAAACTTTATGTTGTTACGAAATTGTATTAGCCTATTATGGAAAGTTCTGGAATTTCGGAAGAAAAATATTCCAAGAGACGGGATTTACTAAACCATTCAAACTGGCAGCAATGAATTTAAGTATAATCAGTATAATGTTAAATAGTTGCGCTCACTGTTATGAAAAACATGTTACAATTTTAGAAGCACTGCAATTTTCTATTATGTTCTACATTAACGACCATTAAACTATAAAAGGTTGACCGTTACGATGGCAGAGGAAGTTGGGCATTCACATTTCTGGAGTGAAGTTGTACTTTAAGATTTGTGTTGTTAATTAGTACTATATTTTGTTAATTGCCTATTATCATTTTATAGTAGGGTGGGTCAATTTAGCAATCGATATTGTGCCATCGATTTTTCGATAGCTTTTGGCATGAGAAAAAAAGTTTCACCACGACATATCAAAAAATCATATTCGAGGCGCCCAAATTTCAATTTTTTTACTTTTTCTCAAATTTTATTTTTAAGGTTTTTTTAGTAGGTAATAAAAAAAAATCTGCTGACTTAATTTTTTTTTAAATATTACCTTTCCAAAGTGAAATTGTACGCTAAACACGATGGCGATAGCAGTTTTTCAAAAAAAATGATTTTCTTGAGGTTTTGGACGAGTTTTTGTCGAAAAATCGATCTTTTTTTAATGCGCTAATTTTTAAGGTTGTTTTTAGTAGGTATATGTTAAAAAAAAAATTCACCGATTTCACATTTTTTAAATATATTCTATCCAAAGTAGAATTTTATGCTTAAAACGATGGCGATATCATTTTTTTCGAAAAGAAATATATTTTTTTTTTTTTTGTTTTTAGACGAGTTTTTGCGAAATTTGGGAGCCTGGAAAATTATTTTTTTGATACGTCGTAGTGGAACTTTTTCCTCATGCCAAAAGATATCGAAAAATTGATGCCACAATATCGACAAATTTTTGTCCTTACAAATCGGCCCACCCTAATATATATGTATATTATCGCAATCAGAAGAAAGAGCATTAGAGGGTTAAAGTTGCCACAATGCGTTTTAAGATTTTGAGAATTTGTACTGTAGAGGAAAAACTTCTTAAATTATAGCAAAATTTACTAAACCAAATATCTGTTTCAAATAAAATAGTTTGTTTCCTCGCTTTACATTCCTTTTATAAATTCAACTTCATTAAATTCGTCCTTGCTAACAAATTAAGAATTTAAAAACTTTCCAAAGACATTTTTATAATGACAAAACCACCATTCTATAACTATGTTGAGAACATCCGCAAGAATGATGACAACTACCCAGTGTAGAAACTTTCGTATACTGGTGTGTAAGCATAACTAATTATTTTTCGCGATATCGCCATACAAAGGTAATAAGAAATGTAACTAGTTACCATTACCAATTATATAACGACATATCTGGTAATGATTTTCTACACTGGGTATATGTATAGTATAAATTCTTACGACTATTTGTATTGTATTAAATATTAAATGCCATCTTATCTGCTTAGTAAACCATAGTGGAAGAAAACTGAAAGTATTAACCATGAATTCAACTTGGGTAACGAGATAACCAAGTAACCATGGAAAATGGTTTTGGCGACAACGATGACTACACAGAAAAAAAAATATTTCTTAAATTTCAGCATTTAAACATTTTTTTTAAATAACAAGTCATAGCAAATTATTAGTGAAATTCATTTAATAAAAAATGTTCAACATTTATATTTATTTTCACAGGTATGGCTATCATTTATTTTTTTGTTAAGTTTATAAAATAATTAATTGATTATGATATTGTTATTCAACAAAATTTTTAATTGAAGTATCTGTAAATATATTTTTTTTTTGTGTACCTACGACTACTAACGATGACATCAATGTTGGTAAAAAAAATAAATATATTTTTGCTTGTTGCATCTTTAACTGAAGGCATGTTGAAAAACTAAAACAGGATAATGTACCAAAGAATTTCGTTTTAAGAAGAAAACAGATGTTAAAGTTTTTTCGTCTACTTGCCGACATACTTTTTCCTTTCTAAAACCGAGTTTTTATATACTTATACTTGGTAAAGTAAGTAAAAAGATGACAACAGTTTTACATTATGTTAAAAGGATAAGCAGATAATCATTAAATCCACTGGTGAAAGTATCATTTTCCATAATATCATGGTATCAAATGGTATTCAACAGTATCACACGCCCCATCATCTTTTCTATCATCACAACGATGTAGATGCTGATAATAAAATATTAAAATATATTGTGTTGATACTTAAGCAGTTAAGATGTTATGGTAATTTAAATTATTCTTAAGCTACCGGAAAAGGCTACAATAAGAAAGAGAAAATGTTTCCAAAAGAAAATAAAAAAAAAATTTTAAATTCCATAAAAAGATTTTTCAATAAAAGAATTGCGTAATAGTCAGTTTTGGTATAAAAAAAACTAGTATTGTAATAAATTTGAAACTATTTCTTATAATTTTTCATTTGCATTCATTTTCTATCGTCGCTTTTGTAATAATTCCCAACTTTGTGTATAAATTACACTTCCGGTCACATTTAGTTGCAGTTGCTTGTTAAACAAATCAGAAGTAAAGTTCATTTATGACTGACTTTTGCATTTGTGTTCTTTTTTTTCAAATCTATAAAATATTTCTACAATTCACATAAATCATAGCAAAGAAAATATATATGATTTTTTTCATTCAAACTTTTTTTTATATAAAAATGCCCAGTCAGAAAAATACAAACGGGAAAGCGGTGGCAAAGCACTTTAACAGGTGGTACAAGTACTGGCAAAAATTGCTTTCCCATTCCCAAAATGATAACATCATTAGACAAAAGGACCGGCTGTTCAAAAAGCGCCGGAAAAGCGCTGGAGGAACAAAATTTGTAAACGTTGGCAAAACGCTGGCAAAACCAATAAATAGGTGGTCTGGAAATATATTTTCCAAAATAAAATTAAAAAAAAGTTCATATGTATTTTTTTTGGTCCTGCCGTGATTTGAACCCAGGCCGTCAGATTGGCAGACGATTGCTCTACCCACTGAGCTAACGAGACATATAATATTTAATGGCTAAACACATAAATGAGTGATAATAGCTGGACAACTACTGGCTGTGCCAAAATGCTAGTACTGGCAAACAATTTTTAGTAACTAGTATGCCAGTGTTTGGAGGGCAAAAAAAAAGTTGGCCTTGAAGGAGCTTTCCCACAAACAAAAAAATTTATTTTATAAAACAAAAAAAAATTTTAAATTAAAAAAAATCAAAAAAAAATTTTTTGCTTCCAACCGGATTTGAACTCGGAACCTTCCGACTACAAACATTTTTTAACGAAGCGTCAGCATTTTTATAAAATCATTGGTTTTCCAGTGAATTAATTTTTGTACGCCTGGTAGCATTGGCTAGGTAGCACTGGATAACCACTGGTTGCAAACCTCGGCATATCACTCTAAGCCAATTCTTTGCCAGTGGTTTTTTTATAAACCACCGAAATTTTTTTGTAAAAAAAAATACTGGTAAAACGCTTTTCGCAAACGCTGGCAAAGCATCCCAAATGAGTGTTCTGCCAGTAATTTATTTTTAATACCGTGGTTACCCAGTGGTATGCCAGTGCTTGATATTTTGTACCACTGGCGATTTCTGACTGGGTTGGTTTAAAGATTGAATTTATGGTTTGGGATAAATAATACTATAAACTTTATTTTCATAAATGTCCAGTTAGAACTTTAAGTGTTTCCCACATAAAATTTGAATTTAACTGGTGGCTAAATTTTAAGTGGACATTCAATAATCGGGCCTTACGGTGCGTACAGAGTGGCCGCTTGTTGCCGAGCCGACTGACGCTTATTGCGAGAACCAATGCGAGAAAACTGGTACTATACAAATTAGTACAAATAAGCGCGAACATGTCATAGTGGGCGCCGAGCTGGTCAGAGCGAAAAGCTGATTGAATGCAAGAAAACAGTTCCAAAGCGTTTTCAGCGCCAAAAACATTGTTTATGTTATGTTAATAAAATAAAAATTAAACAAAAAAATAAAAATTCAAATAAATAATAAAAATTAAATAAAATTATAACAATTATAAAAAAATTAAAAAAAAAAACTTTTAAACAAAATTAAAAAAAAAAAAGATGTAATAAAAATTTCTAGAATAATTGAAGAAATGCGTTAATATGTAAAATTTTAAAACTCAATGTCAGAATGAACAACAAACCCAAATGCATACAAACATACATAAAACACAAATAATAGATAAAATATCAGCGCTGATTCTCGCATCCACTATGCTCAACCAAACTTGTTTCTCGCATGAACAAGTTCTCGCAATAAGCGTCAGTCCGCTCGGCTCGGCAACAAGCGGCCACTCTGTACGCACCCTTAAGCTGGCCATGTGTGGTAGTAGATTAAAGACTTAAAACGAGAAGTTGTACAATTATATTGCAAGCTTTAGAATATATATTTTTTGGGTTCCAAGTATATATCCCACCTTCAAATTTTAAACTCATTCGTGCAGATTTCAAGATTTTTAAATATTTGTTTTCAATAAAACTATGTTTTTAATAGTTTTGGCTCAATACTGAAGATTTATTTTTCAGCCAAGGAATATAGAAACAACCGTGACGAATAATTTTACGCGGGTTGGGCGCCATAAACGAACGCCTCTTGTAAAAACTATTTTTCTAACGCGCCGGAAATAATTTGAACACCATAAAAGAGGTATTATAGACTCAGGTGATCGTTTTATTTAAATCTTCATTATATCCAAATGAAGATCAAAGAATGGGACTAGAAGTATATATTCTAATTTATTCAGCGATACATCCTTTATTGGACCGAATAGTATATATATATATATATATATATATATATATATATATATATATATATATTGTTCCTTTTACTCCTGCAAGGAGCATAGGGCCGAATAGTACACTCAAAATAATATGTATGTTGGCTGAACAGAAAAATTTGTTACTTTAACAAAATGTATTCCTGTTTTTTGGCTTAAAATAAAATCATCTGTTCTTAATGCATTTTTTGTTAAATTTAGGAAACCTAAATTTAAATAAAAAATTAGTAGAACTACAGTTTTATTCGTAATAATGCTGAGTCGTAAAATCTGTTTCAATATAAGGCCGCGTGACCATCCCAGGATCTAGTCCATATCATCTAAGACCATATAAGTATACTCCGCAGAAGCAACCATTTTGTCCGTTTTACTCTATCTCGTTTTAGTATTGGAGATGTGGGCCATTTCATGAACTCGAATTTTTTTATTAAAAATTTCCGAGGGCACAAGTCGCTATCTACCGGATAATAGCATAGAGATGAAAATTGTATATTTTAACAATAAATTGTGTAAAATTTAAAAGATGGATTCTTAAAAATTAGTTATAAATACTGTTGAAAATTAGCAAACAAAATTAGTTAAAGAACTGAGGATTTTATTATAGTGTTAAATGAACATATTTATGTAAATCAGCGTTTTAATTAAAAATTTGTTAAGAATTCGTCAAACCGATTTGAAACCCATTTGGGAAATTTTTATACTGACGTTTTATTTTAATTGTACTACAGTACTACAGACCAACACTCAGGAGATGCCCGGGCATGCCCCCAACTACCCAGCAAAATCTTTCATTACCAAATAAGTGGTTATATAATGAAACTAAAATTTTTTACTACTTATAATTCGGCGTCAGTACTAGTTATTTTTGTTAGGCGAAGCTGTTTTTATAAGCAGTCTAGCTTACGCGCGTCTACTTATTTATTTATAAAGATTATGTGAATTTGGTAACTACTTATTTTTTAACCACTAGTAAGTATGTAAGTAAGTCGTATTATTTAACAACTTGTAACCACTTATTTTTTAACTGCGTATAAGCACACGAATAACTACTTATTTTGGTAACTAATTATTTTATATACTTTTATAATGCAGCGGGTAAGCGGGTGCACAAATTTTCTGCGTTTTTTCATGCAGCGTATATGGACAACTACTTACAAAAACGACCTTGTCGAAGAAAAATAGTGAGTTTTGACACCGAATTATAAGCAGTTGACCCTAATTCTACTGCTTATTATTTAGATATTAGTAATGAGCACCCATTACTGAGATTTTGCTGGGTAATGCAATATATTGTGTTGATATCAGGAAAATAGGGAGTAGTGTTTGTGAACTTTTGATCTTAAATGTTCTACATCATAAGGAACAGAGAAGAATTCTGCGAGAATTGTATTCCACATAGGGGTAGTAGATCTCTGAGATTATTCCACATAAGGGCGGTTCGATTAATGAACGAATTCTCTCTGTAATGTGCTGTGCGACTGATTTGAAAATTAACCACAAACGGATAAGATCTACTAGACAAGCGTGTGTTGCGGATAAATACACGGGGCCTTGGGATAAGTTTACTTATCTCAGCAGAGCACCTCCCTTGTTAGTAACGATAGATGCTCCAACGGGTCAATAGAGGATACCCTTTTGTCATTAATGAGCGCCAACGTCCTCCTTAGTACAGGGTCCAAAAGCTCCAAGATAGAATTTGAGGCCCACGTCCATATATGGGAGTTGTATTCCATCTTCGATCGGATGTAGGTGGTATAAATAGTGAGGAGATCAGAAGAAGCGAAGTAGTTCTTACAACGATTAAAAAAGCCAAGACACTTAAATGCACCTTTGCACAATTGAATGAAGTGATTCCTCCAACAGATTGTCATGCTTGATTGTCATGCCCGGAACATTAAGATATTAAGATTCCTCATTTCTACAGATGACATTGATGACTTCACGGTACTATGGGTCAGCAAATAACATTGGGTCTGAATATTTGAGATTATCATTAGGTCCTGATTAAGTGTGACACTCATAATCTGCCTCTTGGCCCCAATCTCCAGAAGGATTAGTCTGTGATCAAAGGAATATGAATGGCAAATGTTGCTGTCATCTGCAAAATAGTAGATAGGATTGCAAATCTGACGGAGTAAATCGTTCAGAAAGATAAGAAACAGAGAACGCGAAAGAATGGAATATTGTGGCACCCCTACATTTAATTGAAACTTGTTAGATGAGACCCCATCCATAACAACTCTTATAGTGCGATCCCTGAGAAAACTCGATATAAATCGAGAGAAGTACTCACCTTCACTAAAAGCAATAAGCTTTGACTTGAGTGCTTTATGCCCCACATGATCAAATACCTTGGAAATACCTATAGCAACCACTTTGATTTCACCAAATCCGTGAATGGACCGACTCCAATGCTCCGAAAGAAACTTCTACGAAAGCCATATTGTCGATCATAGAGAAGCAAATTGGACTCGAGATAGTTAACAAGACGGTAGTTTATCACGCTCTCCGTGACCCTCAAGAGTGCAGAGCAGATTGCAATTGGGCGGTAATTATCAGGGTTGGTAGCCGCAGCCTTTTTGGGTATTCGCTGGATATTGGCAAACTTCTAACACAATGGAAAAGTACCCATGCGGTACGACGTGCTAAAGGCGGTTGCCAATGTACGCGATAGCTTCAAAGAGCACTGTTTCTGTACCAGTGCTGGTACACCATCCAGGCCTGTAGACTTAGTTACTTAGAGATTAACAAGGACCCTTTTCACTGCATGAGGACGAAAGGATATCTTGAGCATAGTATGTGATACTCTTGTGGGCACTGGAGTAGTTGATGGCTTTTCGGCAGAAACGAATTTTCGACGAACAGTTCAGCCAGCAGGTTGGCTTTATCGACCGGATCAGTAAATATTAGGTCACCCTTTATATGAGGTGGGATAGAGGAACTAGCATTATCCTTTATCCTTTTAACGAATGACCACGCAGACGCTGGTTAAACCAACACTTATATTTGGACTTGTCTTCCAAGAAACATAGTTTCCAGTTGAATTGCCGTTAAAAATCCTTAAGTTCGACCAAAAGAGCCTTTTAAGAAATTGAAACAGAGCATTTCGTGGCTGCCTGTGAATCGCTATGAAGCCCAGAATATGAAAAGGATGCGGAAATGGTACAGTTATCCGAGTTACAAAGAGGTGCAAACGATCTCACTTTATACTTTTCAGGCTGCGAAGTGAGGAAAAGATCGAGGGTATTCTGAAACTGCCCTTCAACACACGGAATGTGTGTTGGCTCATTTACTAACTGTACGAGGTGATTGTGCGCGGAGAAAAGTTTGACGTACGTGCCGTCAGAAGTTTTCCCGCTCGAATGGCTGAGCGATGTAGTGTTCTGAATATTTAAATCTGTAGATGTGTGTGCCGATCCCGAATTTAACCCAAAGAGAGTTAAATTCGGCATCATACGAACATGTGGAAAAGCTATCATGAGAACAATTTTTTTTCCAACGCTCTCATATTAGTTCAAAAAGCGCTTGGCCATTGCTATAATTTTATCGCAATTAGCAGTTGTCCAGTTGTTATCATTTATTCGTGTTTTAAGCCATCAAGTATTTTGTGTCTCGTTAGCTGTTCCTCCTATAGCTGGGCACTTGGTATGGAAATCCTCATATTGAAAATTTTAAGCATTTTGTTTTTTTTTTGTGGTAATTGTTTTTTTTTTTTCTAAAAATGATTTTTTATAATGATAAAAGGAAATGTTAAACAATTTACCTTATAATTTGAGTTTAAAGCAATTTTCAGATAATTTTAGTAATGATAATGATGTTAATGATTTCTATTATAAAAAAAAGTTGATATCAAATAGTTTGATATCAAAAACTATAGACAAATATTTTATCTGTAACACATTTGACTTTTTGAAGGGCACGGCCTAAAGAAAAAACTGTATATTTTTAATAGAAAAAACCTTTTAGTTTATAGTTATCTAAAATATTTATACAAACATTTCATGAAATGCTTTTTTTCTCATATTATAGTTATAATTTTTTTAATAACATACATAAAAATAAATATAATGTCTCTTTGTTAATGTATAACTTAACATAATGAGTTTTTAATTTAAGGTTTTCTAACGTTTTGAAAAGACCAGTTATTATTTAATATAATTTTGGTTAACATAGAAGAATAATGTAAAAATATATACAAAAGAAATATAAATTAATTTATATTTATTTTTTTACCCATATTTTGTTAAATTTTTAAACTAATTTTAATAATTTTGTTGTATTTCTTTCATTTTTATACCCTCTTATTGCATGTGTAAGAAACACGTGCTATTACTACAATACAAAAGACGTAAGCAACGAACTTGAATTGTTTACACTGCTTTGTATTGTTAACAAAAGCAAGTTTTTTCTAAACAAAGAGAATGTATAATAAAACACAGAAATATGAAAATTTTATACAATATTTGCATAATGCTTTTTTTTTTTAATAACAGTCAACATTCAATTAAATAATGACGCATAAGAATGAAATAAAATGGACTATTAATTATACATATCAACGTTGTCTTAATACGTGTATTAATTGTTAATATAAAAGAAAATATAAAAAATAATTTATTAAGTTTTATTAAGGCTCTAAAACTCCGATTATTAAAGGCATTTTAAAGTGTTTTTTTTTTTTGTATCGTATGAATTTTTATTTTCTATATTTTTTTACGTATGAGTTATATTTATTGTACCTATTCATATTGAGTATACGTATTGGTGTACCCTATTGCAATTAAAAGAAAATTTAAAGCAAACACTATCCAGGGTTGCCGCATTTTGAAAATGGAAAATAAAACGGGGAAGCTTGAAATCAAATTTGGGTGAAAAATTCTGAAAGAGCATCGCAAATCTGGAACAGTAGGTTTTCCAGCCAAATTGGACCAGTATTTCCCGAAATATTCAAAAAAAGGGGAAATCGTATGAATTTTTATTTTCTATATTTTTTTTTACGTATGAGTTATATTTATTGTACCTATTCATATTGAGTATACGTAGTGGTGTACCCTATTGCAATTAAAAGAAAATTTAAAGCAAACACTATCCAGGGTTGCCGCATTTTGAAAATGGAAAATAAAACAGGGAAGCTTGAAATCAAATTTGGGTGAAAAATTCTGAAGGAGCATCGCAAATCTGGAACAGTAGGTTTTCCAGCCAAATTGGACCAGTATTTCCCGAGATATTCAAAAAAAGGGGAAATCGTATGAATTTTTATTTTCTATATTTTTTTTACGTATGAGTTATATTTATTGTACCTATTCATGTTGAGTATACGTAGTGGTGTACCCTATTGCAATTAAAAGAAAATTTAAAGCGTACACTATCCAGGGTTGCCGCATTTTGAAAATGGAAAATAAAACGGGGAAGCTTGAAATCAAATTTGGGTGAAAAATTCTGAAAGAGCATCGCAAATCTGGAACAGTAGGTTTTCCAGCCAAATTGGACCAGTATTTCCCGAGATATTCAAAAAAAGGGGAAATCGTATGAATTTTTATTTTCTATATTTTTTTTTACGTATGAGTTATATTTATTGTACCTATTCATATTGAGTATACGTAGTGGTGTACCCTATTGCAATTAAAAGAAAATTTAAAGCAAACACTATCCAGGGTTGCCGCATTTTGAAAATGGAAAATAAAACGGGGAAGCTTGAAATCAAATTTGGGTGAAAAATTCTGAAAGAGCATCGCAAATCTGGAACAGTAGGTTTTCCAGCCAAATTGGACCAGTATTTCCCGAGATATTCAAAAAACGGGGAAATCGTATGAATTTTTATTTTCTATATTTTTTTTTACGTATGAGTTATATTTATTGTACCTATTCATGTTGAGTATACGTAGTGGTGTACCCTATTGCAATTAAAAGCAAATTTAAAGCATACACTATCCAGGGTTGCCGCATTTTGAAAATGGAAAATAAAACGGGGAAGCTTGAAATCAAATTTGGGTGAAAAATTCTGAAAGAGCACCGCAAATCTGGAACAGTAGGTTTTCCAGCCAAATTGGACCAGTATTTCCCGAGATATTCAAAAAACGGGAAATCGTATGAATTTTTATTTTCTATATTTTTCTTACGTATGAGTTATATTTATTGTACCTATTCATATTGAGTATACGTAGTGGTGTACCCTTAATCGATACAGAGAACAAAATACACTAGAAAATTTGTTTCCAATCTAAATTATTGGCAATTTCACAAATTTTAATATAAAATTTCGATCCTAAATTTCATTCTACCATTTGACGAAAATTTCGGTCAATTGTCTCCAACGGTTTCTAAGTTATTGCAATGAAAAGAAAATTTAAAGCAAACACTATCCAGGGTTGCCGCATTTTGAAAATTGAAAATAAAACGGGGAAGCTTGAAATCAAATTTGGGTGAAAAATTCTGAAAGAGCATCGCAAATCTGGAACAGTAGGTTTTCCAGCCAAATTGGACCAGTATTTCCCGAGATATTCAAAAAACGGGGAAAACGTATGAATTTTTATTTTCTATATTTTTTTACGTATGAGTTATATTTATTGTACCTATTCATATTGAGTATACGTAGTGGTGTACCCTATTGCGATTAAAAGAAAATTTAAAGCAAACACTATCCAGGGTTGCCGCATTTTGAAAATGTAAAATAAAACGGGGAAGCTTGAAATCAAATTTGGGTGAAAAATTTTGAAAGAGCATCGCAAATCTGGAACATTAGGTTTTCCAGCCAAATTGGACCAGTATTTCCCGAGATATTCAAAAAACGGTGAAATCGTATGAATTTTTATTTTCTATATTTTTTTTACGTATGAGTTATATTTATTGTACCTATTCATGTTGAGTATACGTAGTGGTTTACCCTATTGCAATTAAAAGAAAATTTAAAGCAAACACTATCCAGGGTTGCCGCATTTTGAAAATGGAAAATAAAACAGGGAAGCTTGAAATCAAATTTGGGTGAAAAATTCTGAAAGAGCATCGCAAATCTGGAACAGTAGGTTTTCCAGCCAAATTGGACCAGTATTTCCCGAGATATTCAAAAAAAGGGGAAATCGTATGAATTTTTATTTTCTATATTTTTTTTACGTATGAGTTATATTTATTGTACCTATTCATGTTGAGTATACGTAGTGGTGTACCCTATTGCAATTAAAAGAAAATTTAAAGCGTACACTATCCAGGGTTGCCGCATTTTGAAAATGGAAAATAAAACGGGGAAGCTTGAAATCAAATTTGGGTGAAAAATTCTGAAAGAGCATCGCAAATCTGGAACAGTAGGTTTTCCAGCCAAATTGGACCAGTATTTCCCGAGATATTCAAAAAACGGGGAAATCGTATGAATTTTTATTTTCTATATTTTTTTACGTATGAGTTATATTTATTGTACCTATTCATATTCAGTATACGTAGTGGTGTACCCTTAATCGATACAGAGAACAAAATACACTAGAAAATTTGTTTCCAATCTAAATTATTGGCAATTTCACAAATTTTAATATAAAATTTCGATCCTAAATTTCATTCTACCATTTGGCGAAAATTTCGGTCAATTATCTCCAACGGTTTCTAAGTTATTGCAATGAAAAGAAAATTTAAAGCAAACACTATCCAGGGTTAGCGCATTTTGAAAATGGAAAATAAAACGGGGAAGCTTGAAATCAAATTTGGGTGAAAAGTTCTGAAAGAGCATCGCAAATCTGGAACAGTAGGTTTTCCAGCCAAATTGGACCAGTATTTCCCGAGATATTCAAAAAAAGGGGAAATCGTATGAATTTTTATTTTCTATATTTTTTTTACGTATGAGTTATATTTATTGTACCTATTCATGTTGAGTATACGTAGTGGTGTACCCTATTGCAATTAAAAGAAAATTTAAAGCATACACTATCCAGGGTTGCCGCATTTTGAAAACGGAAAATAAAATGGGGAAGCTTGAAATCAAATTTGGGTGAAAAATTCTGAAAGAGCATCGCAAATCTGGAACAGTAGGTTTTCCAGCCAAATTGGACCAGTATTTCCCGAGATATTCAAAAAACGGGGAAATCGTATGAATTTTTATTTTCTATATTTTTTTACGTATGAGTTATATTTATTGTACCTATTCATATTGAGTATACGTAGTGGTGTACCCTATTGCGATTAAAAGAAAAAGGCATACACTATCCAGGGTTGCCGCATTTTGAAAATGGAAAATAAAACGGGGAAGCTTGAAATCAAATTTGCGTGAAAAATTCTGAAAGAGCATCGCAAATCTGGAACAGTAGGTTTTCCAGCCAAATTGGACCAGTATTTCCCGAGATATTCAAAAAACGGGGAAATCGTATGAATTTTTATTTTCTATATTTTTTTACGTATGAATTATATTTATTGTACCTATTCATATTGAGTATACGTAGTGGTGTACCCTATTGCGATTAAAAGAAAATTTAAAGCAAACACTATCCAGGGTTGCCGCATTTTGAAAATGGAAAATAAAACGGGGAAGCTTGAAATCAAATTTGGGTGAAAAATTCTGAAAGAGCATCGCAAATCTGGAACAGTAGGTTTTCCAGCTAAATTGGACCAGTATTTCCCGAGATATTCAAAAAACGGAGAAATCGTATGAATTTTTATTTTCTAAATTTTTTTTACGTATGAGTTATATTTATTGTACCTATTCATGTTGAGTATACGTAGTGGTGTACCCTATTGCAATTAAAAGAAAATTTAAAGCATACACTATCCAGGGTTGCCGCATTTTGAAAATGGAAAATAAAACGGGGAAGCTTGAAATCAAATTTGGGTGAAAAATTCTGAAAGAGCATCGCAAATCTGGAACAGTAGGTTTTCCAGCCAAATTGGACCAGTATTTCCCGAGATATTCAAAAAACGGGAAATCGTATGAATTTTTATTTTCTATATTTTTATTACGTATGAGTTATATTTATTGTACCTATTCATATTGAGTATACGTAGTGGTGTACCCTATTGCGATTAAAAGAAAATTTAAAGCAAACACTATCCAGGGTTGCCGCATTTTGAAAATGGAAAATAAAACGGGGAAGCTTGAAATCAAATTTGGGTGAAAAATTCTGAAAGAGCATCGCAAATCTGGAACAGTAGGTTTTCCAGCCAAATTGGACCAGTATTTCCCGAGATATTCAAAAAACGGGGAGATCGTATGAATTTTTATTTTCTATATTTTTTTTACGTATGAGTTATATTTATTGTACCTATTCATATTGAGTATACGTAGTGGTGTACACTATTGCAATTAAAAGAAAAAGGCATACACTATCCAGGGTTGCCGCATTTTGAAAATGTAAAATAAAACGGGGAAGCTTGAAATCAAATTTGGGTGAAAAATTCTGAAAGAGCATCGCAAATCTGGAACATTAGGTTTTCCAGCCAAATTGGACCAGTATTTCCCGAGATATTCAAAAAACGGTGAAATCGTATGAATTTTTATTTTCTATATTTTTTTTTACGTATGAGTTATATTTATTGTACCTATTCATGTTGAGTATACGTAGTGGTTTACCCTATTGCAATTAAAAGAAAATTTAAAGCAAACACTATCCAGGGTTGCCGCATTTTGAAAATGGAAAATAAAACAGGGAAGCTTGAAATCAAATTTGGGTGAAAAATTCTGAAAGAGCATCGCAAATCTGGAACAGTAGGTTTTCCAGCCAAATTGGACCAGTATTTCCCGAGATATTCAAAAAAAGGGGAAATCGTATGAATTTTTATTTTCTATATTTTTTTTACGTATGAGTTATATTTATTGTACCTATTCATGTTGAGTATACGTAGTGGTGTACCCTATTGCAATTAAAAGAAAATTTAAAGCGTACACTATCCAGGGTTGCCGCATTTTGAAAATGGAAAATAAAACGGGGAAGCTTGAAATCAAATTTGGGTGAAAAATTCTGAAAGAGCATCGCAAATCTGGAACAGTAGGTTTTCCAGCCAAATTGGACCAGTATTTCCCGAGATATTCAAAAAACGGGGAAATCGTATGAATTTTTATTTTCTATATTTTTTTACGTATGAGTTATATTTATTGTACCTATTCATATTCAGTATACGTAGTGGTGTACCCTTAATCGATACAGAGAACAAAATACACTAGAAAATTTGTTTCCAATCTAAATTATTGGCAATTTCACAAATTTTAATATAAAATTTCGATCCTAAATTTCATTCTACCATTTGGCGAAAATTTCGGTCAATTATCTCCAACGGTTTCTAAGTTATTGCAATGAAAAGAAAATTTAAAGCAAACACTATCCAGGGTTGCCGCATTTTGAAAATGGAAAATAAAACGGGGAAGCTTGAAATCAAATTTGGGTGAAAAATTCTGAAAGAGCATCACAAATCTGGAACAGTAGGTTTTCCAGCCAAATTGGACCAGTATTTCCCGAGATATTCAAAAAACGGGGAAATCGTATGAATTTTTATTTTCTATATTTTTTTACGTATGAGTTATATTTATTGTACCTATTCATATTGAGTATACGTAGTGGTGTACCCTATTGCGATTAAAAGAAAATTTAAAGCAAACACTATCCAGGGTTGCCGCATTTTGAAAATGGAAAATAAAACGGGGAAGCTTGAAATCAAATTTGGGTGAAAAATTCTGAAAGAGCATCGCAAATCTGCAACAGTAGGTTTTCCAGCCAAATTGGACGAGTATTTCCCGAGATATTCAAAAAACGGAGAAATCGTATGAATTTTTATTTTCTATATTTTTTTTTACGTATGAGTTATATTTATTGTACCTATTCATGTTGAGTATACGTAGTGGTGTACCCTATTGCAATTAAAAGAAAATTTAAAGCATACACTATCCAGGGTTGCCGCATTTTGAAAATGGAAAATAAAACGGGGAAGCTTGAAATCAAATTTGGGTGAAAAATTCTGAAAGAGCATCGCAAATCTGGAACAGTAGGTTTTCCAGCCAAATTGGACCAGTATTTCCCGAGATATTCAAAAAACGGGAAATCGTATGAATTTTTATTTTCTATATTTTTCTTACGTATGAGTTATATTTATTGTACCTATTCATATTGAGTATACGTAGTGGTGTATCCTATTGCGATTAAAAGAAAATTTAAAGCAAACACTATCCAGGGTTGCCGCATTTTGAAAATGGAAAATAAAACGGGGAAGCTTGAAATCAAATTTGGGTGAAAAATTCTGAAAGAGCATCGCAAATCTGGAACAGTAGGTTTTCCAGCCAAATTGGACCAGTATTTCCAGAGATATTCAAAAAACGGGAAATCGTATGAATTTTTATTTTCTATATTTTTCTTACGTATGAGTTATATTTATTGTACCTATTCATATTCAGTATACGTAGTGGTGTACCCTTAATCGATACAGAGAACAAAATACACTAGAAAATTTGTTTCCAATCTAAATTATTGGCAATTTCACAAATTTTAATATAAAATTTCGATCCTAAATTTCATTCTACCATTTGGCGAACATTTCGGTCAATTATCTCCAACGGTTTCTAAGTTATTGCAATGAAAAGAAAATTTAAAGCAAACACTATCCAGGGTTAGCGCATTTTGAAAATGGAAAATAAAACGGGGAAGCTTGAAATCAAATTTGGGTGAAAAATTCTGAAAGAGCATCGCAAATCTGGAACAGTAGGTTTTCCAGCCAAATTGGACCAGTATTTCCCGAGATATTCAAAAAACGGGAAATCGTATGAATTTTTATTTTCTATATTTTTTTTACGTATGAGTTATATTTATTGTACCTATTCATGTTGAGTATACGTATTGGTGTACCCTATTGCAATTAAAAGAAAATTTAAAGCATACACTATCCAGGGTTGCCGCATTTTGAAAATGGAAAATAAAACGGGGAAGCTTGAAATCAAATTTGGGTGAAAAATTCTGAAAGAGCATCGCAAATCTGGAACAGTAGGTTTTCCCAGCCAAATTGGACCAGTATTACCTGAGATATTCAAAAAACGGGGAAATCGTATGAATTTTTATTTTCTATATTTTTTTTACGTATGAGTTATATTTATTGTACCTATTCATGTTGAGTATACGTAGTGGTGTACCCTATTGCAATTAAAAGAAAATTTAAAGCATACACTATCCAGGGTTGCCGCATTTTGAAAACGGAAAATAAAATGGGGAAGCTTGAAATCAAATTTGGGTGAAAAATTCTGAAAGAGCATCGCAAATCTGGAACAGTAGGTTTTCCAGCCAAATTGGACCAGTATTTCCCAAGATATTCAAAAAACGGGGCAATCGTATGAATTTTTATTTTCTATATTTTTTTACGTATGAGTTATATTTATTGTACCTATTCATATTGAGTATACGTAGTGGTGTACCCTATTGCGATTAAAAGAAAAAGGCATACACTATCCAGGGTTGCCGCATTTTGAAAATGGAAAATAAAACGGGGAAGCTTGAAATCAAATTTGGGTGAAAAATTCTGAAAGAGCATCGCAAATCTGGAACAGTAGGTTTTCCAGCCAAATTGGACCAGTATTTCCCGAGATATTCAAAAAACGGGGAAATCGTATGAATTTTTATTTTCTATATTTTTTTACGTATGAATTATATTTATTGTACCTATTCATATTGAGTATACGTAGTGGTGTACCCTATTGCGATTAAAAGAAAATTTAAAGCAAACACTATCCAGGGTTGCCGCATTTTGAAAATGGAAAATAAAACGGGGAAGCTTGAAATCAAATTTGGGTGAAAAATTCTGAAAGAGCATCGCAAATCTGGAACAGTAGGTTTTCCAGCCAAATTGGACCAGTATTTCCCGAGATATTCAAAAAACGGAGAAATCGTATGAATTTTTATTTTCTAAATTTTTTTTACGTATGAGTTATATTTATTGTACCTATTCATGTTGAGTATACGTAGTGGTGTACCCTATTGCAATTAAAAGAAAATTTAAAGCATACACTATCCAGGGTTGCCGCATTTTGAAAATGGAAAATAAAACGGGGAAGCTTGAAATCAAATTTGGGTGAAAAATTCTGAAAGAGCATCGCAAATCTGGAACAGTAGGTTTTCCAGCCAAATTGGACCAGTATTTCCCGAGATATTCAAAAAACGGGAAATCGTATGAATTTTTATTTTCTATATTTTTATTACGTATGAGTTATATTTATTGTACCTATTCATATTGAGTATACGTAGTGGTGTACCCTATTGCGATTAAAAGAAAATTTAAAGCAAACACTATCCAGGGTTGCCGCATTTTGAAAATGGAAAATAAAACGGGGAAGCTTGAAATCAAATTTGGGTGAAAAATTCTGAAAGAGCATCGCAAATCTGGAACAGTAGGTTTTCCAGCCAAATTGGACCAGTATTTCCCGAGATATTCAAAAAACGGGGAGATCGTATGAATTTTTATTTTCTATATTTTTTTTACGTATGAGTTATATTTATTATACCTATTCATATTGAGTATACGTAGTGGTGTACACTATTGCAATTAAAAGAAAAAGGCATACACTATCCAGGGTTGCCGCATTTTGAAAATGGAAAATAAAACGGGGAAGCTTGAAATCAAATTTGGGTGAAAAATTCTGAAAGAGCATCGCAAATCTGGAACAGTAGGTTTTCCAGCCAAATTGGACCAGTATTTCCCGAGATATTCAAAAAACGGGGAAATCGTATGAATTTTTATTTTCTATATTTTTTTACGTATGAGTTATATTTATTGTACCTATTCATATTGAGTATACGTAGTGGTCTACCCTATTGCGATTAAAAGAAAACTTAAAGCAAACACTATCCAGGGTTGCCGCATTTTGAAAATGGAAAATAAAACGGGGAAGCTTGAAATCAAATTTGGGTGAAAAATTCTGAAAGAGCATAGCAAATCTGGAACAGTAGGTTTTCCAGCCAAATTGGACCAGTATTTCCCGAGATATTCAAAAAACGGAGAAATCGTATGAATTTTTATTTTCTATATTTTTTTTTACGTATGAGTTATATTTATTGTACCTATTCATATTGAGTATACGTAGTGGTGTACCCTATTGCAATTAAAAGAAAATTTAAAGCAAACACTATCCAGGGTTGCCGCATTTTGAAAATGGAAAATAAAACAGGGAAGCTTGAAATCAAATTTGGGTGAAAAATTCTGAAGGAGCATCGCAAATCTGGAACAGTAGGTTTTCCAGCCAAATTGGACCAGTATTTCCCGAGATATTCAAAAAAAGGGGAAATCGTATGAATTTTTATTTTCTATATTTTTTTTACGTATGAGTTATATTTATTGTACCTATTCATGTTGAGTATACGTAGTGGTGTACCCTATTGCAATTAAAAGAAAATTTAAAGCGTACACTATCCAGGGTTGCCGCATTTTGAAAATGGAAAATAAAACGGGGAAGCTTGAAATCAAATTTGGGTGAAAAATTCTGAAAGAGCATCGCAAATCTGGAACAGTAGGTTTTCCAGCCAAATTGGACCAGTATTTCCCGAGATATTCAAAAAAAGGGGAAATCGTATGAATTTTTATTTTCTATATTTTTTTTTACGTATGAGTTATATTTATTGTACCTATTCATATTGAGTATACGTAGTGGTGTACCCTATTGCAATTAAAAGAAAATTTAAAGCAAACACTATCCAGGGTTGCCGCATTTTGAAAATGGAAAATAAAACGGGGAAGCTTGAAATCAAATTTGGGTGAAAAATTCTGAAAGAGCATCGCAAATCTGGAACAGTAGGTTTTCCAGCCAAATTGGACCAGTATTTCCCGAGATATTCAAAAAACGGGGAAATCGTATGAATTTTTATTTTCTATATTTTTTTTTACGTATGAGTTATATTTATTGTACCTATTCATGTTGAGTATACGTAGTGGTGTACCCTATTGCAATTAAAAGCAAATTTAAAGCATACACTATCCAGGGTTGCCGCATTTTGAAAATGGAAAATAAAACGGGGAAGCTTGAAATCAAATTTGGGTGAAAAATTCTGAAAGAGCACCGCAAATCTGGAACAGTAGGTTTTCCAGCCAAATTGGACCAGTATTTCCCGAGATATTCAAAAAACGGGAAATCGTATGAATTTTTATTTTCTATATTTTTCTTACGTATGAGTTATATTTATTGTACCTATTCATATTGAGTATACGTAGTGGTGTACCCTTAATCGATACAGAGAACAAAATACACTAGAAAATTTGTTTCCAATCTAAATTATTGGCAATTTCACAAATTTTAATATAAAATTTCGATCCTAAATTTCATTCTACCATTTGACGAAAATTTCGGTCAATTGTCTCCAACGGTTTCTAAGTTATTGCAATGAAAAGAAAATTTAAAGCAAACACTATCCAGGGTTGCCGCATTTTGAAAATTGAAAATAAAACGGGGAAGCTTGAAATCAAATTTGGGTGAAAAATTCTGAAAGAGCATCGCAAATCTGGAACAGTAGGTTTTCCAGCCAAATTGGACCAGTATTTCCCGAGATATTCAAAAAACGGGGAAAACGTATGAATTTTTATTTTCTATATTTTTTTACGTATGAGTTATATTTATTGTACCTATTCATATTGAGTATACGTAGTGGTGTACCCTATTGCGATTAAAAGAAAATTTAAAGCAAACACTATCCAGGGTTGCCGCATTTTGAAAATGTAAAATAAAACGGGGAAGCTTGAAATCAAATTTGGGTGAAAAATTCTGAAAGAGCATCGCAAATCTGGAACATTAGGTTTTCCAGCCAAATTGGACCAGTATTTCCCGAGATATTCAAAAAACGGGGAAATCGTATGAATTTTTATTTTCTATATTTTTTTTTACGTATGAGTTATATTTATTGTACCTATTCATGTTGAGTATACGTAGTGGTTTACCCTATTGCAATTAAAAGAAAATTTAAAGCAAACACTATCCAGGGTTGCCGCATTTTGAAAATGGAAAATAAAACAGGGAAGCTTGAAATCAAATTCGGGTGAAAAATTCTGAAAGAGCATCGCAAATCTGGAACAGTAGGTTTTCCAGCCAAATTGGACCAGTATTTCCCAAGATATTCAAAAAAAGGGGAAATCGTATGAATTTTTATTTTCTATATTTTTTTTACGTATGAGTTATATTTATTGTACCTATTCATGTTGAGTATACGTAGTGGTGTACCCTATTGCAATTAAAAGAAAATTTAAAGCGTACACTATCCAGGGTTGCCGCATTTTGAAAATGGAAAATAAAACGGGGAAGCTTGAAATCAAATTTGGGTGAAAAATTCTGAAAGAGCATCGCAAATCTGGAACAGTAGGTTTTCCAGCCAAATTGGACCAGTATTTCCCGAGATATTCAAAAAACGGGGAAATCGTATGAATTTTTATTTTCTATATTTTTTTACGTATGAGTTATATTTATTGTACCTATTCATATTCAGTATACGTAGTGGTGTACCCTTAATCGATACAGAGAAAAAAATACACTAGAAAATTTGTTTCCAATCTAAATTATTGGCAATTTCACAAATTTTAATATAAAATTTCGATCCTAAATTTCATTCTACCATTTGGCGAAAATTTCGGTCAATTATCTCCAACGGTTTCTAAGTTATTGCAATGAAAAGAAAATTTAAAGCAAACACTATCCAGGGTTAGCGCATTTTGAAAATGGAAAATAAAACGGGGAAGCTTGAAATCAAATTTGGGTGAAAAGTTCTGAAAGAGCATCGCAAATCTGGAACAGTAGGTTTTCCAGCCAAATTGGACCAGTATTTCCCGAGATATTCAAAAAAAGGGGAAATCGTATGAATTTTTATTTTCTATATTTTTTTTACGTATGAGTTATATTTATTGTACCTATTCATGTTGAGTATACGTAGTGGTGTACCCTATTGCAATTAAAAGAAAATTTAAAGCATACACTATCCAGGGTTGCCGCATTTTGAAAACGGAAAATAAAATGGGGAAGCTTGAAATCAAATTTGGGTGAAAAATTCTGAAAGAGCATCGCAAATCTGGAACAGTAGGTTTTCCAGCCAAATTGGACCAGTATTTCCCGAGATATTCAAAAAACGGGGAAATCGTATGAATTTTTATTTTCTATATTTTTTTACGTATGAGTTATATTTATTGTACCTATTCATATTGAGTATACGTAGTGGTGTACCCTATTGCGATTAAAAGAAAAAGGCATACACTATCCAGGGTTGCCGCATTTTGAAAATGGAAAATAAAACGGGGAAGCTTGAAATCAAATTTGCGTGAAAAATTCTGAAAGAGCATTGCAAATCTGGAACAGTAGGTTTTCCAGCCAAATTGGACCAGTATTTCCCGAGATATTCAAAAAACGGGGAAATCGTATGAATTTTTATTTTCTATATTTTTTTACGTATGAATTATATTTATTGTACCTATTCATATTGAGTATACGTAGTGGTGTACCCTATTGCGATTAAAAGAAAATTTAAAGCAAACACTATCCAGGGTTGCCGCATTTTGAAAATGGAAAATAAAACGGGGAAGCTTGAAATCAAATTTGGGTGAAAAATTCTGAAAGAGCATCGCAAATCTGGAACAGTAGGTTTTCCAGCTAAATTGGACCAGTATTTCCCGAGATATTCAAAAAACGGAGAAATCGTATGAATTTTTATTTTCTAAATTTTTTTTACGTATGAGTTATATTTATTGTACCTATTCATGTTGAGTATACGTAGTGGTGTACCCTATTGCAATTAAAAGAAAATTTAAAGCATACACTATCCAGGGTTGCCGCATTTTGAAAATGGAAAATAAAACGGGGAAGCTTGAAATCAAATTTGGGTGAAAAATTCTGAAAGAGCATCGCAAATCTGGAACAGTAGGTTTTCCAGCCAAATTGGACCAGTATTTCCCGAGATATTCAAAAAACGGGAAATCGTATGAATTTTTATTTTCTATATTTTTATTACGTATGAGTTATATTTATTGTACCTATTCATATTGAGTATACGTAGTGGTGTACCCTATTGCGATTAAAAGAAAATTTAAAGCAAACACTATCCAGGGTTGCCGCATTTTGAAAATGGAAAATAAAACGGGGAAGCTTGAAATCAAATTTGGGTGAAAAATTCTGAAAGAGCATCGCAAATCTGGAACAGTAGGTTTTCCAGCCAAATTGGACCAGTATTTCCCGAGATATTCAAAAAACGGGGAGATCATATGAATTTTTATTTTCTATATTTTTTTTACGTATGAGTTATATTTATTGTACCTATTCATATTGAGTATACGTAGTGGTGTACACTATTGCAATTAAAAGAAAAAGGCATACACTATCCAGGGTTGCCGCATTTTGAAAATGTAAAATAAAACGGGGAAGCTTGAAATCAAATTTGGGTGAAAAATTCTGAAAGAGCATCGCAAATCTGGAACATTAGGTTTTCCAGCCAAATTGGACCAGTATTTCCCGAGATATTCAAAAAACGGTGAAATCGTATGAATTTTTATTTTCTATATTTTTTTTTACGTATGAGTTATATTTATTGTACCTATTCATGTTGAGTATACGTAGTGGTTTACCCTATTGCAATTAAAAGAAAATTTAAAGCAAACACTATCCAGGGTTGCCGCATTTTGAAAATGGAAAATAAAACAGGGAAGCTTGAAATCAAATTTGGGTGAAAAATTCTGAAAGAGCATCGCAAATCTGGAACAGTAGGTTTTCCAGCCAAATTGGACCAGTATTTCCCGAGATATTCAAAAAAAGGGGAAATCGTATGAATTTTTATTTTCTATATTTTTTTTACGTATGAGTTATATTTATTGTACCTATTCATGTTGAGTATACGTAGTGGTGTACCCTATTGCAATTAAAAGAAAATTTAAAGCGTACACTATCCAGGGTTGCCGCATTTTGAAAATGGAAAATAAAACGGGGAAGCTTGAAATCAAATTTGGGTGAAAAATTCTGAAAGAGCATCGCAAATCTGGAACAGTAGGTTTTCCAGCCAAATTGGACCAGTATTTCCCGAGATATTCAAAAAACGGGGAAATCGTATGAATTTTTATTTTCTATATTTTTTTACGTATGAGTTATATTTATTGTACCTATTCATATTCAGTATACGTAGTGGTGTACCCTTAATCGATACAGAGAACAAAATACACTAGAAAATTTGTTTCCAATCTAAATTATTGGCAATTTCACAAATTTTAATATAAAATTTCGATCCTAAATTTCATTCTACCATTTGGCGAAAATTTCGGTCAATTATCTCCAACGGTTTCTAAGTTATTGCAATGAAAAGAAAATTTAAAGCAAACACTATCCAGGGTTGCCGCATTTTGAAAATGGAAAATAAAACGGGGAAGCTTGAAATCAAATTTGGGTGAAAAATTCTGAAAGAGCATCACAAATCTGGAACAGTAGGTTTTCCAGCCAAATTGGACCAGTATTTCCCGAGATATTCAAAAAACGGGGAAATCGTATGAATTTTTATTTTCTATATTTTTTTACGTATGAGTTATATTTATTGTACCTATTCATATTGAGTATACGTAGTGGTGTACCCTATTGCGATTAAAAGAAAATTTAAAGCAAACACTATCCAGGGTTGCCGCATTTTGAAAATGGAAAATAAAACGGGGAAGCTTGAAATCAAATTTGGGTGAAAAATTCTGAAAGAGCATCGCAAATCTGCAACAGTAGGTTTTCCAGCCAAATTGGACGAGTATTTCCCGAGATATTCAAAAAACGGAGAAATCGTATGAATTTTTATTTTCTATATTTTTTTTTACGTATGAGTTATATTTATTGTACCTATTCATGTTGAGTATACGTAGTGGTGTACCCTATTGCAATTAAAAGAAAATTTAAAGCATACACTATCCAGGGTTGCCGCATTTTGAAAATGGAAAATAAAACGGGGAAGCTTGAAATCAAATTTGGGTGAAAAATTCTGAAAGAGCATCGCAAATCTGGAACAGTAGGTTTTCCAGCCAAATTGGACCAGTATTTCCCGAGATATTCAAAAAAAGGGGAAATCGTATGAATTTTTATTTTCTATATTTTTTTTACGTATGAGTTATATTTATTGTACCTATTCATGTTGAGTATACGTAGTGGTGTACCCTATTGCAATTAAAAGAAAATTTAAAGCATACACTATCCAGGGTTGCCGCATTTTGAAAACGGAAAATAAAATGGGGAAGCTTGAAATCAAATTTGGGTGAAAAATTCTGAAAGAGCATCGCAAATCTGCAACAGTAGGTTTTCCAGCCAAATTGGACGAGTATTTCCCGAGATATTCAAAAAACGGAGAAATCGTATGAATTTTTATTTTCTATATTTTTTTTTACGTATGAGTTATATTTATTGTACCTATTCATGTTGAGTATACGTAGTGGTTTACCCTATTGCAATTAAAAGAAAATTTAAAGCATACACTATCCAGGGTTGCCGCATTTTGAAAATGGAAAATAAAACGGGGAAGCTTGAAATCAAATTTGGGTGAAAAATTCTGAAAGAGCATCGCAAATCTGGAACAGTAGGTTTTCCAGCCAAATTGGACCAGTATTTCCCGAGATATTCAAAAAAAGGGGAAATCGTATGAATTTTTATTTTCTATATTTTTTTTACGTATGAGTTATATTTATTGTACCTATTCATGTTGAGTATACGTAGTGGTGTACCCTATTGCAATTAAAAGAAAATTTAAAGCGTACACTATCCAGGGTTGCCGCATTTTGAAAATGGAAAATAAAACGGGGAAGCTTGAAATCAAATTTGGGTGAAAAATTCTGAAAGAGCATCGCAAATCTGGAACAGTAGGTTTTCCAGCCAAATTGGACCAGTATTTCCCGAGATATTCAAAAAACGGGGAAATCGTATGAATTTTTATTTTCTATATTTTTTTACGTATGAGTTATATTTATTGTACCTATTCATATTCAGTATACGTAGTGGTGTACCCTTAATCGATACAGAGAACAAAATACACTAGAAAATTTGTTTCCAATCTAAATTATTGGCAATTTCACAAATTTTAATATAAAATTTCGATCCTAAATTTCATTCTACCATTTGGCGAAAATTTCGGTCAATTATCTCCAACGGTTTCTAAGTTATTGCAATGAAAAGAAAATTTAAAGCAAACACTATCCAGGGTTAGCGCATTTTGAAAATGGAAAATAAAACGGGGAAGCTTGAAATCAAATTTGGGTGAAAAGTTCTGAAAGAGCATCGCAAATCTGGAACAGTAGGTTTTCCAGCCAAATTGGACCAGTATTTCCCGAGATATTCAAAAAAAGGGGAAATCGTATGAATTTTTATTTTCTATATTTTTTTTACGTATGAGTTATATTTATTGTACCTATTCATGTTGAGTATACGTAGTGGTGTACCCTATTGCAATTAAAAGAAAATTTAAAGCATACACTATCCAGGGTTGCCGCATTTTGAAAACGGAAAATAAAATGGGGAAGCTTGAAATCAAATTTGGGTGAAAAATTCTGAAAGAGCATCGCAAATCTGGAACAGTAGGTTTTCCAGCCAAATTGGACCAGTATTTCCCGAGATATTCAAAAAACGGGGAAATCGTATGAATTTTTATTTTCTATATTTTTTTACGTATGAGTTATATTTATTGTACCTATTCATATTGAGTATACGTAGTGGTGTACCCTATTGCGATTAAAAGAAAAAGGCATACACTATCCAGGGTTGCCGCATTTTGAAAATGGAAAATAAAACGGGGAAGCTTGAAATCAAATTTGCGTGAAAAATTCTGAAAGAGCATCGCAAATCTGGAACAGTAGGTTTTCCAGCCAAATTGGACCAGTATTTCCCGAGATATTCAAAAAACGGGGAAATCGTATGAATTTTTATTTTCTATATTTTTTTACGTATGAATTATATTTATTGTACCTATTCATATTGAGTATACGTAGTGGTGTACCCTATTGCGATTAAAAGAAAATTTAAAGCAAACACTATCCAGGGTTGCCGCATTTTGAAAATGGAAAATAAAACGGGGAAGCTTGAAATCAAATTTGGGTGAAAAATTCTGAAAGAGCATCGCAAATCTGGAACAGTAGGTTTTCCAGCTAAATTGGACCAGTATTTCCCGAGATATTCAAAAAACGGAGAAATCGTATGAATTTTTATTTTCTAAATTTTTTTTACGTATGAGTTATATTTATTGTACCTATTCATGTTGAGTATACGTAGTGGTGTACCCTATTGCAATTAAAAGAAAATTTAAAGCATACACTATCCAGGGTTGCCGCATTTTGAAAATGGAAAATAAAACGGGGAAGCTTGAAATCAAATTTGGGTGAAAAATTCTGAAAGAGCATCGCAAATCTGGAACAGTAGGTTTTCCAGCCAAATTGGACCAGTATTTCCCGAGATATTCAAAAAACGGGAAATCGTATGAATTTTTATTTTCTATATTTTTATTACGTATGAGTTATATTTATTGTACCTATTCATATTGAGTATACGTAGTGGTGTACCCTATTGCGATTAAAAGAAAATTTAAAGCAAACACTATCCAGGGTTGCCGCATTTTGAAAATGGAAAATAAAACGGGGAAGCTTGAAATCAAATTTGGGTGAAAAATTCTGAAAGAGCATCGCAAATCTGGAACAGTAGGTTTTCCAGCCAAATTGGACCAGTATTTCCCGAGATATTCAAAAAACGGGGAGATCGTATGAATTTTTATTTTCTATATTTTTTTTACGTATGAGTTATATTTATTGTACCTATTCATATTGAGTATACGTAGTGGTGTACACTATTGCAATTAAAAGAAAAAGGCATACACTATCCAGGGTTGCCGCATTTTGAAAATGTAAAATAAAACGGGGAAGCTTGAAATCAAATTTGGGTGAAAAATTCTGAAAGAGCATCGCAAATCTGGAACATTAGGTTTTCCAGCCAAATTGGACCAGTATTTCCCGAGATATTCAAAAAACGGTGAAATCGTATGAATTTTTATTTTCTATATTTTTTTTTACGTATGAGTTATATTTATTGTACCTATTCATGTTGAGTATACGTAGTGGTTTACCCTATTGCAATTAAAAGAAAATTTAAAGCAAACACTATCCAGGGTTGCCGCATTTTGAAAATGGAAAATAAAACAGGGAAGCTTGAAATCAAATTTGGGTGAAAAATTCTGAAAGAGCATCGCAAATCTGGAACAGTAGGTTTTCCAGCCAAATTGGACCAGTATTTCCCGAGATATTCAAAAAAAGGGGAAATCGTATGAATTTTTATTTTCTATATTTTTTTTACGTATGAGTTATATTTATTGTACCTATTCATGTTGAGTATACGTAGTGGTGTACCCTATTGCAATTAAAAGAAAATTTAAAGCGTACACTATCCAGGGTTGCCGCATTTTGAAAATGGAAAATAAAACGGGGAAGCTTGAAATCAAATTTGGGTGAAAAATTCTGAAAGAGCATCGCAAATCTGGAACAGTAGGTTTTCCAGCCAAATTGGACCAGTATTTCCCGAGATATTCAAAAAACGGGGAAATCGTATGAATTTTTATTTTCTATATTTTTTTACGTATGAGTTATATTTATTGTACCTATTCATATTCAGTATACGTAGTGGTGTACCCTTAATCGATACAGAGAACAAAATACACTAGAAAATTTGTTTCCAATCTAAATTATTGGCAATTTCACAAATTTTAATATAAAATTTCGATCCTAAATTTCATTCTACCATTTGGCGAAAATTTCGGTCAATTATCTCCAACGGTTTCTAAGTTATTGCAATGAAAAGAAAATTTAAAGCAAACACTATCCAGGGTTGCCGCATTTTGAAAATGGAAAATAAAACGGGGAAGCTTGAAATCAAATTTGGGTGAAAAATTCTGAAAGAGCATCACAAATCTGGAACAGTAGGTTTTCCAGCCAAATTGGACCAGTATTTCCCGAGATATTCAAAAAACGGGGAAATCGTATGAATTTTTATTTTCTATATTTTTTTACGTATGAGTTATATTTATTGTACCTATTCATATTGAGTATACGTAGTGGTGTACCCTATTGCGATTAAAAGAAAATTTAAAGCAAACACTATCCAGGGTTGCCGCATTTTGAAAATGGAAAATAAAACGGGGAAGCTTGAAATCAAATTTGGGTGAAAAATTCTGAAAGAGCATCGCAAATCTGCAACAGTAGGTTTTCCAGCCAAATTGGACGAGTATTTCCCGAGATATTCAAAAAACGGAGAAATCGTATGAATTTTTATTTTCTATATTTTTTTTTACGTATGAGTTATATTTATTGTACCTATTCATGTTGAGTATACGTAGTGGTGTACCCTATTGCAATTAAAAGAAAATTTAAAGCATACACTATCCAGGGTTGCCGCATTTTGAAAATGGAAAATAAAACGGGGAAGCTTGAAATCAAATTTGGGTGAAAAATTCTGAAAGAGCATCGCAAATCTGGAACAGTAGGTTTTCCAGCCAAATTGGACCAGTATTTCCCGAGATATTCAAAAAACGGGAAATCGTATGAATTTTTATTTTCTATATTTTTCTTACGTATGAGTTATATTTATTGTACCTATTCATATTGAGTATACGTAGTGGTGTATCCTATTGCGATTAAAAGAAAATTTAAAGCAAACACTATCCAGGGTTGCCGCATTTTGAAAATGGAAAATAAAACGGGGAAGCTTGAAATCAAATTTGGGTGAAAAATTCTGAAAGAGCATCGCAAATCTGGAACAGTAGGTTTTCCAGCCAAATTGGACCAGTATTTCCAGAGATATTCAAAAAACGGGAAATCGTATGAATTTTTATTTTCTATATTTTTCTTACGTATGAGTTATATTTATTGTACCTATTCATATTCAGTATACGTAGTGGTGTACCCTTAATCGATACAGAGAACAAAATACACTAGAAAATTTGTTTCCAATCTAAATTATTGGCAATTTCACAAATTTTAATATAAAATTTCGATCCTAAATTTCATTCTACCATTTGGCGAAAATTTCGGTCAATTATCTCCAACGGTTTCTAAGTTATTGCAATGAAAAGAAAATTTAAAGCAAACACTATCCAGGGTTAGCGCATTTTGAAAATGGAAAATAAAACGGGGAAGCTTGAAATCAAATTTGGGTGAAAAATTCTGAAAGAGCATCGCAAATCTGGAACAGTAGGTTTTCCAGCCAAATTGGACCAGTATTTCCCGAGATATTCAAAAAACGGGAAATCGTATGAATTTTTATTTTCTATATTTTTTTTACGTATGAGTTATATTTATTGTACCTATTCATGTTGAGTATACGTATTGGTGTACCCTATTGCAATTAAAAGAAAATTTAAAGCATACACTATCCAGGGTTGCCGCATTTTGAAAATGGAAAATAAAACGGGGAAGCTTGAAATCAAATTTGGGTGAAAAATTCTGAAAGAGCATCGCAAATCTGGAACAGTAGGTTTTCCCAGCCAAATTGGACCAGTATTACCTGAGATATTCAAAAAACGGGGAAATCGTATGAATTTTTATTTTCTATATTTTTTTTACGTATGAGTTATATTTATTGTACCTATTCATGTTGAGTATACGTAGTGGTGTACCCTATTGCAATTAAAAGAAAATTTAAAGCATACACTATCCAGGGTTGCCGCATTTTGAAAACGGAAAATAAAATGGGGAAGCTTGAAATCAAATTTGGGTGAAAAATTCTGAAAGAGCATCGCAAATCTGGAACAGTAGGTTTTCCAGCCAAATTGGACCAGTATTTCCCGAGATATTCAAAAAACGGGGCAATCGTATGAATTTTTATTTTCTATATTTTTTTACGTATGAGTTATATTTATTGTACCTATTCATATTGAGTATACGTAGTGGTGTACCCTATTGCGATTAAAAGAAAAAGGCATACACTATCCAGGGTTGCCGCATTTTGAAAATGGAAAATAAAACGGGGAAGCTTGAAATCAAATTTGGGTGAAAAATTCTGAAAGAGCATCGCAAATCTGGAACAGTAGGTTTTCCAGCCAAATTGGACCAGTATTTCCCGAGATATTCAAAAAACGGGGAAATCGTATGAATTTTTATTTTCTATATTTTTTTACGTATGAATTATATTTATTGTACCTATTCATATTGAGTATACGTAGTGGTGTACCCTATTGCGATTAAAAGAAAATTTAAAGCAAACACTATCCAGGGTTGCCGCATTTTGAAAATGGAAAATAAAACGGGGAAGCTTGAAATCAAATTTGGGTGAAAAATTCTGAAAGAGCATCGCAAATCTGGAACAGTAGGTTTTCCAGCCAAATTGGACCAGTATTTCCCGAGATATTCAAAAAACGGAGAAATCGTATGAATTTTTATTTTCTAAATTTTTTTTACGTATGAGTTATATTTATTGTACCTATTCATGTTGAGTATACGTAGTGGTGTACCCTATTGCAATTAAAAGAAAATTTAAAGCATACACTATCCAGGGTTGCCGCATTTTGAAAATGGAAAATAAAACGGGGAAGCTTGAAATCAAATTTGGGTGAAAAATTCTGAAAGAGCATCGCAAATCTGGAACAGTAGGTTTTCCAGCCAAATTGGACCAGTATTTCCCGAGATATTCAAAAAACGGGAAATCGTATGAATTTTTATTTTCTATATTTTTATTACGTATGAGTTATATTTATTGTACCTATTCATATTGAGTATACGTAGTGGTGTACCCTATTGCGATTAAAAGAAAATTTAAAGCAAACACTATCCAGGGTTGCCGCATTTTGAAAATGGAAAATAAAACGGGGAAGCTTGAAATCAAATTTGGGTGAAAAATTCTGAAAGAGCATCGCAAATCTGGAACAGTAGGTTTTCCAGCCAAATTGGACCAGTATTTCCCGAGATATTCAAAAAACGGGGAGATCGTATGAATTTTTATTTTCTATATTTTTTTTACGTATGAGTTATATTTATTATACCTATTCATATTGAGTATACGTAGTGGTGTACACTATTGCAATTAAAAGAAAAAGGCATACACTATCCAGGGTTGCCGCATTTTGAAAATGGAAAATAAAACGGGGAAGCTTGAAATCAAATTTGGGTGAAAAATTCTGAAAGAGCATCGCAAATCTGGAACAGTAGGTTTTCCAGCCAAATTGGACCAGTATTTCCCGAGATATTCAAAAAACGGGGAAATCGTATGAATTTTTATTTTCTATATTTTTTTACGTATGAGTTATATTTATTGTACCTATTCATATTGAGTATACGTAGTGGTCTACCCTATTGCGATTAAAAGAAAACTTAAAGCAAACACTATCCAGGGTTGCCGCATTTTGAAAATGGAAAATAAAACGGGGAAGCTTGAAATCAAATTTGGGTGAAAAATTCTGAAAGAGCATAGCAAATCTGGAACAGTAGGTTTTCCAGCCAAATTGGACCAGTATTTCCCGAGATATTCAAAAAACGGAGAAATCGTATGAATTTTTATTTTCTATATTTTTTTTTACGTATGAGTTATATTTATTGTACCTATTCATATTGAGTATACGTAGTGGTGTACCCTATTGCAATTAAAAGAAAATTTAAAGCAAACACTATCCAGGGTTGCCGCATTTTGAAAATGGAAAATAAAACAGGGAAGCTTGAAATCAAATTTGGGTGAAAAATTCTGAAGGAGCATCGCAAATCTGGAACAGTAGGTTTTCCAGCCAAATTGGACCAGTATTTCCCGAGATATTCAAAAAAAGGGGAAATCGTATGAATTTTTATTTTCTATATTTTTTTTACGTATGAGTTATATTTATTGTACCTATTCATGTTGAGTATACGTAGTGGTGTACCCTATTGCAATTAAAAGAAAATTTAAAGCGTACACTATCCAGGGTTGCCGCATTTTGAAAATGGAAAATAAAACGGGGAAGCTTGAAATCAAATTTGGGTGAAAAATTCTGAAAGAGCATCGCAAATCTGGAACAGTAGGTTTTCCAGCCAAATTGGACCAGTATTTCCCGAGATATTCAAAAAAAGGGGAAATCGTATGAATTTTTATTTTCTATATTTTTTTTTACGTATGAGTTATATTTATTGTACCTATTCATATTGAGTATACGTAGTGGTGTACCCTATTGCAATTAAAAGAAAATTTAAAGCAAACACTATCCAGGGTTGCCGCATTTTGAAAATGGAAAATAAAACGGGGAAGCTTGAAATCAAATTTGGGTGAAAAATTCTGAAAGAGCATCGCAAATCTGGAACAGTAGGTTTTCCAGCCAAATTGGACCAGTATTTCCCGAGATATTCAAAAAACGGGGAAATCGTATGAATTTTTATTTTCTATATTTTTTTTTACGTATGAGTTATATTTATTGTACCTATTCATGTTGAGTATACGTAGTGGTGTACCCTATTGCAATTAAAAGCAAATTTAAAGCATACACTATCCAGGGTTGCCGCATTTTGAAAATGGAAAATAAAACGGGGAAGCTTGAAATCAAATTTGGGTGAAAAATTCTGAAAGAGCACCGCAAATCTGGAACAGTAGGTTTTCCAGCCAAATTGGACCAGTATTTCCCGAGATATTCAAAAAACGGGAAATCGTATGAATTTTTATTTTCTATATTTTTCTTACGTATGAGTTATATTTATTGTACCTATTCATATTGAGTATACGTAGTGGTGTACCCTTAATCGATACAGAGAACAAAATACACTAGAAAATTTGTTTCCAATCTAAATTATTGGCAATTTCACAAATTTTAATATAAAATTTCGATCCTAAATTTCATTCTACCATTTGACGAAAATTTCGGTCAATTGTCTCCAACGGTTTCTAAGTTATTGCAATGAAAAGAAAATTTAAAGCAAACACTATCCAGGGTTGCCGCATTTTGAAAATTGAAAATAAAACGGGGAAGCTTGAAATCAAATTTGGGTGAAAAATTCTGAAAGAGCATCGCAAATCTGGAACAGTAGGTTTTCCAGCCAAATTGGACCAGTATTTCCCGAGATATTCAAAAAACGGGGAAAACGTATGAATTTTTATTTTCTATATTTTTTTACGTATGAGTTATATTTATTGTACCTATTCATATTGAGTATACGTAGTGGTGTACCCTATTGCGATTAAAAGAAAATTTAAAGCAAACACTATCCAGGGTTGCCGCATTTTGAAAATGTAAAATAAAACGGGGAAGATTGAAATCAAATTTGGGTGAAAAATTCTGAAAGAGCATCGCAAATCTGGAACATTAGGTTTTCCAGCCAAATTGGACCAGTATTTCCCGAGATATTCAAAAAACGGGGAAATCGTATGAATTTTTATTTTCTATATTTTTTTTTACGTATGAGTTATATTTATTGTACCTATTCATGTTGAGTATACGTAGTGGTTTACCCTATTGCAATTAAAAGAAAATTTAAAGCAAACACTATCCAGGGTTGCCGCATTTTGAAAATGGAAAATAAAACAGGGAAGCTTGAAATCAAATTCGGGTGAAAAATTCTGAAAGAGCATCGCAAATCTGGAACAGTAGGTTTTCCAGCCAAATTGGACCAGTATTTCCCAAGATATTCAAAAAAAGGGGAAATCGTATGAATTTTTATTTTCTATATTTTTTTTACGTATGAGTTATATTTATTGTACCTATTCATGTTGAGTATACGTAGTGGTGTACCCTATTGCAATTAAAAGAAAATTTAAAGCGTACACTATCCAGGGTTGCCGCATTTTGAAAATGGAAAATAAAACGGGGAAGCTTGAAATCAAATTTGGGTGAAAAATTCTGAAAGAGCATCGCAAATCTGGAACAGTAGGTTTTCCAGCCAAATTGGACCAGTATTTCCCGAGATATTCAAAAAACGGGGAAATCGTATGAATTTTTATTTTCTATATTTTTTTACGTATGAGTTATATTTATTGTACCTATTCATATTCAGTATACGTAGTGGTGTACCCTTAATCGATACAGAGAAAAAAATACACTAGAAAATTTGTTTCCAATCTAAATTATTGGCAATTTCACAAATTTTAATATAAAATTTCGATCCTAAATTTCATTCTACCATTTGGCGAAAATTTCGGTCAATTATCTCCAACGGTTTCTAAGTTATTGCAATGAAAAGAAAATTTAAAGCAAACACTATCCAGGGTTAGCGCATTTTGAAAATGGAAAATAAAACGGGGAAGCTTGAAATCAAATTTGGGTGAAAAGTTCTGAAAGAGCATCGCAAATCTGGAACAGTAGGTTTTCCAGCCAAATTGGACCAGTATTTCCCGAGATATTCAAAAAAAGGGGAAATCGTATGAATTTTTATTTTCTATATTTTTTTTACGTATGAGTTATATTTATTGTACCTATTCATGTTGAGTATACGTAGTGGTGTACCCTATTGCAATTAAAAGAAAATTTAAAGCATACACTATCCAGGGTTGCCGCATTTTGAAAACGGAAAATAAAATGGGGAAGCTTGAAATCAAATTTGGGTGAAAAATTCTGAAAGAGCATCGCAAATCTGGAACAGTAGGTTTTCCAGCCAAATTGGACCAGTATTTCCCGAGATATTCAAAAAACGGGGAAATCGTATGAATTTTTATTTTCTATATTTTTTTACGTATGAGTTATATTTATTGTACCTATTCATATTGAGTATACGTAGTGGTGTACCCTATTGCGATTAAAAGAAAAAGGCATACACTATCCAGGGTTGCCGCATTTTGAAAATGGAAAATAAAACGGGGAAGCTTGAAATCAAATTTGCGTGAAAAATTCTGAAAGAGCATTGCAAATCTGGAACAGTAGGTTTTCCAGCCAAATTGGACCAGTATTTCCCGAGATATTCAAAAAACGGGGAAATCGTATGAATTTTTATTTTCTATATTTTTTTACGTATGAATTATATTTATTGTACCTATTCATATTGAGTATACGTAGTGGTGTACCCTATTGCGATTAAAAGAAAATTTAAAGCAAACACTATCCAGGGTTGCCGCATTTTGAAAATGGAAAATAAAACGGGGAAGCTTGAAATCAAATTTGGGTGAAAAATTCTGAAAGAGCATCGCAAATCTGGAACAGTAGGTTTTCCAGCTAAATTGGACCAGTATTTCCCGAGATATTCAAAAAACGGAGAAATCGTATGAATTTTTATTTTCTAAATTTTTTTTACGTATGAGTTATATTTATTGTACCTATTCATGTTGAGTATACGTAGTGGTGTACCCTATTGCAATTAAAAGAAAATTTAAAGCATACACTATCCAGGGTTGCCGCATTTTGAAAATGGAAAATAAAACGGGGAAGCTTGAAATCAAATTTGGGTGAAAAATTCTGAAAGAGCATCGCAAATCTGGAACAGTAGGTTTTCCAGCCAAATTGGACCAGTATTTCCCGAGATATTCAAAAAACGGGAAATCGTATGAATTTTTATTTTCTATATTTTTATTACGTATGAGTTATATTTATTGTACCTATTCATATTGAGTATACGTAGTGGTGTACCCTATTGCGATTAAAAGAAAATTTAAAGCAAACACTATCCAGGGTTGCCGCATTTTGAAAATGGAAAATAAAACGGGGAAGCTTGAAATCAAATTTGGGTGAAAAATTCTGAAAGAGCATCGCAAATCTGGAACAGTAGGTTTTCCAGCCAAATTGGACCAGTATTTCCCGAGATATTCAAAAAACGGGGAGATCATATGAATTTTTATTTTCTATATTTTTTTTACGTATGAGTTATATTTATTGTACCTATTCATATTGAGTATACGTAGTGGTGTACACTATTGCAATTAAAAGAAAAAGGCATACACTATCCAGGGTTGCCGCATTTTGAAAATGTAAAATAAAACGGGGAAGCTTGAAATCAAATTTGGGTGAAAAATTCTGAAAGAGCATCGCAAATCTGGAACATTAGGGTTTCCAGCCAAATTGGACCAGTATTTCCCGAGATATTCAAAAAACGGTGAAATCGTATGAATTTTTATTTTCTATATTTTTTTTTACGTATGAGTTATATTTATTGTACCTATTCATGTTGAGTATACGTAGTGGTTTACCCTATTGCAATTAAAAGAAAATTTAAAGCAAACACTATCCAGGGTTGCCGCATTTTGAAAATGGAAAATAAAACAGGGAAGCTTGAAATCAAATTTGGGTGAAAAATTCTGAAAGAGCATCGCAAATCTGGAACAGTAGGTTTTCCAGCCAAATTGGACCAGTATTTCCCGAGATATTCAAAAAAAGGGGAAATCGTATGAATTTTTATTTTCTATATTTTTTTTACGTATGAGTTATATTTATTGTACCTATTCATGTTGAGTATACGTAGTGGTGTACCCTATTGCAATTAAAAGAAAATTTAAAGCGTACACTATCCAGGGTTGCCGCATTTTGAAAATGGAAAATAAAACGGGGAAGCTTGAAATCAAATTTGGGTGAAAAATTCTGAAAGAGCATCGCAAATCTGGAACAGTAGGTTTTCCAGCCAAATTGGACCAGTATTTCCCGAGATATTCAAAAAACGGGGAAATCGTATGAATTTTTATTTTCTATATTTTTTTACGTATGAGTTATATTTATTGTACCTATTCATATTCAGTATACGTAGTGGTGTACCCTTAATCGATACAGAGAACAAAATACACTAGAAAATTTGTTTCCAATCTAAATTATTGGCAATTTCACAAATTTTAATATAAAATTTCGATCCTAAATTTCATTCTACCATTTGGCGAAAATTTCGGTCAATTATCTCCAACGGTTTCTAAGTTATTGCAATGAAAAGAAAATTTAAAGCAAACACTATCCAGGGTTGCCGCATTTTGAAAATGGAAAATAAAACGGGGAAGCTTGAAATCAAATTTGGGTGAAAAATTCTGAAAGAGCATCACAAATCTGGAACAGTAGGTTTTCCAGCCAAATTGGACCAGTATTTCCCGAGATATTCAAAAAACGGGGAAATCGTATGAATTTTTATTTTCTATATTTTTTTACGTATGAGTTATATTTATTGTACCTATTCATATTGAGTATACGTAGTGGTGTACCCTATTGCGATTAAAAGAAAATTTAAAGCAAACACTATCCAGGGTTGCCGCATTTTGAAAATGGAAAATAAAACGGGGAAGCTTGAAATCAAATTTGGGTGAAAAATTCTGAAAGAGCATCGCAAATCTGCAACAGTAGGTTTTCCAGCCAAATTGGACGAGTATTTCCCGAGATATTCAAAAAACGGAGAAATCGTATGAATTTTTATTTTCTATATTTTTTTTTACGTATGAGTTATATTTATTGTACCTATTCATGTTGAGTATACGTAGTGGTGTACCCTATTGCAATTAAAAGAAAATTTAAAGCATACACTATCCAGGGTTGCCGCATTTTGAAAATGGAAAATAAAACGGGGAAGCTTGAAATCAAATTTGGGTGAAAAATTCTGAAAGAGCATCGCAAATCTGGAACAGTAGGTTTTCCAGCCAAATTGGACCAGTATTTCCCGAGATATTCAAAAAAAGGGGAAATCGTATGAATTTTTATTTTCTATATTTTTTTTACGTATGAGTTATATTTATTGTACCTATTCATGTTGAGTATACGTAGTGGTGTACCCTATTGCAATTAAAAGAAAATTTAAAGCATACACTATCCAGGGTTGCCGCATTTTGAAAACGGAAAATAAAATGGGGAAGCTTGAAATCAAATTTGGGTGAAAAATTCTGAAAGAGCATCGCAAATCTGCAACAGTAGGTTTTCCAGCCAAATTGGACGAGTATTTCCCGAGATATTCAAAAAACGGAGAAATCGTATGAATTTTTATTTTCTATATTTTTTTTTACGTATGAGTTATATTTATTGTACCTATTCATGTTGAGTATACGTAGTGGTTTACCCTATTGCAATTAAAAGAAAATTTAAAGCAAACACTATCCAGGGTTGCCGCATTTTGAAAATGGAAAATAAAACAGGGAAGCTTGAAATCAAATTTGGGTGAAAAATTCTGAAAGAGCATCGCAAATCTGGAACAGTAGGTTTTCCAGCCAAATTGGACCAGTATTTCCCGAGATATTCAAAAAAAGGGGAAATCGTATGAATTTTTATTTTCTATATTTTTTTTACGTATGAGTTATATTTATTGTACCTATTCATGTTGAGTATACGTAGTGGTGTACCCTATTGCAATTAAAAGAAAATTTAAAGCATACACTATCCAGGGTTGCCGCATTTTGAAAACGGAAAATAAAATGGGGAAGCTTGAAATCAAATTTGGGTGAAAAATTCTGAAAGAGCATCGCAAATCTGGAACAGTAGGTTTTCCAGCCAAATTGGACCAGTATTTCCCGAGATATTCAAAAAACGGGGAAATCGTATGAATTTTTATTTTCTATATTTTTTTACGTATGAGTTATATTTATTGTACCTATTCATATTGAGTATACGTAGTGGTGTACCCTATTGCGATTAAAAGAAAAAGGCATACACTATCCAGGGTTGCCGCATTTTGAAAATGGAAAATAAAACGGGGAAGCTTGAAATCAAATTTGCGTGAAAAATTCTGAAAGAGCATTGCAAATCTGGAACAGTAGGTTTTCCAGCCAAATTGGACCAGTATTTCCCGAGATATTCAAAAAACGGGGAAATCGTATGAATTTTTATTTTCTATATTTTTTTACGTATGAATTATATTTATTGTACCTATTCATATTGAGTATACGTAGTGGTGTACCCTATTGCGATTAAAAGAAAATTTAAAGCAAACACTATCCAGGGTTGCCGCATTTTGAAAATGGAAAATAAAACGGGGAAGCTTGAAATCAAATTTGGGTGAAAAATTCTGAAAGAGCATCGCAAATCTGGAACAGTAGGTTTTCCAGCTAAATTGGACCAGTATTTCCCGAGATATTCAAAAAACGGAGAAATCGTATGAATTTTTATTTTCTAAATTTTTTTTACGTATGAGTTATATTTATTGTACCTATTCATGTTGAGTATACGTAGTGGTGTACCCTATTGCAATTAAAAGAAAATTTAAAGCATACACTATCCAGGGTTGCCGCATTTTGAAAATGGAAAATAAAACGGGGAAGCTTGAAATCAAATTTGGGTGAAAAATTCTGAAAGAGCATCGCAAATCTGGAACAGTAGGTTTTCCAGCCAAATTGGACCAGTATTTCCCGAGATATTCAAAAAACGGGAAATCGTATGAATTTTTATTTTCTATATTTTTATTACGTATGAGTTATATTTATTGTACCTATTCATATTGAGTATACGTAGTGGTGTACCCTATTGCGATTAAAAGAAAATTTAAAGCAAACACTATCCAGGGTTGCCGCATTTTGAAAATGGAAAATAAAACGGGGAAGCTTGAAATCAAATTTGGGTGAAAAATTCTGAAAGAGCATCGCAAATCTGGAACAGTAGGTTTTCCAGCCAAATTGGACCAGTATTTCCCGAGATATTCAAAAAACGGGGAGATCATATGAATTTTTATTTTCTATATTTTTTTTACGTATGAGTTATATTTATTGTACCTATTCATATTGAGTATACGTAGTGGTGTACACTATTGCAATTAAAAGAAAAAGGCATACACTATCCAGGGTTGCCGCATTTTGAAAATGTAAAATAAAACGGGGAAGCTTGAAATCAAATTTGGGTGAAAAATTCTGAAAGAGCATCGCAAATCTGGAACATTAGGTTTTCCAGCCAAATTGGACCAGTATTTCCCGAGATATTCAAAAAACGGTGAAATCGTATGAATTTTTATTTTCTATATTTTTTTTTACGTATGAGTTATATTTATTGTACCTATTCATGTTGAGTATACGTAGTGGTTTACCCTATTGCAATTAAAAGAAAATTTAAAGCAAACACTATCCAGGGTTGCCGCATTTTGAAAATGGAAAATAAAACAGGGAAGCTTGAAATCAAATTTGGGTGAAAAATTCTGAAAGAGCATCGCAAATCTGGAACAGTAGGTTTTCCAGCCAAATTGGACCAGTATTTCCCGAGATATTCAAAAAAAGGGGAAATCGTATGAATTTTTATTTTCTATATTTTTTTTACGTATGAGTTATATTTATTGTACCTATTCATGTTGAGTATACGTAGTGGTGTACCCTATTGCAATTAAAAGAAAATTTAAAGCGTACACTATCCAGGGTTGCCGCATTTTGAAAATGGAAAATAAAACGGGGAAGCTTGAAATCAAATTTGGGTGAAAAATTCTGAAAGAGCATCGCAAATCTGGAACAGTAGGTTTTCCAGCCAAATTGGACCAGTATTTCCCGAGATATTCAAAAAACGGGGAAATCGTATGAATTTTTATTTTCTATATTTTTTTACGTATGAGTTATATTTATTGTACCTATTCATATTCAGTATACGTAGTGGTGTACCCTTAATCGATACAGAGAACAAAATACACTAGAAAATTTGTTTCCAATCTAAATTATTGGCAATTTCACAAATTTTAATATAAAATTTCGATCCTAAATTTCATTCTACCATTTGGCGAAAATTTCGGTCAATTATCTCCAACGGTTTCTAAGTTATTGCAATGAAAAGAAAATTTAAAGCAAACACTATCCAGGGTTGCCGCATTTTGAAAATGGAAAATAAAACGGGGAAGCTTGAAATCAAATTTGGGTGAAAAATTCTGAAAGAGCATCACAAATCTGGAACAGTAGGTTTTCCAGCCAAATTGGACCAGTATTTCCCGAGATATTCAAAAAACGGGGAAATCGTATGAATTTTTATTTTCTATATTTTTTTACGTATGAGTTATATTTATTGTACCTATTCATATTGAGTATACGTAGTGGTGTACCCTATTGCGATTAAAAGAAAATTTAAAGCAAACACTATCCAGGGTTGCCGCATTTTGAAAATGGAAAATAAAACGGGGAAGCTTGAAATCAAATTTGGGTGAAAAATTCTGAAAGAGCATCGCAAATCTGCAACAGTAGGTTTTCCAGCCAAATTGGACCAGTATTTCCCGAGATATTCAAAAAACGGAGAAATCGTATGAATTTTTATTTTCTATATTTTTTTTTACGTATGAGTTATATTTATTGTACCTATTCATGTTGAGTATACGTAGTGGTGTACCCTATTGCAATTAAAAGAAAATTTAAAGCATACACTATCCAGGGTTGCCGCATTTTGAAAATGGAAAATAAAACGGGGAAGCTTGAAATCAAATTTGGGTGAAAAATTCTGAAAGAGCATCGCAAATCTGGAACAGTAGGTTTTCCAGCCAAATTGGACCAGTATTTCCCGAGATATTCAAAAAACGGGAAATCGTATGAATTTTTATTTTCTATATTTTTCTTACGTATGAGTTATATTTATTGTACCTATTCATATTGAGTATACGTAGTGGTGTATCCTATTGCGATTAAAAGAAAATTTAAAGCAAACACTATCCAGGGTTGCCGCATTTTGAAAATGGAAAATAAAACGGGGAAGCTTGAAATCAAATTTGGGTGAAAAATTCTGAAAGAGCATCGCAGATCTGGAACAGTAGGTTTTCCAGCCAAATTGGACCAGTATTTCCCGAGATATTCAAAAAACGGAGAAATCGTATGAATTTTTATTTTCTATATTTTTTTTTACGTATGAGTTATATTTATTGTACCTATTCATGTTGAGTATACGTAGTGGTGTACCCTATTGCAATTAAAAGAAAATTTAAAGCATACACTATCCAGGGTTGCCGCATTTTGAAAATGGAAAATAAAACGGGGAAGCTTGAAATCAAATTTGGGTGAAAAATTCTGAAAGAGCATCGCAAATCTGGAACAGTAGGTTTTCCCAGCCAAATTGGACCAGTATTACCTGAGATATTCAAAAAACGGGGAAATCGTATGAATTTTTATTTTCTATATTTTTTTTACGTATGAGTTATATTTATTGTACCTATTCATGTTGAGTATACGTAGTGGTGTACCCTATTGCAATTAAAAGAAAATTTAAAGCATACACTATCCAGGGTTGCCGCATTTTGAAAATGGAAAATAAAACGGGGAAGCTTGAAATCAAATTTGGGTGAAAAATTCTGAAAGAGCATCGCAAATCTGGAACAGTAGGTTTTCCAGCCAAATTGGACCAGTATTTCCCGAGATATTCAAAAAACGGGGAAATCGTATGAATTTTTATTTTCTATATTTTTTTACGTATGAGTTATATTTATTGTACCTATTCATATTGAGTATACGTAGTGGTCTACCCTATTGCGATTAAAAGAAAATTTAAAGCAAACACTATCCAGGGTTGCCGCATTTTGAAAATGGAAAATAAAACGGGGAAGCTTGAAATCAAATTTGGGTGAAAAATTCTGAAAGAGCATAGCAAATCTGGAACAGTAGGTTTTCCAGCCAAATTGGACCAGTATTTCCCGAGATATTCAAAAAACGGAGAAATCGTATGAATTTTTATTTTCTATATTTTTTTTTACGTATGAGTTATATTTATTGTACCTATTCATGTTGAGTATACGTAGTGGTGTACCCTATTGCAATTAAAAGAAAATTTAAAGCATACACTATCCAGGGTTGCCGCATTTTGAAAATGGAAAATAAAACGGGGAAGCTTGAAATCAAATTTGGGTGAAAAATTCTGAAAGAGCATCGCAAATCTGGAACAGTAGGTTTTCCAGCCAAATTGGACCAGTATTTCCCGAGATATTCAAAAAACGGGAAATCGTATGAATTTTTATTTTCTATATTTTTCTTACGTATGAGTTATATTTATTGTACCTATTCATATTGAGTATACGTAGTGGTGTACCCTTAATCGATACAGAGAACAAAATACACTAGAAAATTTGTTTCCAATCTAAATTATTGGCAATTTCACAAATTTTAATATAAAATTTCGATCCTAAATTTCATTCTACCATTCGGCGAAAATTTCGGTCAATTATCTCCAACGGTTTCTAAGTTATTGCAATGAAAAGAAAATTTAAAGCAAACACTATCCAGGGTTGCCGCATTTTGAAAATGGAAAATAAAACGGGGAAGCTTGAAATCAAAGTTGGGTGAAAAATTCTGAAAGAGCATCGCAAATCTAGAACAGTAGGTTTTCCAGCCAAATTGGACCAGTATTTCCCGAGATATTCAAAAAACGGGGAAATCGTATGAATTTTTGTTTTCTATATTTTTTACGTATGAGTTATATTTATTGTACCTATTCATATTGAGTATACTTAGTGGTGTACCCTATTGCAATTAAAGGAAAATTTAAAGCAAACACTATCCAAGGTTGCCGCATTTTGAAAATGGAAAATAAAACGGGGAAGCTTGAAATCAAATTTGGGTGAAAAATTCTGAAAGAGCATCGCAAATCTGGAACAGTAGGTTTTCCAGCCAAATTGGACCAGTATTTCTAGAGATATTCTAAAAACGGAGAAATCGTATGAATTTTTATTTTCTATATTTTTTTTTACGTATGAGTTATATTTATTGTACCTATTCATGTTGAGTATACGTAGTGGTGTACCCTTAATCGATACAGAGAACAAAATACACTAGAATATTTGTTTCCAATCTAAATTATTGGCAATTTCACAAATTTTAATAAAAAATTTCGATCCTAAATTTCATTCTACCATTTGGCGAAAATTTCGGTCAATTATCTCCAACGGTTTCTAAGTTATTGCAATGAAAAGAAAATTTAAAGCAAACACTATCCAGGGTTGCCGCATTTTGAAAATGGAAAATAAAACGGGGAAGCTTGAAATCAAATTTGGGTGAAAAATTCTGAAAGAGCATCGCAAATCTGGAACAGTAGGTTTTCCAGCCAAATTGGACCAGTATTTCCCGAGATATTCAAAAAACGGGAAATCGTATGAATTTTTATTTTCTATATTTTTCTTACGTATGAGTTATATTTATTGTACCTATTCATATTGAGTATACGTAGTGGTGTACCCTATTGCGATTAAAAGAAAATTTAAAGCAAACACTATCCAGGGTTGCCGCATTTTGAAAATGGAAAATAAAATGGGGAAGCTTGAAATCAAATTTGGGTGAAAAATTCTGAAAGAGCATCGCAAATCTGGAACAGTAGGTTTTCCAGCCAAATTGGACCAGTATTTCCCGAGATATTCAAAAAACGGGAAATCGTATGAATTTTTATTTTCTATATTTTTCTTACGTATGAGTTATATTTATTGTACCTATTCATATTGAGTATACGTAGTGGTGTACCCTTAATCGATACAGAGAACAAAATACACTAGAAAATTTGTTTCCAATCTAAATTATTGGCAATTTCACAAATTTTAATATAAAATTCCGCTCCTAAATTTCATTCTACCATTAGGCGAAAATTTCGGTCAATTATCTCCAACGGTTTCTAAGTTATTGCAATGAAAATAAAATTTAAAGCATACACTATCCAGGGTTGCCGCATTTTGAAAATGGAAAATAAAACGGGGAAGCTTGAAATCAAATTTGGGTGAAAAATTCTGAAAAAGCATCGCAAATCTGGAACAGTAGGTTTTCCAGCCAAATTGGACCAGTATTTCCCGAGATATTCAAAAAACGGGAAATCGTATGAATTTTTATTTTCTATATTTTTCTTACGTATGAGTTATATTTATTGTACCTATTCATATTGAGTATACGTAGTGGTGTACCCTTAATCGATACAGAGAACAAAATACACTAGAAAATTTGTTTCCAATCTAAATTATTGGCAATTTCACAAATTTTAATATAAAATTCCGCTCCTAAATTTCATTCTACCATTTGGCGAAAATTTCGGTCAATTATCTCCAACGGTTTCTAAGTTATTGCAATGAAAATAAAATTTAAAGCATACACTATCCAGGGTTGCCGCATTTTGAAAATGGAAAATAAAACGGGGAAGCTTGAAATCAAATTTGGGTGAAAAATTCTGAAAGAGCATCGCAAATCTGGAACAGTAGGTTTTCCAGCCAAATTGAACCAGTATTTCCCGAGATATTCAAAAAACGGGGAAATCGTATGAATTTTTATTTTCTATATTTTTTTTTTACGTATGAGTTATATTTATTGTACCTATTCATATTGAGCATACGTAGTGGTGTACCCTATTGCAATTAAAAGAAAATTTAAAGCGTACACTATCCAGGGTTGCCGCTTTTTGAAAATGGAAAATAAAACGGGGAAGCTTGAAAACGTGGGCTGGGTATTCCAATTGCAACAATTCACACTCAAACAATATATTAACTACCGGATACCATTTGTTATTGTCTTTTAATTTACCCACTTCAATTTTTGGCAAAGACTTTTTCACATTTTTGTTTATTTATTACTTTTTAATATTTTCAGATGCAACAAACAAATTTTGTAACATTTTTTTTCACCATACGTATATTATTTACAAAAGATTTACAGTGGCATGAAAAAACAATACTATTTGTTTTATACAACTGAATACTATTGTTTTCAATAGCTCTTTAAGAGCAAGGATGGAAATTTCAAACATAAGTTAAATAGAAATAGCTAAAAATAAAGATAAAGTTACTCACACTAATAGGATAGCAGTTTTTAAAATGTTTATTTCAAATTACTATAAATTAGTTAAAAATTACCTCCAAGAAAAAACTGCTGAATGTACAAATAATTTTTGATAAGAACAGCAAAAATTAAACTGGGAAATATAGAAAATTTTAGTTATATTTGAGATAAATTTTAGTTAAAAAATAATAATTATTTACCATGCTTCAATCAGCAAAACAAAATTTGCTAATTAATTAGAAGGCTAAAAAATTGCAAAAAAAATTATAAATTTTCATTGCATTGTGCATATATGAATTTTTATTTGCACTTCACATATCAACATATCAAGGTGCTGAAAGAAATCTTTAGGCACATGAAAAAATTGGTAGAATTAAAAAAATAGCTAAAAAATTATACGAATCGTTAAACTTAGAAAGTCGTCTAAATTAACGAAAAATCTCTAAGAATGCAAAAATAGTCAAGACTGAAAAAAAATTGCTAAAATTTAGATAAAAACGCTAAAAATAAAAAATCTAAAATTTAAAAAAGTTGTAAAAATAAAACAAATTAAATTAAAAAGAAGGTTGTTGAAAAATAGTAAATTCCCAGTTGAAAATGTCAAAAAGACGCCTTCATGGCGGCCTAGCGACATGACGCTGTCATTGCTGACTTGCTGATCCACTTCCATACGAAATACAATTTGATTTTGAAAACTTCGTATTCTCTTAAAATTCAAACTATCCATACCTGCAGTTGCTGGTTTGTTCCATATTTTTTTTTTATTCATTTTAAGTTTTTGTGAATATAGCGAGTGATTTGCATACAAAAACAAGTGGTATTAATGGATTATTTTATTTAGTTTTTTGTTTTTATTTGTAAATAAACTAGTAGACAGTTTGTTGCAAATTTAACCAGGCAACAAAAACCCAAACACTAGGCTTATTTTTGTAAATACAAAAACAATAAACGCAAACACTTTTGCTTATTGGCAAGTGTAGCAAAAAAAAAAAAAATGGTTGCAAAAAGCCAAACAAAAAAACGATATATGTAAAGTGTTATTGAAATACTTTTACAATTAATTGAATTTTCAAGTGACCAAAGTGGAAAACAATACATAAAAGAGTTATACGTTTTTACAAAGCCAGTTTTTACAGAATTCTACTACTGAACACCGGTTATTAGAGTGGGCCGATTTGTATGGACAAAAATTTTTTGATATTGTGCCATCGATTTTTCGATAGCATGAGACATGAGGAAAAAAAATTCCACTACGACATATCAAAAAATCAATTTCGAGACGTCCAAATATAAATTTTTTACAGTTTTATAATAAATGCTAGATTAGCGCTATCTTGCGGTGGCTTTTTGAAACAACTAATGAAGTTTTAAACAATATAACATTACAGCCTTTCCAGAAAGGTATGAAAATGGGATAAAAAATGTGGCAACTTATTTTCTGCTTGATGATGAAATGATAATAATGATGATGAAATTATGATGATGATGATGATGTTGGTGAAAACAAGCAGAAAATAATTTTACTTATATACTTTTACCTCTAGTTGCCACATTTTTTATCCGATTTTCAAAAGTAATACCTTTCTGGAAAGGTTATAATGTTATATTGTTTACAACTTCATTAGTTGTTTCAAAACGCCACCGCAAGATGGCGCTAATCTAGCATTTATTAGAAAATTGTAAAAAATTTAAATTTGGACGCCTCGAAAATGATTTTTTTGATATGTCGTAGTGGAAATTTTTTTTCCTCATACCAAAAGCTATCGAAAAATCGATGACACATAACTCCATTTTATATTTCTTTATCGGATAATAACTTTAACTCAAAAATTTCTTTGAATACATTTTTAACCAATCAAAAAATTTATATAACGAATTATTTTTAAATGACTAAATTAACAGAGCTCTCTTAAATTTCAAATTTTATATAAATTAATTATCTTAACATGTGTTTTTTTAAACTTCTAGGTACCTATAAATTCAAATAAATTGCTTAATTTTTGTATTTTGTTACTAACGAAATATCAAAGCTACAAAAAATGTGTATTTTTTAAGAAAAATTAATGAAATTAAATTGTTGAAATTATTCGAGTTACTCGAGTAATTTTAAAACCTTACACAATTAATGGAGTAATTTAAAAACTTCAAAATCGAGTTACTACGTTACTCGAACAAAGCCAAATCCCAGTAATTTGAGACGCCCAGTAAGTATTATACAATTGCTAATACAATATACACCAGTACGTATGAGTAATATATAATATGGTTTATATTACGTATACGCTTAGGTGCCTTTTCATTTAAAGTGGTATGTTTACTTATAAAACAACTTTGAAACTATACTTTGTTCAGAATTTTTCTTCAAACTTTGCTCTTTTAATATAATCTCACATGAACTTGTAACAAAAAATTATGCTCTATTTATAATGTTTAGTTTTTGTGGAATATGCAAAAAAAAATAAAAAATCAGGGTAACTTAAAATGATACTTAGAACTGTAAAGTTGCCACACCAATAATATTACTCGAAAGTTAACAATTCAAAGTTAAGCGGCTACAACATTTTTATTCATTGTTGTTGTTCCTGTTTGCAATTTAGAGTTCATTTAAACAACAATCACAACCAAAACGAGGGCCAGGAGGAGTATAAATACGCTGTAATTGTTGATAGAGTAGGAGGTTTTTGTTTTTTGTAATAAGTATTATTATTGTGCATTTAACACATCACTGATTTTGAACAAATGTTTTTGTTGCACACGCAGCATTTATGTCCTTGACATAAACAAGCAACAGTAACAATATTAACAGCAGCATCAGTTAAGCAGCAACAAAACAATGTATAAATATCAGCTATATGGCATTTCAATACATATGATGGTGCAAATGTATTCTGATGCAGCCCAGAAATAAACAAAAGAAAAAAAACAACAAAACAATGAAAGTAAATATCAAAAAATAGTCACACAACTAGCTTTAATACAAAATTGGCTTCATCAGTGCATAAGAACACTCTCTTTTAAAAAGGGAAATGTATAAAAATTCGAGGTAATTTTTGCTTTGTCATTTATTTGCAGCACTGATTTTAGGTAACGGCAGCGAAAACAAAATTGTGTAGTAGATAATGTTAATGAACGTCACATAAATGCACTTTGTTAGGGTCACTCATGTGCCGTAGAACACCCATGAAATGTATGAGATTTTCAAAAGAGCTTTTTTTGTTCACCCCACCGGCAGTTTCCAATAAATTGGGCAAAAAAATAATAAGTGGACCTCTTGGGCGCATGCAGGCCAGTCAGTTTGGACTTTTGATCCTAAAAATTATCTAAAATTATCGCTTTTCGGCGCCATAACTTCTAAATTCGACGATTTTTAAAAATATACTATATAAGCATTTTTATATAGAATAAGAGGACAAATACTTCCTTTGTAATATACTTCTTTCTACTTAAGTATGATGTATAGTGAAGTTTTAAGGGGACAAAGTCAAAATTTGTATGAAGACTTTCTTTTAAACGACCCTCGTTAAAATTTTGACAGAGCCAATTAAAATTGGTTTTCATTATTTGGTAAAATAATATATCTAGTTTTCATAAAGTAATTACATTTGGAATATATATGGGTTATTCCATGACAAATTTACCAAAAATTGACTTCGAGGTATCGGTTTATTATACATATATTTTGTATGGAAATCTTTGTAACAAAAGTTGAATACGGTAGAATATAAGGAAAAAATGGTGGAGGTAGCATGGGGACAAATGGCTCCTCATAGGGGTCAAAGGTGTTGGTGAACGGTTCAAAATCCACAAAGAGCCCCACAACTTCCCCGGTATCACCCCTAGAGCGGTAAAATGTAAGACCCACCCCCATTGATTTATGCTCTACAGCATTTTTTCCGAACACACCTATACCCTATCTCCCCTCCGTAAGAGGGCACCCATACAAATGACGTTTTTATAAAATTTACTGTTTAACGCTTTAACTGTCCTAAGTGTGCCCCTAGAAAAGTCAAATATATGACTGACCCCCAATATTTTTTTAATCCCCACATTTTCTCGGAACATATCTACCCTCTATCTTCAACCCTTAAAGCGGTCCTCATACATTTTTTTTATTTTTCTTATAATTTTTTTTATGAAATCCACTCTCTCCGGCTCCATGGTGCCTCCTAGAGAGTTGGTATGTAAGACCGATCCCTATTAATTTTCCCCTCAATATTTTTTCCGAACTCACCTGCCCTCTATCTGCACTCCGTAAGGGGGCTTCCATACAAAATAACATTTTTATAAAATTTGCCCCACCGCTCTAACTGTCCGAAGGGTGTCCCTAGAGGAGTCAAATATATAACTGACCTCCAATATTTTTTCAACCTTAACATTTTTTCAGAACATATCTACCCTTTATATTCAACCCTTAAGGTGGTCCCCATACAATTTTTTTAGTTTTTATAAATTTTTTTATGAAATCGAAAAGGGATTGGGAAACCATTCTTTGCCAGGACTTGTTAAAGTGCCATATCAGCGCTTTTCCGTTTGTGTTATTCTGGCTGATAAACCAAGAAGTAGAGGGAATTAATCGAATTTCCAGCTCTATAGCACTACATTTACATGTATATAACGTATAATAAATGGGTACTTAAGTCCGATTTTGGTCTTTCTTTCGCGGAATAAGAGATATATGTTGTAAATGTAATTGGTTCTTAAAAACAACATAGCTTACTCTACAAAAAACTGATAATCGATCGTAACTGTTTTTGTCCAAATTTTAACGAGGGTCGTTTAAAATAAAGTCTTAAAACAAATTTTGATTTTATCCTCTTAAAACGCCACGAGAAGTAATACTTACGCCAAAGATTAGTATGAAAAAAATATTTGTCCTTTCCTTCTGCATGAAAAATCTTATATAGTATTTTTTGGGGAAACCGTGCATTCAGGAGTTATGGCGCAAAAAAACTTTGAAGTGTTTTTAGGTAATTTTTAGGATCAAAAGTCCAAACTGACTGGCCTGTCTACACCCAATTTTTGTACACATATTATTTTTTATGCCCAATCTATCGGAAACTGCTGGTGGAGCGAACAAAAAAATACTTTTGTAAATTTGGGTTGTCTAATGTGCAGCTTTTGTGAATTATAGAAATTATTAAAAAAAACTATACTACTAGAATTTAAATTTGCTGAAAGCGGAAAATTAGTCAAATTTTTTTTTATTGTGCAAATATTTTCAATTTTATTGATTGTTGGTCTCACTCAAGTAAGGCCTTGAATGCGGTGTAAGTAATTCATAGTTTTCTTTCCTATTCAGCTTTCTGTTATTGTTTTTACTCTAAAATTTTTTAAATAAAATGCTTGTATCATATATGTATAATATATGTTGATCACTTCTGAGTAAAAGCAATAACAGAAAGCTGAATAGAAAAGAAATTTTTAAATTAGTTACACTGCATTCAAGGCCTTACTTAGGTGAGATGACTAGGCGGTCACACCTTTGTATAGTTGAATTTGTAGTGTAGGAATAGGCACATGTTTGCATCCTATAGCCGACGGATTGTTGAAAAATTGTCACATAGAGACAATCTGACAATTAAATATAAACAATAATAAAATTTAATAGAACATCACTGATGAAGCCTGTCCATAGAAAAAGGCAGAACCTTGATATAGTCTGATTTGAAAATTAATGTGTTAATAATTTTCAAAGAAAAAGGTTTATTCTCCTGCTTAACCTCAAGCCTACTAAAATAAAAAAATTTTAATTTTAAAAATTGCGAAAATTAAATAAATCCTCTAAATTGAAAAATTGTTAAAAAAAAAATTCACCAAAACAAATTAGCAAAAAAATGAAAACCTAATCAAAATTGAAAAAAACGGAAAGTAGCGTACACTCACAATATTTTATCGTTAAAAAGAACCTAAAATACATATTAAATTAATTGAAAATACAATTAAAAAAAGTACTACTTATTTTTCATTATATTCAAACCATTTTGTTATTTATTTTCAAACATTGTTTAAAAAATCCATAAAAGAAATAAATATAATTGAAAAGTCTGTTAAAACAATCATCAATTTTTAACTGTCATAACGGTAGAAAAACACGATTTTGTTGTTTCTTTTTTTCATACTTGATAGTTTTTTTTTTTTGTTTGAATTTTCAAAACACTACACACACAACACACACGTTCATATTTTTATTTTTTTGTTGGTCTGTATGAGTAAAGAATTTCTTGTAATTTCAATTGAAATAATTTTGTATATAAACAAACTATTTCAACAAAAAAGCAAACCGAAAATATTTGAATTTTTTGTTTTAAAACAGAAAACAACAAAATTATTTAAACTATTTTTTCTAAAAATAGAAAACTAAAAATAGAACATTTGACTGAAAATAAAAGCTCCTACAGATGTTACGTATTTTTTTGGGGTTTGTTTTTTATTGACTGATAAAAAAAGTTAAACAATATGTTTCCATGTATTTTAATTGGTTCTTCAATTGCAAAAAAAACTTTACCTATTACTTTTCAAATAGACCTCAATCGGTTATGGAAAATGTATTGTGAGTGTATATGTTCTTTGGGCGTGCGCACATTTTTTGCATTATTATTTTTTTTTTTTTACTTTATGCTTAACAAATTTATTTTCAATTTTTCATTATTAATAATTTAAAGATCATATAGTGTATTTGTTTAAGTATTAGTTTAACTTATGCATGACAATGACAGGTTAAGTTACATGCATATTGCTCTGTATAACAAAACGGGAAGTGTATTCAATTCTTTTTTTAACCTTTTCGTTGTCGTCTATTACACAGTATTACACAGCATTATAAATTTTTTATTTCAACGTTTCTTAAACATTTTCAAAAATATGTTTTCGTATAGAATTTATATATTTTCTATAACGACAACGAGAAATTTATTTACAAATGTATCATTTCCGGTTCAAATGTCATATCACAGTTACAGAGAGTTACTCACTAAGTCACTTCCACCAAGACTGATTGTTGTATATGTTTGAGAATTGTAGTCTTTTCATGTTTTTTCTGCTGTTGTTATTTTGTTTTTTGAATAGGAAGTCATACAATTTATATTAGTTAGTTTAACAATTGCGGTATTTTAAAATATTTTGTATTGTTGTTTTGGGTTTTTATTTTTGAATCCTCTTATTTGTGGTGAGACGTCAAATGCAAAAGTGCAATGTACTTTTGAAGAATGTATGCCAACTTTAATTCTACAATCGTAGTCATGTGACGGGTTTCTTGAGTAATATTTGAATCTGAATAAGGAGCAGCTTGCAACAAATTGTTATTACTATGTGCATTTAAATAGTTTTAAGAAATTGTTTATGTTAAAAACAAAAACAAAATCGGTCATATGATCGACCTATCGAGATTTTGCAAAACCTTCGCAAATTTCGATAGTTTAAATTTTATGGTTTTTATACCTTCTGTGTGGAATTGTTTGTTATGATACGAGGTCAGTCCCATAACTATGCGATCTAACAAAGAAAGCTCTACAAATTTGGGAAAAATTTCTTTTTTTTCTCAACAAAGTCTCCTTTTAGCTCGATACACTTTTTCCAATGATTTTTAATAGTCTCGATAACCTGCTTATAGTACGAAATATCTAGCTCCTCAAACTAGCCATCAACCGCATACTTTACCTCTTCATTATTGGCAAATCTTTTACCACCGAGCTATTGTTTCAAAAAATAGTCCGAGGGAGCCATATACAAAACCACGATTGAACGTTAATTTAAGCTGGCTATATTTTACACTATAAGTAATCATAGTAATCACCCAATCATATCCATATATTTCATTTATATAATAATTTTCAGTTCCCTCCCTCATCATATTAAATATGCTGCTCACAACATTAACACTTTCACATCATTATTACCACTTTAGTATGTGAATTTCATTCAATCGAATACATTTCCACGAAATAAGTACTCTATAATAAATAGTATTATAGCATTATATTAATACCTCATAACAAATTGCATTTTTAAGTAAAATTAAATTGAGTATGTCTATCACTAAATGCATGTTATACACACAATTTTAAATGGTATTATGAAAAAGTTTGTCAAAAATAAATTTACACATTCATTAGTGCCAATAATAAATAATTTTCAAATAAATAAACTCATATCCAAAGTAAATATTAACATACATATACTTTACAAATGCATTCATCTATACAAGCTCCTACAAATGCTCATGCATAAGCTGCCACAAATAGGCGGGCTTTATTTTCACACAAACTTACTACTACACAAACGATATTTCACACATGAATTTTCTCCCACACACATGTTCATATATGGACATATATGAACATATAGATTTATTAAATATATGCGAATACATGCGAACGTTGCTGTCCTTCATTATAAGGTTGTACGATAGATATAAATTTATGTATGACATTCAAATTAGGCGCTACATATGTTCCTTTTTTTATTCATGGCATTAAATATAATTCCATATTTATCCAAATATGAGTTCCTTTTACATATATGGAAAAATGTATTCTTCGAAATATGTTCATATACAAGTCCCTTTTGCATAAATTGAATAACATATACTTTCATATTTGTCCATATATGAGTGCCATTTCCATATATGAAATAACAAATGCTTCCATATATGTCTGTTTATGAAATTTTTTCCATATATGGAATCACATATACTTCCATATATGTTCATATAAAATCCATATATGTTCATAAAAAATCCATATTTGTTCATATGTGTCCATACATAAACCATATATGAACATGTTTGAGCGTATATGAAAATTTTTCACCGGGCCCCTAAAATAAAATTCCGATGTAATCTTTAAAACGCCGGCACACGTTTTTTTGTCTCCCTTATTAGAATGATTTGTCAGAACGCCGTAATTTTTTTCATGTTGTACTGTGTTATCAATTAAATCAATTTATTTAGTTGGTCTCGTTACGTATGAGTAATAAAAAATTTCCAATAATACTCATACGTCTAAGTGACAAACATGTTTTATAACAGTTTGAAAAAGGGAGAAAAATAAACTTAAAAATTACGAGAAAATGCATTTAAGAAAACTTTGATATTTTAATAATAAATAAAGAAGAATAACAAAATTTTAAATTTAAATTACAGTGGTTGTACTAAAAAAAAATTCGTTTGTAGATGTATACTTGATTAAATTTTTGTTAAGATTTATAATAAAATTTTACTCATATTTAATGAAGTACTATTAATAACAAAAGTTATATTAAACTTAAACAAAATGTCTGTAGTTAATAATAATGTTCTTATATTTTGCTCTGTTGTATTTATTTTCAGTACTTGATTGTTACCTGGTTGGGATACCTGGATTCAAGCGACTGTGTTCATGCGTTAGCGTTAAATTTTACAACCATTTGAAAACGGTTGTAAATATTGTTCAACATTAATACAAAAGCGTGGTTACCAAGGTTGCCATTGATAGGAAAATTTTAGCCGTAAATTGAATAACAGTTGAAAGGAGAAAACGACAACCATTGAAATTATGTTTGTGTTGAAAACTATTACTTAATAACACCTTTTCTTTAATAGCAGCTATAATTTTTATTAATCGCTTTGCAATATAGCAGCCACATAAATAAAACCCATTGTTATAAGTCTCACTTCGATGTATCCTTAAGCTATCATCACTATGCTCATTACCATTTGCTATTTACGTCCCTTATGTTATTATTCTTATTACTCGTTAAGTATTTCTCTGCTGCAACAGTTTTTTATTTTTAACGAAATCGAAGTATGAAAATTGCATGGTTTGTTAATGAAATATCATTCGAAACAACACCCTCCATGGGTGGGCGCCATTTTATAATGCCTTTAATTAAATATCTGTTTTAAAAAGTAAATCCAAGCCAATAATATAACGAACAGTAGTAATAAAAGTAATAAGAGGGCTGCATTTTCGATGAACTTTTAATGTAACATAACTGTCGCATATTGACATTTTTAACATGCAAAATAAGCCAAACTATAGCAAAGAATTATTTAATAAAATTAATTTTTTGTTCGGGGGCATGTCGATAATTTATGTCGAAGGATATGAAGATATATTATTAATTAGATAAAATATTTTTTAAATACTTATTCGGTATAAAGTCCTTCATTTAATTTAACTTCCATTTCACTTTTTCCACAAATTTCAATTTAACTCCATTTTAAACTCCTAAATACTAAAATTAAATATTTACATATAAAATGATAGAAAACAACATCAACAATTTAAATGCTCTAGTAATAACTTTCCTCTAGTACTCTTTAACTTTGTTATCACACACAAAAACTACAATGTGAATATTGTTATAAATTCTATACATCATTAAAGCACATAAGTATCCGTTTGTTGAACAGTTAAACTCATATTATTTCAACTCTTCTATTTTTCTTACATCACATGAGAGTGTTTTTTTTTAATGTATAAATTTTTAAAGTACAGTTTGTTATTGTAAGAGTAGAATTGCATTTTGTATTTGTTGCAATTGTTGCTGTGTGCTCGTATTAAATTGTGTTCATATTCAGAAATAAAATTATCATTTAGAGGTTTAGTTAAAGGCAAGCTAAAGGAAAATACAATGTCAGAATTATAGTTAATATGACAAGTTACTCGTACTGGTTAAAACAAGGGAACAGTTAACGGCGCAGTAATGATTTAAAAGAATTAAAAGTTGAAAACAAGTTTAAAATCTATCGATAAAAAGACAAACTAAGTTTGAATTCTTCGCTTTTAGGTAATTGCATAAAAGGTCGGAGGCTTTATTTCGTATAGGAAGATTTCTAGCTCTTAAATATTTTATTAATAAAAATATTAAATTTTTAGAATCAATTATAACAATTATACTCAATAAATAAAATAAATAAATAAATTTTTCTTTATTAATATTAATAATACTCCATTGATTTTTAACTTTCAAAATATTCTACTCGTATCAGACCAGACATTCTATAGGAATGCAGACAATAATCGGACATTATTTAAAGTTCTACCATCTCAATATATAAAAGAATAACTTAAGTGACTAACTCAGGAACTCAACAGCCATAACCGCTGGAGCTTGAAAGTTGAAATCTGATACCCAGCTTCCTCCTTCGGAAGGAAGATTATTTTAATTCAGGCATTTTTTTATATTAGCGTTTTTTTTATTTTGGCGATTTTTTTAATTTGAGCGATTTTTCAATTCCAGTTCTTAAATTCGGCTATTTTTTAATTTTGTTTTGTCCAATTTCAGCATCTGTTTTCAATTTAAGTGATATTTAAATTTTTAGCGATTTTTTTTATATTTTAGCGATTTTTAAAACTTTTGGCATTTGTTTTTAATTTTGCGGTTTTTTTGATATTGTTGATTTATTTTTTTTAATTTTATCGATTGTTCTTTAATCTTGATGTTTTTTTTAATTAAAAAAAATTTTTTCATATATGATTCGAGCTCGAGGTCCAAATGATTTATGATTATTTATATATGATGTATTTATTTACTCTTTAACTCTTAACAGTCCTGATGGTGTCATTCAATGCAAATGACGAAATATTGAAAATATTTAAATAAACATTTAAACAAAATTTGTACCTCGGGCTCGAATATTTGATTGGAAAGTAAAAACTAAAAATGTCGAATAAAAATAATTAAAAAACCATAAATTTTTTGTTCTAAAATGTACCTTTCGTAGCGATGTCGCATTTCCAAGGAATTATGATACCGTTTTCGCTATCGAAATTCCGTGGAATAACTAGATTTTGCAACTATAATTGTCCAATAAAAAGGTGTATAAATAGCCAAACGAATTGAGAAACAAATAAAATTTTTATAAATTTTATTTTTTTCTGAAAACTGAATTTTTGTAAATTATGGATATTTTGAAGTATACTTTATCATTAAACCTTATCGAAAACGATAATATAATCTTATTCGAATATGATGCCGGATATTTAAGGTGATAGCGATTTAGTATTAGCGTTTTCCGCATTCGTATCTTTGGACCTACCTTTTCATTTTTTTTTTTTCAATATACCTTTAAACGACTGGTTTCATGGCATTGAGTATTAAGAAATTAAACGTATACAAATTGTTAGAAAAAGTAAAAAAATAAACTTGAAACAGTGCTTAGTGCCTGCAGTTATGAAGCCATTAGAAATAACAGTTTCTATCTATGGTGCCAGTAAGTTAACAAATGAGTGAACGAATAAGTAGTAAGTCAGCATGTCTGTCATTGAGTGGGTGAGTGAGTGGCTGAATGACTGACTGAGGGAATAAATGAATGAATAAGAGTTAACTACAAATGCAGCAATAAAAGTTTCAATGTTGTTTCTTTCTGCACTTAACAATGTTCGTTTAGTTTTTGTTTGGAGTATCTACATAGTTTTACTAGTGTTTATTTTTCTTTATAGTTTTCCTCCACTTGCAACAGTGTTACTACACTATACTAAGCTATTTCCTGTTTACTAATATATATATATATATATATATATATATATATATATATAGAAAAAAGTGGCATGCCACATCAGATTATTTGCTGTTAATACGAAGTGTGTATTTGTGTTAATTTAGCTTGAAGCCATCATCAACATTATATTTTTCTTATACATTTGTAAGGCTTTGCGGATTTTTAAGATTATTGATATTTGCTTGATTGGATTATATTGTTTATTTTGTTGCTCCATAGATTTTACTTTCCCTAAGAATAAATAAACAGTTACAGAGCAATTTATTTTTTAAATGCAGCAATATAATAAAATTCTAAATGCACTTTTAAGTTGTATACTTTTCTTCTTTTATTATTTCAACAAAATTCTTTATAACTTATGATGCATCTAATACGCAATTGTCCTTTCAAACTTATGAAGGTCATTGATTGCTAGAGAATATTCTTTTTTATATAAAGATGTTTAAGCTTAAGTATCTATCGTTTCTTTTCTTTTCAAAATTATGTAGAAAAGAAAATCATCTTTTCACTTTTAAGCATATTTTTGTAGATACTTGTGTGTTAATGAAGCTGTTTCAAGTTGACGATAACCTTAACAAATTGCTAACACTACAAGTTAATGGGTAGTTTAATAGTAACTAATGACGCAACACTACTTAGATACGTATGAGTAATATTTAATGACGTTTGAGTACAAGGCTAATGGTTAAACATACAAGACCATATTATAAGAAATTCTTAATAATTAATCACAGACTGTTGACTAAAAAAATCGTTTGAGAATACAATAATGAGCTATTAATATAAAATAGACAAATTTCGAAGGTCAATTATACACAAAAAAACCAAAATTCTATTAGTGGAAACAACTGGGCCTTTTAAGAAGGGGGTATTACAAATGGCGCCGAACGTGGTGGCAACATCTTTATTTAACATAATCTATATAGCTATTAGTCGGTTTTTTATAAAAAAAAACACTTGTTTCCTCTAAACTTTAACCACATAATAATGATAGGGTAACATGAAGTAAATTGGGATACTGACGTGATTCCATAAATGTATCAAAAATTATTATTTGGCTACTTTTGAGGGATCCATTCTATATAATGGTTCAGGGAATTTGTAGGAATTTTTCGAGTCTCCATATTTCCTCATACTCCCCTAATAAAAAAAAATTAAGTTCTAAAGAAAATATTCACCGTACTTTACTTTTTAGAAATTCAATCATTTCTACTCTATCACAAAAAAAAACTGTAAAAGTTTTAATTAAAACTACTAAAAATAAAATTAGTTAAAAAAAGATATTTCAGAAAAAACTGCTGATATATTCAGCAAAGTAATTCTTAACTAACTTTTCTTAGCTTTTACTATTATTTGCACATATTTATTTCTATGAGTCTATAGGCAAAGAAAATTAAATATTTTAAAAACTTTCGTTTCATCTAAATAATTGTTTAACAACTGCAATTGTCTGCAGTAAAATTAAATTTATTTTTTCAATTTTAATGAATTGAAATTTTACAATTTTAATAAAGATTTTTTCAAGACCTACTTTTTGTAATTCTATTTTTTTAATTTATATATTTATTTAAATTATTTATATTGTTGTTATTTATTTACCTTAGTGGTTTATGGTTTTTATTTACTATAGTGGTTTATGAATATAATAAAAACTAAATTTTCTCTACAATAAAGCACAAATATAATAATAACATACAATTTTGTAACAGAAATATAATAACATATATACTTATACAAACAAACAACACAAACTAATACACACATACGTACACTCTTACATATATCATGTACATATATTTGAAAAATGAACCAAAAAAAAAAAATAAATGTTATTTTTACATGTCATACTTTTACATATTAAAAATAATACATACTCGTATACAAAGTTTGTTTGTGTTTGCTTACTTTATGAAAGTATATAGTTTTATTAGTATAAGTGTATATGTGTGATATGTGAGTGTGAGCTTATTTGTGAAAGTATGTAAAATATTCGTTTGTGTTGATTGTAAATAAATGTTTAGATTTATTTATTGTATACATATTTGAATATATGACTATGGATTTTAGCACTATGGTTTAGCAATAAATAATTAAAGATAATATCAAGTAGTTTCAATAATATCCTCCCAAAAAAATATGTTTTTTTAAAGGGTTAGAAACTTTTTTTCTACATCTCCTAAAATTTAACTTTTGACCTTATACAGCGGCATTTTAATGTATTTCTATTTTGACCTAATTTTGAAGATTGAAGTATTTCATTTTGTGTTGTTATATTCTGGCCAAAATCTTATGAAATTAAAAGAAGAACAAAAAAAATTTGCCTAAAAGCCAAATGAGTGCCAAAAATCGCTGATTTCTCGAAATCCGCCGAAATAAAATATTTGCCCTAACCAAATGATAGAATTAATTACCACAATTTTTTCAGCTTTTAATCTACAATGTGTTCTTAATAAAACCTTAATGTCCAGTTGCTGATTTTTTTAATTTCTTTTAAGAAAATAGTGTTTACAATTGCTGACCAGTAATTTAAAAGGAGTTAATAAAACACAATATAAATAATACTTTTTATCTGAGTCTCTTGAATCTTATAGTGGAATAAAAAATGTTTCTGTATCAGATTGTTGCAATAAATTTTAAAACTTGGTCCGAATTTCTTGATTAAGTTGTCTGCAACACATCAGTTGCCGGGGGAAATTACAATAACTCGGCTGTTTCTATTACTTTTCTTATTAAAAAAATAATTTATTCCGAATGACGATCCTTAAATGCTTTTAATTCCAGTTAGTTTGAAAATATTAATATTTTTGGGAAAATATAGAAAAAGTCATATTTTCCTCTTATAATCCGTTTTCAAATTTCAAGGCCGATGCGGCACGTCTTCCCGATATCCGATTATTCTAAATTTTTGGGGTACGTAGTTTTATACCCGATCAGTAATTCAAAATTGATTTACCTCCTTAAAAGCTTGAAGCACCATAATCTACACACGTTGAGAATTATTTACGCTACACTCAAAATAATACGTCTGTTGGCTGGACATAAAAATTTGTTTCCTGCAAGTATCCTTGAAAGTCCTGTGAATATCCTTTGTGCTCCTGTGAATATCCTTTTATGTCTTTAGGATATCGTTGAGGGTCTTGCTAATGTTCTCTAAGATCCAGTGAAGGTTTTTAAAGGTTTTGTGAGTATCTCTAAGGTCCTTATAATATCCTGGAAGCTCCTGTGAGTATCTTTGAAGGTCCTTCGAATATCCTTGCAGGTCCTGCGAGTATCCTTGAAGATCTTGTAAATATACTTGAAAGCTTGTGATTACCTTGAAAGTTCTCTCGAATGTCCTTGACGGTCTTGAAGCCGCTTCGAATATCCTTGATGGTCCTACAAGTACTATTGAAAGCCATGTGAATGCCCTTAGAGTTCCCGTGTGAATTCTTGAAGGTTCCGTGAATATCCTTGAAGGATTAAATGAATTAAGTGTGCTAAAATCCCAAAACTTATTTGGCAAATTGTGAAAAATAATCCATTGCAGGCTTTCATTCTATCCGGATTTCCTTCTTGCCTAAGCAAATCGTCAGGAGATGACGTTTTAGAATTTCCAGAAACATTTATAAAGTTAAATCACAAACTCAATGAGAATTTCTTGTTCTCGTCTAGGAGCGTTATTTAACATTTGAAATATCAAAGAAAAAACAACAAAAAAAATTGTACCACAATTTGCTTTGTCATCTTCCAAAATATTACTCTGTTGGTTTGACAGATCTAGCAATGTAGTGACATTTATTTATGTATAACCAATAAATGAAAATCGTATGTTTTCTATAATTGGCAGTTATGTTTAAATTTGCACAAGCACTTGCATATTCTTTATTTCAAATTTATTTTTATCGGGATAATCAATAATTGCATTAAATGAAATAAATGTGCTAAAATCCCAAAACTTATTTATTTGGAAGATCTCCGGAAAGGAAGTAAACAATACCATTTCGCATCCTTCAGAGAATTCTGAACGTTGTTGCAGAAGGAAGTACGCCGTACTACCTCACATACCTTAAATACCCCTAGTCTTCTAAACACATTTGATCAATAGTTAGAGTTTTGGCGCGGCAGTGTGCCGCGTAAAAGTTGCACGACAATAAAGCTTTTGTATACCCGAGATGGTAAACTTTGACACCCTGTAGCACACCCTGTGATAAAACAGGGTGGCCACGATACTAATTTTCTAAAAGCCCGGATCTTTCTCTTCAGTTCTTGTGAACATATTTTTTCGATTGGATCAGTAATTTAGAAGATCCACAATTATTACCATTTTTTTTTTGGTTTTGAACCACTGTGTTCCGTAAACTGTCACGTCTTCGGGCGGTCCTGGAGCTTCCGAAAGAAGACTTGCACAAAAAAGTGTACAGTCCCACGTCATGTCCAGTAAGGGTTCGGGGAAGGGAGTGAGCCGTTCAAGATTACAATAGAAAACCCAGGCTACTGCCCTGGTTGAAGCTGTCTGGTCTCCTCCAGGCAAAAAAATCAATATATCACACTTTAAAATCCGACTTTAAAGGCCGAAGTTATATTGAAAAGTTAAAAAAAGCAACCCCTACGTTCGGCCAAAAAAAAAAATTTTTTTTTTGAAATTACCTTGCAAAAATACTTTATATTTGAGGGTGTACAGCGAACCTTTTTTTTGCGGTACGGTCTACTGGACGGGAGTGTGTCATACAAGGTCACTTTCTACAAAATCACTTTCAGAAGAACTTAACTCTAGCAAGTGTTTTGCAAGTACCTGTGCTAACCTGTTTTCTCCCCCAGTGCAATATATTTCATCGTACCGACCCCGCGGCCACCTTAGAATTTGACTCTCTATCATTGTGACTCTCTGTCACTGATTTAAAATAAATTTCTAAGATGATCTCTATCCCCGCGAGCTTACCCCAGCTAACGGAGGAAAACTCGTCGACATTCAACAAATTTTGAATAATTTTAAATTAAAATTTCCAAAAGTGAATATAAGTTAAGAAAATATCATTATTTAATTTCTCATAAATTATTCTATCGTACGGATAAAACAACAATACTAAAAAAATTTCACTCAAAATATCAAACAAAACGATATTGAACTGTATTTTTGATTTAGTCTGCCTACGTCAATAAATTTGGATCAATTGCAGAAGAAATTTTTGTAAAAACGTGCATTTTCCATTTTGAAGATGAAAAGAAATCATCATGAAAAAAATTTAATAAATTACAAGAAAAACTGTCCAAATAATGATCAAATACAAAACTAAATCTTATTCCTTTAGAAAAACGTGAAAGTCCACACAATGTAAATAAAACTTAAAAAATTTTAAGTAGGTTTGAGGTTAAGAAGAAGAATAAACATTTTTTTTTTTAAGTTATAAACACATTATTAATTTGCAAGTCAGACTAGATCTAGTTTCTGGCTTTTTTATGGACAGGCTTCATTAGTGATTTTCTATTAAATTGTATTATTGTTTATATTTTTTGTCAGATTGTCTCTATATGATAATTTTTTCAACAACCTGTCGGCTGTAGGAATCGAACCCATGCACTCCCTCATTACAAACGTTACTGAACTAGAGTTCGACAGCTTAGCCATCTCACCCACATAAGGCCTTGCTCATAGTGTGGCTAATTCATAGTTTTTCTTTCCTATTCAGCTTTCTGTTATTGGTTTTACTCTTCAGAATTTTAAATTTTCTAAAAATGTTGTCTAACTTACGAAGTATAGTAAGTAAGCCAGCTTGTTTATAGGACTGGAAAGTACCAATTCCAATATGTTTGCTTATTTTTTATGAAGGAAAATAGCTTATGGGAAAGAGGGGGTAGTGCCTGTGGACATTTGGCATAAATGTCTCTACATTGTAACTGTCAGGGAAGACTTCGGCGGAGAGTTTATTATAAAAATGTGATTAATAAAATAAACAAAAATTTAACAAAACCAGTACCCTAAAAGCATTTATTCACTACAAAAACTAAACCTTAAACTTCATTCAATTAAAATAACATACTAAACAAAACAACTTCACATTTTTATTACAGACTTATATCCAGAAATGATCAAAGCTATTTTTAAAACGTAGACATATGGTGAGATGATGAAGAACAACTGAGGCTGATGACGACGACAATGTGTGTGACCAACGAAACAGGAACTTTATTGTACAAGCAGTGCGCCATTGTAAAAGTCAAATCAATAGAATTTCTGGTCGCAGTTAATACCATTCCATTTATTTGGGCTAATATTTTCATCAACAAGCTGTATTACGGGAAGTATTTTATACAAATATTATAAAAGAATATGGTACTTTGTAACACGTTTATCTTTCGTTTTCCATTTCAGTTACTAAATAAACTCAATTGGCAATTAAATTGAATACTGTTTTGAAATTCTCCAAGGATTAGATTTTTCTACTAAATACAACATGCATACTTTCTGTAGAACAAGAATTTTCAAAGGGGTATGTATACTTTTCTGTGCCACTGTATATGGAGTCATATGTTATTTTATATATGGAAAAGGCACTCATTATGGACAAATCAGGAGGTTCTGTTATTCCATTTATGCAAAAGGGACTTGTATACGTGCGTGGTTCCAGCAATTAATATAAGGGGAAAAATCATACGCCTCAGTGTCCAACTCAATGTATTTGTCTACGGTGGCGTATGGTTTTTTTCCCTTATATTAATTGCCGGAACCACGCATGATTGTATAAGAATAAATATGGAGTTACACTTAATCTCATAAATGGAAAAAAGGACCCATATATGCGGGCGGTCCCAGAAGTACCAGACCTGACTTAAAGAAATCGGCAGTGGTTTGAAAAAAATTGACTTTGATGAAAAGTGGCAACCTTATAAAATATATTGTATATTGTAAGTTTGCAGGAGCCACGTTGTTTAGTATTTTTTTTTGTGCCATCAATAGTATACAATCTCAGTGTATTTATAAAGGTGAAAAAGAAAGCGTTGTTTCATCAAGACAATCCATTATTCCGATTGAAAAAATTAATGAATTAAATTCCGAATTACTTTATCACGCACTTAATTATCCAGATTTAGCTTCTTCAGATTATTTTTTTAAAAAATGGCTCGGTGGTAAAAAAATTTCCAGCAATTTAGAAGCGGAGTCTGTGGTTGATGTCTATTCGAGGAGGTCAAATTTTGGAAAAGTGTATCGAGCTAAAAGCAGATTATGCTGCAAAATAAATTTTTCGGTAATATGTTGTGTTTTCGTTGTTAGGTCGGGTAGTACTGGGACCGCCGTAGTGGAAAATTATTGCGGTGTCCTACTTTGGGGCCTAATGGCTTTCTCCACTTTAGCTCTTTTTTGTAGTTTATGCGAAAACGTGCAAAGCTTCCATATTTAGAAAAGAGTGTAGTAAATTTTACTTCATATTACAAAAAAAATTCCCTGTCACCGAAATTAAATATTGCGTTATTAATTATATTTTTTGATATGCGAAATTTGCATTTTTGATGCAAAATCTTCTCACAGTAGTTACAGAAACCGGACAGTGGGAAGACTTTAGAATCCATGTCAAAACTTAGTCTAGACATTAGTTTAACTGTGGCTGTGTGAATAGACGACAGTGTGAATAGTCAGTTAAAAATGACAGCATTATTTAGGATTAAATTATTAATTTTATCAAAATTAAAACCAGAAAAATTGATTAATTTCAGGTTAAGGATAAATTTTTAGTTTTAAATATTCAAGCAGAAAAATTTTCAGATTCTCTCAAATAAAATAAAAAGCAGTAACAATCTGATAGAGATAATCTGACAATAAAATATAAACAATAATACAATTTAATGGAAAATCACTGAAGAAGCCTGTCCATAGAAAAAGGCAGAAACGGGATCCAGTGTGATTTAAAAATTTAATATCTTTATAACTTTTGAAAAAAATTTGTATTCTTCTTCTTACCTCAAACCTACTAACTTGTGTTGCTTGATTTACTCCTTTTAAAATTAATATATACACTAATAAAAAATATTAAAATTCATATTAGCCTGACTCATAAGCCTGACTTTAGACGAATGAGTTAAGCGGAGCATTTTCAAGATGTACTATGCAGGATATGAGGTTCGATTCCTATGGCTAGCAATTGAAGAATAACTTTTCGTATCACTACCATCAAGAAATAAAAAAACAATAATTAATTACAATGTTGAACAGAATTTGTGATGCAGATTAAATATAAGAAACTGCAGTAAAATAAAAATATTCAAAATTGTTATGATTTTTGGCATATATGATTTCTTCACCCCCTCACAAATATGCTGTAAGTTTAATTTCGCAAGAAACCACATTCTTACTTGAAATTTTTTGAGCTTAAACTAAAGAATATTTCTATATAATTTCCTAAAATTGGGCGCCATTTTCAAAGCAGTTTATTTACAATATTAATTGTATAAAATTATGTTTTACCACAAAACAATCAGCCGTTGTCACATTGTACCTAATATAGGGTATTTTAAAAATGTCATAAAGTAGGCGATAAAAAGTTAATTGCTCACAAGCAAGCAACCAATAATATTTCTTTTTTTTTCTAAAGCAGAAAATAAAGGTTGAGAAGATATGAGTGAATATTAGTACAAACAGTAATATTATGAGCTAATATTATGGCTGCTTAAATATAAACACACACTCCTCCAATGATATTCTCATACACATATATAAAAAAACAATTACTTTTGTTAACATGCTGAAATGTATAAAAATGTATGGTTTTACATTAGTTCTAGACCACATAAGTTATAATTAACGTTAAGATCGAAAACCAGCTAAAAGCATTTGCTGAACTTAGACAACAACAAGCCATAACAGCAGCAGCTACAGCAAAACACGACAAAAACGCAAAACGTGCTCATTAACGTCATAAAAATAATTGTAAATACTACAAACGAGCATATAATATACACTCGCATAAAAAAAATAGTAGAAAAAATTAATAAAACCTTTTATAGCCCACTTTACAGTTTTGAACTAATTTTAAGTACACAATTATTTTTAAGTAAAAGTTTTTATTGCTGTTTTTTGTTTAATATTAAGAACTAAGTTTTTTTAAGGGGAACATTTTTATAATTTAATATATGAAGAAAAATGAAATCAAACAAATTAACTAATTTTATTTAACCAATTTCTATTTTCACTTAAGCAAAGTTTCACTAAAATTTAGTAACCGTTACTAAATTTTTATGCTATTTTCACTTTATCAAAATTTATAGACACTAAAGGCCTGCATGAATGCATTTAAAATATTCTGAGAAAAATGCACTACACTTTTTTCAATTCAGAAGTCATCAATTTAAATTCAGAATGTCTTATATTCATTGATGCAGGCCTTTAATAGACATATCTTGCTAAAATTACCTAAACGGTCTGCTGGACTAACATTAGCAAACCTTTCTGTAACATTTGCAGACTTCTTTGTAAATTTCTATCAAATTTTATTTGAGTGTATCGAACATTATTAACATAGACATAACCAAACAAATATTTACACACCTACATATGCGTTATACACAAATTGTGTGTGTTTACACATACACTCACACATGCATAGCAATTAGAGAAAAATTAATAGCTTTTCACACACAAAGACACACCATATGTAAACGAGATGACATATTTCGCTTATGTTTAAGACATATTTACCAAATGAGTGTGCGTATGTGTGAGAGGGATGTGGTATGTAACTTATGGTTAACAATCAGGTTGAATGTATTGGAATTAAGCTAAAAATTGGGTTATGCTTAAACCACAAATTGAAGATTTTTGACTTCCTGTCAAGGTTTTATGAACAATAATGAGCATGAAAGAGACTAAACTTATATTTTCAAAGATATTAGGTGATGATGACATAATGCAACTCAAGCAGTTAGAATTTTTATTTTACCAGTAATACACTTTAAAGCTAAGGTTTCTGATCAGATTAATGTTTTCGTTGTCAATGGAGTTCTAAATATCTACAGGTAGAACATAATTTGTTCCTAAAAATTTGAGTACTTTGCACTACTTTGGTCGTAGAGATTATCCCCTGAATTCATAAATGCTTTGAAAAGTTGTAGCAGGTTTACAAAACCTAGTTTTCATACAAAATTTGTTCAATAAACCTCCTATAATTTTAAAAAGCGTTTGTGAATTTAGAGGTATATCTCCCAACACAAATTTTAAGTGGTTTTAGGAAAAGTGAGCAGTTTTTAATAAATATTATCTGTAAAGATTCCGAGGTCTTTTACCTTTTACCGACACCATTAGTAAAATAAAAAAGAAATTTTTCGTATACTGTGTGAAATATTTCTTTGTTTCGCACCACGAAAATCTTTAGTAAAATATACGAAATCTACGAACTCTTTTTTTAAAGTGACTGTATTAAGTTTTTTATCAAAAGCAATTTTAAATAAAAAGACTTTTTATGAAAAAATAATTTATTAAAGTACTTTATAAAGTGCACTTTTTTACAAAATGTGCTTTTTTATTCTTCTACATTTATTAAGAAAATGTTTAGTTCACAACTTCAGAGAGCATTTTATATTCAAAATTTTAATTTCATATTATTTAAAGTTTTCTGGTTTCCAAAATATTTTATATTACTGTTTATTTCGTTAAAAAAGTAAAATTACTTAATTATTGACAAAACTGAATTTCGTAAAATACACGAAACTTTCGTATATTCTACGAAAAAAAATAACTACGAAAGTTTTTTTTTCGTAAAATATCACATATTTTTTTACTATATAAAACACGGTGCAATAAATTTATTAAAATATATAATGAAATTTTGAGTTTAAACCACGAAAGCAAATTACAATTTATAACAGCGTTTATCGTCAACTGAGGTAGTTTAGCCGTGTCCAGGGTCGACTGGAAGACTCGAAAACCTTAAGTAAAAATACAATAAGTTTTCCCTTTTTAGGGTTTATGAACTATTTTTTTTGCTTACGAATTTTAAATACAAGGTATTTCTAATAAATGGCAGCACTTTCTTTCTTCATCGGCAAGCCACTTACGCTTCAGATCCGACAAGCTGTCTTCCATTTCCGGAATGCATTCGGAAGGTAGTCGTTTAAGTACGACTCAGATATAATTTCGGCAGGTAGTTGTCATCAGACTTTCAACTCACGTAAAATTGGGCATGTAAATATCTTCACACTCGGATATGCGTTCGGCAGGTGATTGTCTTTCGACTTGTTAATGGGTTCGGTAGGTAGTCGTGGTCTGATTCGGTTCGGATATCTTCGGGTTGACAAAGAACTTGTCGGCAAGACACTTACGCTTCAAGTTCGGCAAGGTAATCATCTTCCCACTCGGGTATGGGTTCGGTACGTAGTCGTCCTTCGACTCGGTTATGGGTTCGGTAGTTAGTCTTTGGCCGACTCTGTTATGGGTTCGGCGGGTAGTCTTCTCCTGACTCGAATATGCATAGGTTCGACAGGTTATGGGTTCGTCAGATAGTTGCCGTCGGACAATAAATTCAAATATCCAAAAAAGTATCTGCCGATCGTCACTACTAATGCAAATAGCCCCGACATGCCGATTAATAGGACTCCTGCCGAGAGCGCTAATGTTAACAATATACCCGAAAGAATCTGATCACCGATATCGAGCCAACTACCAAATATCTGCCGATCGTCACCACCAGTGTCGATAGTCCCGAACTTTTTAGACTACTGTCGGGAACACTGGTGCCGACAACTTAGCTGAATGAAACTGATCACCGATGTCCTGCCGATGTGCTGCCGATTCCAAAAATGCTGCCTAACTCTCCAGAGAGTAAATTAATTAAGTTTAGAAAGTAAATAAATTACGACTAGAGTTCCTCAAGTTGCCCTTAGATATGACTTCTCTACCTCAACCCTTAACTAAAACCTCGTTACAATATTTCGGAGCACTCAAAAATTAAAATTCAACTCCAAAATATGATAAATTTCAGAGAGCTCAACTTTTGGATTCATAAATTAAATATTTTTATTTATGAGCTTATATGCAAATTTTTGAAAAAAAATTCAATACTCATAAGTGACATATCATTATTTTTTGGACTACCAGTAATGACACCCACTTACCTTCTTCATTATTTTAAAACATATAATAATGAGTTACTGATAATGACTTATTTTTATCATTATTTCAAATAGAAAATAACTTTCTAGATTTTTTTTTTAATTTTTTGAAATCTATTTTAAGACTCAATATTTTTTAAACACTGGTAAGGATATACGTAACTACATATTTTCTAATTTTTTGTATGTTGGCGAGTAAGCTTACGTGTGTTCAGCAGGTCAATTATGTTTCTATCTATTAAATATTACATGTTGATATAGTTCAGATGGTAGAGCTATTGACTTGCAATTTGTATACCCAGGTTCGATTCCCGCACCAGCAAATTTTATTTAAAAAAAAAATACAATAAAAAATATTTTTTTTTTATATAATTTATTTTTTTGAAAATCTATTTTTAGACTCATTATTTTTGTCAGTACTGGTAAGTACATAGGTAACGATATATTTTTTGATTTTTCGTATGTTGGTGCGTAACCATAACTCATTATTTTTCGCGACATCGCCATATAAAGATAATAAGAAATGTAATAACAAAAGTAACTAGTTACCATTACCAAGTATGTAGGTACATAACCACATATCTGGTAATGATTTTCTACACTGAGTAAATCATAAATGAATCAAAAATAGATCCGAAAATTCTGAAATTTCCAAAAGCGCTTATTTTCGGGAGCCTTTTATGTATCGGGAGTCTTTTATGTATGCTAGGAAGCACTTCAATTCGGCCATTTAGATTCAGCATAAAATGTTTCTAACAACTGGCAACACTACCTCCTAATTCGGTTATCACTAATGAATTCGATTGGGGCAATGGAATTACGAGGTTTTGGGAATCGACTCAATTCGATTGGAGAAACGTTGGTTGTAATATCGGAATTGTATTGAGAGTACATACTCATCAAGCCGGTTGCGAGTTATTATTATTATCCGCTATGAAAAAGCACTTCAAAAGTAATTAAAGGACTAATATTATTAAAGGACCTATGTAACACAATATTCTATCGAATAATCGAACTTTATATTGGGCGCCAAAAATGCGTAAGGTTTTTTTTCTGCCTAAGGAAACATATTTTAACAGATTTTTTTGTATAGGGTCTAAAGTTGGTATTTTAACATTTAACAAGAAAATACTATCATTATAATATCGAGCCTTAAATTTGGCGCCGAAAAGATTTATAAGTGACTTTGGTATATTAAGACCAGAGTTTTTAGAACAATCAGTTCATGATACTTTCTACACAAAACTAAATCAATATAAATCTGATGTACGCTAGAAATATATGTTTTTTTCAAATATCCTTATTTAAAATAAAACAACCAATAATGATTTTTTCACTTAAAAATCTCATTGTACTAATATTCCTTTTTTCTATGCTGCAAACAAATTAAATTTGTTTTTGATTTTGTGGTGCTGATTATATTCGTCATACATGTCTGTTTTTTATTACAATTAAATGGGTTGTAGCTGCTGACAAAATTAGTTATACATTTTTTTTTTGAGTTATCGTAAAGAAAACGTTGTAATTTATGCAAATTTCTTTTTAAATATGCATATTTTTTATGTTCGCAATGTTTTTGTTTTGAACAATAAAGGCCATACTTGAAATAACATCAACAACGGCGTCAACAATGTCATCAATGAACAACAAGTTTGAAAAAATATTTGTATAATAATAAAAATAATAACGTTAGCATGTGTATTTCATGTATGAGGACATGTGAATTTAATGATGTGAAAATTATTTTTTGTCATTCAATAATAATAGGGGTGGATTAAAATTGGAGACTTTTGAATGTACAACGAATTAAAGTGTTTTCAAAGTTTTAGATATTCATAACCTAAGAATATTTAATTCAAAGATCAAGGTTAAGCTATTCTATTGTAAATTATATTCTCAACATTTTTTATATTATATGCCCTCTTGAAATAATTGTCTGAAGAAAAATGTAAGGACTCCTCGGAATTTCGTATTCCAGAATTGTTCGAAACTTCTGTTCGAAACTTTTTTGTATTTTAAGTTCTCCATTTAATAGATCTTCAATATGACTTTCAATTGATGCCCAATTTGTATAAATATCCTTGTAACAAACATGACAAAAATACAAGAAACAAATTACGGGGATATTTTTGACCCCACTTTTTAACCCTCAAATATGAGATTGGGTTGCTAAAAATCTCTATTTCATATATCTAAAATTTCATAGAGCTTCAATTTTAGATCTTAAACAACTTATTCTAATGACTCGTGAGCAATCAAAATAATTTTTTATTTAAATTAAACGCAAGTCTAAAAAAAAAATCAAAACAAATTATTTTAATTTCCAACAAATTAAAATAACAATTAAAACTTAGAACAAACACATATTAAAATAACAATTGCAATTCCTATAGCTTTTGCAGAAGTTAAGGCATTAAACTTTAATACCTATAAAGGATTTAAAAACAATTTTAAAATGGTTGTTGTCATCGCAATAGCAGTTATTTTTCATTTTGTATAATAATCTAAAATATAAAGTTGTTATAATACAATTTGCTTAAAGAACTGAAGAAAAAGAAAGAAATAAACGGGGTTAATTGGATGAAATCAGTATAAAGACAATAAAAACGAAACAAATAAATAGCTAAAACTACATAAAAAAGTATTAGAGAAGATTTAAAAACAATTTCAAATAAACATAATATTGAAAAAAAATTCTCTTTGAAATGTAGTTAGAGTTTACACTATTTGCCAATGGTTAAGCCATTATATTACTTACTGAAATTGTAAACAATTGTTTTTATTTTTCAAAACTCAGTATGATTGTCAATTAGAATTTCAACACAATATTTCTATTACACATCTACATTATTGGTTAAGCTTCTATAAGCTAACACGGAGTCAGATACTACAACAAGAAATCAATGCTCTATAGCATCTGGTGACATATAAACTAAAATCAAACATGGACTCTAGGGAATGCCAACTGTAAACACAGTTAGAGTAGACAGAAAGTAAGAAAACTAAAGTTGGGTTTGGCGACTACATGGTTCACTACACCAAATGCAGTTTGGAATATATTCCGGGAAGTGATTCAAATTCTGGAAAGGTGCTGGGGTCCATATTTTATGGCGAGGGTAGAAAATATAGAGAAAAACGAGTGAAAAAGTTAAAGTCGGGCATGCCGGCTATACAATACCCTACACCAGTCTGGTTAAAAGCCAACTAATGTTTGGATCCGAAATTCGAATGGGTTAAAATGGGAATTGTGTCAAAATTTTCTATAATGTGAGTCAGCGCACCAAATTTCATTAAAATATCTTAATATTTGCGACCTGCAGTTTGTAACCAACCCAATTTTGGGGTGACCATTATATGGGCACTAGGTCTAACCATGGACCGATGTTCACCAAAATCAATAGGCTCTGTCCTTGGGCCAACATACGTCGGAGTACCAAATTTCATCAAAATATCTTAATATTTGCGATCTGCAGCGTATAAAAAATATGATTTTGGGGGGACCCTTATATGGGCACTAGGTCTAAACATGGACCGATGTTCACCAAAATCAATAGGCTTCGTCCTTGGGCCAACATAGGTCTGTGTACCAAATTTCATCGAAATATCTTAATATTTGCCACCTGCAGGGTATAAACAATATAATTTTGCGGGGACCCTTATATGGGCACTAGGTCTAAACATGGACCAGTGGTAACCAAAATCAATAGACTTCGTCCTTGGGCTGTCATATGTCGGTGTACCAAATTTCATCAAAATATCTTAATATTTGCGACCTGCAGCGTATAAACAATATAATTTTGGTAGGACCCTTATATGGGCACTAGGTCTAAACATGGACCGATTTTAACCAAAATCAATGGGATTCGTCCTTAGGCCGACATAGGTCAGTGTACCGAGTTACATCAAATTATCTTAATATTTGCGACCTGTAGAGTGCGCAGAAGAATGCATGGACAGACAGACGGACGGAGGGACGGAGGGACAGACGGACGGACATACGGATATCGTTAAATCGAATTAAAAAAATTTAACAACCAGAAAGGTTGTTTATGTAGGGACTATATCGAAAAAAGTCCGATCTTTTTTATATTTGGAGAATTGATATATGGTTATATAATACACTGGCGAAAAATGCTCAAATTTGTTCATATATTAACATATATGTACGTATGGATCCGAAAAATGAGGCAACACCTAAGTATATGTTCATATATGGAGTGGGATAGTGCACGATTTTTCGATTTCGATACGCTAGAAAAACTAATTTTGTAAGGTTGGAAAAAAAAATCATGAACCAAAAAATGGCTGCTCATCAAAGTCAAAGGTGGTGGTGAAGGGTTAAAAATCCACAAAAAGCCCCACAACTGCTCCGGAGTCGCCCCTACTGTGGTGAAATATAAGACCGACCGCCATTCATTTTTCCCTCCGAACATTTTTTAATATATCTACCCCCTATCCGCACTCGATAAGGGGGCTACCGTACAAGACGATATTTTCATAAAATGTTCTCCCGCCGCTATAACTTATAACTGTCCGAAGGGTGTCCCTTAAGAAGTTATACATATGACCGACCCCAGTTAAATATATGACAAATATTTGACTAATATTTATATATGTCCATATATGAATATATACTTAGGTGCTACTTGATGTTTCGCATATGTTCATATATGAACATTTTTTACCATTTGAACGTACCTCAAAAAAATAGTTCGCCATACACCGTCCAATCTAAATTATTTTTGCAATGAGGTTTAAAAAAAAAATGTAAAATATCAATCCCTACGTTCGGCAAAAAAAAAATGTTTTTTTTGGAATTGCCTTACAAAAATACTTTATATTTGAAGGTGGTACGCTCTACTACCCATATACATATCTATAGTTTTGTATGTTTCAGAAATATTTAAGGAAGTAGGACCGATTTTCAAAAATTTCAATCCTTGTGCCAATGTAAAGTCCAATTCCAAATTTCATCAAATTTGCTGTAGTTTGATAAAAAGTTTTCCATGGACACAAGGATGGAAAGGCTGTCGTCGATAAATCCATTCAGAAAGTGATACTTACAAGGAAACTATCCCAGTGGGTTCTCTCCGATCTTAATGATATTCGGATATATAATAGAGGAGAAAAAAAATTATTTAAACGTTTTCTAGCACTCAAGATCGTATTTAGGAGTTAAAAAGTTTGATTAAAAAATTACAAAATTTTTGTTTTTTTAGTTTGTTTCTTATAATATTCAAAGAAAAGTAAAAAGACAAATATTATAATATATAAAAGGCTTTTTGGAGACGCATCTATAATAAAATGTTTCAAAGACGGAGTCCGACCTTTACTCCTCAAGGCCGGTTTCGTGATGAATAGAATACGGCAGCATCTGTACCACTAAAATTACACTTTGTTCTAACCTTTTGTATGGAGATTTACATATAAGTTTAAAAAAAAAATTTAAATCAATTTTATTATCATTTAAGATTACGTCCTTCCAGATTTCCCCACATATTTTGAATCACAATTTCATATACTTCAGGAATATGAAATGAAATCTGTTAAATTGTAAACTGTTCTCGAGGTATTTGGGTTTTTATGATTTATAGAAAAATAAATTTTACAATTTTTAATTATTTGAGCCAGTCTGCACAAAAGCAATATTTTAATATATAAATTTAATTGCAGGAAGGATAACGTTATTCAGGCAATTTTTTATAAAATAAGAATTTTTTGCCTTTTGTTTAACAACTTTGGAGATATTGGTCTAATTTTTTAAATTAAAATTTTATTAAAAACTAGACTTCACATAGATAACGGTTTTAGGGAGAATAAAAATAAATAAAAATTTCCCAGTGAAATAGTTCCATATGACTGGAAGCTAAACTGAAAAAATGTTGGAAAAAATTATTTCCTTTGGAAAATTTTTAATAAGCGATATCCGAAAAAAATATTTAATATATAAATTTGATTTTTTTTTTTGTATTTGAAAATTTATATACTGGTTACATTGATGGGGCCTTGAGGAACTTGGAAATTCAAACGTCTTTTGAAGCACCCTAATTTACCGGTATACAAAAAATTCTCGAACATGCAACTTTTTTTGTTATTCAGTTATTATAATACTTAACAAATGCCTAGTTGAAACACTGATTTAAACAAAGATTCTAGTTATTTGCATTTAACACTATACTAAAAATCGGATGTTAATTTTTTAAATTCTTTATAAGGAATTTTTAAGAAACAATTTGTTAAATTTTAGCGTATCCACAGTTTTAAAGATGGCGCCATTTATTCCCCTCCGGATTATCTAAAATATATCATATCTCGAAAACTAAGGTATGTAGATAGAGCAAAATGGATGAAAATTTCGACGACACTAACATCATCACAAGTGTGAAAAGGTTACCTCTATCCAAAAAGGGGTCTTGAAACATCGGAAATTTTTAATAAAAAAATTCCATTTCCTTCCATTTGTCCCAAAACGGACAAAATATTTGCTCCTGTGAAGTATCGTTAGATAATACGGACTAGGTTCGGGGAGTTAGGAGACCCTAAATTTAAACAGATTTTACGACTCAGTATAATTACAAATAAAAATTTTGTTTTATTAATTTTTTACTTAAATTTAGATTTGTTAAATTTAACCAAAAATTTTATTTTAAGGAAATAAAAAACTAATTTTCATGTTCAGCCAAAGTATGCCTATATTATTTTCAGTGTACAAGTAAGTCTAAATTTCGTAAATTCTAGACATAATTTCATTGAAAATTAGGTGAGTTTTTCCATTCCACTTTTTAGTAGATTGGGCTACTAAAAAAATACGTGTCCCTTATTTTTTCTCCTCTATCACATATCCGAATTTAATTAAAATTGGGGAGAACCAATTTGGATACCTTTCTTCAGATAGTTAAAATCTCAATCCAAATTCAATATATCCTGTACCATTTAGTTGTGTAGGGTACAAAAATCTTTAAGCGGAAAATCTTTAGATCATGGCTTTGAAATGAACAAAAACAAATAAAAGTTTAAAATATTGCAGACAAATCATGTTCATTTTTAAAAAGGAAGTTTCAAGGAAACAAAACAGAAATTACAAGAAAGAAAAGAAAAATTGTCCTTTTTAATAAAAGAAATTTTAAATTCAAAACTTAGCAACGGAAATTTTTCTCATGTCTTTCGCAATGGAAATTGAAAAAAGACAAAAACGCAGTGGTACAGTTTTAAATAAATCGAGGGAAAATTCCAAAAATTTAAAGTTTGCATAAAAAATCTTATTTAGAAACTTTACAGAAAAGAGCATATCTAAATGTGTCTCAAATTAAAGGAATTATAATTTTTTTTTTAAAAAAGGATTAAAGTACTCGAGAAAAGAAAAGTATAGGTATAGGGATGCGACCCATTTGAAATATTAAAAGTATACACTCACAATGTATTTTTCGTAACCGATTGAGGTTTATTTGAAAAGTAATAGGTAAAGTTTGTTTTCAATTGTAGGATCAATTAAAATACATGGAAACATATTGTTTAACTTTTTTTATAAATCAATAAAAAACAAATTACAAAAAAATACGTATCGTCTGAAGGCAAATGTTCTATTTTTAGTTTTCTATTTTTAGAAAAAAATATTTAAATAATTTCGTTGTTTTCGATTTTAAAAGAGGCAAGAATGAAATCCGGATAGGGAAATGCCTCCAAAAGATTATTTTTCACAATTTGTAAAATACGTTTGGGATTTTAGCATATTTAATTCCTTTGATGCAATTAATGTATGTCCCAATAAAGATGGGAATAGGAAAAAATTAAAATATTTTCGATTTTCTTTTTTGTTAAAATAGTTTCTTTATATACAAAATTATTTCAATTCAAATTACAAGAAATTCTTTACTCATACACACAAACAAAGCCAATAAAAAAATGAACGTATGTGTTGTGTGTGTAGTGTTTTGACAATTAAAAAAAAAAACTTGCAAATATGAAAAAACAAACCACAAAGTCGTTTTTTTCTAACTTTTTGTCAGTTAAAAATTGAAGATTGTTTTAACAGACTTTTCAATTATTTTTATTTCTTTTATGGATTGTTTAAACAATGTTTGAAAATAAATAGCAAAATAGTTTGAATAAAATCTGCAGTCCTTTTTTAATTGTATTTTATGTTGTTTTTAACGATAAAATATTGTGAGTGTAAGTGAAAATAGCTAAAGATAGTGCTTCGGGAAACGTCGACTTAAACTCAAATTTGTACGAATCTCTAAAAAGCTGAAACACCCCGATGCTTACTCCAAATGACGTGTGTGCAAATTTTTAAATTATTTCTAATGCAAATAAAAATCTAGCCTTCTTAATTCAGTAGTTTACTATTATTTTAGCAAATATTTCTGTTGATTTTAGCAGAATAGATTGCTGTCTGCATTCAACTAAATTTAATTTAAAAACAACAAAAATTGTATTGATATAACAATTTCTTTTTGCTACTTGCAGTCTACTAATATTTAACAAAATTATCTGCAGATTTTACAGCATAATTTATAATTTCCAATTAAGCTCAAAAATAACTAAAATATTGTAAATTTTATAGTTTTATTTCTGCTGTTCTTATTTTACTAGTATTTGGCAAAACAAATCTGCTAATTTTAGCATTTTTCCTGCAAAGTAATTTTTAACTTATTTGTAGCAGCTTTTTCTGTTTATTTGTATGAGTGTAGCATTAGAAAAACAAAAAACTTTTTCAGATTTTGTTAAAGTGAATATGATCGTTCAGTTTGAATTTTTTTCTCTGCTTAAATATGTCCCTTAAATGAAACTAAAACTGTCATTTTGTCATGTGACACTTTTTAAACTGTAACAACATCGTATGTTGTAGTATTTGTATTCAACGTTGTTTTTCCAGTTTATATTAGAAAGTTTTCTCGGCCAATTTTTTTATTTTTTTAGTTCTTAACGACATGCAACATGTTACTAACTGCAAAGAGAAGCAACAAAAGTTACATCAAAAATAAGTTAAAATAAGTTGGGAAAAAATTTAAAAAAATTGTTTTTAAAAAACAAAAACTCAAGAACAGCGGACAATAAACCAAGTTTTTAATAAAATTTTTGATATCCTTTAGAACAAGGGTATGGCATTTAAAAAATAACAAAACACACTAAATTAAAAAAAAAATAGTAAAGTGTTTTCTTATCAAACGCGTCGGATAGACCAAATACAATTAATATTGTCATTAATATGTATTTTTATTTATTCTAATTTAGCAGGTTTGAGGTTAAGAAGAAGAATAAACCTTATATATTTTGATAACTACACAGGACAATTTTTTATAATCGGTTGCACTAATTCTGCAACCGGCTTCACTACAACTGATTACATGGTACTTATACTGGAACCCGATAAACGGAATTTAAATATAAGGTATAACTTACGGAGAATCAGTTCAAGAGTAGTTCCAGAACTGAAGGCAGGGGAAGCGATTATACTTTGGAGCTATAAAAGAGCTTGATTTTGGGCCGATTTCAAGCAAAACTTGTTAGTGTTAAAATCAACAGTACAAAAGATTACAAAGGAGAAGAAGCTATTCTACAACCGATTCTTGGGAATAAAAAATTTTGCTTGGTAAGTTTATGTATTGAACTATTTTGAAAAACAAATCAATTGAAAACAAAATGTTTTCGTTCTTTAGTTAATACATGATTAAGACAGACACAAAAAAAACGTCCAAATAATTTTAGTTTTATTTTCCTTCATAACCCTTTAAAATGTACTTTTTTTTGCAAAATAAAATAAAAATACATTATAAGTTTATGAGCTGAGTTATGGAGCTAAAAAGGAAGCAACAAATTAAATTTAATTGGCGTGAAATCAGCTTTTTATTTAGATTATTGAACAAAAAGGTCAACAATAAATTCTTAAGGATAAAATAAAATTTATTTTATCAGGCTAATATGTTATGAAGATTTTTTGCTAAAAGCAAATTTAAAATTTGTATGAAAATTACTTCTACAGCTAGCTGAAAAAATCATTTCATTTTGGGAATATGTTAATATGACGATTAACAGAGCGTTAATGACAAAACAAAACATATTAACGTGACTAAATTTATCATATTGATTAACTTGCATTAACATTTAAAAGCTAAAATTATAAATATGCTTTCAAAATTTATATTCAGCTAGCTGAATAAAGATTTTAATGCACACTTGTTATGGAACATATTAGTTTAGATTTTCTCATTTCTTTAATGTAACCACTTAGCGTTTAAATAAAATTTGTTAACATACTTTAAAAAGTTATATTCAACAAGCTAAATAGGGATTTTATGGAACACTTATAACGGTTATATAGAATTAATAGAAAAAACAAATTTATAATTTTTCTGAAATGGACTTACTCAGCGGCTTAAATAATCATTCAGTGTAGCTTGTTGCAGATACATAAATATGGAACTAAAAAGAAAGAATTCAAAAAATGTAAATCTAATTGGCGTAAAATGAGCTTTTTCTTTAGATCACTGAAAAAAAACAGAAAATAAATTTTATTGTATACTGCTAATGTATTAAGAGGATTGTTTTTTCTAAGACTAAATTAAAAATATGTGTAAATTACTTATTCAGCTAGCTTAAAAAATCATATAATTTAGGGAATATATTAATTTGACTACTAAAAGATTTTATATGACTTTGAAATACCTATTCACCTGACTAAAATTTTTATTTTTATTGATTTATATTAATATGTGAAAGCAAAAATTGTAAATACGCTATAAAAATTAATATTCAGCTAGCTGAATAAATATTTTAAGGCACACTTGCTTTGAAGCATACTATATAGATTTTCCACAGCTCCAAATATGAACTTTATCTACAAATTAATTATTCAGCTAGCTGCTTAATAACATAATTTGGCAAATATTTTAGTGTAACCACTTGCGAAGATTATATTACCTTAGAGGCATGTTCCAGCAATTAATATAAGGGGAAAAATCATACGCCTCAGTGGACAACTCAATGTATTTGTCCAGCAATTAATATAAGGGGAAAAATCATACGCCTCAGTGGACAACTCAATGTATTTGTCTACTGTGGCGTATGATTTTTCCGCTTATATTAATTGCTGGAACCGCGTATGCTTAGAGGACATATTCAACTGAGTGTTTTATATGTTTTAATTATAAATAATAAAATTTTTTAATGCCTCAAAATATTAATTTTATGAAGCCGAAAAAAGATTTTATTGTACACTTGTCATGTTAATGTATAATATAGAAATAATTCAGAAATAAATTAAAAATTTATCCGAAATTGAAATTCAATAAGAAAATAATGAAACGTAACTATCGTATATACAACTACATAACTGATTTTTATAGCTGAATTAGATTTTCCTTTAAGTTTTTTTCAAAATGTTTCATAGTACAGTATATTATAAACTTTGCTGAAGAAGTTTAAGAAGCTTTTTCTCAGTATAAGGAAACAAAACCTAAAATGGATAATCATAATGTGTACTCACCTAGCTGAACTATGATAAGTGTATGTATATAATTTATGCTTTTAAGAATTTTTCTAAACAATATTGATAACAATACTTTAATATTCGAATTAAGCTAAAATAGTAATTAATTTAAAAAGAATTTTGAATAAACACACATTAATTCAGCTTATTATGGTTTCTGAAGAAACTTAAGAATTAGTTCATATCTAAAATGATGTAAAAATAAATTTCACTAATTGAACTCCATTTTCAGCTAGCTGAACTAACTAAAAATTGATGTTTTATTAGCTTTTCGTCGAAAAATATTATGCGTTACAACAAAATATTACTTTCAGCTAGTCTAATGGAAATTAGTTAAAATACATAAAATTAGTTAGCTAAATGGGGTTGCTCAGGAAAATTACTAAAGCATTTCTAATGATCCATAAATTTTATTTTTATTTCTCTAAAGAAACCAGATAAAATGCGTATTCAGCTGGCTGAATTATTTCAAAAAATACATTTTCTTGACCTTTTATTGATAGCTAATATAAATTATATAATAATAGCAGTTTTATTATTGAACTTGTCAAATACAGCTAGTAGAAATTTGATTAAATACACAAATTTAAATAGCTGAATATTGTTGCTTAAGGGACTATATAAGTTATTTATAAATTTAGTGTAATAAAATTTGCATTATATACATAATATACCTATTCAGCTAGCTGAATTATGTTAACATATATATTTTCGAAATTTTTTAATAACTTAAAGTAGAAGTAACTTACAAAAACTAGCTGAATTAAACATTTACTAACGTTTTTAAAATTTGTTGTAAAAATTAATTATAAGTTACAATAAATCCACACTGTTAATACTTCAAGCCACATATTTAGCAAATTTAATTACAATTAATAAGAAAAATAGTTTAAAAGTTATATATAAGTAAGCTGAATTATTTTTCTTTAGAAACTAAACAAGTTTTTTACATCATTAATTCAAGTAATAATTGCAATAGTTTACTAAAACTTATATTCAGCTAGCTGAATTTAATTTTAAATATAATTTTCAAATTAAAAAGAAAATACTAAATACAAACAATAACTTTCTAATTTCGGATTATGGAGCCAACTGATTGAAATAATATATCTATAAAACTTTAAATTAGCTAGCTGAATTATATTTTTAAGAAAATTAATATGTGCATATTAAAGTTTAACTTTGTGTGCAGACTCAGCTAGCTAAATTATAATTTAATTCATATTTAAATCTTCTTATGGCAGAATAAATAACCTAGCTTCAAAATTTCATTGACAAAATAAGGGTTTGTAGGATAATTAGTTAAGCAACACAAAATTGTTTTGCTGAATTAGATTTTCCACCATCTATAGAATTATAACATAGTAATTATGAATTAAAATGTCACTTAGGAACTAATGTTGATATTCAGCCAGCTGAATTAATTTTTTCATGTTTCTAAGGATTTATTGTTTACCCATTTTGTACAAAACAAATTCCAGGAAAAATTGATTTTTTTCTTTATTTTAATTTATTTTAATTATTATAATTATAAATAAAATATTTGTATTAATTTTGTTTAAAAAAACACATTTTGAAATAAAACACAAATTCAGCTAGTTGAATTAGGATTTTTAGTAAAATTTAATAACATAACGTACAATACTGAATTTATTCTCTGCTCTAAATATTGCTCTACTATGTGTGTGTATGTGTTTGTTTAACTATAGCACAATCTGTTTTATGTGTGTATTTCTTTGTGTATGTTTAATATTTTTCAACACATCACATTTGTATATTTAAATTCAACTAATAAAATTTTCGTAACATAAATATAAAAATTTATATTAATCTGAAAAGTTTTTTTTTTAAATTATCATACAAAAAACTGCATTTGATGAATGAAAAATATATATAAAAAAACTAATGAATGTGTTGAATAAAAGTTATAATTACAAAACCAACTAAAAGTTACATTTAAATCGAAACAAACCAAAAATAAATAAATATGTTTGCTTCTGTTTAAATCAATTAAAAATTTATTTCCCAAAAATAAGTTTTTAAATTAACCTTCATATTTTTTTTTGTTTTTCCACACCACAATTTCTGGTTTTTGTACTTAAATGTATATAATGGCATTAATACACAGCTAGTAAGTAGGTAAGTAAAAACAGTATGATGAGTTGCTTGATTGGTGTGTTGGTGTGATATATAGAATACGACTTTTAAGTACATTAAGTAAGAAAAAAAGATTTTACCATTCTTTATATCCCTGTGTATTAAAATATAATTCAGCATCATATTTTCATTAGTGAGTGAATGTATTGCCAGTGTATTATATATGGTTGGTAAAAATTAGGTCATCCCAAGGAGTTTTAAGCAACAATACAAAAAAAAAATATATAAACACTAGCTCATAATGTGCTGAAATTATCTTTTTATAAGCGACTTTAATTTTTAATTAAGATTTAAAATACTAAGTATATGCTTTATATTTTATTAAAGCCTAAAACACAAACAGCCTTTTTAATATGTATAAAAAATGTGAAAAAAAAATTAATAAATGTTTTTAATTTAAAAGGATTTCTATAACTACGATAGAAAGTTGTAATAAGTGTTTGTAGCAAAGATGATTTTTGTTTAAAATAAAGTTGAGATAAAAAAACAATTAAAATCTTGGAGGTTATTTTTATAAATTTTAATTACTACAAACCTTGCTGAATGCGATTTTGGAAGAGTGAATTTAGAAAAATAATATTAATATGTATTGTTTATTATAAATTATAAGTAATTTAGTTTAATTTTATTGTAAAAATGTAAATTAAACTTTCAGATTTTATATTTAAAGCTTTGTAAATTCAACTTCCTTTAACCCAATTAAAGAAATATTTAAAATGTTTACTAAAGGCTTCCTGAATATTATTTCAATTAACTATAATTCTAAAGAATTAGATTTAATATATAAAAATTATTTTAAATTTCCTTTTACCTTGCTGAATGCAATTTGCATAAGCTGAATTTGGCAAATACTTTTATTTTGTACAAATTTTGATAAGTAGTATTTAGTTTATAGACATTATTTTGTTCGTTGTGATATTTTATTATTACCTAAATGAGACCAAAATTTATTAATTTTTTACTAAAATCTGAATATAAATTTCTTTAACCCTGCTGAAGTTGTACATATAAGCTATAAGCTAAATAAGTGTTATTTACAATTATCTTAACCCAAATTTTATATCGTTTCATCTTTGCTGAAAAACATTTAAATTTATGAGGATAATATTATAGTATTTGGTGATTTAACAAAAAAATAAACTTTTGTTAGCTGAATATACAAATTGGTTAACAATATGTCTGAAATTTTTTGATTTTATAGCAAAAACGCAAAGTAAGGCTTTTTAGATCTTGCTGAATACAATTTTCATTAGCTGAATTAGACTAGTAATTCCACATCATATTAAAAACTTAATATTTATATTAGAAAAATTATTGTTTATCGAAATTATTATGTTTGTGGTAACTGACATCTTAATTTGCTGAATATGTAAAATTATTACCTAAAAAGATCAGAATTTATCGACTTTATTTCAAAACTCGAATATAAATATATATTTAGTAGATCTGAGGTTCAGAAGTATATATTGTTAATAATAAATTACAACAAATTCAGCTTGCTAATAACGTAAAATTAATAATTAGATTTTCAGATTTTATAAAATTTTTTTTATTATTTTATTTCGAAGATTGTAAATTCAATTTCCTTCATCCCACTTAAACAAATATTTAAATAATTTTTAATAAAGGCTTTTCTGAATATTATTACATTTAAATGGAATTCTAAAGAATTAGAGTTAATATACAAAAATTAAATTAAATATCTTTATACCCAGCTGAATTCTATTTTTGTGAGCTGAATTAGTATTTTATTAAAACGATCCTAACAGCTTAAGTTTTATAACTTTTCACCTTTGTTTTATAACTTTTCATCAATTTGTGTGGTATATAGTTTGTGGTGATTTAACAACAAAATATACTTTTTGCCAGCTGAATACAAATCGGTTAAAAGTGTGACTAAAATTTTTTTATTTTAGTTATATTGTAATAAGTAAGTCTTCTTTAAACCTTGCTGAATACAATTTTCATCAGCTGAATTAGGCTAGTAATTCCAAATCATATTAAAAACTTAATATTTCATATTATTATAGCCTCAAAAATGATTTCAACTAGCTGAATATATAAATCAGCTTATAATATATCTTAAACTTCCTGATTAAATAATTAAAAACATAGGTTTAACTTTTATGAAATATGCTGAATACAGTTACCCTCAGCTGAATTAGGTTATTGATTCCAAATTATTAGTTTCATGATTAACTGCCTTTAGTGAATAACATTTCAATCATAGAAATTTATTTTTTATATAATTTACTAAAAAAAATTTTCTCATTTTTTGAATATAACAAAACATAGTATACATTTATTTAAACATATCTGAATAAAATTTTCCTTAGCTGAATTAGGTAGATAAGTTTAAATTTAAATTAAAAACTTTTCTTTTGTTGAATTGTATATATTTCCTGTGAGATGTTTTCCGTTCGGTTCAAGATCATGAATATTTTTCTTTTTTAAACAAATAAAAAAATTATAAATTTTATTTGCAATAATAGAGAATACACAGAAAAACTTATCGTTAGAATAAACATTCTTCGCTTTCTATTATGTTAATTGTAAATATCTCTTATTTAACCCGCAACTTAATCAAAAAATTGCGGAGAAATAAATCAACGTAAATTCTAATTTAGTAGGTTTGAGGTTAAGAAGAAGAATAAACATTTTTTCAAAAGTTATAAACACATTAAATTTGAAAATCAGGCTAGATCTAGTTTCTGCCTTTTTCTATGGACAGGCGTCATCAGTGATTTTCCATTAAATTGTATAATTGTTTATATTTTATTGTCAGATTGTCCCTATATGATAATATTTTCAACAACCCGTCGGCTGTAGGAATCTATCCCATGCACTCCTACATTACCAACGTAACTATACTAGAGTTCGAGAGCTTAGCCATCTAATTCACATAAGGCCTTGTCTATAGTACAGCTAATTGATAGTTTACTTTAAAATTTAAGACTGTGTAAACCTAAACAAAAATAATTTATTAACTTTCAACTCAAACAACATTACTATTGACTTTCAGACTTCATTATTTTAAGATTTTAAAATATTTACATATTTTCTGATTTATATTTCCAATTTAAATGGAAATTAAATTTAAATGAAAAGTATAAAAACAAACTTATCATATATTATTTACCTTTATTGCATTACAATTACAAAAAAAATATGCTTTTTAAAACAAAGTTTAAAAAAGAAAAAAAAAAAACATTTAATTTGTTTTTATATGAAACTAGAAGAAGAATAACTAAAACAAGAAAAAAATTTACACAATCTAATTTACATAATAGGAATAAAGTATTTATTTCTTTGAATTACCCATACATCCACCACCCTTTAGAAAAAAAAATACCAACACAAATAAAACAGAAAATATGAACTTTATTAAATACCCAGACTCTGCACTAAACACACCCAGAGTTCACCAGACAAAGGGGGAAATTACAACAAATACAACTAATAGAAATAATCTTGAATGTATGAGTGTACTCTAAGGAAAAAGGCAGACTAAACCACAAAACGCCTAACAGTCTGCTATGTAAAATATGTGTTTAAATGAATATTTTAATATTTTTTTAGTTTGAGTTAGAGTGTTGAAAACACAGACATTTATACCTTTATGACATTTAAAAAGAGGAGAAAAACTACTTCTTTTAGACATGATACAAGAAATTTTTAAAATATTTTGTATGCAGTTTGCTGTAATTCAATTCAATTTACACTTTAAATGCGGAAATTTACATTACTCTGGGAAATACATTAAACAAGTTAAGTGCCCTTAGAATCCAACAAATGAACCAGAAAATAGAAAGTTTTGTTAAACAATGTAACCAGACATTCTAGATAAAATGTCATAAAAAAGGAAATTTAAAAAGTGAAAACTTCTTATTATTTTAATTTCTATACGCCTATAGAAGGGTATTAATAAAATGGACTTTGTATACTTAGTTAACATTCAGCTGTTCAAGTATAGGTAAGCTTAATGATAAGCTCTTAAGCAGAGAGTGATAATCAGGGCAAGGAATTTCATGCATTTATTAAATAAATTTGCTCCTAAAAATATGTATAGCTATATTTCTAATATCTTCTAAAAATCTTCAAGGAAACTTTATTGAATATTAAAAATTTGTTGATGTATACATTTAGGCCGAAAATTTAATTAATAAATGCATGAAATTCCTTGCCATGGTGATAATCTTAAAAGGTATAAAAACAAACCATAATCAGAGTTTTCAATTGAAAACAAAATCAATAGCTTAAAATAAATAAATTTATATACTTGGTAATAACATGTTGAAATTTTACCTTTTTAAACATACCTGTGCTTTTACTAATGATGAGAGCTGTCAGGTTTTGGCGCCCAACCTAAGCCCTATATGCTTTATATTCCTTTATACGTTTAAAAAACCTAGTTCTTTTTTTTAAAACACACCTAGAAAATATAAATATTCATCCTTCAACCTATTAAAATCTAAATAAATATAAAATCTTTAAATAACCCACAAAGTTAACTTTCACATTTAACACTTGTGCGTTGTAAAAGTTGTTCATCAAAGCAACATATATGTCATTGGATTCTAGTTTTTTTTTAAATCAATATCTAAAAATAAGTTTATTAATTATTTTCAATGGCATAATTACCAACATTGTAAAAAAAATCATGTACTCGAGAAGTGTATACGGTTTGTGAATTACTGTTCCACTAAAAATAAAAGTATACATAAAGGAAAAGTTCTATATAATACAAATGTGAGTGAATAACCAAATGTATAGAAATGTACATTAGGGATATAACTTATTTTAGCTGAAAAACTTACATCGCACCAAGATGTTACAGTAGTGTTGATAATTAAAATCATTTTCTTGCCCATTTTCTAAAATATCGCATTTTTGGAGATTTTCTGAAGTATTTCTAAAGTATTCTTAAACAAATACAGATAAATTATACTCAACTGAAATGCCAGTTTATCAAGATATCAAAAATATCTTGAACTACTTAAGTGGACTATAGTGGAAAAGGAGCAGAGAAGAAACAAACTACGGGAACTTTCAAAGCTCGGTGAAAAGGAACTTGGTGACATAGTAAGTTTTCTGTCTGTTAATTCAACGTTGAGGTCACACTTATTTCTAATGGTCCGGCCATACTCAGTAACTTGTAGGGTGTGCAGTAGACCGTACCTCAAGAAAAAAGTTCGCCGTACACCCTCCAATATGATGTATTTTTGGAAGGCAATTTCAAAAAAAAAATTTTTTTTTTTTTGCCGACCGTAGGGGTCGCCTTTTTTATTTTTTTGTTATAGCTTTGGCATTTAAAATCGGATTTTAAAGTGTGATATATCGATTTTTTTGCATCGAGGAGACCAGGGTTTTGCTGCAAAGGATAAATCCAATGAAAAAAAATTTAAAAAGGCGACCCTATCGTCGGCAACCAATATATAAAAAAAATTTCTACTGGGTTTAGCGAAAAACTTCCTTAGCAAAAGTTTAATAATTTTTTGCGAGCTTTTATTTTCTGACATTAGGGTTGTACATTAGGGTGGTAGCAACTGAGATCTGGTGGGTAACTACTAGAACGGGATACTTGAGGTCAAAATGTCCTTAGAGCAAAACAGTGGTCTCCTCGAGAGAAAAACATCGATTTATCATTCTTTAAGTTCCGACTGTAAATACCAAAGATATAACGTAAAATGTAAAATGGCGAAATTTTTTTTTAAACCTCCTTGCAAAAATACTTCATATTGGAGGGTGTACGGCGCACTTTTTTTTTTTTTTTGCCTGTAAGGTGGTACGCTCTAGTGTGCAGTGTGGATGATGAGACTTTGTAAAACTATTTTCACGGGTGTCCGGCGTTTGCAAAGATAGGCGGTCAACACTTTTCTGCAGACAATATTTTAATTTTGGGTGATCTCCGGAGAATAGGCTGGATCAGAGTGAGAGCCCACGACTAACCGGCTTTCGGTCTTATTTTTTTGGAGATGAGTTAATTGTAAGGATTATCTTCAGGTTTTATTTCTCTTTTCCAACCTAAGCCAACCTAACCTATTCCTGTAGTTTGTATTTTCCGCTATTTTGTTATGAAATTTATCTTAATCTGCCTTCACCAGGATTGCATATAATATTCTCTTTAGCGAGGAAAAAAGCTAAAGTCGGTCTGGTATAAAGCTAAGTAACGATTTATGCCAAAATTGGTATATAAAGTGGTAAAAAAGAGTAGAATAACGGTAAGAAATTTTGATTTTACCTAATGTTCGGTGTACTTAATTGGAAATAGAAAATATAGTCCACATTGTTGATAGGTCTGCATATGAACCGATCTTATCTAGAATCAATAGGCTTTGTTCTTGCGCACATGTGAGTTAGTGTACCAAATTTAATTAAAATATCTTTGTATATACTTATTGGGGCACTAGGTCCAAACAAGGACCGACTTAAACGAAAATCAACAAGCCTCGTCCTTTATTCTTCTAATCATAAATTGGTCATTTCGTTTGGAAGCTTATAAAGTTGGTGTATTTTATGAATTTTGACAAATAATTTGAAGCCTAGAAATCAAAATCTTTAGATCTGAGATCTTTAACTCTATGAAAGGTAAAATGTATCGAAAGTAAGAAAGTTTGATAATTGAAAATTGGCAAAGTCAGCTCTAGGGTATACTTTAGCTGTATTTTCGCTCATACCTATCAACGTTAGTATTTGAAGCAATTCGACGTTAAACCGATTAAAGTATGCGTGTACGTCAGTCAAATTTTTTTACAAAGTACCGCAAAGAAATTACGATAGATCTGAAGATGTATAAACGTTGAATTGTTAACGTTGATAATTATTATCCACGTTGAAAGTTAACGTGCATACGAAAAGTAATACTAATTCGTTTTTATGTACTTCGAGTTAACGGATACTGTAAAGCCGAAAACACAGTTATATAAGCACCTCTAATTATGCTAGACATTTATTATATTTATCTCCGCTCTATAAAGTATATTTGGAATAAAATAAAGTATACTTTTAGGATGATTTTGGAATTATAAAATAGTGGACAACTTTGGTAGCTCAAGGATGGTGTACAAAATTCGTTGTGTTTAATTGTACAACTTTAATTAATTAGTGTATTTCAAATAGTTGTCTTTGTGGTCATTTTTTTTTACCTTTCAGAGATTTATTCAGCAGGATTTTATTCTTTCTTTCCCTTTAATTTATTATAAATATTTTATTCTACTCTAACGGCAGGACAAAAGATACCAACTTCAGACTAACTGCTTCATAAAAACGTGATCATTTTGAAAAGTTTCTCAGTTTGCTGCTTTGCCACAGTTGGTGGTGGGTAATTCAAATATAAAGAATATGTTTGAGTACTTTTTCCAAGAATTTTCATGTAGTTTGCATAGTTCTAAAAATTTATTGTTGTAAATAAAATAAGACAATAGTATTTTTATATTGTGTATTGAATTTACAAGAGTGTGTATGAATTATATTTCCTTAAGGAAATATTATCCTTTTTACTTAGTATAGTGTAAAATCTACTTTCAAAAATCCTTCAAAAGGGGGTACGGTAAGGTATTATATTGTAATTCAATTAATTTTACTGGTAATAGCATTTTCTAAAGAAAATATTTTATATAAAGCTACTTGTAAATGTATTAAAATCAAGGATGTTTGAAAGTTAAGTAGATTAAAATTTCATAATTCAGCTTGAAGACAGATAGAAATTTAGTTTAAACTTATATCTAGTTCAGTTTTAAGGAATTGAGCAAATTGTATTAAAGTTCAGTAACTAAAAAATTTTAAAAATTATGTAAATAAAATACTGTAACACTTATAAGAGGCATATGATTTCCCAATATTGGTTGCACATAAATAGATATCTCGTCATTGCTGCATCTGTCGAGGTAACAGAGTGGTATTTTTTTTTATTATTGTTTTATTAACAAGAAATTCTTATTGAGTTTGTAATTTAAACCTACAAATATTTCTAGAAATTCTAAAAACGTCTTCCACTGACAATTTCCTTAGACAAAAGTGAGATTCCGATGAAGTCAGGCCTACAACAGATTATTTTTGACAATTTGTAAAATAAGTTGTATGACTTTAAAAAATTAAATCCCTATAATGAAAGCAAGTGCATTTGAAATTAGCCAAAAAAATAACACAATTCAGCAAAGAAAATAAAGAAATTGTATAAATTGTTTATTTATTCAGTTCAAGCCATTAACTGAAGACTTTAAACATATTTAAAGTTCAACGAATTTGGAATTCAGCTAACTTACTAAGTCATTCGGTTGCATAAATATAAATTAAGGTTATAAGAAAAAAAGAGTTAAGACAGACACTTATATCTAGTTGAGTTTTAAGGAATTGAGCAAATTGTATTAAAGTTCAGTAACTAAAAAATTTTAAAAATTATGTAAATAAAATACTGTAACACTTATAAGAGGCATATGATTTCCCATTATTGGTTGCACATAAATAGATATCTCGTCATTGCTGCATCTGTCGAGGCAACAGAGTGGTATTTCGGAAGATGACAAAGCAACTTGTGTCAATTTTTTATTATTTTATTAACAAGAAATTCTCATTGAGTTTGTAATTTAAACCTACAAATATTTCTAGAAATTCTAAAAACGTCTTCCACTGACGATTTCCTTAGGCAAAAGTGAGATTCCGATGAAGTCAGGCCTACAACAGATTATTTTTCACAATTTGTAAAATAAGTTGTATGACTTACAAAAAATTAAATCCCTATAATGAAAGCAAGTGCATTTGAAATTAGCCAAAAAAAAATAACACAATTCAGCAAAGAAAATAAAGAAATTGTATAAATTGTTTATTTATTCAGTTCAAGCCATTAACTGAAGACTTTAAACATATTTAAAGTTCAACGAATTTGGAATTCAGCTAACTTACTAAGTCATTCGGTTGCATAAATATAAATTAAGGTTATAAGAAAAAAAGAGTTAAGACAGAAATATGGATAAAGCAAAAAACAATATTAATTTAGTTAAATCGATTAAAAACTTATTTATAAGTTTTAAAAATTCAGCTACAACAAAATTGGTTTTAATATTTTTAAAATTGGCTGACATTTTAATTTAGTAAAAAGTTTTGATTTCATCAACAGAAAATTTTATTCAGCTACTGAAAATTTAAAAAAATATATTTAATTAGACCTTTTAAGTTATTCAGCCATAAAAAATTAGTAAAATTAAACAAACATGATATTTTATGGAGACTGGATTTATATTTACAAGCAACAAAATAAAGAAATTGGAAATCATTAATTTTCAAACAAATAACCGACACAAAAGTGACCCAGCGAAATTGTCGTATGCAAAGAACCGGTTGTAGAACAAGTTGTACTTGCATGCAACCTGTTCTACTTTATGTTCTATCATCGGTGATTTTTGCTTGAGTTTGGCTCTTTTACTCCAAAGTAGAACAGGTTGCTTTGGAACAGGTTCTAGAACCAGTTGTAGAACAAATTAGAAGTATTTATTTTACTGTTATATTTTGGTCTAAAAAAAATATTTGTTTTTATATTATTGTCAATACTTTTTGACGATGTTATATAATATTTATCATTTTCACAGGTAATTATTATTATTATTTTTACATGTTTTTTCAATTTCGCATTTAACTTAAATTGATTTACATTCCATCCCATTACATTCACTTAATTTATTTAATAAAAAAAATATTAAAAAAACACATTATCATATTACAAATATTATTTTTCCAATTTAAACCACAAACGATTACTTAAATGAAAGATAATAGGGGTTTACATATAAACTTGTAAATTCCTTGTAAACCTTGTATAAATACAAACCATATTTTTTATGGTTTACACCGTTTACGAGTAGAACACGAGTTTGTATGAAAACCCCTAATATGTATAAATTTATGTGAATGAATTGGAAAATTTTAAAAACTTTTGTGTTAAGGTTTTCCTATATCAACTCTTTATACACTTTATAAATTCAGTGTAAATCCTACTCCGGTTGCCCATTGTGTATACCAATTTCTGGACGTTTATTTTCTTAATTTTTTAATATTTTGGGTACAATTTTGGTTTTATTTTCATGTCTCGTTGGTGCTTGAGGTTTTTCATACAAATTTTCATATTGTTGCGGGAAATCTACATCACCATAAAGATTTTTTATACTTCTCGCCATGTGCAATGTAAAGATACAGTCACTCATTTTGGTTTATATCAGTGGTTTTTTTTCATCTCCTCATTTCTGCGGTTGTGTTAATTGAAATAAAAAAAACTGCAATTACAAAACATGAAATGGAAAGTTGAAAATTCTGTAAATGAGTGGATTATACAATTGTTTAAGGTATCAGAAATTGCATGCAAAAAGGGCGTGTATGTGGTTTTTAATAAAGATATCAGTCACATAAACGCACGATCGTTTAACATATTTATTTATTAAAGGAATTAAATGTGCTAAAATCTCAAACAAATTGTAAAAAATAATCCGTTGAAGGCATGTCCCTATCTGAATTTCATTCTTGCCTAAGAAAGTCAAAAATCAAAAAAAAATTGTCTCAAATTGTGATTTAAGAAGGATTTTTTTTAAACATAAGAGAGTAAAGGGCGGATTATGGGACTGTAAACGTATATGTGATGTAACTGTACCGTGCCGTAGCTAAAAAGTACACTTATAGATTATCGTAAACGACATTACTATTTAGCATCTATTTCATGTGGTTTTATATTTTATTCTAAATTTTTCCATTTATTTGTTAATTTTTATTCCTTATTTGTTGTTTGAATCATTTTTCTTTATTCATTTCATATTTTTTCCTACTAAAATCAGTCAGCTGTTTCGATGCCGGATAGAAAATTCTGATTTCAACAGAATGATCCGACAAGTTCGTTTACATTTACGTGTTAGTAACCATTCGTATACATTTCTTCTTGTGGTATCGAAACAGCTGATTCGTTACAGATACGTTTACGGTTGGGTAAGTCAGCCTTAACTCAAACAAATGTGAAAAAAAATATTTGCTGTGATTGCTTTTGCCGCCAAGAGAGGGTGCTAAACTCAGAGAATTTTATGCAAAAATGACTTAACAGAAAAATGGGTTTTAATTGTTTCACAAAAATAATTCTCAAAAATACATTTTTTTTTAAAAACTTGTTCGAAGATTTTGTTTTTAATTACTTCAATATATTTGTAATTAAATTAAAATATGGATTTTAGTATATTATTTTTTAGCTCCGAAAAACACATTTTTTTTTTTTTTTTGTTGAAAATCCAAAAATTACATAAGTTTGATGGAGTATAAAAAAAATTATATAAAATTAGATATTTTTTTTTTCTTTTTTTTTTTGTATAATAGATCATTAAAAAATTAATTACTATTTTCTACCACAAATTAAAAAAAATGGATTTTTTGAAATGCCTAAATTCATGATTTTTACACAAATTTCGCGCATTTGAGAGTGGTTAGAGTGTGAACCTTCCATTTTAGGTATAGGATGTGTTGAGCGGACTTTTGTAAAACACTACGAGGAACATTTTTGTGGAACATTTTAACCCTCTAACTCTTCAATGAAAGCGTATTTTTGGGCCCTTTTTAAAAAGGGACAAAAAAGACCCGTAAGTTGAAGAGCTAGAGGGTTAAAATGTTCCACAAAAATGTTCCTCGTAGCGTTTTATATAAGTTCGCTGAACTTCTTCCTTAAACGGAAGATTCCCATGGTTTCTCCCTAAAATCCCGATTTGTGAGACATTTGAGCGCCAATTCTGAATAAGAACGAAATTAGCCCTTAAACACATTTTAAGTTTTTACTTATTACTGGCCTTTAAGTTCAATTTTCAATGCTGATGAGTTCAGAGATTTATAGTAGAATTTCATGGCAAAGATTTTTGTGGAACATTTTAACCCTCTAACTCTTCAACTTACGGGTCGTTTTTGTCCCTTTTTAAAAAGGGGCCAAAAAAGTCCCTTTAATGGAAGAGATAGAAAGTTAAAATGTTCCACAAAAATATTCCTCGTAATATTTTACATAAGTTCGCTGAACATACTGTATGCCTAAAATGGAGGATTCACATGGTTTCCTATATTAATCCTATTTAATTTTTCTTAGAAAAATCATTTTAAGCGTTTAAACCCATTTTTGTGAAAGTCATTTTTATTTTATTAATGAATCGATTTTACCCAAATTTGGCACAAATATCAATTTACGTGCTAAATTTCATTGCAATCGGATCATTTTTGCAGGTTTGATAAAGATTTTAAAATAAAGGATATATGGCAGGTTCGATTTCTTTGGTTCGATTTTGACAAAAATTAACACAAACGTTTCCAGTTTTATGTGCATCTCAATGGATACTTTTTGTAGTTTTACGACCATTTATGTAGCTAATATATTATTTTTAAATTTCAGGACCTATGGGAGGTGGGCGTGTCCTTGGCCCGATATTTCCAAATATTAAAATTTTTCTTAACTAAGGGGTTCTATGTGAGTATACCAAATTTCAAAACTCTGTCTCCACTCCTTCTATTTTTGTCCAATCGTTATATGGGGACGAAGCACTGTGCGACGTTTTTGAAATTTCCAGAAATATTTGTTAAGTTAATTTTCAAATTCAATGAGAATTTATAAATCTCGTCTACGAGGGTTATTAAACATTTAAAATAGGAAAGAACAAACAAAACCAACAATAAAAAATTTACCACAATTTGCTTTGTCCTCTTCCAATATACTATACAACTAAGTTGTTTTGATTGATCTAGCAATGCAGTGAAATCCATTAATGTATAAAGAACAATAAGAAATAATAAATTTCGTCATTAGTTTATTAATGGTTTGACCCATATGCCAAAAAGTCGGTATTGAGAAAAGCGATAAAGAAGATTTACAGTATAAATTTACATAAATTTATATACAAAAAATCCATAGTTATTAAGATTTCAAAGAAATAATTTTTTTTGTTTTGTGTTGTATATTAATTTTTGTTTTTCAATTCGTTTGTCTTTGCTGCATATCCATATATTTATGTGCCCCCTCTTTTTTATTTTAATATATAATTAATAAGCTGTAAATTCCTGATAACTTTGAGTGCTCGATACTACTTAATATTTTTTCAATTGACTACTCGATACTGCTCAATAGTTTTTCATACAACCTTTTTCCAAAAGAGTTGCTAAGCAGAGTTATATTGTCGAAGGTTATTTCCATGACAAAAATTATTTGGGAAAATACAAAACTGAAACTAATATTATATATGCTATTGAGTACTTATTACCTAAATACTCAATACGTTTACGATCCTTTAATTAACGCTGATTCTGCTGGTTATGCAGCACAATAATAATGAAGTATTTATTTTTCTTATGCAATTTGACTTAAGAAATATTTCTGGAAATTCTAAAAACTTCGTCCCCTGACTGTTTCCTTAGGAAGGAATGAAATCCGTATAGGGGCATGCCTCCAACAGATTATGTTTCACAATTTGTTAAATACGTTTCGGATTTTAGCACATTTAATTCCTTAAATGCATTTTTATACCCTACACCACTATGTGGTCAGGGTATTATAAGTTTGTGCTGATGTCTGTAACACCAAAAACTATTGGTCCTAGATCCACCTTATAGTATACCGATCGGCTCAGAATTTTTTTTTATTTCGATTTAACGATGTCCGTCTGTCTGTCTGTCCATGCATTCTTGTGCGCACTCTACAGGTCGCAAATATTAAGATATTTTGATGAAACTTAGTACACCAACCTATGTCTGCCCAAGGACGAAACCTATTGATTTTGGTTAAAATCGGTCCATGTTTAGACCTAGTGCCCATATAAGGGTTCTCCCAAAATTATATTGTTTATACGCTGCAGGTCGCAAATATTAAGATATTTTGATGAAATTTGGTACACAGACCTATGTCAGCCGAAGGACGAAGTTTACTGATTTTGGTGAACATCGGTCCATCTTTAGACCTAGTGCCCATATAAGGGTCCCCTCAAAATTATATTGTTTATACGCTGCAGGTCGCAAATATTAAGATATTTTGATGAAATTTGGTACACCGACCTATGTCAGCCCAAGGACGAAGCCTATTAATTTTTGTTAACTCGGGTCCATGATCAGACCTAGTGCCCATATAAGGGTCCCCTCAAAATTATATTGTTTATACGCTGCAGGTCGCAAATATTAAGATATTTTAATGAAATTTGGTAAACCGACCTATATCAGCCCAAGGATGAAGCCTATTGATTTTAGTTAACAGCGGTCCTTGGTTAGACCTAGTACCCATATAAGGGTCCCATCAAAATTATATTGTTTATACGCAGCAGGTCGAAAATATTAAGATATTTTGATGAAATTTGGTACACAGATCTATGTTGGCCCAAGGACGAAGCCTATTGATTTTGGTGAACATCGGTCCATGTTTAGACCTAGTGCCCATATGAGGGTCCCCTCAAAATTATATTGTTTATACGCTGCAGGTCGCAAATATTAAGATATTTTGATGAAATTTGGTAAACCGACCTATATCAGCCCAAAGACGAAGCCTATTGATTTTGGTTAACACCGGTCCATGTTTAGACCTAGTGTTCATATAAGGTCCCCCCAAAAGTGGCTTGGTTACAAGCTGCAGGTCGCAAATATTAAGATATTTTAATGAAATTTGGTTCGCTGACTCACATTATAGAAAATTGATATGATAAAATATTAATTCTCAACAGTTTTACTAATCCAGCTAACTGAAGTCGATTTTTAATATAAATTTAGCAAAAAAAAAATTTTTTTCTTTACAATAATTTAATCATTTAGCAAGCTAAATATGTTAAAACAAAGATTTATTCCATATTTTAGGTTTACATTATTCATATATTTCTTTTTTTTCTTTTATAATATTAAGGGACGTATTCAGCTTAACTGCCTCTGTTTGGCAAAAGCCCTAATGGACATTTATGTTTACTTTTAACATCTATTTAATTTTTTTGTTTTTAATTTTTTGTATAAAATATGTTAGTTTTTCTACATTTTTGACATGACTTGACTTTATTTTTAAGGAATTTATTTAAACTCATATTATTCCCTTTAGAGAAAAAAAACACAGCTTTGTATGTTGAACCACCTTTTACTAAAAATTATTATGTAAATGTGCAACATATTGTTTTGTTTTTGTTTGTTTTGAAAAAAAAAAAATTAAAAAACCCAAACTGAAAAAAGGAAATTCAGATTTTGTTTACTGACCACCAGTGGTGAATCACATTTTCATGGAGCAACCCCACAAAAAACTGATAGGTTATAAGTGTGATACACCAAAATGTTCGTATGAATAAGGCCTATTTGAGTCCATACTTAGAAATGCGGCGACTAGTCCAGGTATTCCAGAAATTCAGATTTTGTTTACTGACCACCAGTGGTGAATCACATTTTCATGGAGCAACCCCACAAAAAACTGATAGGATATAAGTGTGATACACCAAAATGTTCGTATGAATAAGGCCTATTTGCGTCCATAATTAGAAATGTGGCGAGTAGTCTACGTATTCCAGAAATTCAGATTTTGTTTACGGACCACCAGTGGTGAATCACATTTTCATGGAGCAACCCCACAAAAAACTGATAGGATATAAGTGTGATACACCAAAATGTTCGTATGAATAAGGCCTATTTGCGTCCATACTTAGAAATGCGGCGAGTAGTCTACGTATTCCAGAAATTCAGATTTTGTTTACTGACTACCAGTGGTGAATCACATTTTCATGGAGCAACCCCACAAAAAACTGATAGGATATAAGTGTGATACACCAAAATGTTCGTATGAATAAGGCCTATTTGCGTCCATACTTAGAAATGCGGCGAGTAGTCTACGTATTCCAGAAATTCAGATTTTGTTTACTGACTACCAGTGGTGAATCACATTTTCATGGAGCAACCCCACAAAAAACTGATAGGATATAAGTGTGATACACCAAAATGTTCGTATGAATAAGGCCTATTTGCGTCCAAACTTAGAAATGCGGCGAGTAGTCTACGTATTCCAGAAATTCAGATTTTGTTTACTGACTACCAGTGGTGAATCACATTTTCATGGAGCAACCCCACAAAAAACTGATAGGTTATAAGTGTGATACACCAAAATGTTCGTATGAATAAGGCCTATTTGCGTCCATACTTAGAAATGCGGCGACTAGTCCAGGTATTCCAGAAATTCAGATTTTGTTTACTGACCACCAGTGGTGAATCACATTTTCATGGAGCAACCCCACAAAAAACTGATAGGATATAAGTGTGATACACCAAAATGTTCGTATGAATAAGGCCTATTTGCGTCCATAATTAGAAATGTGGCGAGTAGTCTACGTATTCCAGAAATTCAGATTTTGTTTACTGACCACCAGTGGTGAATCACATTTTCATGGAGCAACCCCACAAAAAACTGATAGGATATAAGTGTGATACACCCAAATGTTCGTATGAATAAGGCCTATTTGCGTCCATAATTATAAATGCGGCGAGTAGTCTACGTATTCCAGAAATTCAGATTTTGTTTACTGACCACCAGTGGTGAATCACATTTTCATGGAGCAACCCCACAAAAAACTGATAGGATATAAGTGTGATACACCACAATGTTCGTATGAATCAGGCCTATTTGCGTCCATACTTAGAAATGCGGCGAGTAGTGTATGTATTCCAGAAATTCAGATTTTGTTTACTGACCACCAGTGGTGAATCACATTTTCATGGAGCAACCCCACAAAAAACTGATAGGATACAAGTGTGATACACCAAAATGTTCGTACGAATAAGGCCTATTTGCGTCCATAATTAGAAATGCGGCGACTAGTCCAGGTATTCCAGAAATTCAGATTTTGTTTACTGACCACCAGTGGTGAATCACATTTTCATGGAGCAACCCCACAAAAAACTGATAGGATATAAGTGTGATACACCACAATGTTCGTATGAATCAGGCCTATTTGCGTCCATACTTAGAAATGCGGCGAGTAGTCTACGTATTCCAGAAATTCAGATTTTGTTTACTGACCACCAGTGGTGAATCACATTTTCATGGAGCAACCCCACAAAAAACTGATAGGATACAAGTGTGATACACCAAAATGTTCGTACGAATAAGGCCTATTTGCGTCCATACTTAGAAATGCGGCGACTAGTCCAGGTATTCCAGAAATTCAGATTTTGTTTACTGACCACCAGTGGTGAATCACATTTTCATGGAGCAACCCCACAAAAAACTGATAGGATATAAGTGTGATACACCAAAATGTTCGTATGAATAAGGCCTATTTGCGTCCATACTTAGAAATGCGGCGACTAGTCCAGGTATTCCAGAAATTCAGATTTTGTTTACTGACCACCAGTGGTGAATCACATTTTCATGGAGCAACCCCACAAAAAACTGATAGGATATAAGTGTGATACACCAAAATATTCGTATGAATAAGGCCTATTTGCGTCCATACCTAGAAATGCGGCGACTGGTCCAGGTATTCCAGAAATTCAGATTTTGTTTACTGACCACCAGTGGTGAATCACATTTTCATGAAGCAACCCCACAAAAAACTGATAGGATATAAGTGTGATACACCAAAATGTTCGTATGAATAAGGCCTATTTGCGTCCATACTTAGAAATGCGGCCAGTAGTCTACGTATTCCAGAAATTCAGATTTTGTTTACTAACCACCAGTGGCGAATCACATTTTCATGGAGCAACCCCACAAAAAACTGATGGGATATAAGTGTGATACACCAAAATGTTCGTATGAATAAGGCCTATTTGCGTCCATACGTAAAAATGCGGCGACTAGTCCAGGTATTCCAGAAATTCAGATTTTGTTTACTGACCACCAGTGGTGAATCACATTTTCATGGAGCAACCCCACAAAAAACTGATAGGATATAAGTGTGATACACCAAAATGTTCATATGAATAAGGCCTATTTGCGTCCATACTTAGAAATGCGGCGAGTAGTCTACGTATTCCAGAAATTCAGATTTTGTTTACTGACCACCAGTGGTGAATCACATTTTCATGGAGCAACCCCACAAAAAACTGATAGGTTATAAGTGTGATACACCAAAATGTTCGTATGAATAAGGCCTATTTGCGTCCATTCCTCGAAATGCGGCGAGTAGTCTACGTATTCCAGAAATTCAGATTTTGTTTACTGACCACCAGTGGTGAATCACATTTTCATGGAGCAACCCCACAAAAAACCGATAGGATACAAGTGTGATACACCAAAATGTTCGTACGAATAAGGCCTATTTGCGTCCATACTTAGAAATGCGGCGACTAGCCCAGGTATTCCAGAAATTCAGATTTTGTTTACTGACCACCAGTGGTGAATCACATTTTCATGGAGCAACCCCACAAAAAACTGATAGGATATAAGTGTGATACACCAAAATGTTCGTATGAATAAGGCCTATTTGCGTCCATACTTCGAAATGCGGCGAGTAGTCTACGTATTCCAGAAATTCAGATTTTGTTTACTAACCACCAGTGGCGAATCACATTTTCATGGAGCAACCCCACAAAAAACTGATAGGATATAAGTGTGATACACCAAAATGTTCGTATGAATAAGGCCTATTTGCGTCCATACTTAGAAATGCGGCGACTAGTCCAGGTATTCCAGAAATTCAGATTTTGTTTACTGACCACCAGTGGTGAATCACATTTTCATGGAGCAACCCCACAAAAAACTGATAGGATATAAGTGTGATACACCAAAATATTCGTATGAATAAGGCCTATTTGCGTCCATACCTAGAAATGCGGCGACTGGTCCAGGTATTCCAGAAATTCAGATTTTGTTTACTGACCACCAGTGGTGAATCACATTTTCATGAAGCAACCCCACAAAAAACTGATAGGATATAAGTGTGATACACCAAAATGTTCGTATGAATAAGGCCTATTTGCGTCCATACTTAGAAATGCGGCGAGTAGTCTACGTATTCCAGAAATTCAGATTTTGTTTACTAACCACCAGTGGCGAATCACATTTTCATGGAGCAACCCCACAAAAAACTGATGGGATATAAGTGTGATACACCAAAATGTTCGTATGAATAAGGCCTATTTGCGTCCATACGTAAAAATGCGGCGACTAGTCCAGGTATTCCAGAAATTCAGATTTTGTTTACTGACCACCAGTGGTGAATCACATTTTCATGGAGCAACCCCACAAAAAACTGATAGGATATAAGTGTGATACACCAAAATGTTCATATGAATAAGGCCTATTTGCGTCCATACTTAGAAATGCGGCGAGTAGTCTACGTATTCCAGAAATTCAGATTTTGTTTACTGACCACCAGTGGTGAATCACATTTTCATGGAGCAACCCCACAAAAAACTGATAGGTTATAAGTGTGATACACCAAAATGTTCGTATGAATAAGGCCTATTTGCGTCCATTCCTCGAAATGCGGCGAGTAGTCTACGTATTCCAGAAATTCAGATTTTGTTTACTGACCACCAGTGGTGAATCACATTTTCATGGAGCAACCCCACAAAAAACCGATAGGATACAAGTGTGATACACCAAAATGTTCGTACGAATAAGGCCTATTTGCGTCCATACTTAGAAATGCGGCGACTAGCCCAGGTATTCCAGAAATTCAGATTTTGTTTACTGACCACCAGTGGTGAATCACATTTTCATGGAGCAACCCCACAAAAAACTGATAGGATATAAGTGTGATACACCAAAATGTTCGTATGAATAAGGCCTATTTGCGTCCATACTTCGAAATGCGGCGAGTAGTCTACGTATTCCAGAAATTCAGATTTTGTTTACTAACCACCAGTGGCGAATCACATTTTCATGGAGCAACCCCACAAAAAACTGATGGGATATAAGTGTGATACACCAAAATGTTCGTATGAATAAGGCCTATTTGCGTCCATACGTAAAAATGCGGCGACTAGTCCAGGTATTCCAGAAATTCAGATTTTGTTTACTGACCACCAGTGGTGAATCACATTTTCATGGAGCAACCCCACAAAAAACTGATAGGATATAAGTGTGATACACCAAAATGTTCGTATGAATAAGGCCTATTTGCGTCCATAATTAGAAATGTGGCGAGTAGTCTACGTATTCCAGAAATTCAGATTTTGTTTACTGACCACCAGTGGTGAATCACATTTTCATGGAGCAACCCCACAAAAAACTGATAGGTTATAAGTGTGATACACCAAAATGTTCGTATGAATAAGGCCTATTTGCGTCCATACGTAAAAATGCGGCGACTAGTCCAGGTATTCCAGAAATTCAGATTTTGTTTACTGACCACCAGTGGTGAATCACATTTTCATGGAGCAACCCCACAAAAAACTGATAGGATACAAGTGTGATACACCAAAATGTTCGTACAAATAAGGCCTATTTGCGTCCATACTTAGAAATGCGGCGACTAGCCCAGGTATTCCAGAAATTCAGATTTTGTTTACTGACCACCAGTGGTGAATCACATTTTCATGGAGCAACCCCACAAAAAACTGATAGGATACAAGTGTGATACACCAAAATGTTCGTACAAATAAGGCCTATTTGCGTCCATACTTAGAAATGCGGCGACTAGTCCAGGTATTCCAGAAATTCAGATTTTGTTTACTGACCACCAGTGGTGAATCACATTTTCATGGAGCAAATAAGGCCTATTTGCGTCCATACTTAGAAATGCGGCGACTAGCCCAGGTATTCTAGAAATTCAGATTTTGTTTACTGACCACCAGTGGTGAATCACAATTTCATGGAGCAACCCCACAAAAAACTGATAGGATACAAGTGTGATACACCAAAATGTTCGGACGAATAAGGCCTATTTGCGTCCATACTTAGAAATGCGGCGACTAGCCCAGGTATTCCAGAAATTCAGATTTTGTTTACTGACCACCAGTGGTGAATCACATTTTCATGGAGCAACCCCACAAAAAACTGATAGGATATAAGTGTGATACACCAAAATGTTCGTATGAATCAGGCCTATTTGCGTCCATACTTAGAAATGCGGCGAGTAGTCTACGTATTCCAGAAATTCAGATTTTGTTTACTGACCACCAGTGGCGAATCACATTTTCATGGAGCAACCCCACAAAAAACTGATATGATACAAGTGTGATACACCAAAATGTTCGTACGAATAAGGCCTATTTGCGTCCATACTTAGAAATGCGGCGACTAGTCCAGGTATTCCAGAAATTCAGATTTTGTTTACTGACCACCAGTGGTGAATCACATTTTCATGGAGCAACCCCACAAAAAACTGATAGGATATAAGTGTGATACACCAAAATGTTCGTATGAATAAGGCCTATTTGCGTCCATACTTAGAAATGCGGCGACTAGTCCAGGTATTCCAGAAATTCAGATTTTGTTTACTGACCACCAGTGGTGAATCACATTTTCATGGAGCAACCCCACAAAAAACTGATAGGATATAAGTGTGATACACCAAAATATTCGTATGAATAAGGCCTATTTGCGTCCATACTTAGAAATGCGGCGACTAGTCCAGGTATTCCAGAAATTCAGATTTTGTTTACTGACCACCAGTGGTGAATCACATTTTCATGGAGCAACCCCACAAAAAACTGATAGGATATAAGTGTGATACACCAAAATGTTCGTATGAATAAGGCCTATTTGCGTCCATACTTAGAAATGCGGCGAGTAGTCTACGTATTCCAGAAATTCAGATTTTGTTTACTAACCACCAGTGGCGAATCACATTTTCATGGAGCAACCCCACAAAAAACTGATGGGATATAAGTGTGATACACCAAAATGTTCGTATGAATAAGGCCTATTTGCGTCCATACGTAAAAATGCGGCGACTAGTCCAGGTATTCCAGAAATTCAGATTTTATTTACTGACCACCAGTGGTGAATCACATTTTCATGGAGCAACCCCACAAAAAACTGATAGGATATAAGTGTGATACACCAAAATGTTCGTATGAATAAGGCCTATTTGCGTCCATACTTAGAAATGCGGCGAGTAGTCTACGTATTCCAGAAATTCAGATCTTGTTTACTGACCACCAGTGGTGAATCACATTTTCATGGAGCAACCCCACAAAAAACTGATAGGATACAAGTGTGATACACCAAAATGTTCGGACGAATAAGGCCTATTTGCGTCCATAATTAGAAATGTGGCGAGTAGTCTACGTATTCCAGAAATTCAGATTTTGTTTACTGACCACCAGTGGTGAATCACATTTTCATGGAGCAACCCCACAAAAAACTGATAGGATATAAGTGTGATACACCAAAATGTTCGTATGAATAAGGCCTATTTGCGTCCATACTTAGAAATGCGGCGAGTAGTCTACGTATTCCAGAAATTCAGATCTTGTTTACTGACCACCAGTGGTGAATCACATTTTCATGGAGCAACCCCACAAAAAACTGATAGGATACAAGTGTGATACACCAAAATGTTCGTACGAATAAGGCCTATTTGCGTCCATAATTAGAAATGTGGCGAGTAGTCTACGTATTCCAGAAATTCAGATTTTGTTTACTGACCACCAGTGGTGAATCACATTTTCATGGAGCAACCCCACAAAAAACTGATAGGATACAAGTGTGATACACCAAAATGTTCGGACGAATAAGGCCTATTTGCGTCCATACTTAGAAATGCGGCGACTAGTCCAGGTATTCCAGAAATTCAGATTTTGTTTACTGACCACCAGTGGTGAATCACATTTTCATGGAGCAACCCCACAAAAAACTGATAGGATATAAGTGTGATACACCAAAATGTTCGTACGAATAAGGCCTATTTGCGTCCATACTTAGAAATGCGGCGACTGGTCCAGGTATTCCAGAAATTCAGATTTTGTTTACTGACCACCAGTGGCGAATCACATTTTCATGGAGCAACCCCACAAAAAACTGATAGGATATAAGTGTGATACACCAAAATGTTCGTATGAATAAGGCCTATTTGCGTCCATACTAAGAAATGCGGCGAGTAGTCTACGTATTCCAGAAATTCAGATCTTGTTTACTGACCACCAGTGGTGAATCACATTTTCATGGAGCAACCCCACAAAAAACTGATAGGATACAAGTGTGATACACCAAAATGTTCGTATGAATAAGGCCTATTTGCGTCCATACTTAGAAATGCGGCGACTAGTCCAGGTATTCCAGAAATTCAGATTTTGTTTACTGACCACCAGTGGTGAATCACATTTTCATGGAGCAACCCCACAAAAAACTGATAGGATATAAGTGTGATACACCAAAATGTTCGTATGAATCAGGCGTATTTGCGTCCATACTTAGAAATGCGGCGAGTAGTGTATGTATTCCAGAAATTCAGATTTTGTTTAGTGTGATACACCAAAATGTTCGTACGAATAAGGCCTATTTGCGTCCATACTTAGAAATGCGGCGACTAGTCCAGGTATTCCAGAAATTCAGATTTTGTTTACTGACCACCAGTGGTGAATCACATTTTCATGGAGCAACCCCACAAAAAACTGATAGGATATAAGTGTGATACACCACAATGTTCGTATGAATCAGGCCTATTTGCGTCCATACTTAGAAATGCGGCGAGTAGTCTACGTATTCCAGAAATTCAGATTTTGTTTACTGACCACCAGTGGTGAATCACATTTTCATGGAGCAACCCCACAAAAAACTGATAGGATATAAGTGTGATACACCAAAATATTCGTATGAATAAGGCCTATTTGCGTCCATACCTAGAAATGCGGCGACTAGTCCAGGTATTCCAGAAATTCAGATTTTGTTTACTGACCACCAGTGGTGAATCACATTTTCATGGAGCAACCCCACAAAAAACTGATAGGATATAAGTGTGATACACCAAAATGTTCGTATGAATAAGGCCTATTTGCGTCCATACTTAGAAATGCGGCGAGTAGTCTACGTATTCCAGAAATTCAGATTTTGTTTACTAACCACCAGTGGCGAATCACATTTTCATGGAGCAACCCCACAAAAAACTGATGGGATATAAGTGTGATACACCAAAATGTTCGTATGAATAAGGCCTATTTGCGTCCATACGTAAAAATGCGGCGACTAGTCCAGGTATTCCAGAAATTCAGATTTTGTTTACTGACCACCAGTGGTGAATCACATTTTCATGGAGCAACCCCACAAAAAACTGATAGGATATAAGTGTGATACACCAAAATGTTCGTATGAATAAGGCCTATTTACGTCCATACTTAGAAATGCGGCGAGTAGTCTACGTATTCCAGAAATTCAGATTTTGTTTACTGACCACCAGTGGTGAATCACATTTTCATGGAGCAACCCCACAAAAAACTGATAGGTTATAAGTGTGATACACCAAAATGTTCGTATGAATAAGGCCTATTTGCGTCCATACCTCGAAATGCTGCGAGTAGTCTACGTATTCCAGAAATTCAGATTTTGTTTACTGACCACCAGTGGTGAATCACATTTTCATGGAGCAACCCCACAAAAAAATGATAGGATACAAGTGTGATACACCAAAATGTTCGTACGAATAAGGCCTATTTGCGTCCATACTTAGAAATGCGGCGACTAGCCCAGGTATTCCAGATATTCAGATTTTGTTTACTGACCACCAGTGGTGAATCACATTTTCATGGAGCAACCCCACAAAAAACTGATAGGATATAAGTGTGATACACCAAAATGTTCATATGAATAAGGCCTATTTGCGTCCATACTTAGAAATGCGGCGAGTAGTCTACGTATTCCAGAAATTCAGATCTTGTTTACTGACCACCAGTGGTGAATCACATTTTCATGGAGCAACCCCACAAAAAACTGATAGGATATAAGTGTGATACACCAGAATGTTCGTATGAAAAAGGCCTATTTGCGTCCATACTTAGAAATGCGGCGAGTAGTCTACGTATTCCAGAAATTCAGATTTTGTTTACTGACCACCAGTGGTGAATCACATTTTCATGGAGCAACCCCACAAAAAACTGATAGGTTATAAGTGTGATACACCAAAATGTTCGTATGAATAAGGCCTATTTGCGTCCATACCTCGAAATGCGGCGAGTAGTCTACGTATTCCAGAAATTCAGATTTTGTTTACTGACCACCAGTGGTGAATCACATTTTCATGGAGCAACCCCACAAAAAACTGATAGGATATAAGTGTGATACACCAAAATGTTCGTATGAATAAGGCCTATTTGCATCCATACTTAGAAATGCGGCGAGTAGTCTACGTATTCCAGAAATTCAGATTTTGTTTACTAACCACCAGTGGCGAATCACATTTTCATGGAGCAACCCCACAAAAAACTGATGGGATATAAGTGTGATACACCAAAATGTTCGTATGAATAAGGCCTATTTGCGTCCATACGTAAAAATGCGGCGACTAGTCCAGGTATTCCAGAAATTCAGATTTTGTTTACTGACCACCAGTGGTGAATCACATTTTCATGGAGCAACCCCACAAAAAACTGATAGGATATAAGTGTGATACACCACAATGTTCGTATGAATCAGGCATATTTGCGTCCATACTTAGAAATGCGGCGAGTAGTGTATGTATTCCAGAAATTCAGATTTTGTTTACTGACCACCAGTGGTGAATCACATTTTCATGGAGCAACCCCACAAAAAACTGATAGGATACAAGTGTGATACACCAAAATGTTCGTACGAATAAGGCCTATTTGCGCCCATACTTAGAAATGCGGCGACTAGTCCAGGTATTCCAGAAATTCAGATTTTGTTTACTGACCACCAGTGGTGAATCACATTTTCATGGAGCAACCCCACAAAAAACTGATAGGATATAAGTGTGATACACTAAAATGTTCGTATGAATAAGGCCTATTTGCGTCCATACTTAGAAATGCGGCGACTAGTCCAGGTATTCCAGAAATTCAGATTTTGTTTACTGACCACCAGTGGTGAATCACATTTTCATGGAGCAACCCCACAAAAAACTGATAGGATATAAGTGTGATACACCAAAATATTCGCATGAATAAGGCCTATTTGCGTCCATACCTAGAAATGCGGCGACTAGTCCAGGTATTCCAGAAAATCAGATTTTGTTTACTGACCACCAGTGGTGAATCACATTTTCATGGAGCAACCCCACAAAAAACTGATAGGATATAAGTGTGATACACCAAAATGTTCGTATGAATAAGGCCTATTTGCGTCCATACTTAGAAATGCGGCGAGTAGTCTACGTATTCCAGAAATTCAGATTTTGTTTACTAACCACCAGTGGCGAATCACATTTTCATGGAGCAACCCCACAAAAAACTGATGGGATATAAGTGTGATACACCAAAATGTTCGTATGAATAAGGCCTATTTGCGTCCATACGTAAAAATGCGGCGACTAGTCCAGGTATTCCAGAAATTCAGATTTTGTTTACTGACCACCAGTGGTGAATCACATTTTCATGGAGCAACCCCACAAAAAACTGATAGGATATAAGTGTGATACACCAAAATATTCGCATGAATAAGGCCTATTTGCGTCCATACCTAGAAATGCGGCGACTAGTCCAGGTATTCCAGAAAATCAGATTTTGTTTACTGACCACCAGTGGTGAATCACATTTTCATGGAGCAACCCCACAAAAAACTGATAGGATATAAGTGTGATACACCAAAATGTTCGTACAAATAAGGCCTATTTGCGTCCATACTTAGAAATGCGGCGACTAGTCCAGGTATTCCAGATTTTCAGATTTTGTTTACTGACCACCAGTGGCGAATCACATTTTCATGGAGCAACCCCACAAAAAACTGATAGGATATAAGTGTGATACACCAAAATGTTCGTATGAATAAGGCCTATTTGCGTCCATACTAAGAAATGCGGCGAGTAGTCTACGTATTCCAGAAATTCAGATATTGTTTACTGACCACCAGTGGTGAATCACATTTTCATGGAGCAACCCCACAAAAAACTGATAGGATACAAGTGTGATACACCAAAATGTTCGTATGAATAAGGCCTATTTGCGTCCATACTTAGAAATGCGGCGACTAGTCCAGGTATTCCAGAAATTCAGATTTTGTTTACTGACCACCAGTGGTGAATCACATTTTCATGGAGCAACCCCACAAAAAACTGATACGATACAAGTGTGATACACCAAAATGTTCGTACGAATAAGGCCTATTTGCGTCCATACTTAGAAATGCGGCGACTAGTCCAGGTATTCCAGAAATTCAGATTTTGTTTACTGACCACCAGTGGTGAATCACATTTTCATGGAGCAACCCCACAAAAAACTGATAGGATATAAGTGTGATACACCACAATGTTCGTATGAATCAGGCCTATTTGCGTCCATACTTAGAAATGCGGCGAGTAGTCTACGTATTCCAGAAATTCAGATCTTGTTTACTGACCACCAGTGGTGAATCACATTTTCATGGAGCAACCCCACAAAAAACTGATAGGATACAAGTGTGATACACCAAAATGTTCGGACGAATAAGGCCTATTTGCGTCCATAATTAGAAATGTGGCGAGTAGTCTACGTATTCCAGAAATTCAGATTTTGTTTACTGACCACCAGTGGTGAATCACATTTTCATGGAGCAACCCCACAAAAAACTGATAGGATATAAGTGTGATACACCAAAATGTTCGTATGAATAAGGCCTATTTGCGTCCATACTTAGAAATGCGGCGACTAGTCCAGGTATTCCAGAAATTCAGATTTTGTTTACTGACCACCAGTGGTGAATCACATTTTCATGGAGCAACCCCACAAAAAACTGATAGGATATAAGTGTGATACACCACAATGTTCGTATGAATCAGGCGTATTTGCGTCCATACTTAGAAATGCGGCGAGTAGTGTATGTATTCCAGAAATTCAGATTTTGTTTAGTGTGATACACCAAAATGTTCGTACGAATAAGGCCTATTTGCGTCCATACTTAGAAATGCGGCGACTAGTCCAGGTATTCCAGAAATTCAGATTTTGTTTACTGACCACCAGTGGTGAATCACATTTTCATGGAGCAACCCCACAAAAAACTGATAGGATATAAGTGTGATACACCACAATGTTCGTATGAATCAGGCCTATTTGCGTCCATACTTAGAAATGCGGCGAGTAGTCTACGTATTCCAGAAATTCAGATTTTGTTTACTGACCACCAGTGGTGAATCACATTTTCATGGAGCAACCCCACAAAAAACTGATAGGATATAAGTGTGATACACCAAAATATTCGTATGAATAAGGCCTATTTGCGTCCATACCTAGAAATGCGGCGACTAGTCCAGGTATTCCAGAAATTCAGATTTTGTTTACTGACCACCAGTGGTGAATCACATTTTCATGGAGCAACCCCACAAAAAACTGATAGGATATAAGTGTGATACACCAAAATGTTCGTATGAATAAGGCCTATTTGCGTCCATACTTAGAAATGCGGCGAGTAGTCTACGTATTCCAGAAATTCAGATTTTGTTTACTAACCACCAGTGGCGAATCACATTTTCATGGAGCAACCCCACAAAAAACTGATGGGATATAAGTGTGATACACCAAAATGTTCGTATGAATAAGGCCTATTTGCGTCCATACGTAAAAATGCGGCGACTAGTCCAGGTATTCCAGAAATTCAGATTTTGTTTACTGACCACCAGTGGTGAATCACATTTTCATGGAGCAACCCCACAAAAAACTGATAGGATATAAGTGTGATACACCAAAATGTTCGTATGAATAAGGCCTATTTACGTCCATACTTAGAAATGCGGCGAGTAGTCTACGTATTCCAGAAATTCAGATTTTGTTTACTGACCACCAGTGGTGAATCACATTTTCATGGAGCAACCCCACAAAAAACTGATAGGTTATAAGTGTGATACACCAAAATGTTCGTATGAATAAGGCCTATTTGCGTCCATACCTCGAAATGCTGCGAGTAGTCTACGTATTCCAGAAATTCAGATTTTGTTTACTGACCACCAGTGGTGAATCACATTTTCATGGAGCAACCCCACAAAAAACTGATAGGATACAAGTGTGATACACCAAAATGTTCGTACGAATAAGGCCTATTTGCGTCCATACTTAGAAATGCGGCGACTAGCCCAGGTATTCCAGATATTCAGATTTTGTTTACTGACCACCAGTGGTGAATCACATTTTCATGGAGCAACCCCACAAAAAACTGATAGGATATAAGTGTGATACACCAAAATGTTCGTATGAATAAGGCCTATTTGCGTCCATACTTAGAAATGCGGCGAGTAGTCTACGTATTCCAGAAATTCAGATCTTGTTTACTGACCACCAGTGGTGAATCACATTTTCATGGAGCAACCCCACAAAAAACTGATAGGATATAAGTGTGATACACCAGAATGTTCGTATGAATAAGGCCTATTTGCGTCCATACTTAGAAATGCGGCGAGTAGTCTACGTATTCCAGAAATTCAGATTTTGTTTACTGACCACCAGTGGTGAATCACATTTTCATGGAGCAACCCCACAAAAAACTGATAGGTTATAAGTGTGATACACCAAAATGTTCGTATGAATAAGGCCTATTTGCATCCATACCTCGAAATGCGGCGAGTAGTCTACGTATTCCAGAAATTCAGATTTTGTTTACTGACCACCAGTGGTGAATCACATTTTCATGGAGCAACCCCACAAAAAACTGATAGGATATAAGTGTGATACACCAAAATGTTCGTATGAATAAGGCCTATTTGCGTCCATACGTAAAAATGCGGCGACTAGTCCAGGTATTCCAGAAATTCAGATTTTGTTTACTGACCACCAGTGGTGAATCACATTTTCATGGAGCAACCCCACAAAAAACTGATAGGATACAAGTGTGATACACCAAAATGTTCGTACGAATAAGGCCTATTTGCGTCCATACATAGAAATGCGGCGACTAGTCTACGTATTCCAGAAATTCAGATTTTGTTTACTGACCACCAGTGGTGAATCACATTTTCATGGAGCAACCCCACAAAAAACTGATAGGTTATAAGTGTGATACACCAAAATGTTCGTATGAATAAGGCCTATTTGCATCCATACCTCGAAATGCGGCGAGTAGTCTACGTATTCCAGAAATTCAGATTTTGTTTACTGACCACCAGTGGTGAATCACATTTTCATGGAGCAACCCCACAAAAATCTGATAGGATATAAGTGTGATACACCAAAATGTTCGTATGAATAAGGCCTATTTGCGTCCATACGTAAAAATGCGGCGACTAGTCCAGGTATTCCAGAAATTCAGATTTTGTTTACTGACCACCAGTGGTGAATCACATTTTCATGGAGCAACCCCACAAAAAACTGATAGGTTATAAGTGTGATACACCAAAATGTTCGTATGAATAAGGCCTATTTGCATCCATACCTCGAAATGCGGCGAGTAGTCTACGTATTCCAGAAATTCAGATTTTGTTTACTGACCACCAGTGGTGAATCACATTTTCATGGAGCAACCCCACAAAAAACTGATAGGATATAAGTGTGATACACCAAAATGTTCGTATGAATAAGGCCTATTTGCGTCCATACGTAAAAATGCGGCGACTAGTCCAGGTATTCCAGAAATTCAGATTTTGTTTACTGACCACCAGTGGTGAATCACATTTTCAAGGAGCAACCCCACAAAAAACTGATAGGATATAAGTGTGATACACCAAAATGTTCGTATGAATAAGGCCTATTTGCGTCCATACTTAGAAATGCGGCGAGTAGTCTACGTATTCCAGAAATTCAGATCTTGTTTACTGACCACCAGTGGTGATTCACATTTTCATGGAGCAACCCCACAAAAAACTGATAGGATATAAGTGTGATACACCAGAATGTTCGTATGAATAAGGCCTATTTGCGTCCATACTTAGAAATGCGGCGAGTAGTCTACGTATTCCAGAAATTCAGATTTTGTTTACTGACCACCAGTGGTGAATCACATTTTCATGGAGCAACCCCACAAAAAACTGATAGGTTATAAGTGTGATACACCAAAATGTTCGTACGAATAAGGCCTATTTGCGTCCATACTTAGAAATGCGGCGAGTAGTCTACGTATTCCAGAAATTCAGATTTTGTTTACTGACCACCAGTGGTGAATCACATTTTCATGGAGCAACCCCACAAAAAACTGATAGGTTATAAGTGTGATACACCAAAATGTTCGTATGAATAAGGCCTATTTGCATCCATACCTCGAAATGCGGCGAGTAGTCTACGTATTCCAGAAATTCAGATTTTGTTTACTGACCACCAGTGGTCAATCACATTTTCATGGAGCAACCCCACAAAAAACTGATTGGATATAAGTGTGATACACCACAATGTTCGTATGAATCAGGCCTATTTGCGTCCATACTTAGAAATGCGGCGACTAGTCCAGGTATTCCAGAAATTCAGATTTTGTTTACTGACCACCAGTGGTGAATCACATTTTCATGGAGCAACCCCACAAAAAACTGATAGGATATAAGTGTGATACACCAAAATATTCGCATGAATAAGGCCTATTTGCGTCCATACTTAGAAATGCGGCGGGTAGTCTACGTATTCCAGAAATTCAGATTTTGTTTACTAACCACCAGTGGCGAATCACATTTTCATGGAGCAACCCCACAAAAAACTGATGGGATATAAGTGTGATACACCAAAATGTTCGTATGAATAAGGCCTATTTGCGTCCATACGTAAAAATGCGGCGACTAGTCCAGGTATTCCAGAAATTCAGATTTTGTTTACTGACCACCAGTGGTGAATCACATTTTCATGGAGCAACCCCACAAAAAACTGATAGGATATAAGTGTGATACACCAAAATGTTCGTATGAATAAGGCCTATTTACGTCCATACCTCGAAATGCTGCGAGTAGTCTACGTATTCCAGAAATTCAGATTTTGTTTACTGACCACCAGTGGTGAATCACATTTTCATGGAGCAACCCCACAAAAAACTGATAGGTTATAAGTGTGATACACCAAAATGTTCGTATGAATAAGGCCTATTTGCGTCCATACCTCGAAATGCTGCGAGTAGTCTACGTATTCCAGAAATTCAGATTTTGTTTACTGACCACCAGTGGTGAATCACATTTTCATGGAGCAACCCCACAAAAAACTGATAGGATACAAGTGTGATACACCAAAATGTTCGTACGAATAAGGCCTATTTGCGTCCATACTTAGAAATGCGGCGACTAGCCCAGGTATTCCAGAAATTCAGATTTTGTTTACTGACCACCAGTGGTGAATCACATTTTCATGGAGCAACCCCACAAAAAACTGATAGGATATAAGTGTGATACACCAAAATGTTCGTATGAATAAGGCCTATTTGCGTCCATACTTAGAAATGCGGCGAGTAGTCTACGTATTCCAGAAATTCAGATCTTGTTTACTGACCACCAGTGGTGATTCACATTTTCATGGAGCAACCCCACAAAAAACTGATAGGATATAAGTGTGATACACCAGAATGTTCGTATGAATAAGGCCTATTTGCGTCCATACTTAGAAATGCGGCGAGTAGTCTACGTATTCCAGAAATTCAGATTTTGTTTACTGACCACCAGTGGTGAATCACATTTTCATGGAGCAACCCCACAAAAAACTGATAGGTTATAAGTGTGATACACCAAAATGTTCGTATGAATAAGGCCTATTTGCATCCATACCTCGAAATGCGGCGAGTAGTCTACGTATTCCAGAAATTCAGATTTTGTTTACTGACCACCAGTGGTGAATCACATTTTCATGGAGCAACCCCACAAAAAACTGATAGGATATAAGTGTGATACACCAAAATGTTCGTATGAATAAGGCCTATTTGCGTCCATACTTAGAAATGCGGCGAGTAGTCTACGTATTCCAGAAATTCAGATTTTGTTTACTAACCACCAGTGGCGAATCACATTTTCATGGAGCAACCCCACAAAAAACTGATGGGATATAAGTGTGATACACCAAAATGTTCGTATGAATAAGGCCTATTTGCGTCCATACGTAAAAATGCGGCGACTAGTCCAGGTATTCCAGAAATTCAGATTTTGTTTACTGACCACCAGTGGTGAATCACATTTTCATGGAGCAACCCCACAAAAAACTGATAGGATACAAGTGTGATACACCAAAATGTTCGTATGAATAAGGCCTATTTGCGTCCATACCTCGAAATGCTGCGAGTAGTCTACGTATTCCAGAAATTCAGATTTTGTTTACTGACCACCAGTGGTGAATCACATTTTCATGGAGCAACCCCACAAAAAACTGATAGGATACAAGTGTGATACACCAAAATATTCGTATGAATAAGGCCTATTTGCGTCCATACCTAGAAATGCGGCGACTAGTCCAGGTATTCCAGAAATTCAGATTTTGTTTACTGACCACCAGTGGTGAATCACATTTTCATGGAGCAACCCCACAAAAAACTGATAGGATATAAGTGTGATACACCACAATGTTCGTATGAATCAGGCCTATTTGCGTCCATACTTAGAAATGCGGCGAGTAGTCTACGTATTCCAGAAATTCAGATTTTGTTTACTGACCACCAGTGGTGAATCACATTTTCATGGAGCAACCCCACAAAAAACTGATAGGATATAAGTGTGATACACCAAAATATTCGTATGAATAAGGCCTATTTGCGTCCATACCTAGAAATGCGGCGACTAGTCCAGGTATTCCAGAAATTCAGATTTTGTTTACTGACCACCAGTGGTGAATCACATTTTCATGGAGCAACCCCACAAAAAACTGATAGGATATAAGTGTGATACACAAAAATGTTCGTATGAATAAGGCCTATTTGCGTCCATACTTAGAAATGCGGCGGGTAGTCTACGTATTCCAGAAATTCAGATTTTGTTTACTAACCACCAGTGGCGAATCACATTTTCATGGAGCAACCCCACAAAAAACTGATGGGATATAAGTGTGATACACCAAAATGTTCGTATGAATAAGGCCTATTTGCATCCATACCTCGAAATGCGGCGAGTAGTCTACGTATTCCAGAAATTCAGATTTTGTTTACTGACCACCAGTGGTGAATCACATTTTCATGGAGCAACCCCACAAAAAACTGATAGGATATAAGTGTGATACACCAAAATGTTCGTATGAATAAGGCCTATTTGCGTCCATACTTAGAAATGCGGCGAGTAGTCTACGTATTCCAGAAATTCAGATTTTGTTTACTAACCACCAGTGGCGAATCACATTTTCATGGAGCAACCCCACAAAAAACTGATGGGATATAAGTGTGATACACCAAAATGTTCGTATGAATAAGGCCTATTTGCGTCCATACGTAAAAATGCGGCGACTAGTCCAGGTATTCCAGAAATTCAGATTTTGTTTACTGACCACCAGTGGTGAATCACATTTTCATGGAGCAACCCCACAAAAAACTGACAGGATACAAGTGTGATACACCAAAATGTTCGTATGAATAAGGCCTATTTGCGTCCATACTTAGAAATGCGGCGACTAGTCCAGGTATTCCAGAAATTCAGATTTTGTTTACTGACCACCAGTGGTGAATCACATTTTCATGGAGCAACCCCACAAAAAACTGATACGATACAAGTGTGATACACCAAAATGTTCGTACGAATAAGGCCTATTTGCGTCCATACTTAGAAATGCGGCGACTAGTCCAGGTATTCCAGAAATTCAGATTTTGTTTACTGACCACCAGTGGTGAATCACATTTTCATGGAGCAACCCCACAAAAAACTGATAGGATATAAGTGTGATACACCACAATGTTCGTATGAATCAGGCCTATTTGCGTCCATACTTAGAAATGCGGCGAGTAGTCTACGTATTCCAGAAATTCAGATTTTGTTTACTGACCACCAGTGGTGAATCACATTTTCATGGAGCAACCCCACAAAAAACTGATAGGATATAAGTGTGATACACCAAAATATTCGTATGAATAAGGCCTATTTGCGTCCATACCTAGAAATGCGGCGACTAGTCCAGGTATTCCAGAAATTCAGATTTTGTTTACTGACCACCAGTGGTGAATCACATTTTCATGGAGCAACCCCACAAAAAACTGATAGGATATAAGTGTGATACACCAAAATGTTCGTATGAATAAGGCCTATTTGCGTCCATACTTAGAAATGCGGCGGGTAGTCTACGTATTCCAGAAATTCAGATTTTGTTTACTAACCACCAGTGGCGAATCACATTTTCATGGAGCAACCCCACAAAAAACTGATGGGATATAAGTGTGATACACCAAAATGTTCGTATGAATAAGGCCTATTTGCGTCCATACGTAAAAATGCGGCGACTAGTCCAGGTATTCCAGAAATTCAGATTTTGTTTACTGACCACCAGTGGTGAATCACATTTTCATGGAGCAACCCCACAAAAAACTGATAGGATATAAGTGTGATACACCAAAATGTTCGTATGAATAAGGCCTATTTACGTCCATACTTAGAAATGCGACGAGTAGTCTACGTATTCCAGAAATTCAGATTTTGTTTACTGACCACCAGTGGTGAATCACATTTTCATGGAGCAACCCCACAAAAAACTGATAGGTTATAAGTGTGATACACCAAAATGTTCGTATGAATAAGGCCTATTTGCGTCCATACCTCGAAATGCTGCGAGTAGTCTACGTATTCCAGAAATTCAGATTTTGTTTACTGACCACCAGTGGTGAATCACATTTTCATGGAGCAACCCCACAAAAAACTGATAGGATACAAGTGTGATACACCAAAATGTTCGTACGAATAAGGCCTATTTGCGTCCATACCTAGAAATGCGGCGACTAGCCCAGGTATTCCAGAAATTCAGATTTTGTTTACTGACCACCAGTGGTGAATCACATTTTCAAGGAGCAACCCCACAAAAAACTGATAGGATATAAGTGTGATACACCAAAATGTTCGTATGAATAAGGCCTATTTGCGTCCATACTTAGAAATGCGGCGAGTAGTCTACGTATTCCAGAAATTCAGATCTTGTTTACTGACCACCAGTGGTGATTCACATTTTCATGGAGCAACCCCACAAAAAACTGATAGGATATAAGTGTGATACACCAGAATGTTCGTATGAATAAGGCCTATTTGCGTCCATACTTAGAAATGCGGCGAGTAGTCTACGTATTCCAGAAATTCAGATTTTGTTTACTGACCACCAGTGGTGAATCACATTTTCATGGAGCAACCCCACAAAAAACTGATAGGTTATAAGTGTGATACACCAAAATGTTCGTATGAATAAGGCCTATTTGCATCCATACCTCGAAATGCGGCGAGTAGTCTACGTATTCCAGAAATTCAGATTTTGTTTACTGACCACCAGTGGTGAATCACATTTTCATGGAGCAACCCCACAAAAAACTGATAGGATATAAGTGTGATACACCAAAATGTTCGTATGAATAAGGCCTATTTGCGTCCATACGTAAAAATGCGGCGACTAGTCCAGGTATTCCAGAAATTCAGATTTTGTTTACTGACCACCAGTGGTGAATCACATTTTCATGGAGCAACCCCACAAAAAACTGATAGGATACAAGTGTGATACACCAAAATGTTCGTACGAATAAGGCCTATTTGCGTCCATACATAGAAATGCGGCGACTAGTCCAGGTATTCCAGAAATTCAGATTTTGTTTACTGACCACCAGTGGTGAATCACATTTTCATGGAGCAACCCCACAAAAAACTGATAGGTTATAAGTGTGATACACCAAAATGTTCGTATGAATAAGGCCTATTTGCATCCATACCTCGAAATGCGGCGAGTAGTCTACGTATTCCAGAAATTCAGATTTTGTTTACTGACCACCAGTGGTGAATCACATTTTCATGGAGCAACCCCACAAAAATCTGATAGGATATAAGTGTGATACACCAAAATGTTCGTATGAATAAGGCCTATTTGCGTCCATACGTAAAAATGCGGCGACTAGTCCAGGTATTCCAGAAATTCAGATTTTGTTTACTGACCACCAGTGGTGAATCACATTTTCATGGAGCAACCCCACAAAAAACTGATAGGTTATAAGTGTGATACACCAAAATGTTCGTATGAATAAGGCCTATTTGCATCCATACCTCGAAATGCGGCGAGTAGTCTACGTATTCCAGAAATTCAGATTTTGTTTACTGACCACCAGTGGTGAATCACATTTTCATGGAGCAACCCCACAAAAAACTGATAGGATATAAGTGTGATACACCAAAATGTTCGTATGAATAAGGCCTATTTGCGTCCATACGTAAAAATGCGGCGACTAGTCCAGGTATTCCAGAAATTCAGATTTTGTTTACTGACCACCAGTGGTGAATCACATTTTCAAGGAGCAACCCCACAAAAAACTGATAGGATATAAGTGTGATACACCAAAATGTTCGTATGAATAAGGCCTATTTGCGTCCATACTTAGAAATGCGGCGAGTAGTCTACGTATTCCAGAAATTCAGATTTTGTTTACTAACCACCAGTGGCGAATCACATTTTCATGGAGCAACCCCACAAAAAACTGATGGGATATAAGTGTGATACACCAAAATGTTCGTATGAATAAGGCCTATTTGCGTCCATACGTAAAAATGCGGCGACTAGTCCAGGTATTCCAGAAATTCAGATTTTGTTTACTGACCACCAGTGGTGAATCACATTTTCATGGAGCAACCCCACAAAAAACTGATTGGATATAAGTGTGATACACCACAATGTTCGTATGAATCAGGCCTATTTGCGTCCATACTTAGAAATGCGGCGAGTAGTGTATGTATTCCAGAAATTCAGATTTTGTTTACTGACCACCAGTGGTGAATCACATTTTCATGGAGCAACCCCACAAAAAACTGATAGGATACAAGTGTGATACACCAAAATGTTCGTACGAATAAGGCCTATTTGCGTCCATACTTAGAAATGCGGCGACTAGTCCAGGTATTCCAGAAATTCAGATTTTGTTTACTGACCACCAGTGGTGAATCACATTTTCATGGAGCAACCCCACAAAAAACTGATAGGATATAAGTGTGATACACCAAAATGTTCGTATGAATAAGGCCTATTTGCGTCCATACTTAGAAATGCGGCGACTAGTCCAGGTATTCCAGAAATTCAGATTTTGTTTACTGACCACCAGTGGTGAATCACATTTTCATGGAGCAACCCCACAAAAAACTGATAGGATATAAGTGTGATACACCAAAATATTCGCATGAATAAGGCCTATTTGCGTCCATACCTAGAAATGCGGCGACTAGTCCAGGTATTCCAGAAAATCAGATTTTGTTTACTGACCACCAGTGGTGAATCACATTTTCATGGAGCAACCCCACAAAAAACTGATAGGATACAAGTGTGATACACCAAAATATTCGTATGAATAAGGCCTATTTGCGTCCATACCTAGAAATGCGGCGACTAGTCCAGGTATTCCAGAAATTCAGATTTTGTTTACTGACCACCAGTGGTGAATCACATTTTCATGGAGCAACCCCACAAAAAACTGATAGGTTATAAGTGTGATACACCAAAATGTTCGTATGAATAAGGCCTATATGCGTCCTTACTTAGAAATGCGGCGACTAGCCCAGGTATTCTAGAAATTCAGATTTTGTTTACTGACCACCAGTGGTGAATCACATTTTCATGGAGCAACCCCACAAAAAACTGATAGGATACAAGTGTGATACACCAAAATGTTCGTACGAATAAGGCCTATTTGCGTCCATACTTATAAATGCGGCGAGTAGTCTACGTATTCCAGAAATTCAGATTTTGTTTACTAACCACCAGTGGCGAATCACATTTTCATGGAGCAACCCCACAAAAAACTGATGGGATATAAGTGTGATACACCAAAATGTTCGTATGAATAAGGCCTATTTGCGTCCATACGTAAAAATGCGGCGACTAGTCCAGGTATTCCAGAAATTCAGATTTTGTTTACTGACCACCAGTGGTGAATCACATTTTCATGGAGCAACCCCACAAAAAACTGATAGGATATAAGTGTGATACACCAAAATGTTCGTATGAATAAGGCCTATTTGCGTCCATACTTAGAAATGCGGCGACTAGTCCAGGTATTCCAGAAATTCAGATTTTGTTTACTGACCACCAGTGGTGAATCACATTTTCATGGAGCAACCCCACAAAAAACTGATAGGTTATAAGTGTGATACACCAAAATGTTCGTATGAATAAGGCCTATTTGCGTCCATACTTAGAAATGCGGCGAGTAGTCTACGTATTCCAGAAATTCAGATTTTGTTTACTGACCACCAGTGGTGAATCACATTTTCATGGAGCAACCCCACAAAAAACTGATAGGTTATAAGTGTGATACACCAAAATGTTCGTATGAATAAGGCCTATTTGCGTCCATACCTCGAAATGCGGCGAGTAGTCTACGTATTCCAGAAATTCAGATTTTGTTTACTGACCACCAGTGGTGAATCACATGGAGCAACCCCACAAAAAACTGATAGGATACAAGTGTGATACACCAAAATGTTCGTACGAATAAGGCCTATTTGCGCCCATACTTAGAAATGCGGCGACTAGCCCAGGTATTCCAGAAATTCAGATTTTGTTTACTGACCACCAGTGGTGAATCACATTTTCATGGAGCAACCCCACAAAAAACTGATAGGATATAAGTGTGATACACCAAAATATTCGTATGAATAAGGCCTATTTGCGTCCATACTTAGAAATGCGGCGACTAGTCCAGGTATTCCAGAAATTCAGATTTTGTTTACGGACCACCAGTGGTGAATCACATTTTCATGGAGCAACCCCACAAAAAACTGATAGGATACAAGTGTGATACACCAAAATGTTCGTACAAATAAGGCCTATTTGCGTCCATACTTAGAAATGCGGCGACTAGCCCAGGTATTCCAGAAATTCAGATTTTGTTTACTGACCACCAGTGGTGAATCACATTTTCATGGAGCAACCCCACAAAAAACTGATAGGATATAAGTCTGATACACCAAAATGTTCGTATGAATAAGGCCTATTTGCGTCCATACTTAGAAATGCGGCGACTAGTCCAGGTATTCCAGAAATTCAGATTTTGTTTACTGACCACCAGTGGTGAATCACATTTTCATGGAGCAACCCCACAAAAAACTGATAGGTTATAAGTGTGATACACCAAAATGTTCGTATGAATAAGGCCTATTTGCGTCCTTACTTAGAAATGCGGCGACTAGCCCAGGTATTCTAGAAATTCAGATTTTGTTTACTGACCACCAGTGGTGAATCACATTTTCATGGAGCAACCCCACAAAAAACTGATAGGATACAAGTGTGATACACCAAAATGTTCGTACGAATAAGGCCTATTTGCGTCCATACTTAGAAATGCGGCGACTAGTCCAGGTATTCCAGAAATTCAGATTTTGTTTACTGACCACCAGTGGTGAATCACATTTTCATGGAGCAACCCCACAAAAAACTGATAGGATATAAGTGTGATACACCACAATATTCGTATGAATCAGGCCTATTTGCGTCCATACTTAGAAATGCGGCGAGTAGTCTACGTATTCCAGAAATTCAGATTTTGTTTACTGACCACCAGTGGTGAATCACATTTTCATGGAGCAACCCCACAAAAAACTGATAGGATACAAGTGTGATACACCAAAATGTTCGTACGAATAAGGCCTATTTGCGTCCATACTTAGAAATGCGGCGACTGGTCCAGGTATTCCAGAAATTCAGATTTTGTTTACTGACCACCAGTGGTGAATCACATTTTCATGGAGCAACCCCACAAAAAACTGATAGGATATAAGTGTGATACACCAAAATGTTCGTATGAATAAGGCCTATTTGCGTCCATACTTAGAAATGCGGCGAGTAGTCTACGTATTCCAGAAATTCAGATTTTGTTTACTAACCACCAGTGGCGAATCACATTTTCATGGAGCAACCCCACAAAAAACTGATGGGATATAAGTGTGATACACCAAAATGTTCGTATGAATAAGGCCTATTTGCGTCCATACGTAAAAATGCGGCGACTAGTCCAGGTATTCCAGAAATTCAGATTTTGTTTACTGACCACCAGTGGTGAATCACATTTTCATGGAGCAACCCCACAAAAAACTGATAGGATATAAGTGTGATACACCAAACTGTTCGTATGAATAAGGCCTATTTGCGTCCATACTTAGAAATGCGGCGACTAGCCCAGGTATTCCAGAAATTCAGATTTTGTTTACTGACCACCAGTGGTGAATCACATTTTCATGGAGCAACCCCACAAAAAACTGATAGGATATAAGTGTGATACACCAAAATGTTCGTATGAATAAGGCCTATTTGCGTCCATACTTAGAAATGCGGCGAGTAGTCTACGTATTCCAGAAATTCAGATTTTGTTTACTAACCACCAGTGGCGAATCACATTTTCATGGAACAACCCCACAAAAAACTGATGGGATATAAGTGTGATACACCAAAATGTTCGTATGAATAAGGCCTATTTGCGTCCATACTTAGAAATGCGGCGAGTAGTCTACGTATTCCAGAAATTCAGATTTTGTTTACTAACCACCAGTGGCGAATCACATTTTCATGGAGCAACCCCACAAAAAACTGATGGGATATAAGTGTGATACACCAAAATGTTCGTATGAATAAGGCCTATTTGCGTCCATACGTAAAAATGCGGCGACTAGTCCAGGTATTCCAGAAATTCAGATTTTGTTTACTGACCACCAGTGGTGAATCACATTTTCATGGAGCAACCCCACAAAAAACTGATAGGATACAAGTGTGATACACCAAAATGTTCGTACAAATAAGGCCTATTTGCGTCCATACTTAGAAATGCGGCGACTAGCCCAGGTATTCCAGAAATTCAGATTTTGTTTACTGACCACCAGTGGTGAATCACATTTTCATGGAGCAACCCCACAAAAAACTGATAGTATATAAGTGTGATACACCAAAATGTTCGTATGAATAAGGCCTGTTTGCGTCCATACTTAGAAATGCGGCGACTAGTCCAGGTATTCCAGAAATTCAGATTTTGTTTACTGACCACCAGTGGTGAATCACATTTTCATGGAGCAACCCCACAAAAAACTGATAGGTTATAAGTGTGATACACCAAAATGTTCGTATGAATAAGGCCTATTTGCGTCCATACTTAGAAATGCGGCGACTAGCCCAGGTATTCTAGAAATTCAGATTTTGTTTACTGACCACCAGTGGTGAATCAGAGTTTCATGGAGCAACCCCACAAAAAACTGATAGGATACAAGTGTGATACACCAAAATGTTCGTACGAATAAGGCCTATTTGCGCCCATACTTAGAAATGCGGCGACTAGTCCAGGTATTCCAGAAATTCAGATTTTGTTTACTGACCACCAGTGGTGAATCACATTTTCATGGAGCAACCCCACAAAAAACTGATAGGATATAAGTGTGATACACCAAAATGTTCGTATGAATCAGGCCTATTTGCGTCCATACTTAGAAATGCGGCGAGTAGTCTACGTATTCCAGAAATTCAGATTTTGTTTACTGACCACCAGTGGTGAATCACATTTTCATGGAGCAACCCCACAAAAAACTGATAGGATATAAGTGTGATACACCAAAATGTTCGTATGAATAAGGCCTATTTGCGTCCATACTTAGAAATGCGGCGCTAGTCCAGGTATTCCAGAAATTCAGATTTTGTTTACTGACCACCAGTGGTGAATCACATTTTCATGGAGCAACCCCACAAAAAACTGATAGGATACAAGTGTGATACACCAAAATGTTCGTACAAATAAGGCCTATTTGCGTCCATACTTAGAAATGCGGCGACTAGTCCAGGTATTCCAGAAATTCAGATTTTGTTTACTGACCACCAGTGGTGAATCACATTTTCATGGAGCAACCCCACAAAAAACTGATAGGATACAAGTGTGATACACCAAAATGTTCGTACGAATAAGGCCTATTTGCGCCCATACTTAGAAATGCGGCGACTAGTCCAGGTATTCCAGAAATTCAGATTTTGTTTACTGACCACCAGTGGTGAATCACATTTTCATGGAGCAACCCCACAAAAAACTGATAGGATACAAGTGTGATACACCAAAATGTTCGTACGAATAAGGCCTATTTGCGTCCATACTTATAAATGCGGCGAGTAGTCTACGTATTCCAGAAATTCAGATTTTGTTTACTAACCACCAGTGGCGAATCACATTTTCATGGAGCAACCCCACAAAAAACTGATGGGATATAAGTGTGATACACCAAAATGTTCGTATGAATAAGGCCTATTTGCGTCCATACGTAAAAATGCGGCGACTAGTCCAGGTATTCCAGAAATTCAGATTTTGTTTACTGACCACCAGTGGTGAATCACATTTTCATGGAGCAACCCCACAAAAAACTGATAGGATATAAGTGTGATACACCAAAATGTTCGTATGAACTATTTGCGTCCATACTTAGAAATGCGGCGAGTAGTCTACGTATTCCAGAAATTCAGATTTTGTTTACTGACCACCAGTGGTGAATCACATTTTCATGGAGCAACCCCACAAAAAACTGATAGGTTATAAGTGTGATACACCAAAATGTTCGTATGAATAAGGCCTATTTGCGTCCATACCTCGAAATGCGGCGAGTAGTCTACGTATTCCAGAAATTCAGATTTTGTTTACTGACCACCAGTGGTGAATCACATGGAGCAACCCCACAAAAAACTGATAGGATACAAGTGTGATACACCAAAATGTTCGTACGAATAAGGCCTATTTGCGCCCATACTTAGAAATGCGGCGACTAGCCCAGGTATTCCAGAAATTCAGATTTTGTTTACTGACCACCAGTGGTGAATCACATTTTCATGGAGCAACCCCACAAAAAACTGATAGGATATAAGTGTGATACACCAAAATGTTCGTATGAATAAGGCCTATTTGCGTCCATACTTAGAAATGCGGCGACTAGTCCAGGTATTCCAGAAATTCAGATTTTGTTTACTGACCACCAGTGGTGAATCACATTTTCATGGAGCAACCCCACAAAAAACTGATAGGATACAAGTGTGATACACCAAAATGTTCGTACAAATAAGGCCTATTTGCGTCCATACTTAGAAATGCGGCGACTAGCCCAGGTATTCCAGAAATTCAGATTTTGTTTACTGACCACCAGTGGTGAATCACATTTTCATGGAGCAACCCCACAAAAAACTGATAGGATATAAGTCTGATACACCAAAATGTTCGTATGAATAAGGCCTATTTGCGTCCATACTTAGAAATGCGGCGACTAGTCCAGGTATTCCAGAAAGTCGGATTTTGTTTACTGACCACCAGTGGTGAATCACATTTTCATGGAGCAACCCCACAAAAAACTGATAGGTTATAAGTGTGATACACCAAAATGTTCGTATGAATAAGGCCTATTTGCGTCCTTACTTAGAAATGCGGCGACTAGCCCAGGTATTCTAGAAATTCAGATTTTGTTTACTGACCACCAGTGGTGAATCACATTTTCATGGAGCAACCCCACAAAAAACTGATAGGATACAAGTGTGATACAGCAAAATGTTCGTACGAATAAGGCCTATTTGCGTCCATACTTAGAAATGCGGCGACTAGTCCAGGTATTCCAGAAATTCAGATTTTGTTTACTGACCACCAGTGGTGAATCACATTTTCATGGAGCAACCCCACAAAAAACTGATAGGATATAAGTGTGATACACCACAATATTCGTATGAATCAGGCCTATTTGCGTCCATACTTAGAAATGCGGCGAGTAGTCTACGTATTCCAGAAATTCAGATTTTGTTTACTGACCACCAGTGGTGAATCACATTTTCATGGAGCAACCCCACAAAAAACTGATAGGATACAAGTGTGATACACCAAAATGTTCGTACGAATAAGGCCTATTTGCGTCCATACTTAGAAATGCGGCGACTGGTCCAGGTATTCCAGAAATTCAGATTTTGTTTACTGACCACCAGTGGTGAATCACATTTTCATGGAGCAACCCCACAAAAAACTGATAGGATATAAGTGTGATACACCAAAATGTTCGTATGAATAAGGCCTATTTGCGTCCATACTTAGAAATGCGGCGAGTAGTCTACGTATTCCAGAAATTCAGATTTTGTTTACTAACCACCAGTGGCGAATCACATTTTCATGGAGCAACCCCACAAAAAACTGATGGGATATAAGTGTGATACACCAAAATGTTCGTATGAATAAGGCCTATTTGCGTCCATACGTAAAAATGCGGCGACTAGTCCAGGTATTCCAGAAATTCAGATTTTGTTTACTGACCACCAGTGGTGAATCACATTTTCATGGAGCAACCCCACAAAAAACTGATAGGATACAAGTGTGATACACCAAAATGTTCGTATGAATAAGGCCTATTTGCGTCCATACTTAGAAATGCGGCGACTAGCCCAGGTATTCCATAAATTCAGATTTTGTTTACTGACCACCAGTGGTGAATCACATTTTCATGGAGCAACCCCACAAAAAACTGATAGGATATAAGTGTGATACACCAAAATGTTCGTATGAATAAGGCCTATTTGCGTCCATACTTAGAAATGCGGCGAGTAGTCTACGTATTCCAGAAATTCAGATTTTGTTTACTAACCACCAGTGGCGAATCACATTTTCATGGAACAACCCCACAAAAAACTGATGGGATATAAGTGTGATACACCAAAATGTTCGTATGAATAAGGCCTATTTGCGTCCATACTTAGAAATGCGGCGAGTGGTCTACGTATTCCAGAAATTCAGATTTTGTTTACTAACCACCAGTGGCGAATCACATTTTCATGGAGCAACCCCACAAAAAACTGATGGGATATAAGTGTGATACACCAAAATGTTCGTATGAATAAGGCCTATTTGCGTCCATACGTAAAAATGCGGCGACTAGTCCAGGTATTCCAGAAATTCAGATTTTGTTTACTGACCACCAGTGGTGAATCACATTTTCATGGAGCAACCCCACAAAAAACTGATAGGATACAAGTGTGATACACCAAAATGTTCGTACAAATAAGGCCTATTTGCGTCCATACTTAGAAATGCGGCGACTAGCCCAGGTATTCCAGAAATTCAGATTTTGTTTACTGACCACCAGTGGTGAATCACATTTTCATGGAGCAACCCCACAAAAAACTGATAGTATATAAGTGTGATACACCAAAATGTTCGTATGAATAAGGCCTATTTGCGTCCATACTTAGAAATGCGGCGACTAGTCCAGGTATTCCAGAAATTCAGATTTTGTTTACTGACCACCAGTGGTGAATCACATTTTCATGGAGCAACCCCACAAAAAACTGATAGGTTATAAGTGTGATACACCAAAATGTTCGTATGAATAAGGCCTATTTGCGTCCATACTTAGAAATGCGGCGACTAGCCCAGGTATTCTAGAAATTCAGATTTTGTTTACTGACCACCAGTGGTGAATCAGATTTTCATGGAGCAACCCCACAAAAAACTGATAGGATACAAGTGTGATACACCAAAATGTTCGTACGAATAAGGCCTATTTGCGCCCATACTTAGAAATGCGGCGACTAGTCCAGGTATTCCAGAAATTCAGATTTTGTTTACTGACCACCAGTGGTGAATCACATTTTCATGGAGCAACCCCACAAAAAACTGATAGGATATAAGTGTGATACACCAAAATGTTCGTATGAATCAGGCCTATTTGCGTCCATACTTAGAAATGCGGCGAGTAGTCTACGTATTCCAGAAATTCAGATTTTGTTTACTGACCACCAGTGGTGAATCACATTTTCATGGAGCAACCCCACAAAAAACTGATAGGATATAAGTGTGATACACCAAAATGTTCGTATGAATAAGGCCTATTTGCGTCCATACTTAGAAATGCGGCGACTAGTCCAGGTATTCCAGAAATTCAGATTTTGTTTACTGACCACCAGTGGTGAATCACATTTTCATGGAGCAACCCCACAAAAAACTGATAGGATACAAGTGTGATACACCAAAATGTTCGTACAAATAAGGCCTATTTGCGTCCATACTTAGAAATGCGGCGACTAGTCCAGGTATTCCAGAAATTCAGATTTTGTTTACTGACCACCAGTGGTGAATCACATTTTCATGGAGCAACCCCACAAAAAACTGATAGGATACAAGTGTGATACACCAAAATGTTCGTACGAATAAGTCCTATTTGCGCCCATACTTAGAAATGCGGCGGCTAGTCCAGGTATTCCAGAAATTCAGATTTTGTTTACTGACCACCAGTGGTGAATCACATTTTCATGGAGCAACCCCACAAAAAACTGATAGGATACAAGTGTGATACACCAAAATGTTCGTACGAATAAGGCCTATTTGCGTCCATACTTAGAAATGCGGCGACTAGTCCAGGTATTCCAGAAATTCAGATTTTGTTTACTGACCACCAGTGGTGAATCACATTTTCATGGAGCAACCCCACAAAAAACTGATAGGTTATAAGTGTGATACACCAAAATGTTCGTATGAATAAGGCCTATTTGCGTCCATACTTAGAAATGCGGCGACTAGCCCAGGTATTCTAGAAATTCAGATTTTGTTTACTGACCACCAGTGGTGAATCAGAGTTTCATGGAGCAACCCCACAAAAAACTGATAGGATACAAGTGTGATACACCAAAATGTTCGTATGAATAAGGCCTATTTGCGTCCATACTTAGAAATGCGGCGAGTAGTCTACGTATTCCAGAAATTCAGATTTTGTTTACTAACCACCAGTGGCGAATCACATTTTCATGGAGCAACCCCACAAAAAACTGATGGGATATAAGTGTGATACACCAAAATGTTCGTATGAATAAGGCCTATTTGCGTCCATACGTAAAAATGCGGCGACTAGTCCAGGTATTCCAGAAATTCAGATTTTGTTTACTGACCACCAGTGGTGAATCACATTTTCATGGAGCAACCCCACAAAAAACTGATAGGATACAAGTGTGATACACCAAAATGTTCGTACAAATAAGGCCTATTTGCGTCCATACTTAGAAATGCGGCGACTAGCCCAGGTATTCCAGAAATTCAGATTTTGTTTACTGACCACCAGTGGTGAATCACATTTTCATGGAGCAACCCCACAAAAAACTGATAGTATATAAGTGTGATACACCAAAATGTTCGTATGAATAAGGCCTATTTGCGTCCATACTTAGAAATGCGGCGACTAGTCCAGGTATTCCAGAAATTCAGATTTTGTTTACTGACCACCAGTGGTGAATCACATTTTCATGGAGCAACCCCACAAAAAACTGATAGGTTATAAGTGTGATACACCAAAATGTTCGTATGAATAAGGCCTATTTGCGTCCATACTTAGAAATGCGGCGACTAGCCCAGGTATTCTAGAAATTCAGATTTTGTTTACTGACCACCAGTGGTGAATCAGAGTTTCATGGAGCAACCCCACAAAAAACTGATAGGATACAAGTGTGATACACCAAAATGTTCGTACGAATAAGGCCTATTTGCGCCCATACTTAGAAATGCGGCGACTAGTCCAGGTATTCCAGAAATTCAGATTTTGTTTACTGACCACCAGTGGTGAATCACATTTTCATGGAGCAACCCCACAAAAAACTGATAGGATATAAGTGTGATACACCAAAATGTTCGTATGAATCAGGCCTATTTGCGTCCATACTTAGAAATGCGGCGAGTAGTCTACGTATTCCAGAAATTCAGATTTTGTTTACTGACCACCAGTGGTGAATCACATTTTCATGGAGCAACCCCACAAAAAACTGATAGGATATAAGTGTGATACACCAAAATGTTCGTATGAATAAGGCCTATTTGCGTCCATACTTAGAAATGCGGCGACTAGTCCAGGTATTCCAGAAATTCAGATTTTGTTTACTGACCACCAGTGGTGAATCACATTTTCATGGAGCAACCCCACAAAAAACTGATAGGATACAAGTGTGATACACCAAAATGTTCGTACAAATAAGGCCTATTTGCGTCCATACTTAGAAATGCGGCGACTAGTCCAGGTATTCCAGAAATTCAGATTTTGTTTACTGACCACCAGTGGTGAATCACATTTTCATGGAGCAACCCCACAAAAAACTGATAGGATACAAGTGTGATACACCAAAATGTTCGTACGAATAAGGCCTATTTGCGCCCATACTTAGAAATGCGGCGACTAGTCCAGGTATTCCAGAAATTCAGATTTTGTTTACTGACCACCAGTGGTGAATCACATTTTCATGGAGCAACCCCACAAAAAACTGATAGGATACAAGTGTGATACACCAAAATGTTCGTACGAATAAGGCCTATTTGCGTCCATACTTAGAAATGCGGCGACTAGTCCAGGTATTCCAGAAATTCAGATTTTGTTTACTGACCACCAGTGGTGAATCACATTTTCATGGAGCAACCCCACAAAAAACTGATAGGATATAAGTGTGATACACCAAAATGTTCGTATGAATCAGGCCTATTTGCGTCCATACTTAGAAATGCGGCGAGTAGTCTACGTATTCCAGAAATTCAGATTTTGTTTACTGACCACCAGTGGTGAATCACATTTTCATGGAGCAACCCCACAAAAAACTGATAGGATATAAGTGTGATACACCAAAATGTTCGTATGAATAAGGCCTATTTGCGTCCATACTTAGAAATGCGGCGACTAGTCCAGGTATTCCAGAAATTCAGATTTTGTTTACTGACCACCAGTGGTGAATCACATTTTCATGGAGCAACCCCACAAAAAACTGATAGGATACAAGTGTGATACACCAAAATGTTCGTACAAATAAGGCCTATTTGCGTCCATACTTAGAAATGCGGCGACTAGTCCAGGTATTCCAGAAATTCAGATTTTGTTTACTGACCACCAGTGGTGAATCACATTTTCATGGAGCAACCCCACAAAAAACTGATAGGATACAAGTGTGATACACCAAAATGTTCGTACGAATAAGTCCTATTTGCGCCCATACTTAGAAATGCGGCGGCTAGTCCAGGTATTCCAGAAATTCAGATTTTGTTTACTGACCACCAGTGGTGAATCACATTTTCATGGAGCAACCCCACAAAAAACTGATAGGATACAAGTGTGATACACCAAAATGTTCGTACGAATAAGGCCTATTTGCGTCCATACTTAGAAATGCGGCGACTAGTCCAGGTATTCCAGAAATTCAGATTTTGTTTACTGACCACCAGTGGTGAATCACATTTTCATGGAGCAACCCCACAAAAAACTGATAGGTTATAAGTGTGATACACCAAAATGTTCGTATGAATAAGGCCTATTTGCGTCCATACTTAGAAATGCGGCGACTAGCCCAGGTATTCTAGAAATTCAGATTTTGTTTACTGACCACCAGTGGTGAATCAGAGTTTCATGGAGCAACCCCACAAAAAACTGATAGGATACAAGTGTGATACACCAAAATGTTCGTATGAATAAGGCCTATTTGCGTCCATACTTAGAAATGCGGCGAGTAGTCTACGTATTCCAGAAATTCAGATTTTGTTTACTAACCACCAGTGGCGAATCACATTTTCATGGAGCAACCCCACAAAAAACTGATGGGATATAAGTGTGATACACCAAAATGTTCGTATGAATAAGGCCTATTTGCGTCCATACGTAAAAATGCGGCGACTAGTCCAGGTATTCCAGAAATTCAGATTTTGTTTACTGACCACCAGTGGTGAATCACATTTTCATGGAGCAACCCCACAAAAAACTGATAGGATACAAGTGTGATACACCAAAATGTTCGTACAAATAAGGCCTATTTGCGTCCATACTTAGAAATGCGGCGACTAGCCCAGGTATTCCAGAAATTCAGATTTTGTTTACTGACCACCAGTGGTGAATCACATTTTCATGGAGCAACCCCACAAAAAACTGATAGTATATAAGTGTGATACACCAAAATGTTCGTATGAATAAGGCCTATTTGCGTCCATACTTAGAAATGCGGCGACTAGTCCAGGTATTCCAGAAATTCAGATTTTGTTTACTGACCACCAGTGGTGAATCACATTTTCATGGAGCAACCCCACAAAAAACTGATAGGTTATAAGTGTGATACACCAAAATGTTCGTATGAATAAGGCCTATTTGCGTCCATACTTAGAAATGCGGCGACTAGCCCAGGTATTCTAGAAATTCAGATTTTGTTTACTGACCACCAGTGGTGAATCAGAGTTTCATGGAGCAACCCCACAAAAAACTGATAGGATACAAGTGTGATACACCAAAATGTTCGTACGAATAAGGCCTATTTGCGCCCATACTTAGAAATGCGGCGACTAGTCCAGGTATTCCAGAAATTCAGATTTTGTTTACTGACCACCAGTGGTGAATCACATTTTCATGGAGCAACCCCACAAAAAACTGATAGGATATAAGTGTGATACACCAAAATGTTCGTATGAATCAGGCCTATTTGCGTCCATACTTAGAAATGCGGCGAGTAGTCTACGTATTCCAGAAAATCAGATTTTGTTTACTGACCACCAGTGGTGAATCACATTTTCATGGAGCAACCCCACAAAAAACTGATAGGATATAAGTGTGATACACCAAAATGTTCGTATGAATAAGGCCTATTTGCGTCCATACTTAGAAATGCGGCGACTAGTCCAGGTATTCCAGAAATTCAGATTTTGTTTACTGACCACCAGTGGTGAATCACATTTTCATGGAGCAACCCCACAAAAAACTGATAGGATACAAGTGTGATACACCAAAATGTTCGTACAAATAAGGCCTATTTGCGTCCATACTTAGAAATGCGGCGACTAGTCCAGGTATTCCAGAAATTCAGATTTTGTTTACTGACCACCAGTGGTGAATCACATTTTCATGGAGCAACCCCACAAAAAACTGATAGGATACAAGTGTGATACACCAAAATGTTCGTACGAATAAGGCCTATTTGCGCCCATACTTAGAAATGCGGCGACTAGTCCAGGTATTCCAGAAATTCAGATTTTGTTTACTGACCACCAGTGGTGAATCACATTTTCATGGAGCAACCCCACAAAAAACTGATAGGATACAAGTGTGATACACCAAAATGTTCGTACGAATAAGGCCTATTTGCGTCCATACTTAGAAATGCGGCGACTAGTCCAGGTATTCCAGAAATTCAGATTTTGTTTACTGACCACCAGTGGTGAATCACATTTTCATGGAGCAACCCCACAAAAAACTGATAGGATATAAGTGTGATACACCAAAATGTTCGTATGAATCAGGCCTATTTGCGTCCATACTTAGAAATGCGGCGAGTAGTCTACGTATTCCAGAAATTCAGATTTTGTTTACTGACCACCAGTGGTGAATCACATTTTCATGGAGCAACCCCACAAAAAACTGATAGGATATAAGTGTGATACACCAAAATGTTCGTATGAATAAGGCCTATTTGCGTCCATACTTAGAAATGCGGCGACTAGTCCAGGTATTCCAGAAATTCAGATTTTGTTTACTGACCACCAGTGGTGAATCACATTTTCATGGAGCAACCCCACAAAAAACTGATAGGATACAAGTGTGATACACCAAAATGTTCGTACAAATAAGGCCTATTTGCGTCCATACTTAGAAATGCGGCGACTAGTCCAGGTATTCCAGAAATTCAGATTTTGTTTACTGACCACCAGTGGTGAATCACATTTTCATGGAGCAACCCCACAAAAAACTGATAGGATACAAGTGTGATACACCAAAATGTTCGTACGAATAAGGCCTATTTGCGCCCATACTTAGAAATGCGGCGACTAGTCCAGGTATTCCAGAAATTCAGATTTTGTTTACTGACCACCAGTGGTGAATCACATTTTCATGGAGCAACCCCACAAAAAACTGATAGGATACAAGTGTGATACACCAAAATGTTCGTACGAATAAGGCCTATTTGCGTCCATACTTAGAAATGCGGCGACTAGTCCAGGTATTCCAGAAATTCAGATTTTGTTTACTGACCACCAGTGGTGAATCAGAGTTTCATGGAGCAACCCCACAAAAAACTGATAGGATACAAGTGTGATACACCAAAATGTTCGTATGAATAAGGCCTATTTGCGTCCATACTTAGAAATGCGGCGAGTAGTCTACGTATTCCAGAAATTCAGATTTTGTTTACTAACCACCAGTGGCGAATCACATTTTCATGGAGCAACCCCACAAAAAACTGATGGGATATAAGTGTGATACACCAAAATGTTCGTATGAATAAGGCCTATTTGCGTCCATACGTAAAAATGCGGCGACTAGTCCAGGTATTCCAGAAATTCAGATTTTGTTTACTGACCACCAGTGGTGAATCACATTTTCATGGAGCAACCCCACAAAAAACTGATAGGATACAAGTGTGATACACCAAAATGTTCGTACAAATAAGGCCTATTTGCGTCCATACTTAGAAATGCGGCGACTAGCCCAGGTATTCCAGAAATTCAGATTTTGTTTACTGACCACCAGTGGTGAATCACATTTTCATGGAGCAACCCCACAAAAAACTGATAGTATATAAGTGTGATACACCAAAATGTTCGTATGAATAAGGCCTATTTGCGTCCATACTTAGAAATGCGGCGACTAGTCCAGGTATTCCAGAAATTCAGATTTTGTTTACTGACCACCAGTGGTGAATCACATTTTCATGGAGCAACCCCACAAAAAACTGATAGGTTATAAGTGTGATACACCAAAATGTTCGTATGAATAAGGCCTATTTGCGTCCATACTTAGAAATGCGGCGACTAGCCCAGGTATTCTAGAAATTCAGATTTTGTTTACTGACCACCAGTGGTGAATCAGAGTTTCATGGAGCAACCCCACAAAAAACTGATAGGATACAAGTGTGATACACCAAAATGTTCGTACGAATAAGGCCTATTTGCGCCCATACTTAGAAATGCGGCGACTAGTCCAGGTATTCCAGAAATTCAGATTTTGTTTACTGACCACCAGTGGTGAATCACATTTTCATGGAGCAACCCCACAAAAAACTGATAGGATATAAGTGTGATACACCAAAATGTTCGTATGAATCAGGCCTATTTGCGTCCATACTTAGAAATGCGGCGAGTAGTCTACGTATTCCAGAAATTCAGATTTTGTTTACTGACCACCAGTGGTGAATCACATTTTCATGGAGCAACCCCACAAAAAACTGATAGGATATAAGTGTGATACACCAAAATGTTCGTATGAATAAGGCCTATTTGCGTCCATACTTAGAAATGCGGCGACTAGTCCAGGTATTCCAGAAATTCAGATTTTGTTTACTGACCACCAGTGGTGAATCACATTTTCATGGAGCAACCCCACAAAAAACTGATAGGATACAAGTGTGATACACCAAAATGTTCGTACAAATAAGGCCTATTTGCGTCCATACTTAGAAATGCGGCGACTAGTCCAGGTATTCCAGAAATTCAGATTTTGTTTACTGACCACCAGTGGTGAATCACATTTTCATGGAGCAACCCCACAAAAAACTGATAGGATACAAGTGTGATACACCAAAATGTTCGTACGAATAAGGCCTATTTGCGCCCATACTTAGAAATGCGGCGACTAGTCCAGGTATTCCAGAAATTCAGATTTTGTTTACTGACCACCAGTGGTGAATCACATTTTCATGGAGCAACCCCACAAAAAACTGATAGGATACAAGTGTGATACACCAAAATGTTCGTACGAATAAGGCCTATTTGCGTCCATACTTAGAAATGCGGCGACTAGTCCAGGTATTCCAGAAATTCAGATTTTGTTTACTGACCACCAGTGGTGAATCACATTTTCATGGAGCAACCCCACAAAAAACTGATAGGATATAAGTGTGATACACCAAAATGTTCGTATGAATCAGGCCTATTTGCGTCCATACTTAGAAATGCGGCGAGTAGTCTACGTATTCCAGAAATTCAGATTTTGTTTACTGACCACCAGTGGCGAACCACATTTTCATGGAGCAACCCCACAAAAAACTGATAGCATACAAGTGTGATACACCAAAATGTTCGTACGAATAAGGCCTATTTGCGTCCATACTTAGAAATGCGGCGACTAGTCCAGGTATTCCAGAAATTCAGATTTTGTTTACTGACCACCAGTGGTGAATCACAGTTTCATGGAGCAACCCCACAAAAAACTGATAGGATACAAGTGTGATACACCAGAATGTTCGTACGAATAAGGCCTATTTGCGTCCATACTTAGAAATGCGGCGACTAGCCCAGGTATTCCAGAAATTCAGATTTTGTTTACTGACCACCAGTGGTGAATCACATTTTCATGGAGCAACCCCACAAAAAACTGATAGGATATAAGTGTGATACACCAAAATGTTCGTATGAATAAGGCCTATTTGCGTCCATACTTAGAAATGCGGCGACTAGTCCAGGTATTCCAGAAATTCAGATTTTGTTTACTGACCACCAGTGGTGAATCACATTTTCATGGAGCAACCCCACAAAAAACTGATAGGATACAAGTGTGATACACCAAAATGTTCGTACGAATAAGGCCTATTTGCGTCCATACTTAGAAATGCGGCGACTAGCCCAGGTATTCCAGAAATTCAGATTTTGTTTACTGACCACCAGTGGTGAATCACATTTTCATGGAGCAACCCCACAAAAAACTGATAGGATATAAGTCTGATACACCAAAATGTTCGTATGAATAAGGCCTATTTGCGTCCATACTTAGAAATGCGGCGACTAGTCCAGGTATTCCAGAAATTCAGATTTTGTTTACTGACCACCAGTGGTGAATCACATTTTCATGGAGCAACCCCACAAAAAACTGATAGGTTATAAGTGTGATACACCAAAATGTTCGTATGAATAAGGCCTATTTGCGTCCATACTTAGAAATGCGGCGACTAGCCCAGGTATTCTAGAAATTCAGATTTTGTTTACTGACCACCAGTGGTGAATCACATTTTCATGGAGCAACCCCACAAAAAACTGATAGGATACAAGTGTGATACACCAAAATGTTCGTACGAATAAGGCCTATTTGCGTCCATACTTAGAAATGCGGCGACTAGTCCAGGTATTCCAGAAATTCAGATTTTGTTTACTGACCACCAGTGGTGAATCACATTTTCATGGAGCAACCCCACAAAAAACTGATAGGATATAAGTGTGATACACCACAATATTCGTATGAATCAGGCCTATTTGCGTCCATACTTAGAAATGCGGCGAGTAGTCTACGTATTCCAGAAATTCAGATTTTGTTTACTGACCACCAGTGGCGAACCACATTTTCATGGAGCAACCCCACAAAAAACTGATAGGATACAAGTGTGATACACCAAAATGTTCGTATGAATCAGGCCTATTTGCGTCCATACTTAGAAATGCGGCGAGTAGTCTACGTATTCCAGAAATTCAGATTTTGTTTACTGACCACCAGTGGCGAACCACATTTTCATGGAGCAACCCCACAAAAAACTGATAGGATATAAGTGTGATACACCAAAATGTTCGTATGCATCAGGCCTATTTGCGTCCATACTTAGAAATGCGGCGAGTAGTCTACGTATTCCAGAAATTCAGATTTTGTTTACTGACCACCAGTGGCGAACCACATTTTCATGGAGCAACCCCACAAAAAACTGATAGGATACAAGTGTGATACACCAAAATGTTCGTACGAATAAGGCCTATTTGCGTCCATACTTAGAAATGCGGCGACTAGTCCAGGTATTCCAGAAATTCAGATTTTGTTTACTGACCACCAGTGGTGAATCACAGTTTCATGGAGCAACCCCACAAAAAACTGATAGGATACAAGTGTGATACACCAAAATGTTCGTACGAATAAGGCCTATTTGCGCCCATACTTAGAAATGCGGCGACTAGTCCAGGTATTCCAGAAATTCAGATTTTGTTTACTGACCACCAGTGGTGAATCACATTTTCATGGAGCAACCCCACAAAAAACTGATAGGATATAAGTGTGATACACCAAAATGTTCGTATGAATCAGGCCTATTTGCGTCCATACTTAGAAATGCGGCGAGTAGTCTACGTATTCCAGAAATTCAGATTTTGTTTACTGACCACCAGTGGCGAACCACATTTTCATGGAGCAACCCCACAAAAAACTGATAGGATACAAGTGTGATACACCAAAATGTTCGTACGAATAAGGCCTATTTGCGTCCATACTTAGAAATGCGGCGACTAGTCCAGGTATTCCAGAAATTCAGATTTTGTTTACTGACCACCAGTGGTGAATCACATTTTCATGGAGCAACCCCACAAAAAACTGATAGGATATAAGTGTGATACACCAAAATGTTCGTATGAATAAGGCCTATTTGCGTCCATACTTAGAAATGCGGCGACTAGTCCAGGTATTCCAGAAATTCAGATTTTGTTTACTGACCACCAGTGGTTAATCACATTTTCAAGGAGCAACCCCACAAAAAACTGATAGGATATAAGTGTGATACACCAAAATGTTCGTACGAATAAGGCCTATTTGCGTCCATACTTAGAAATGCGGCGACTAGTCCAGGTATTCCAGAAATTCAGATTTTGTTTACTGACCACCAGTGGCGAATCACATTTTCATGGAGCAACCCCACAAAAAACTGATAGGATATAAGTGTGATACACCAAAATGTTCGTATGAATAAGGCCTATTTGCGTCCATACTTAGAAATGCGGCGAGTAGTCTACGTATTCCAGAAATTCAGATCTTGTTTACTGACCACCAGTGGTGAATCACATTTTCATGGAGCAACCCCACAAAAAACTGATAGGATACAAGTGTGATACACCAAAATGTTCGTATGAATAAGGCCTATTTGCGTCCATACTTAGAAATGCGGCGACTAGTCCAGGTATTCCAGAAATTCAGATTTTGTTTACTGACCACCAGTGGTGAATCACATTTTCATGGAGCAACCCCACAAAAAACTGATAGGATATAAGTGTGATACACCAAAATGTTCGTATGAATCAGGCCTATTTGCGTCCATACTTAGAAATCCGGCGAGTAGTGTATGTATTCCAGAAATTCAGATTTTGTTTACTGACCACCAGTGGTGAATCACATTTTCATGGAGCAACCCCACAAAAAACTGATAGGATACAAGTGTGATACACCAAAATGTTCGTACGAATAAGGCCTATTTGCGTCCATACTTAGAAATGCGGCGACTAGTCCAGGTATTCCAGAAATTCAGATTTTGTTTACTGACCACCAGTGGTGAATCACATTTTCATGGATCAACCCCACAAAAAACTGATAGGATATAAGTGTGATACACCACACACACAATGTTCGTATGAATCAGGCCTATTTGCGTCCATACTTAGAAATGCGGCGAGTAGTCTACGTATTCCAGAAATTCAGATTTTGTTTACTGACCACCAGTGGTGAATCACATTTTCATGGAGCAACCCCACAAAAAACTGATAGGATACAAGTGTGATACACCAAAATGTTCGTACGAATAAGGCCTATTTGCGTCCATACTTAGAAATGCGGCGACTAGTCCAGGTATTCCAGAAATTCAGATTTTGTTTACTGACCACCAGTGGTGAATCACATTTTCATGGAGCAACCCCACAAAAAACTAATAGGATATAAGTGTGATACACCAAAATGTTCGTATGAATAAGGCCTATTTGCGTCCATACTTAGAAATGCGGCGAGTAGTCTACGTATTCCAGAAATTCAGATTTTGTTTACTAACCACCAGTGGCGAATCACATTTTCATGGAGCAACCCCACAAAAAACTGATGGGATATAAGTGTGATACACCAAAATGTTCGTATGAATAAGGCCTATTTGCGTCCATACTTAGAAATGCGGCGACTAGTCCAGGTATTCCAGAAATTCAGATTTTGTTTACTGACCACCAGTGGTGAATCACATTTTCATGGAGCAACCCCACAAAAAACTGATAGGATACAAGTGTGATACACCAAAATGTTCGTACGAATAAGGCCTATTTGCGTCCATACTTAGAAATGCGGCGACTAGTCCAGGTATTCCAGAAATTCAGATTTTGTTTACTGACCACCAGTGGTGAATCACATTTTCATGGAGCAACCCCACAAAAAACTAATAGGATATAAGTGTGATACACCAAAATGTTCGTATGAATAAGGCCTATTTGCGTCCATACTTAGAAATGCGGCGAGTAGTCTACGTATTCCAGAAATTCAGATTTTGTTTACTAACCACCAGTGGCGAATCACATTTTCATGGAGCAACCCCACAAAAAACTGATGGGATATAAGTGTGATACACCAAAATGTTCGTATGAATAAGGCCTATTTGCGTCCATACTTAGAAATGCGACGAGTAGTCTACGTATTCCAGAAATTCAGATCTTGTTTACTGACCACCAGTGGTGAATCACATTTTCATGGAGCAACCCCACAAAAAACTGATAGGATATAAGTGTGATACACCAAAATGTTCGTATGAATAAGGCCTATTTGCGTCCATAATTAGAAATGTGGCGAGTAGTCTACGTATTCCAGAAATTCAGATTTTGTTTACTGACCACCAGTGGTGAATCACATTTTCATGGAGCAACCCCACAAAAAACTGATAGGATATAAGTGTGATACACCAAAATGTTCGTATGAATAAGGCCTATTTGCGTCCATAATTAGAAATGTGGCGAGTAGTCTACGTATTCCAGAAATTCAGATTTTGTTTACTGACCACCAGTGGTGAATCACATTTTCATGGAGCAACCCCACAAAAAACTGATAGGATATAAGTGTGATACACCAAAATGTTCGTATGAATCAGGCCTATTTGCGTCCATACTTAGAAATGCGGCGAGTAGTCTACGTATTCCAGAAATTCAGATTTTGTTTACTGACCACCAGTGGTGAATCACATTTTCATGGAGCAACCCCACAAAAAACTGATAGGATATAAGTGTGATACACCAAAATGTTCGTATGAATAAGGCCTATTTGCGTCCATACTTAGAAATGCGGCGACTAGTCCAGGTATTCCAGAAATTCAGATTTTGTTTACTGACCACCAGTGGTGAATCACATTTTCATGGAGCAACCCCACAAAAAACTGATAGGATACAAGTGTGATACACCAAAATGTTCGTACAAATAAGGCCTATTTGCGTCCATACTTAGAAATGCGGCGACTAGTCCAGGTATTCCAGAAATTCAGATTTTGTTTACTGACCACCAGTGGTGAATCACATTTTCATGGAGCAACCCCACAAAAAACTGATAGGATACAAGTGTGATACACCAAAATGTTCGTACGAATAAGGCCTATTTGCGCCCATACTTAGAAATGCGGCGACTAGTCCAGGTATTCCAGAAATTCAGATTTTGTTTACTGACCACCAGTGGTGAATCACATTTTCATGGAGCAACCCCACAAAAAACTGATAGGATACAAGTGTGATACACCAAAATGTTCGTACGAATAAGGCCTATTTGCGTCCATACTTAGGAATGCGGCGACTAGTCCAGGTATTCCAGAAATTCAGATTTTGTTTACTGACCACCAGTGGTGAATCACATTTTCATGGAGCAACCCCACAAAAAACTGATAGGATATAAGTGTGATACACCAAAATGTTCGTATGAATCAGGCCTATTTGCGTCCATACTTAGAAATGCGGCGAGTAGTCTACGTATTCCAGAAATTCAGATTTTGTTTACTGACCACCAGTGGCGAACCACATTTTCATGGAGCAACCCCACAAAAAACTGATAGGATACAAGTGTGATACACCAAAATGTTCGTACGAATAAGGCCTATTTGCGCCCATACTTAGAAATGCGGCGACTAGTCCAGGTATTCCAGAAATTCAGATTTTGTTTACTGACCACCAGTGGTGAATCACATTTTCATGGAGCAACCCCACAAAAAACTGATAGGATACAAGTGTGATACACCAAAATGTTCGTACGAATAAGGCCTATTTGCGTCCATACTTAGAAATGCGGCGACTAGTCCAGGTATTCCAGAAATTCAGATTTTGTTTACTGACCACCAGTGGTGAATCACATTTTCATGGAGCAAGCCCACAAAAAACTGATAGGATATAAGTGTGATACACCAAAATGTTCGTATGAATCAGGCCTATTTGCGTCCATACTTAGAAATGCGGCGAGTAGTCTACGTATTCCAGAAATTCAGATTTTGTTTACTGACCACCAGTGGCGAACCACATTTTCATGGAGCAACCCCACAAAAAACTGATAGGATACAAGTGTGATACACCAAAATGTTCGTACGAATAAGGCCTATTTGCGCCCATACTTAGAAATGCGGCGACTAGTCCAGGTATTCCAGAAATTCAGATTTTGTTTACTGACCACCAGTGGTGAATCACAGTTTCATGGAGCAACCCCACAAAAAACTGATAGGATACAAGTGTGATACACCAGAATGTTCGTACGAATAAGGCCTATTTGCGTCCATACTTAGAAATGCGGCGACTAGTCCAGGTATTCCAGAAATTCAGATTTTGTTTACTGACCACCAGTGGTGAATCACATTTTCATGGAGCAACCCCACAAAAAACTGATAGGATACAAGTGTGATACACCAAAATGTTCGTACAAATAAGGCCTATTTGCGTCCATACTTAGAAATGCGGCGACTAGTCCAGGTATTCCAGAAATTCAGATTTTGTTTACTGACCACCAGTGGTGAATCACATTTTCATGGAGCAACCCCACAAAAAACTGATAGGATACAAGTGTGATACACCAAAATGTTCGTACGAATAAGGCCTATTTGCGCCCATACTTAGAAATGCGGCGACTAGTCCAGGTATTCCAGAAATTCAGATTTTGTTTACTGACCACCAGTGGTGAATCACATTTTCATGGAGCAACCCCACAAAAAACTGATAGGATACAAGTGTGATACACCAAAATGTTCGTACGAATAAGGCCTATTTGCGTCCATACTTAGAAATGCGGCGACTAGTCCAGGTATTCCAGAAATTCAGATTTTGTTTACTGACCACCAGTGGTGAATCACATTTTCATGGAGCAACCCCACAAAAAACTGATAGGATATAAGTGTGATACACCAAAATGTTCGTATGAATCAGGCCTATTTGCGTCCATACTTAGAAATGCGGCGAGTAGTCTACGTATTCCAGAAATTCAGATTTTGTTTACTGACCACCAGTGGCGAACCACATTTTCATGGAGCAACCCCACAAAAAACTGATAGGATACAAGTGTGATACACCAAAATGTTCGTACGAATAAGGCCTATTTGCGTCCATACTTAGAAATGCGGCGACTAGTCCAGGTATTCCAGAAATTCAGATTTTGTTTACTGACCACCAGTGGTGAATCACAGTTTCATGGAGCAACCCCACAAAAAACTGATAGGATACAAGTGTGATACACCAAAATGTTCGTACGAATAAGGCCTATTTGCGCCCATACTTAGAAATGCGGCGACTAGTCCAGGTATTCCAGAAATTCAGATTTTGTTTACTGACCACCAGTGGTGAATCACAGTTTCATGGAGCAACCCCACAAAAAACTGATAGGATACAAGTGTGATACACCAGAATGTTCGTACGAATAAGGCCTATTTGCGTCCATACTTAGAAATGCGGCGACTAGCCCAGGTATTCCAGAAATTCAGATTTTGTTTACTGACCACCAGTGGTGAATCACATTTTCATGGAGCAACCCCACAAAAAACTGATAGGATATAAGTGTGATACACCAAAATGTTCGTATGAATAAGGCCTATTTGCGTCCATACTTAGAAATGCGGCGACTAGTCCAGGTATTCCAGAAATTCAGATTTTGTTTACTGACCACCAGTGGTGAATAGAGTTTGCTGTTCGGTTTTAACCGAAACCGAAACCGCGGTTTTTGAGAACTCAAAACCGAAACCGAAAACCGACAAAAATCAGTCGGTTTTTAGCAAATACTTAAAGCAATTAAAATAATTAAATAAATTACATATTATTGAGCCTGTATTTAATTGTAATGAACAATTTCTCCACTAAATATTACTTTAAAGATTTTTTGTTTTTACTACTACAGATAATATAAGCTGAGGATTATAATTTTAGAAAAAAAAAACCACCAAAAGTCATGTAGTTTAAAAGATATTGTGTATCACGGAATCAGTTTAGATTTTCACCGCTTATTTTTCAAAAAGTTTTATTTCGTAGTCCGCGAAATTTATTGTATAAAATTTCAACTTTATATTGTTTTAAACAAATTGCTAAATTCCAAATTTAAATACTTTAAATACAGTTTAATCTGCCGAAAAAAGAATAAAACATTTAAATTTATAACGGTTTCTGCGTTTTTTTCCCCAGCAATGGTGTTATTGTCTTTATTCGAGTGAGATTTTCAATAGAATTTTAATAAATATCTTGAATGTATTAAAATATTTAATTGTTATACATAAATATTAAATTATTTTAAAACAATTCTATTAATATCACAAGAAAACCGAAAAATAACCGAAACCGCGGTTTTTATAATTTTGAAAAACCGAAACCGCGGTTTTCAAATTTTTCGGTTTTTAGCAAACTCTAGTGGTGAATCACATTTTCATGGAGCAACCCCACAAAAAACTGATAGGATACAAGTGTGATACACCAAAATGTTCGTACGAATAAGGCCTATTTGCGTCCATACTTAGAAATGCGGCGACTAGCCCAGGTATTCCAGAAATTCAGATTTTGTTTACTGACCACCAGTGGTGAATCACATTTTCATGGAGCAACCCCACAAAAAACTGATAGGATATAAGTCTGATACACCAAAATGTTCGTATGAATAAGGCCTATTTGCGTCCATACTTAGAAATGCGGCGACTAGTCCAGGTATTCCAGAAATTCAGATTTTGTTTACTGACCACCAGTGGTGAATCACATTTTCATGGAGCAACCCCACAAAAAACTGATAGGTTATAAGTGTGATACACCAAAATGTTCGTATGAATAAGGCCTATTTGCGTCCATACTTAGAAATGCGGCGACTAGCCCAGGTATTCTAGAAATTCAGATTTTGTTTACTGACCACCAGTGGTGAATCACATTTTCATGGAGCAACCCCACAAAAAACTGATAGGATACAAGTGTGATACACCAAAATGTTCGTACGAATAAGGCCTATTTGCGTCCATACTTAGAAATGCGGCGACTAGTCCAGGTATTCCAGAAATTCAGATTTTGTTTACTGACCACCAGTGGTGAATCACATTTTCATGGAGCAACCCCACAAAAAACTGATAGGATATAAGTGTGATACACCACAATATTCGTATGAATCAGGCCTATTTGCGTCCATACTTAGAAATGCGGCGAGTAGTCTACGTATTCCAGAAATTCAGATTTTGTTTACTGACCACCAGTGGCGAACCACATTTTCATGGAGCAACCCCACAAAAAACTGATAGGATACAAGTGTGATACACCAAAATGTTCGTATGAATCAGGCCTATTTGCGTCCATACTTAGAAATGCGGCGAGTAGTCTACGTATTCCAGAAATTCAGATTTTGTTTACTGACCACCAGTGGCGAACCACATTTTCATGGAGCAACCCCACAAAAAACTGATAGGATATAAGTGTGATACACCAAAATGTTCGTATGCATCAGGCCTATTTGCGTCCATACTTAGAAATGCGGCGAGTAGTCTACGTATTCCAGAAATTCAGATTTTGTTTACTGACCACCAGTGGCGAACCACATTTTCATGGAGCAACCCCACAAAAAACTGATAGGATACAAGTGTGATACACCAAAATGTTCGTACGAATAAGGCCTATTTGCGTCCATACTTAGAAATGCGGCGACTAGTCCAGGTATTCCAGAAATTCAGATTTTGTTTACTGACCACCAGTGGTGAATCACAGTTTCATGGAGCAACCCCACAAAAAACTGATAGGATACAAGTGTGATACACCAAAATGTTCGTACGAATAAGGCCTATTTGCGCCCATACTTAGAAATGCGGCGACTAGTCCAGGTATTCCAGAAATTCAGATTTTGTTTACTGACCACCAGTGGTGAATCACATTTTCATGGAGCAACCCCACAAAAAACTGATAGGATATAAGTGTGATACACCAAAATGTTCGTATGAATCAGGCCTATTTGCGTCCATACTTAGAAATGCGGCGAGTAGTCTACGTATTCCAGAAATTCAGATTTTGTTTACTGACCACCAGTGGCGAACCACATTTTCATGGAGCAACCCCACAAAAAACTGATAGGATACAAGTGTGATACACCAAAATGTTCGTACGAATAAGGCCTATTTGCGTCCATACTTAGAAATGCGGCGACTAGTCCAGGTATTCCAGAAATTCAGATTTTGTTTACTGACCACCAGTGGTGAATCACATTTTCATGGAGCAACCCCACAAAAAACTGATAGGATATAAGTGTGATACACCAAAATGTTCGTATGAATAAGGCCTATTTGCGTCCATACTTAGAAATGCGGCGACTAGTCCAGGTATTCCAGAAATTCAGATTTTGTTTACTGACCACCAGTGGTTAATCACATTTTCAAGGAGCAACCCCACAAAAAACTGATAGGATATAAGTGTGATACACCAAAATGTTCGTACGAATAAGGCCTATTTGCGTCCATACTTAGAAATGCGGCGACTAGTCCAGGTATTCCAGAAATTCAGATTTTGTTTACTGACCACCAGTGGCGAATCACATTTTCATGGAGCAACCCCACAAAAAACTGATAGGATATAAGTGTGATACACCAAAATGTTCGTATGAATAAGGCCTATTTGCGTCCATACTTAGAAATGCGGCGAGTAGTCTACGTATTCCAGAAATTCAGATCTTGTTTACTGACCACCAGTGGTGAATCACATTTTCATGGAGCAACCCCACAAAAAACTGATAGGATACAAGTGTGATACACCAAAATGTTCGTATGAATAAGGCCTATTTGCGTCCATACTTAGAAATGCGGCGACTAGTCCAGGTATTCCAGAAATTCAGATTTTGTTTACTGACCACCAGTGGTGAATCACATTTTCATGGAGCAACCCCACAAAAAACTGATAGGATATAAGTGTGATACACCAAAATGTTCGTATGAATCAGGCCTATTTGCGTCCATACTTAGAAATCCGGCGAGTAGTGTATGTATTCCAGAAATTCAGATTTTGTTTACTGACCACCAGTGGTGAATCACATTTTCATGGAGTAACCCCACAAAAAACTGATAGGATACAAGTGTGATACACCAAAATGTTCGTACGAATAAGGCCTATTTGCGTCCATACTTAGAAATGCGGCGACTAGTCCAGGTATTCCAGAAATTCAGATTTTGTTTACTGACCACCAGTGGTGAATCACATTTTCATGGATCAACCCCACAAAAAACTGATAGGATATAAGTGTGATACACCACAATGTTCGTATGAATCAGGCCTATTTGCGTCCATACTTAGAAATGCGGCGAGTAGTCTACGTATTCCAGAAATTCAGATTTTGTTTACTGACCACCAGTGGTGAATCACATTTTCATGGAGCAACCCCACAAAAAACTGATAGGATACAAGTGTGATACACCAAAATGTTCGTACGAATAAGGCCTATTTGCGTCCATACTTAGAAATGCGGCGACTAGTCCAGGTATTCCAGAAATTCAGATTTTGTTTACTGACCACCAGTGGTGAATCACATTTTCATGGAGCAACCCCACAAAAAACTAATAGGATATAAGTGTGATACACCAAAATGTTCGTATGAATAAGGCCTATTTGCGTCCATACTTAGAAATGCGGCGAGTAGTCTACGTATTCCAGAAATTCAGATTTTGTTTACTAACCACCAGTGGCGAATCACATTTTCATGGAGCAACCCCACAAAAAACTGATGGGATATAAGTGTGATACACCAAAATGTTCGTATGAATAAGGCCTATTTGCGTCCATACTTAGAAATGCGGCGACTAGTCCAGGTATTCCAGAAATTCAGATTTTGTTTACTGACCACCAGTGGTGAATCACATTTTCATGGAGCAACCCCACAAAAAACTGATAGGATACAAGTGTGATACACCAAAATGTTCGTACGAATAAGGCCTATTTGCGTCCATACTTAGAAATGCGGCGACTAGTCCAGGTATTCCAGAAATTCAGATTTTGTTTACTGACCACCAGTGGTGAATCACATTTTCATGGAGCAACCCCACAAAAAACTAATAGGATATAAGTGTGATACACCAAAATGTTCGTATGAATAAGGCCTATTTGCGTCCATACTTAGAAATGCGGCGAGTAGTCTACGTATTCCAGAAATTCAGATTTTGTTTACTAACCACCAGTGGCGAATCACATTTTCATGGAGCAACCCCACAAAAAACTGATGGGATATAAGTGTGATACACCAAAATGTTCGTATGAATAAGGCCTATTTGCGTCCATACTTAGAAATGCGACGAGTAGTCTACGTATTCCAGAAATTCAGATCTTGTTTACTGACCACCAGTGGTGAATCACATTTTCATGGAGCAACCCCACAAAAAACTGATAGGATATAAGTGTGATACACCAAAATGTTCGTATGAATAAGGCCTATTTGCGTCCATAATTAGAAATGTGGCGAGTAGTCTACGTATTCCAGAAATTCAGATTTTGTTTACTGACCACCAGTGGTGAATCACATTTTCATGGAGCAACCCCACAAAAAACTGATAGGATATAAGTGTGATACACCAAAATGTTCGTATGAATAAGGCCTATTTGCGTCCATAATTAGAAATGTGGCGAGTAGTCTACGTATTCCAGAAATTCAGATTTTGTTTACTGACCACCAGTGGTGAATCACATTTTCATGGAGCAACCCCACAAAAAACTGATAGGATATAAGTGTGATACACCAAAATGTTCGTATGAATCAGGCCTATTTGCGTCCATACTTAGAAATGCGGCGAGTAGTCTACGTATTCCAGAAATTCAGATTTTGTTTACTGACCACCAGTGGTGAATCACATTTTCATGGAGCAACCCCACAAAAAACTGATAGGATATAAGTGTGATACACCAAAATGTTCGTATGAATAAGGCCTATTTGCGTCCATACTTAGAAATGCGGCGACTAGTCCAGGTATTCCAGAAATTCAGATTTTGTTTACTGACCACCAGTGGTGAATCACATTTTCATGGAGCAACCCCACAAAAAACTGATAGGATACAAGTGTGATACACCAAAATGTTCGTACAAATAAGGCCTATTTGCGTCCATACTTAGAAATGCGGCGACTAGTCCAGGTATTCCAGAAATTCAGATTTTGTTTACTGACCACCAGTGGTGAATCACATTTTCATGGAGCAACCCCACAAAAAACTGATAGGATACAAGTGTGATACACCAAAATGTTCGTACGAATAAGGCCTATTTGCGCCCATACTTAGAAATGCGGCGACTAGTCCAGGTATTCCAGAAATTCAGATTTTGTTTACTGACCACCAGTGGTGAATCACATTTTCATGGAGCAACCCCACAAAAAACTGATAGGATACAAGTGTGATACACCAAAATGTTCGTACGAATAAGGCCTATTTGCGTCCATACTTAGGAATGCGGCGACTAGTCCAGGTATTCCAGAAATTCAGATTTTGTTTACTGACCACCAGTGGTGAATCACATTTTCATGGAGCAACCCCACAAAAAACTGATAGGATATAAGTGTGATACACCAAAATGTTCGTATGAATCAGGCCTATTTGCGTCCATACTTAGAAATGCGGCGAGTAGTCTACGTATTCCAGAAATTCAGATTTTGTTTACTGACCACCAGTGGCGAACCACATTTTCATGGAGCAACCCCACAAAAAACTGATAGGATACAAGTGTGATACACCAAAATGTTCGTATGAATCAGGCCTATTTGCGTCCATACTTAGAAATGCGGCGACTAGTCCAGGTATTCCAGAAATTCAGATTTTGTTTACTGACCACCAGTGGTTAATCACATTTTCAAGGAGCAACCCCACAAAAAACTGATAGGATATAAGTGTGATACACCAAAATGTTCGTATGAATAAGGCCTATTTGCGTCCATACTTAGAAATGCGGCGAGTAGTCTACGTATTCCAGAAATTCAGATTTTGTTTACTGACCACCAGTGGCGAACCACATTTTCATGGAGCAACCCCACAAAAAACTGATAGGATACAAGTGTGATACACCAAAATGTTCGTATGAATCAGGCCTATTTGCGTCCATACTTAGAAATGCGGCGACTAGTCCAGGTATTCCAGAAATTCAGATTTTGTTTACTGACCACCAGTGGTTAATCACATTTTCAAGGAGCAACCCCACAAAAAACTGATAGGATATAAGTGTGATACACCAAAATGTTCGTATGAATAAGGCCTATTTGCGTCCATACTTAGAAATGCGGCGACTAGTCCAGGTATTCCAGAAATTCAGATTTTGTTTACTGACCACCAGTGGTGAATCACATTTTCATGGAGCAACCCCACAAAAAACTGATAGGATACAAGTGTGATACACCAAAATGTTCGTACGAATAAGGCCTATTTGCGCCCATACTTAGAAATGCGGCGACTAGTCCAGGTATTCCAGAAATTCAGATTTTGTTTACTGACCACCAGTGGTGAATCACATTTTCATGGAGCAACCCCACAAAAAACTGATAGGATACAAGTGTGATACACCAAAATGTTCGTACGAATAAGGCCTATTTGCGTCCATACTTAGGAATGCGGCGACTAGTCCAGGTATTCCAGAAATTCAGATTTTGTTTACTGACCACCAGTGGTGAATCACATTTTCATGGAGCAACCCCACAAAAAACTGATAGGATATAAGTGTGATACACCAAAATGTTCGTATGAATCAGGCCTATTTGCGTCCATACTTAGAAATGCGGCGAGTAGTCTACGTATTCCAGAAATTCAGATTTTGTTTACTGACCACCAGTGGCGAACCACATTTTCATGGAGCAACCCCACAAAAAACTGATAGGATACAAGTGTGATACACCAAAATGTTCGTATGAATCAGGCCTATTTGCGTCCATACTTAGAAATGCGGCGACTAGTCCAGGTATTCCAGAAATTCAGATTTTGTTTACTGACCACCAGTGGTTAATCACATTTTCAAGGAGCAACCCCACAAAAAACTGATAGGATATAAGTGTGATACACCAAAATGTTCGTACGAATAAGGCCTATTTGCGTCCATACTTAGGAATGCGGCGACTAGTCCAGGTATTCCAGAAATTCAGATTTTGTTTACTGACCACCAGTGGTGAATCACATTTTCATGGAGCAACCCCACAAAAAACTGATAGGATATAAGTGTGATACACCAAAATGTTCGTATGAATCAGGCCTATTTGCGTCCATACTTAGAAATGCGGCGAGTAGTCTACGTATTCCAGAAATTCAGATTTTGTTTACTGACCACCAGTGGCGAACCACATTTTCATGGAGCAACCCCACAAAAAACTGATAGGATACAAGTGTGATACACCAAAATGTTCGTATGAATCAGGCCTATTTGCGTCCATACTTAGGAATGCGGCGACTAGTCCAGGTATTCCAGAAATTCAGATTTTGTTTACTGACCACCAGTGGTGAATCACATTTTCATGGAGCAACCCCACAAAAAACTGATAGGATATAAGTGTGATACACCAAAATGTTCGTATGAATCAGGCCTATTTGCGTCCATACTTAGAAATGCGGCGACTAGTCCAGGTATTCCAGAAATTCAGATTTTGTTTACTGACCACCAGTGGTTAATCACATTTTCAAGGAGCAACCCCACAAAAAACTGATAGGATATAAGTGTGATACACCAAAATGTTCGTACGAATAAGGCCTATTTGCGTCCATACTTAGAAATGCGGCGACTAGTCCAGGTATTCCAGAAATTCAGATTTTGTTTACTGACCACCAGTGGTGAATCACATTTTCATGGAGCAACCCCACAAAAAACTGATAGGATATAAGTGTGATACACCAAAATGTTCGTATGAATCAGGCCTATTTGCGTCCATACTTAGAAATCCGGCGAGTAGTGTATGTATTCCAGAAATTCAGATCTTGTTTACTGACCACCAGTGGTGAATCACATTTTCATGGAGCAACCCCACAAAAAACTGATAGGATACAAGTGTGATACACCAAAATGTTCGTATGAATAAGGCCTATTTGCGTCCATACTTAGAAATGCGGCGACTAGTCCAGGTATTCCAGAAATTCAGATTTTGTTTACTGACCACCAGTGGTGAATCACATTTTCATGGAGCAACCCCACAAAAAACTGATAGGATATAAGTGTGATACACCAAAATGTTCGTATGAATCAGGCCTATTTGCGTCCATACTTAGAAATCCGGCGAGTAGTGTATGTATTCCAGAAATTCAGATTTTGTTTACTGACCACCAGTGGTGAATCACATTTTCATGGAGTAACCCCACAAAAAACTGATAGGATACAAGTGTGATACACCAAAATGTTCGTACGAATAAGGCCTATTTGCGTCCATACTTAGAAATGCGGCGACTAGTCCAGGTATTCCAGAAATTCAGATTTTGTTTACTGACCACCAGTGGTGAATCACATTTTCATGGAGCAACCCCACAAAAAACTAATAGGATATAAGTGTGATACACCAAAATGTTCGTATGAATAAGGCCTATTTGCGTCCATACTTAGAAATGCGGCGAGTAGTCTACGTATTCCAGAAATTCAGATTTTGTTTACTAACCACCAGTGGCGAATCACATTTTCATGGAGCAACCCCACAAAAAACTGATGGGATATAAGTGTGATACACCAAAATGTTCGTATGAATAAGGCCTATTTGCGTCCATACTTAGAAATGCGGCGACTAGTCCAGGTATTCCAGAAATTCAGATTTTGTTTACTGACCACCAGTGGTGAATCACATTTTCATGGAGCAACCCCACAAAAAACTGATAGGATACAAGTGTGATACACCAAAATGTTCGTACGAATAAGGCCTATTTGCGTCCATACTTAGAAATGCGGCGACTAGTCCAGGTATTCCAGAAATTCAGATTTTGTTTACTGACCACCAGTGGTGAATCACATTTTCATGGAGCAACCCCACAAAAAACTAATAGGATATAAGTGTGATACACCAAAATGTTCGTATGAATAAGGCCTATTTGCGTCCATACTTAGAAATGCGGCGAGTAGTCTACGTATTCCAGAAATTCAGATTTTGTTTACTAACCACCAGTGGCGAATCACATTTTCATGGAGCAACCCCACAAAAAACTGATGGGATATAAGTGTGATACACCAAAATGTTCGTATGAATAAGGCCTATTTGCGTCCATACTTAGAAATGCGACGAGTAGTCTACGTATTCCAGAAATTCAGATCTTGTTTACTGACCACCAGTGGTGAATCACATTTTCATGGAGCAACCCCACAAAAAACTGATAGGATATAAGTGTGATACACCAAAATGTTCGTATGAATAAGGCCTATTTGCGTCCATAATTAGAAATGTGGCGAGTAGTCTACGTATTCCAGAAATTCAGATTTTGTTTACTGACCACCAGTGGTGAATCACATTTTCATGGAGCAACCCCACAAAAAACTGATAGGATATAAGTGTGATACACCAAAATGTTCGTATGAATAAGGCCTATTTGCGTCCATAATTAGAAATGTGGCGAGTAGTCTACGTATTCCAGAAATTCAGATTTTGTTTACTGACCACCAGTGGTGAATCACATTTTCATGGAGCAACCCCACAAAAAACTGATAGGATATAAGTGTGATACACCAAAATGTTCGTATGAATCAGGCCTATTTGCGTCCATACTTAGAAATGCGGCGAGTAGTCTACGTATTCCAGAAATTCAGATTTTGTTTACTGACCACCAGTGGTGAATCACATTTTCATGGAGCAACCCCACAAAAAACTGATAGGATATAAGTGTGATACACCAAAATGTTCGTATGAATAAGGCCTATTTGCGTCCATACTTAGAAATGCGGCGACTAGTCCAGGTATTCCAGAAATTCAGATTTTGTTTACTGACCACCAGTGGTGAATCACATTTTCATGGAGCAACCCCACAAAAAACTGATAGGATACAAGTGTGATACACCAAAATGTTCGTACAAATAAGGCCTATTTGCGTCCATACTTAGAAATGCGGCGACTAGTCCAGGTATTCCAGAAATTCAGATTTTGTTTACTGACCACCAGTGGTGAATCACATTTTCATGGAGCAACCCCACAAAAAACTGATAGGATACAAGTGTGATACACCAAAATGTTCGTACGAATAAGGCCTATTTGCGCCCATACTTAGAAATGCGGCGACTAGTCCAGGTATTCCAGAAATTCAGATTTTGTTTACTGACCACCAGTGGTGAATCACATTTTCATGGAGCAACCCCACAAAAAACTGATAGGATACAAGTGTGATACACCAAAATGTTCGTACGAATAAGGCCTATTTGCGTCCATACTTAGGAATGCGGCGACTAGTCCAGGTATTCCAGAAATTCAGATTTTGTTTACTGACCACCAGTGGTGAATCACATTTTCATGGAGCAACCCCACAAAAAACTGATAGGATATAAGTGTGATACACCAAAATGTTCGTATGAATCAGGCCTATTTGCGTCCATACTTAGAAATGCGGCGAGTAGTCTACGTATTCCAGAAATTCAGATTTTGTTTACTGACCACCAGTGGCGAACCACATTTTCATGGAGCAACCCCACAAAAAACTGATAGGATACAAGTGTGATACACCAAAATGTTCGTACGAATAAGGCCTATTTGCGCCCATACTTAGAAATGCGGCGACTAGTCCAGGTATTCCAGAAATTCAGATTTTGTTTACTGACCACCAGTGGTGAATCACATTTTCATGGAGCAACCCCACAAAAAACTGATAGGATACAAGTGTGATACACCAAAATGTTCGTACGAATAAGGCCTATTTGCGTCCATACTTAGAAATGCGGCGACTAGTCCAGGTATTCCAGAAATTCAGATTTTGTTTACTGACCACCAGTGGTGAATCACATTTTCATGGAGCAAGCCCACAAAAAACTGATAGGATATAAGTGTGATACACCAAAATGTTCGTATGAATCAGGCCTATTTGCGTCCATACTTAGAAATGCGGCGAGTAGTCTACGTATTCCAGAAATTCAGATTTTGTTTACTGACCACCAGTGGCGAACCACATTTTCATGGAGCAACCCCACAAAAAACTGATAGGATACAAGTGTGATACACCAAAATGTTCGTACGAATAAGGCCTATTTGCGCCCATACTTAGAAATGCGGCGACTAGTCCAGGTATTCCAGAAATTCAGATTTTGTTTACTGACCACCAGTGGTGAATCACAGTTTCATGGAGCAACCCCACAAAAAACTGATAGGATACAAGTGTGATACACCAGAATGTTCGTACGAATAAGGCCTATTTGCGTCCATACTTAGAAATGCGGCGACTAGTCCAGGTATTCCAGAAATTCAGATTTTGTTTACTGACCACCAGTGGTGAATCACATTTTCATGGAGCAACCCCACAAAAAACTGATAGGATACAAGTGTGATACACCAAAATGTTCGTACAAATAAGGCCTATTTGCGTCCATACTTAGAAATGCGGCGACTAGTCCAGGTATTCCAGAAATTCAGATTTTGTTTACTGACCACCAGTGGTGAATCACATTTTCATGGAGCAACCCCACAAAAAACTGATAGGATACAAGTGTGATACACCAAAATGTTCGTACGAATAAGGCCTATTTGCGCCCATACTTAGAAATGCGGCGACTAGTCCAGGTATTCCAGAAATTCAGATTTTGTTTACTGACCACCAGTGGTGAATCACATTTTCATGGAGCAACCCCACAAAAAACTGATAGGATACAAGTGTGATACACCAAAATGTTCGTACGAATAAGGCCTATTTGCGTCCATACTTAGAAATGCGGCGACTAGTCCAGGTATTCCAGAAATTCAGATTTTGTTTACTGACCACCAGTGGTGAATCACATTTTCATGGAGCAACCCCACAAAAAACTGATAGGATATAAGTGTGATACACCAAAATGTTCGTATGAATCAGGCCTATTTGCGTCCATACTTAGAAATGCGGCGAGTAGTCTACGTATTCCAGAAATTCAGATTTTGTTTACTGACCACCAGTGGCGAACCACATTTTCATGGAGCAACCCCACAAAAAACTGATAGGATACAAGTGTGATACACCAAAATGTTCGTACGAATAAGGCCTATTTGCGTCCATACTTAGAAATGCGGCGACTAGTCCAGGTATTCCAGAAATTCAGATTTTGTTTACTGACCACCAGTGGTGAATCACAGTTTCATGGAGCAACCCCACAAAAAACTGATAGGATACAAGTGTGATACACCAAAATGTTCGTACGAATAAGGCCTATTTGCGCCCATACTTAGAAATGCGGCGACTAGTCCAGGTATTCCAGAAATTCAGATTTTGTTTACTGACCACCAGTGGTGAATCACAGTTTCATGGAGCAACCCCACAAAAAACTGATAGGATACAAGTGTGATACACCAGAATGTTCGTACGAATAAGGCCTATTTGCGTCCATACTTAGAAATGCGGCGACTAGCCCAGGTATTCCAGAAATTCAGATTTTGTTTACTGACCACCAGTGGTGAATCACATTTTCATGGAGCAACCCCACAAAAAACTGATAGGATATAAGTGTGATACACCAAAATGTTCGTATGAATAAGGCCTATTTGCGTCCATACTTAGAAATGCGGCGACTAGTCCAGGTATTCCAGAAATTCAGATTTTGTTTACTGACCACCAGTGGTGAATCACATTTTCATGGAGCAACCCCACAAAAAACTGATAGGATACAAGTGTGATACACCAAAATGTTCGTACGAATAAGGCCTATTTGCGTCCATACTTAGAAATGCGGCGACTAGCCCAGGTATTCCAGAAATTCAGATTTTGTTTACTGACCACCAGTGGTGAATCACATTTTCATGGAGCAACCCCACAAAAAACTGATAGGATATAAGTCTGATACACCAAAATGTTCGTATGAATAAGGCCTATTTGCGTCCATACTTAGAAATGCGGCGACTAGTCCAGGTATAACAGAAATTCAGATTTTGTTTACTGACCACCAGTGGTGAATCACATTTTCATGGAGCAACCCCACAAAAAACTGATAGGTTATAAGTGTGATACACCAAAATGTTCGTATGAATAAGGCCTATTTGCGTCCATACTTAGAAATGCGGCGACTAGCCCAGGTATTCTAGAAATTCAGATTTTGTTTACTGACCACCAGTGGTGAATCACATTTTCATGGAGCAACCCCACAAAAAACTGATAGGATACAAGTGTGATACACCAAAATGTTCGTACGAATAAGGCCTATTTGCGTCCATACTTAGAAATGTGGCGACTAGTCCAGGTATTCCAGAAATTCAGATTTTGTTTACTGACCACCAGTGGTGAATCACATTTTCATGGAGCAACCCCACAAAAAACTGATAGGATATAAGTGTGATACACCACAATATTCGTATGAATCAGGCCTATTTGCGTCCATACTTAGAAATGCGGCGAGTAGTCTACGTATTCCAGAAATTCAGATTTTGTTTACTGACCACCAGTGGCGAACCACATTTTCATGGAGCAACCCCACAAAAAACTGATAGGATACAAGTGTGATACACCAAAATGTTCGTATGAATCAGGCCTATTGGCGTCCATACTTAGAAATGCGGCGAGTAGTCTACGTATTCCAGAAATTCAGATTTTGTTTACTGACCACCAGTGGCGAACCACATTTTCATGGAGCAACCCCACAAAAAACTGATAGGATATAAGTGTGATACACCAAAATGTTCGTATGAATCAGGCCTATTTGCGTCCATACTTAGAAATGCGGCGAGTAGTCTACGTATTCCAGAAATTCAGATTTTGTTTACTGACCACCAGTGGCGAACCACATTTTCATGGAGCAACCCCACAAAAAACTGATAGGATACAAGTGTGATACACCAAAATGTTCGTACGAATAAGGCCTATTTGCGTCCATACTTAGAAATGCGGCGACTAGTCCAGGTATTCCAGAAATTCAGATTTTGTTTACTGACCACCAGTGGTGAATCACAGTTTCATGGAGCAACCCCACAAAAAACTGATAGGATACAAGTGTGATACACCAAAATGTTCGTACGAATAAGGCCTATTTGCGCCCATACTTAGAAATGCGGCGACTAGTCCAGGTATTCCAGAAATTCAGATTTTGTTTACTGACCACCAGTGGTGAATCACATTTTCATGGAGCAACCCCACAAAAAACTGATAGGATATAAGTGTGATACACCAAAATGTTCGTATGAATCAGGCCTATTTGCGTCCATACTTAGAAATGCGGCGAGTAGTCTACGTATTCCAGAAATTCAGATTTTGTTTACTGACCACCAGTGGCGAACCACATTTTCATGGAGCAACCCCACAAAAAACTGATAGGATACAAGTGTGATACACCAAAATGTTCGTACGAATAAGGCCTATTTGCGTCCATACTTAGAAATGCGGCGACTAGTCCAGGTATTCCAGAAATTCAGATTTTGTTTACTGACCACCAGTGGTGAATCACATTTTCATGGAGCAACCCCACAAAAAACTGATAGGATATAAGTGTGATACACCAAAATGTTCGTATGAATAAGGCCTATTTGCGTCCATACTTAGAAATGCGGCGACTAGTCCAGGTATTCCAGAAATTCAGATTTTGTTTACTGACCACCAGTGGTTAATCACATTTTCAAGGAGCAACCCCACAAAAAACTGATAGGATATAAGTGTGATACACCAAAATGTTCGTACGAATAAGGCCTATTTGCGTCCATACTTAGAAATGCGGCGACTAGTCCAGGTATTCCAGAAATTCAGATTTTGTTTACTGACCACCAGTGGCGAATCACATTTTCATGGAGCAACCCCACAAAAAACTGATAGGATATAAGTGTGATACACCAAAATGTTCGTATGAATAAGGCCTATTTGCGTCCATACTTAGAAATGCGGCGAGTAGTCTACGTATTCCAGAAATTCAGATCTTGTTTACTGACCACCAGTGGTGAATCACATTTTCATGGAGCAATCCCACAAAAAACTGATAGGATACAAGTGTGATACACCAAAATGTTCGTATGAATAAGGCCTATTTGCGTCCATACTTAGAAATGCGGCGACTAGTCCAGGTATTCCAGAAATTCAGATTTTGTTTACTGACCACCAGTGGTGAATCACATTTTCATGGAGCAACCCCACAAAAAACTGATAGGATATAAGTGTGATACACCAAAATGTTCGTATGAATCAGGCCTATTTGCGTCCATACTTAGAAATGCGGCGAGTAGTGTATGTATTCCAGAAATTCAGATTTTGTTTACTGACCACCAGTGGTGAATCACATTTTCATGGAGCAACCCCACAAAAAACTGATAGGATACAAGTGTGATACACCAAAATGTTCGTACGAATAAGGCCTATTTGCGTCCATACTTAGAAATGCGGCGACTAGTCCAGGTATTCCAGAAATTCAGATTTTGTTTACTGACCACCAGTGGTGAATCACATTTTCATGGATCAACCCCACAAAAAACTGATAGGATATAAGTGTGATACACCACAATGTTCGTATGAATCAGGCCTATTTGCGTCCATACTTAGAAATGCGGCGAGTAGTCTACGTATTCCAGAAATTCAGATTTTGTTTACTGACCACCAGTGGTGAATCACATTTTCATGGAGCAACCCCACAAAAAACTGATAGGATACAAGTGTGATACACCAAAATGTTCGTACGAATAAGGCCTATTTGCGTCCATACTTAGAAATGCGGCGACTAGTCCAGGTATTCCAGAAATTCAGATTTTGTTTACTGACCACCAGTGGTGAATCACATTTTCATGGAGCAACCCCACAAAAAACTGATAGGATATAAGTGTGATACACCAAAATGTTCGTATGAATAAGGCCTATTTGCGTCCATACTTAGAAATGCGGCGAGTAGTCTACGTATTCCAGAAATTCAGATTTTGTTTACTAACCACCAGTGGCGAATCACATTTTCATGGAGCAACCCCACAAAAAACTGATGGGATATAAGTGTGATACACCAAAATGTTCGTATGAATAAGGCCTATTTGCGTCCATACTTAGAAATGCGGCGACTAGTCCAGGTATTCCAGAAATTCAGATTTTGTTTACTGACCACAAGTGGTGAATCACATTTTCATGGAGCAACCCCACAAAAAACTGATAGGATATAAGTGTGATACACCAAAATGTTCGTATGAATAAGGCCTATTTGCGTCCATACTTAGAAATGCGACGAGTAGTCTACGTATTCCAGAAATTCAGATCTTGTTTACTGACCACCAGTGGTGAATCACATTTTCATGGAGCAACCCCACAAAAAACTGATAGGATATAAGTGTGATACACCAAAATGTTCGTATGAATAAGGCCTATTTGCGTCCATAATTAGAAATGTGGCGAGTAGTCTACGTATTCCAGAAATTCAGATTTTGTTTACTGACCACCAGTGGTGAATCACATTTTCATGGAGCAACCCCACAAAAAACTGATAGGATATAAGTGTGATACACCAAAATGTTCGTATGAATAAGGCCTATTTGCGTCCATACCTAGAAATGCGGCGACTAGTCCAGGTATTCCAGAAATTCAGATTTTGTTTACTGACCACCAGTGGTGAATCACATTTTCATGGAGCAACCCCACAAAAAACTGATAGGATATAAGTGTGATACACCAAAATGTTCGTATGAATAAGGCCTATTTGCGTCCATACTTAGAAATGCGGCGAGTAGTCTACGTATTCCAGAAATTCAGATTTTGTTTACTAACCACCAGTGGCGAATCACATTTTCATGGAGCAACCCCACAAAAAACTGATGGGATATAAGTGTGATACACCAAAATGTTCGTATGAATAAGGCCTATTTGCGTCCATACGTAAAAATGCGGCGACTAGTCCAGGTATTCCAGAAATTCAGATTTTGTTTACTGACCACCAGTGGTGAATCACATTTTCATGGAGCAACCCCACAAAAAACTGATAGGATATAAGTGTGATACACCAAAATGTTCGTATGAATAAGGCCTATTTGCGTCCATACTTAGAAATGCGGCGACTAGTCCAGGTATTCCAGAAATTCAGATTTTGTTTACTGACCACCAGTGGTTAATCACATTTTCAAGGAGCAACCCCACAAAAAACTGATAGGATATAAGTGTGATACACCAAAATGTTCGTATGAATAAGGCCTATTTGCGTCCATACTTAGAAATGCGGCGACTAGTCCAGGTATTCCAGAAATTCAGATTTTGTTTACTGACCACCAGTGGTTAATCACATTTTCAAGGAGCAACCCCACAAAAAACTGATAGGATATAAGTGTGATACACCAAAATGTTCGTACGAATAAGGCCTATTTGCGTCCATACTTAGAAATGCGGCGACTAGTCCAGGTATTCCAGAAATTCAGATTTTGTTTACTGACCACCAGTGGCGAATCACATTTTCATGGAGCAACCCCACAAAAAACTGATAGGATATAAGTGTGATACACCAAAATGTTCGTATGAATAAGGCCTATTTGCGTCCATACTTAGAAATGCGGCGAGTAGTCTACGTATTCCAGAAATTCAGATCTTGTTTACTGACCACCAGTGGTGAATCACATTTTCATGGAGCAATCCCACAAAAAACTGATAGGATACAAGTGTGATACACCAAAATGTTCGTATGAATAAGGCCTATTTGCGTCCATACTTAGAAATGCGGCGACTAGTCCAGGTATTCCAGAAATTCAGATTTTGTTTACTGACCACCAGTGGTGAATCACATTTTCATGGAGCAACCCCACAAAAAACTGATAGGATATAAGTGTGATACACCAAAATGTTCGTATGAATCAGGCCTATTTGCGTCCATACTTAGAAATGCGGCGAGTAGTCTACGTATTCCAGAAATTCAGATTTTGTTTACTGACCACCAGTGGCGAACCACATTTTCATGGAGCAACCCCACAAAAAACTGATAGGATACAAGTGTGATACACCAAAATGTTCGTACGAATAAGGCCTATTTGCGTTCATACTTAGAAATGCGGCGACTAGTCCAGGTATTCCAGAAATTCAGATTTTGTTTACTGACCACCAGTGGTGAATCACATTTTCATGGAGCAACCCCACAAAAAACTGATAGGATATAAGTGTGATACACCAAAATGTTCGTATGAATAAGGCCTATTTGCGTCCATACTTAGAAATGCGGCGACTAGTCCAGGTATTCCAGAAATTCAGATTTTGTTTACTGACCACCAGTGGCGAATCACATTTTCAAGGAGCAACCCCACAAAAAACTGATAGGATATAAGTGTGATACACCAAAATGTTCGTACGAATAAGGCCTATTTGCGTCCATACTTAGAAATGCGGCGACTAGTCCAGGTATTCCAGAAATTCAGATTTTGTTTACTGACCACCAGTGGCGAATCACATTTTCATGGAGCAACCCCACAAAAAACTGATAGGATATAAGTGTGATACACCAAAATGTTCGTATGAATAAGGCCTATTTGCGTCCATACTTAGAAATGCGGCGAGTAGTCTACGTATTCCAGAAATTCAGATCTTGTTTACTGACCACCAGTGGTGAATCACATTTTCATGGAGCAATCCCACAAAAAACTGATAGGATACAAGTGTGATACACCAAAATGTTCGTATGAATAAGGCCTATTTGCGTCCATACTTAGAAATGCGGCGAGTAGTCTACGTATTCCAGAAATTCAGATTTTGTTTACTGACCACCAGTGGCGAACCACATTTTCATGGAGCAACCCCACAAAAAACTGATAGGATATAAGTGTGATACACCAAAATGTTCGTATGAATCAGGCCTATTTGCGTCCATACTTAGAAATGCGGCGAGTAGTCTACGTATTCCAGAAATTCAGATTTTGTTTACTGACCACCAGTGGCGAACCACATTTTCATGGAGCAACCCCACAAAAAACTGATAGGATACAAGTGTGATACACCAAAATGTTCGTACGAATAAGGCCTATTTGCGTCCATACTTAGAAATGCGGCGACTAGTCCAGGTATTCCAGAAATTCAGATTTTGTTTACTGACCACCAGTGGTGAATCACAGTTTCATGGAGCAACCCCACAAAAAACTGATAGGATACAAGTGTGATACACCAAAATGTTCGTACGAATAAGGCCTATTTGCGCCCATACTTAGAAATGCGGCGACTAGTCCAGGTATTCCAGAAATTCAGATTTTGTTTACTGACCACCAGTGGTGAATCACATTTTCATGGAGCAACCCCACAAAAAACTGATAGGATATAAGTGTGATACACCAAAATGTTCGTATGAATCAGGCCTATTTGCGTCCATACTTAGAAATGCGGCGAGTAGTCTACGTATTCCAGAAATTCAGATTTTGTTTACTGACCACCAGTGGCGAACCACATTTTCATGGAGCAACCCCACAAAAAACTGATAGGATACAAGTGTGATACACCAAAATGTTCGTACGAATAAGGCCTATTTGCGTCCATACTTAGAAATGCGGCGACTAGTCCAGGTATTCCAGAAATTCAGATTTTGTTTACTGACCACCAGTGGTGAATCACATTTTCATGGAGCAACCCCACAAAAAACTGATAGGATATAAGTGTGATACACCAAAATGTTCGTATGAATAAGGCCTATTTGCGTCCATACTTAGAAATGCGGCGACTAGTCCAGGTATTCCAGAAATTCAGATTTTGTTTACTGACCACCAGTGGTTAATCACATTTTCAAGGAGCAACCCCACAAAAAACTGATAGGATATAAGTGTGATACACCAAAATGTTCGTACGAATAAGGCCTATTTGCGTCCATACTTAGAAATGCGGCGACTAGTCCAGGTATTCCAGAAATTCAGATTTTGTTTACTGACCACCAGTGGCGAATCACATTTTCATGGAGCAACCCCACAAAAAACTGATAGGATATAAGTGTGATACACCAAAATGTTCGTATGAATAAGGCCTATTTGCGTCCATACTTAGAAATGCGGCGAGTAGTCTACGTATTCCAGAAATTCAGATCTTGTTTACTGACCACCAGTGGTGAATCACATTTTCATGGAGCAATCCCACAAAAAACTGATAGGATACAAGTGTGATACACCAAAATGTTCGTATGAATAAGGCCTATTTGCGTCCATACTTAGAAATGCGGCGACTAGTCCAGGTATTCCAGAAATTCAGATTTTGTTTACTGACCACCAGTGGTGAATCACATTTTCATGGAGCAACCCCACAAAAAACTGATAGGATATAAGTGTGATACACCAAAATGTTCGTATGAATCAGGCCTATTTGCGTCCATACTTAGAAATGCGGCGAGTAGTGTATGTATTCCAGAAATTCAGATTTTGTTTACTGACCACCAGTGGTGAATCACATTTTCATGGAGCAACCCCACAAAAAACTGATAGGATACAAGTGTGATACACCAAAATGTTCGTACGAATAAGGCCTATTTGCGTCCATACTTAGAAATGCGGCGACTAGTCCAGGTATTCCAGAAATTCAGATTTTGTTTACTGACCACCAGTGGTGAATCACATTTTCATGGATCAACCCCACAAAAAACTGATAGGATATAAGTGTGATACACCACAATGTTCGTATGAATCAGGCCTATTTGCGTCCATACTTAGAAATGCGGCGAGTAGTCTACGTATTCCAGAAATTCAGATTTTGTTTACTGACCACCAGTGGTGAATCACATTTTCATGGAGCAACCCCACAAAAAACTGATAGGATACAAGTGTGATACACCAAAATGTTCGTACGAATAAGGCCTATTTGCGTCCATACTTAGAAATGCGGCGACTAGTCCAGGTATTCCAGAAATTCAGATTTTGTTTACTGACCACCAGTGGTGAATCACATTTTCATGGAGCAACCCCACAAAAAACTGATAGGATATAAGTGTGATACACCAAAATGTTCGTATGAATAAGGCCTATTTGCGTCCATACTTAGAAATGCGGCGAGTAGTCTACGTATTCCAGAAATTCAGATTTTGTTTACTAACCACCAGTGGCGAATCACATTTTCATGGAGCAACCCCACAAAAAACTGATGGGATATAAGTGTGATACACCAAAATGTTCGTATGAATAAGGCCTATTTGCGTCCATACTTAGAAATGCGGCGACTAGTCCAGGTATTCCAGAAATTCAGATTTTGTTTACTGACCACAAGTGGTGAATCACATTTTCATGGAGCAACCCCACAAAAAACTGATAGGATATAAGTGTGATACACCAAAATGTTCGTATGAATAAGGCCTATTTGCGTCCATACTTAGAAATGCGACGAGTAGTCTACGTATTCCAGAAATTCAGATCTTGTTTACTGACCACCAGTGGTGAATCACATTTTCATGGAGCAACCCCACAAAAAACTGATAGGATATAAGTGTGATACACCAAAATGTTCGTATGAATAAGGCCTATTTGCGTCCATAATTAGAAATGTGGCGAGTAGTCTACGTATTCCAGAAATTCAGATTTTGTTTACTGACCACCAGTGGTGAATCACATTTTCATGGAGCAACCCCACAAAAAACTGATAGGATATAAGTGTGATACACCAAAATGTTCGTATGAATAAGGCCTATTTGCGTCCATACCTAGAAATGCGGCGACTAGTCCAGGTATTCCAGAAATTCAGATTTTGTTTACTGACCACCAGTGGTGAATCACATTTTCATGGAGCAACCCCACAAAAAACTGATAGGATATAAGTGTGATACACCAAAATGTTCGTATGAATAAGGCCTATTTGCGTCCATACTTAGAAATGCGGCGAGTAGTCTACGTATTCCAGAAATTCAGATTTTGTTTACTAACCACCAGTGGCGAATCACATTTTCATGGAGCAACCCCACAAAAAACTGATGGGATATAAGTGTGATACACCAAAATGTTCGTATGAATAAGGCCTATTTGCGTCCATACGTAAAAATGCGGCGACTAGTCCAGGTATTCCAGAAATTCAGATTTTGTTTACTGACCACCAGTGGTGAATCACATTTTCATGGAGCAACCCCACAAAAAACTGATAGGATATAAGTGTGATACACCAAAATGTTCGTATGAATAAGGCCTATTTGCGTCCATACTTAGAAATGCGGCGACTAGTCCAGGTATTCCAGAAATTCAGATTTTGTTTACTGACCACCAGTGGTTAATCACATTTTCAAGGAGCAACCCCACAAAAAACTGATAGGATATAAGTGTGATACACCAAAATGTTCGTATGAATAAGGCCTATTTGCGTCCATACTTAGAAATGCGGCGACTAGTCCAGGTATTCCAGAAATTCAGATTTTGTTTACTGACCACCAGTGGTTAATCACATTTTCAAGGAGCAACCCCACAAAAAACTGATAGGATATAAGTGTGATACACCAAAATGTTCGTACGAATAAGGCCTATTTGCGTCCATACTTAGAAATGCGGCGACTAGTCCAGGTATTCCAGAAATTCAGATTTTGTTTACTGACCACCAGTGGCGAATCACATTTTCATGGAGCAACCCCACAAAAAACTGATAGGATATAAGTGTGATACACCAAAATGTTCGTATGAATAAGGCCTATTTGCGTCCATACTTAGAAATGCGGCGAGTAGTCTACGTATTCCAGAAATTCAGATCTTGTTTACTGACCACCAGTGGTGAATCACATTTTCATGGAGCAATCCCACAAAAAACTGATAGGATACAAGTGTGATACACCAAAATGTTCGTATGAATAAGGCCTATTTGCGTCCATACTTAGAAATGCGGCGACTAGTCCAGGTATTCCAGAAATTCAGATTTTGTTTACTGACCACCAGTGGTGAATCACATTTTCATGGAGCAACCCCACAAAAAACTGATAGGATATAAGTGTGATACACCAAAATGTTCGTATGAATCAGGCCTATTTGCGTCCATACTTAGAAATGCGGCGAGTAGTCTACGTATTCCAGAAATTCAGATTTTGTTTACTGACCACCAGTGGCGAACCACATTTTCATGGAGCAACCCCACAAAAAACTGATAGGATACAAGTGTGATACACCAAAATGTTCGTACGAATAAGGCCTATTTGCGTTCATACTTAGAAATGCGGCGACTAGTCCAGGTATTCCAGAAATTCAGATTTTGTTTACTGACCACCAGTGGTGAATCACATTTTCATGGAGCAACCCCACAAAAAACTGATAGGATATAAGTGTGATACACCAAAATGTTCGTATGAATAAGGCCTATTTGCGTCCATACTTAGAAATGCGGCGACTAGTCCAGGTATTCCAGAAATTCAGATTTTGTTTACTGACCACCAGTGGCGAATCACATTTTCAAGGAGCAACCCCACAAAAAACTGATAGGATATAAGTGTGATACACCAAAATGTTCGTACGAATAAGGCCTATTTGCGTCCATACTTAGAAATGCGGCGACTAGTCCAGGTATTCCAGAAATTCAGATTTTGTTTACTGACCACCAGTGGCGAATCACATTTTCATGGAGCAACCCCACAAAAAACTGATAGGATATAAGTGTGATACACCAAAATGTTCGTATGAATAAGGCCTATTTGCGTCCATACTTAGAAATGCGGCGAGTAGTCTACGTATTCCAGAAATTCAGATCTTGTTTACTGACCACCAGTGGTGAATCACATTTTCATGGAGCAATCCCACAAAAAACTGATAGGATACAAGTGTGATACACCAAAATGTTCGTATGAATAAGGCCTATTTGCGTCCATACTTAGAAATGCGGCGACTAGTCCAGGTATTCCAGAAATTCAGATTTTGTTTACTGACCACCAGTGGTGAATCACATTTTCATGGAGCAACCCCACAAAAAACTGATAGGATATAAGTGTGATACACCAAAATGTTCGTATGAATCAGGCCTATTTGCGTCCATACTTAGAAATGCGGCGAGTAGTGTATGTATTCCAGAAATTCAGATTTTGTTTACTGACCACCAGTGGTGAATCACATTTTCATGGAGCAACCCCACAAAAAACTGATAGGATACAAGTGTGATACACCAAAATGTTCGTACGAATAAGGCCTATTTGCGTCCATACTTAGAAATGCGGCGACTAGTCCAGGTATTCCAGAAATTCAGATTTTGTTTACTGACCACCAGTGGTGAATCACATTTTCATGGATCAACCCCACAAAAAACTGATAGGATATAAGTGTGATACACCACAATGTTCGTATGAATCAGGCCTATTTGCGTCCATACTTAGAAATGCGGCGAGTAGTCTACGTATTCCAGAAATTCAGATTTTGTTTACTGACCACCAGTGGTGAATCACATTTTCATGGAGCAACCCCACAAAAAACTGATAGGATACAAGTGTGATACACCAAAATGTTCGTACGAATAAGGCCTATTTGCGTCCATACTTAGAAATGCGGCGACTAGTCCAGGTATTCCAGAAATTCAGATTTTGTTTACTGACCACCAGTGGTGAATCACATTTTCATGGAGCAACCCCACAAAAAACTGATAGGATATAAGTGTGATACACCAAAATGTTCGTATGAATAAGGCCTATTTGCGTCCATACTTAGAAATGCGGCGAGTAGTCTACGTATTCCAGAAATTCAGATTTTGTTTACTAACCACCAGTGGCGAATCACATTTTCATGGAGCAACCCCACAAAAAACTGATGGGATATAAGTGTGATACACCAAAATGTTCGTATGAATAAGGCCTATTTGCGTCCATACTTAGAAATGCGGCGACTAGTCCAGGTATTCCAGAAATTCAGATTTTGTTTACTGACCACAAGTGGTGAATCACATTTTCATGGAGCAACCCCACAAAAAACTGATAGGATATAAGTGTGATACACCAAAATGTTCGTATGAATAAGGCCTATTTGCGTCCATACTTAGAAATGCGACGAGTAGTCTACGTATTCCAGAAATTCAGATCTTGTTTACTGACCACCAGTGGTGAATCACATTTTCATGGAGCAACCCCACAAAAAACTGATAGGATATAAGTGTGATACACCAAAATGTTCGTATGAATAAGGCCTATTTGCGTCCATAATTAGAAATGTGGCGAGTAGTCTACGTATTCCAGAAATTCAGATTTTGTTTACTGACCACCAGTGGTGAATCACATTTTCATGGAGCAACCCCACAAAAAACTGATAGGATATAAGTGTGATACACCAAAATGTTCGTATGAATAAGGCCTATTTGCGTCCATACCTAGAAATGCGGCGACTAGTCCAGGTATTCCAGAAATTCAGATTTTGTTTACTGACCACCAGTGGTGAATCACATTTTCATGGAGCAACCCCACAAAAAACTGATAGGATATAAGTGTGATACACCAAAATGTTCGTATGAATAAGGCCTATTTGCGTCCATACTTAGAAATGCGGCGAGTAGTCTACGTATTCCAGAAATTCAGATTTTGTTTACTAACCACCAGTGGCGAATCACATTTTCATGGAGCAACCCCACAAAAAACTGATGGGATATAAGTGTGATACACCAAAATGTTCGTATGAATAAGGCCTATTTGCGTCCATACGTAAAAATGCGGCGACTAGTCCAGGTATTCCAGAAATTCAGATTTTGTTTACTGACCACCAGTGGTGAATCACATTTTCATGGAGCAACCCCACAAAAAACTGATAGGATATAAGTGTGATACACCAAAATGTTCGTATGAATAAGGCCTATTTGCGTCCATACTTAGAAATGCGACGAGTAGTCTACGTATTCCAGAAATTCAGATCTTGTTTACTGACCACCAGTGGTGAATCACATTTTCATGGAGCAACCCCACAAAAAACTGATAGGATATAAGTGTGATACACCAAAATGTTCGTATGAATAAGGCCTATTTGCGTCCATACTTAGAAATGCGGCGACTAGTCCAGGTATTCCAGAAATTCAGATTTTGTTTACTGACCACCAGTGGTGAATCACATTTTCATGGAGCAATCCCACAAAAAACTGATAGGATACAAGTGTGATACACCAAAATGTTCGTACAAATAAGGCCTATTTGCGTCCATACTTAGAAATGCGGCGACTAGCCCAGGTATTCCAGAAATTCAGGTTTTGTTTACTGACCACCAGTGGTGAATCACATTTTCATGGAGCAACCCCACAAAAAACTGATAGGATATAAGTAGTGGGAGATTGGGAACTCAATTGTGTTTAATTGCTTTTCGATGAGAACACAATTGTGTTTAATTGCTTTTCGATGAGAAGTCAATTGTGTTTAATTGCTTTTCGATGGGAACACAATTGTGTTAATTGCTTTTTGAATCATTTTCTACTATGGGATTTAAATTCTGTTAATTGCTTATTACATATTGTGTGCCCATAGTGTAAAATGGTTGGTGCCTAAAAATCGGTTATGTCTTCCCATAGTGTAAATAGGTGGTAATTAAAAAATCGATTATGTGTTCCAGTAGTGTGAAATGATTGGTGAAAAATCAATTGTGTGGTGGTGGAGGATCGTTTTGAATTCTAGAGTTTGTTTTGTGGGTTGTAAATGTAGTAGTGTGAAATGATGTGAGCCACTTAAGAAAAAATTGTCCGTTGTGTGTTTTGATTTAAGGAAAAAAATAAAAAATGTAATATTAAAATAAAAAATCAATTGTGTGGTGGTGGTGGAGGATCGTTTTGAATTCTACAGTATGTTTTGTTTGTTTCTGCCTCTTCTAAATATTCTATATTATTTTGTTTTGGATTTTTGGGGTTGTAAAATCTCGTATTGTGAAATGATGTGAGCCACTTAAGAAACAATTGTCCGTTGTGTGTTTTGATTTAAGGAAAAAATAAAAAAATGTAATATTAAAAATGCAGATATAGGTCAGGCAAGTGTTTTGTTTAATTCTGCCTCTTACTTGTCCGTTATGTGTTTTGATTTAAGGAAAAAATAAAAAAATGTATACTAAAAATAAATTTCATATATTTGATTTTATTAGAATTTTAATTTATATAATAATTCATAAATAAAAACATCATTAAATCTTTGTTCATAAATTAAAATTACTAAAAATTTACATGTTTATAGTACATATTTATAAGATCGTAAACACTATTTTTTTTTAAATTTATAGATGACGCAATTACAAGTATCAGGCCCTTCAGTACACCCATCATCAGACCATGGACAACCTTCAAAATGCTCTCCATGTGCTGAAAAAACAATCTCTTTATTCTCATATGAATCGAGATAAGCAGCATTCTGTAAAAGAAAGTTTAAATCTTCTAGAGACATAAACTCCTTATATTCATTAAGGAATTCTATAATATTTTCTCGCATTGACATCTTAATCGTCTGAGTATTTCTTTATTTCTGAATCCATTAGTTTTAAATACAGCAACAATAAATTGTTGTTTTCATAATACTGTGAAATAGAGAGTCAGCACTCAATCTGTCCATATAAGTTATTTGCATCTAAATAAGTGCTTTTTTCGTATTGGTCCGTTGAATTTATTCTACTCTCTGGGGTGGGGAATTCTAAAAAAGTTAATTTAAAATTTAATTCATCTTAAGGTTTCATTCTAAAAACAAAAGTCGTCGAAGAAGAAACCACCACCATGAGCGCTGTATCAAAATCATTGTTAAACAAATTTGATGACCTCAACAACAAGCCTATTCTCCATACAAAAGATATGGAGGATCTTAAATTATATAATATTTTGAAAGCTATTAAAATGCAAACAAAATATGGAGAAAGTATCCAGATTGAGGTGGAAAACTATGTCATCTTTCTGCCAAAAAGATTTAATGCTATAACAGAGGAAGAGGTAAAGGAGTTTTCATCGGGCAAATACTGCATCAAAAAAGTACCTGCAGTAGGTGACCAACCCTTCCGATTAGTGTTGGAGGTTTTTGATCTTAATGAATTTATTATTCCCAAAATTGGGGAATATCCACAATGGAATTGAAATTGTTAAAATGTATAAACTATTGCATTAAATAAATCGAAAAAATAAATAAAATATATTAAAATATAAATAATAATTGTTTTTATTTATCATTAATTTCATACAAAAATTTTAGGCATAAGTGACCACAATTAAATGAATTATATTTTTGATGTTGTCTATAATTGTACTCTATATTAGAGCCTAAATATATAACTAATTCGAGAGGTGGCTGCAAATTTCCAAAACTATCGAAATATTCCTTATGATCTTTATTTTTGTAGTATGCTACCCAATGCGTGCCGTCTCCTATTGAAGAGTCTAGGTTGATAATGCCACATTCTATTCGTCGAGGGTGTTTGGGGAGTGAATCTCTCATAAAAATCCCTCTAAAGTTGGGAATATATGCGCTGAACTTAACTAAATCGATGTCAGTAAGTGGTCTCTTGGGGAGCATCTTTAATAGTTTTTTGACATTTTATCGAATACAAGACCATACCCCTTCTTATATGGTTTAAGGTAAAGACCTTTTCCCATTGCTATTGCCTCCATACTCTTATTGTGTCTAGAAGCCTCTTCGAGTTGTTTCTTAGCATCTTTTGCAGCATTAATAGCTTTAACAATAGCTGCTCCACCAGATGATAGACCACCTAAGGCTCCTAGAGCAGTTAGTATTGGTACTAGCGGTAAGAAACCTCCTATTTTGGGTACACTGATAATGCGAGGTATAACAACTTTTGATTTTTTTTGGTCCGTTGAATTTATTCTACTCTCTGGGGTGGGGAATTCTAAAAAAGTTAATTTAAAATTTAATTCATCTTAAGGTTTCATTCTAAAAACAAAAGTCGTCGAAGAAGAAACCACCACCATGAGCGCTGTATCAAAATCATTGTTAAACAAATTTGATGACCTCAACAACAAGCCTATTCTCCATACAAAAGATATGGAGGATCTTAAATTATATAATATTTTGAAAGCTATTAAAATGCAAACAAAATATGGAGAAAGTATCCAGATTGAGGTGGAAAACTATGTCATCTTTCTGCCAAAAAGATTTAATGCTATAACAGAGGAAGAGGTAAAGGAGTTTTCATCGGGCAAATACTGCATCAAAAAAGTACCTGCAGTAGGTGACCAACCCTTCCGATTAGTGTTGGAGGTTTTTGATCTTAATGAATTTATTATTCCCAAAATTGGGGAATATCCACAATGGAATTGAAATTGTTAAAATGTATAAACTATTGCATTAAATAAATCGAAAAAATAAATAAAATATATTAAAATATAAATAATAATTGTTTTTATTTATCATTAATTTCATACAAAAATTTTAGGCATAAGTGACCACAATTAAATGAATTATATTTTTGATGTTGTCTATAATTGTACTCTATATTAGAGCCTAAATATAAAAGTCAATGGTGTGGGGCATAGTGTGAAATGATGTGAGCCACTTAAGAAAGAATTGTCCGTTATGTGTTTTGATTTAAGGGATTTTTAAGTTTTTTTTTTATTTAAGGGTCATAAATAATACTATATGTGTGGCAGATGTGTTGTTCAGAGAATCGTTTTGAAGTTTAGTTTTGCCTCTTGTAATTATTCTATATTATTTTGTTTTGTATTGTATGGTCAAAAATCAATTGTGTGGGGCATAGTGTGAAATGATTTGAGCCACTTAAGAAAGAATTGTCCGTTATGTGTTTTGATTTAAGGGATTTTTAAATTTTTTTTTTTTTATTTAAGGGTCATAAATAATACTATATGTGTGGCATATGTGTTGTTCAGAGGATCGTTTTGAAGTTTAGTTTTGCCTCTTGTAATTATTCTATATTATTTTGTTTTGTATTGTATGGTCAAAAATCAATTGTGTGGGGCATAGTGTGAAATGATTTGAGCCACTTAAGAAAGAATTGTCCGTTATGTGTTTTGATTTAAGGGATTTTTAAGTTTTTTTTTTTTTTATTTAAGGGTCATAAATAATACTATATGTGTGGCATATGTGTTGTTCAGAGGATCGTTTTAAATACTACAAATGTTATATTTTTTAAAAATGTAGATATAGGTCATGCAAGTGTTTTGTTTAGTTTTGCCTCTTGTAATTATTCTATATTTATTTTGTTTTGGATTGACCTTTTGACAACCGAACTTGAATCGCTGCAGATTTTCTAACGAAACTTTTTGATTAACTGATCATACTTTTGGTTTCATTTAGAAAATTAAGTTCAGTATCTTATACTACATCGTATAGAGTACTACTAAAATTTTTAGCAAGTCGTTGTGAAAAATAATTTAAATACTTAAATATTTTAAATTTCTTATAAAACTCAATTCTAAAAAAATATAAAAAATTTAAAAAATTCAACTGTGAAAAAGCTTCTAAATAAATTTAAAATTTATTAAAAAAATCAACTGTAAAAAAGACTCTCAATAAATTTTTAATTTATTACAAAAAGATTAAATAAAATTAAAAAAAGAAATATAAAAGTATTTAATTAATAAAAAAATTTATTTAAATTCTAAAAATAAATAAGTCAAAATGTTCTCCTGTTTAATATGCCAAACTGCTTTCAACAGCAAACGTAATATGCTTCAACATAAGAAGAAACATTGTGTTGAATGTGGAAAGTTTTTCCTTAACCGTTCCTCGATGAAGGAGCATGAAACGACTCATGCAACCTCTTCAATGAAATTTTGTGTTCCTTGCAATGTAGCGGTTGCCAGCATAAACTATGCACAACACATACGTACACTTCAACATCGCAATACTTGTGGGATAAGGACAATTAACCCTCGACTCACTGTAAGAAGCAGTGATTATAATGAAAGGTTAGCAGTTTATGTGTTAGAAAATGAGAAGGAAGAAATTATTATGCCGGAGGAATTTTTTAAAAAAGAGGAAGTAATTTTGATTGAATTGCTTAAGGATTGCCAAGTCAAACACATAACATACAAGTTTAATATGGAGCTTGTATGTGATTATGTGAAAATAACTGAGCATGAAGTGTTGGGAGCTACAATAGCTCACATAACAAAAATGATAATGGTCACTCTAAGCGATGACTTGAAAGACACCTATAATATGCAAACTAATGAAATCCGGAACAAAATGTCTGAGTTCCAAGAAAGAGATAGTGGGTGGTCTCTTATAAATATAAAATGTTTAAATATTAATGTGAATGAAGCAAACATTATAAGAGGATCACAATATATTACACTTCCAAAGGAATTAAGAATGAAAAAAGCATTTACGAATATCCATAATGAAGATGTTTATTGTTTCAAATGGAGTCTTATTGCTGCATTGTATTGTGCAAGAGGATTGTCTCATGATGAAGAAACACAATGTTCATCATACAATATAAACTGTAGTATAGCCGAACACAAAATAATAGTGAACAACATCGAATTAAATTTTCTCAACCTCACGTTTCCACTACCTCTAAAGAACTTGAGAGATTTTGAAAGACAAAATGAAGATATCAGTGTCAACGTCTTTGGATACGAAGAGAAAAGGATAGTCGGACCCTATTATCTCACAAAGGAGGAGAAGCGATATCACGTAAATCTTCTTCTTCTCATAGAGGAAGATAGATCACATTATGTGCTAATAAAAGATATTTCAAGGTTAGTAGCAAAAATTTAAAAATTTATTTTTTTAATATTGATTAAAATGTATCTCGATTTTTTTTTTTTTTTTTTTAATGTTTGTTATTTACTCTTTTTATTTATTTACAGATTTATTCGTAGCAGTTTGACAGGACATCACGGAAAAATATTTATATGTAATGCATGCCTCACTTACAAAGAAAGTGAGGCATGCATATTAGAACATAAACAAAATTGCAATAAAATTTGCACAAGAATGCCAGATGAAAGTGATGCTACCATAAAGTATTCGAATGTTCATAAGGAACTGGATTTGCCATTCACGGTGTATGCTGATTTTGAATCGGTATTAAGTAGTATAAATGAAGAGGTTAGTGTTAAAACTAGGAAAATACAACAGCACATTCCATGTGCATTTAGTTATTTTATAAAATGTAGCTTTAACGAAAATTTAGATAAGTTTAAAATTTATGTTGGTGAAGATGCACCCACAGTTTTTGTCAAAGATTTAGTTGAAGATTTAAAAAACATTTATAAGAATTATATTTATAAAGAAGTTGAAATTAATATGACGGCAGAAGATATCAATTTTCATAATTCTTCTAATATGTGTCATATTTGTGAAGAGGAGATTTATTTCTCAAAAGTGAAAGACCACTGTCATTTCACTGGCAAATATAGAGGAGCTGCACACAATGATTGTAATTTAAAATATAGGAAACCCAAGTTTATTCCAGTATTTTTCCACAATTTTTCATCATATGATTGTCATATGTTCTTTAAATATCTTAATAATATTCCAAATAGTGATATAAATGTTCTTCCTCTCAACAAGGAATTATACATAGCTTTGTCTGTGCATCTACCATTTCTTGAAAATTCTACTAAAGAAAAATTCGAAATAAGATTTCTTGATTCATTCAGATTTATGGCTTCCAGTTTGGATTCCCTAGCAAAAAATTTACATGTTGAGGATTTATATATTGTCCGCAAAAATTTCGCTGATGAAAATCATTTTAATTTAATAAGAAGAAAGGGTGTTTTTCCATACTCTTATATAGATTCATTTGATAGATTCAATGAGACTGAACTCCCCAGTCGAGATAAATTTTTTAATATTTTAAATGATGCCGAATGTTCCGAAGAAGATTATGAACACGCGAAAAATGTTTGGAATGAGTTTAGATGTGAGAACCTGTTGGATTATGTAAAATTATATTTGAAAACAGATGTGCTGTTGTTGGCAGACATATTTGAAAACTTTAGGAAAATTTGTAAATCTATATATAAATTAGATCCAGCTCATTATTATACAGCCCCCGGTCTTTCATGGGACGCCATGCTTAAAACGACAAAGAAAGAATTAGAATTATTCACAGATAAAGATATGTATCTTTTTATACAAAAAGGAATAAGGGGGGGTCTCGTACAATGTTCCCAGAGACATACCAAAGCCAATAATAAGTATATAGATGATTATGATAGTAGTAAACCATCTGAATATTTAGCTTATTTAGATGCAAATAACTTATATGGATGGGCAATGTCTCAGTATCTTCCAACTGGAGAATTTGAGTGGCTTGACGAGAAATCCTTAAACGAATTTGATCCAAATAAAATATCCGATACTTCTCCTATCGGCTACATTTTAGAGGTTGATTTAACATATCCTCACTCTCTTCATAAACTTCATAATGATCTGCCTTTTGCTCCGGAAAGCAAAGTAGTTGGAGAGTCCAAATATAAAAAACTTATTGCAGACTTGACTAATAAAAGTAATTATCAGATTCATTATCGAAACCTTAAGCAATGTCTTGCAAATGGTTTAATTTGTACAAAATACCATAGGGGGGTAAAATTTAATCAGTCTCCATGGCTTCAGAAATATATAAACTTAAATACAGACCATAGAGCAAAAGCACGAAATACATTTGAAAAGGATTTTTTCAAACTTCTGAATAACGCTGTCTATGGGAAAACCATGGAAAATGTTGAGAAGAGGGTAGATGTTAAAATCGCAAAAAACTGGGAGAGTGAAAATAGAAATCGTCGAGGGGTAAGATATTTTGTTTCTCGCCCAAATTTCAAAAGCATTGCCAAGTTTTGCGATGACTTGTTTGCAGTTCAGATGGGGAGAGTTAATGTATTATATGACAAACCCATATACATAGGTTTTGCCGTGCTTGAACTATCTAAATTGAAAATGTATGATTTCCATTATAGGATAATGAAGGCAAAATATGGGGAAAATATTATCCTCAATTATATGGACACAGATTCATTTATTTATTCAATCAAAACGGAAGATTTTTACAATGATATACTTAATGATTTTTTGTCTGAATTTGATACCTCAGATTATCGCGTTGATAATCCTTATGGTATACCATTATTGAATAAAAAAGTTTTGGGTAAAATGAAGGATGAGAATAATGGTATAATTATGACTGAATTTGTCGGTCTCAGATCGAAAATGTATTCCATTAAAACTATTGACAATAAAGAAATTAAAAAATCAAAGGGGGTTAAAAAGTCAGCTTTAAACAAATATTGCATGTTTGATTATAAAACTGCTTTATTTGAACGTAAAATTTTTTCCGATAATATGTGTTTGTTTTTATCAAAATTACATAAAGTTTTCACAATAAATGTCTATAAAATTGTTTTAAGTTATCAAGACGAAAAACGAATAATTATGAGCAATCAGGTTAACACAGTTGCTAGGGGTCATTGTGAATATGATGAGGATAATAAAACCCCCGATAATAACTGTCTAAAATGTCTAAATCATAATTTTAGTTTTGATGACGATGGTGATAATACTATTATGCAAGTAAATATTGATTTACTACAATTCCAGAATGATTCTAACGATCTAATATTTGATAGTATCGATTATTAGGAAATAAAACACTTTTTCTTAATATATTTAATTTTAATAATTACGATTTTATTTAATTTATTTTTTATATTTAGTTAATTTTCGATAATAATATGTATTAAATATAAATAAAGATTTTTGAAAACAATAAAAATTTCTTTTTTTTATTCAAATGGTAAATTGGGGTTCACTTCTTTTGAAGTTTAAAAAATTTTTGAAGTAAAAGAGCATTTTTCAGAGCACAAGTTCCATGATTGTGAGAACTACAACGGATGCAATCGGGATATTTTTCATCGAGTTGTTTCAAATTACAGCAATTGATATTTTCTATATTGAATACATTTTTCTGCAACATATCCTCCAGCCATTTTTTCTTTTCCAAACCCTTTACAAAAATGCACGAATTAATTGTATTTACTTTGAGAAATTTACAAACAGACTTGAATGATACAGATCCATCTTCCCACTGTAGATGATGATGGTTTTTTGTTAACCAATTGACTTGTCTTTGGTTCGCTGCTGACAAATGAATGTAATCGAAGGGTGGTTTTACGATGAAATTTATATACTCCTTAGCGTCGAACACCAATGCAATTTCCTTTACAATAAAACTATTTGAATCTCCTCTAAAGCCTTGAAGATCAATAAAAACCATTTTTGACATTTCTATTGCTTAAACAATTTTATGAACCTGCCCTGTCAGAGGAGTATATTCAATTAAACGATCATGAATAAGGATGCAGTAAGCTGATGAGTTTGGTGGAATATTAGTGCCTGTCTCAAACTCAATTTTTATATCTATCGGACCCCCTGCGACCGACTCGTTTTGGTGGCTTACATCGATAACGGTAATAGGAGCTTTATTTTTGAATTCTTGGCAAGTGAGTAGAGGTTGAGGTTCTCTCATATAGTAGCTTTGCTGAAATCTGACATACATATCATATAGGATGGCAAAGCGTTCTTGATCGAATTTAATATTAAGATCATCATAAGGATATGAATCCGAGTTTAAGTGGACTTTGAGGTTGGTTAAATCACAATTAACGAATTTATTGTCATGCAGAAAGGCTATCAAGACAAAACGGGGTCGTTCTCTATTTGAAGACAATTTAACATTCCAAATGTGATTAGTTCCTGTTGTTAACTGTGGATTATAATGGCAGTCCCAACTGCGGAATGCTATTGGTAAATTTACTCCCTTTTGTATGATTTTAATCATATTTATTTTACTCGAGTCGGAAAGATGTACATGTTGTATCCTCCATGAAATATTCTTAATAGTAATTTTTGGTTTTTCAGTAGATGCAGTTGAGTATACCAGCTGATCATCACTTTTGCTTTGTAGTAGAATCAATTCATGTTTACAATTTAAAATAATTTTATTAAAGTCTTCAGCAAATCCCAATAATACTTTTAATGGTACGTAAAAGTTAAAGTGTCCATTTAGCACATTTAGATCATCTACTTTATTCCAACCAGCATTTTCCATGATAGCACCGTCCATTGCCATCAATGAAACATAATTTTTGATAGTGCTTGAAACACCTAGGTGTCTAGTACGGTCAATTTCAACACCATTGAGCTCATAACGAATTTCGTCAAATAGATGAGCAACAAAATTGTTTTTCAATCTGAAATTAGTAGAAGATGGTACTAATTTTTTACTATCGCTATCTTCAACGGAACCTTCAATGTAAATAAAACTTTCACTTGGCAAAACATATAAATCCTGATTTTGTATTGAGATTCTTATTTCATCGTTATTGTTAAATGATTGCAAGTACGGAGTGTATGTGTGATAATCTTTTTTTATAATATTATCATCCGATAAGGGTACACCCAAAACATTAATTAAGGAACTCATTGTTGATGACGTTGTTGTTGTTTTTTTAATTGGAAATTCAATGATTTGAGAAAATTTATATTTGATTCAGTCAATTTGCTGGCTAAATGTGACGATAACAATGACGATGGTGTTGGCTTCGGTGTAACTGGTGGCAATATGTATTTTGGTGGTAATGATGTGGTATATGGAATGTTATTTGTTACAATTTCTTTGCTGTAAATTATCATTATTTTCTGGGCCTTAAATGTAATCGAATAGTTATTACTTCTCCTCGAAAATTAATAAAATCGCCGTGTTGATCAACTATCCGTAGTGTTAGTGAACTTACTTCTTTAGAGTTCACTGGCAAATAAATGAGATTTCTAGGTATTTCATCCATTTTATAGCCAGGTGGAACATTTATTGCAAACTCATGTAAGGTATGTGCATGAGAATTGTTTATATAAGTATTTACTACAATATTACATTCTATTCGCAAGAGATTGACCTTAAAAATATTTACTGGTAGATCTGAAAAATTATTTACAGAGGGAGAGAGGACTTTTTTATTGAAGCCAAACAATTGCCCTATCGAATTGTTCTTGTTAAAGTATATCGAATCTTCCGTACTATATACTTTGACTTGCATTGTATTATTATTAGCTTCTATAAAAATTTTCTTCTCCCCCAATTCATCTCTCTCATATTCCTCCTTTATAAAATCGACAATATCGTTCAGCTCATACGATCCAATAGGTATTGTAATAATTTTATTACCGATGTGAAATAAATTATTGTTTGTGTCCACATTTGGTATGCTGTTGTAGGAGTGGAAATCTATGAGAGCACACTCATAATCATCATTTAAATTTATTGGAGGAAAATAGTTTGCTGATAAATTTGAGGAATTTCCGCTCAATGTTAGTGTTATTGACATTTTGCTTTCCGATTGATTAATGTAGTAAACAAAACAAAAACGTTGGGTTTTAAAAGGATGTATATTTTTTTTTATTTTTACTTTTTTGTTATTAAATATACTACACGGATATGCATATATATATATTTCTTATTGATAAATTTTAACATTCACTTCTTTTTGGAAGATTCCCAATTCTTAATTTTATTATCATCTTTCTTCTGATTACAATTATTTTCATTGTGATCATTACTACCACAATAATTACAATACTTTAGTTTTTCATATCTAATCTCAGAACTCTTAAAAATTTTATCCATTTTTCTACCCCTCTGCTAATATATGAAAATTTTTAATGTGTTATCAAGTGGAAGGTTTTCATTCAATTAATATAGTTGACAACACATTTAGTCCTTTTATACTTAACTCTATAGTCTTAAAAGTAATCATACATATTATAATATTTCGTTTTTATTAATCCAAGAATTGTGATGATTTGAGAAACCCAACCATTTCACGAATACTTTATTATCCTTAGTTTTAAGCACTTTTTCAACAAGATATGTATCGGGAAATCGAGTCTTTGAGAGTTCCTCATCATAGAATCCACCTTCAATTTTCTTTCCCTGGTAATCCTCCAAAATATATGTTGCGGGGTATGTATTGTTTATAAATTTGATTTTAAAAATTTCTGTTGTCCAGTTCGGCGTGTACCCCTTTTCAAAAATATGTTTATATTTACTGATGCGTACGTAATCTCCAACATGAAATTTTGAGATTTTGTATATTTTCAGATGATTATATACTGTATTTAGCAATATTTTCTCATTTGCAGAATTAACGTTTATGGGCGCCATTTTAATCGTACGATGAACTTTTCGATTGTAATCATCAATTAAATTTTTATATAAATCAATCCAGTGATATGATCCGTTGTAGCTAAATTCCTTCCACATCATACCTTTAAGAGTTCTATTGAAGCGTTCAACAATAGATGCCTTCATTACACTATACGTTGAGTAGTGATTAATATTATGCTTTTTCATCAATTTAGCAAAGATTTTATTAAAGAATTCCTTGCCGTCATCAGTATGTAAGTTTTTCGGTATACGACCTAGGCCGAAAATATTTTCCATTGATTTGCAAACATCAGATGCACTTTTAGATTTAAGAGGTGCGGCCCAAGCAAATTTTGAGAATGTGTCAATTACTGTCAACAGATATCGATATTCCTTGTTATCCGATGAATAATTTCCCATTTCAACCAGATCAGCTTGCCATAAGTCATCTATACCTTTCATTATAACTCTTCGACGTTTAAAATTTTTTCGAGCTTGTTTATGCAACTCTTTCACCAAAATTCTCTTCTTATTCATTATCGATATTATATATTAAACAGTTTATTATTGTATCATTCGTCTTTATACCATTGCTTAAATATTTTATTTTATTTAGACACCGCAACAAACACCTCTTCCTCTGACACGAATTTTAGTACTAAAGTTTTCAAATAGTTAATTTGTTGACGCAACAGCTCAAGTTTTTCGTCCATGTACGATTTTAGTCTTTGATTCATATTGGAAATTTTCTCATACCTATCATCATCTTTGTTATATATATTCAAAAGTACGTCTGTTTGAAATTGGTTGATTTGTGAGAGAAGAAAATCTTTTGTGACGGCGTCGTTTTCTTCCATAGGGCTCGCAACATTTTTAATCCTTTTGTTTTGTAGATTAAGGTTTTTATCACTATCCAAAACGAGATTAAACATTTTCGACTCATTCTTCCTTATTATATTATTATCATAGTTTAGCTTAGAATTGTAATAGTGTCCGAACTTGTCGACAGACATTCTCAGTATATTAACTGAACTCATAAAATTTGATATTTTATACTATTATACCAGCTTCCTGCAATTCTTCGATAATCGAAACTATTTCATTATTATGATTATTATGACCAGCAGCTTGAGAGGCGATTAATAGTCTGAGGCGATCAACTAACTCATTCGGATCATCCCAATAAATATAATTAGGTTTACTAGAATTCAATTTCATAAGACCGCTCCCTGTTTTATCAATTTTAAATAATTTGCTGATAATATTTTGATACTTGTAGACCCTTGTACCCTTTATTTGGCCATCAGAATTATAATCTCTTTTGTGAGCATTTGTATCCATTAAAATCTTTTTGTAAATATCTAATTCTGTTTTATCATAGTTTTTTGGTATTCTATGAAACATTAGCTGAAGCAGACCAGGCGTTAGTAACCAATTTTGATTTCCTATCATAATTTTATCCTCATTCAACTTAATGTAGCTGTTGCCAAATTTCCACTCACCATTCGAGTCTTTGTGAGGACCATAAAGCGTATCTAGTTCATTTTTTTGACCTAAAAGTGATAAATCGATTGAGCTTGTTGTTGTATTATTGTTAGTAACATTAACTGGGGGTTCAGTTTGATAGTAAAAATCATCCTCATCCTCATCATCAATTGCTTTGTATTCATTTCTCGTATAATCTTTCTTTGGGGTACTTGTCTCCAGTTTCATTGGTAATTTCCTAAGCGATAAACTACTCTCATTTTCCATTTCATTTTTGATTTCATTTTTAATTTCTTCTTTTTCGCCTTTAGAAATTCTCTTTCTTTTACTAGAAATTTTGATTAATTCTTTCAACGGATTAGTTACGGGCTTAAAAGTATCTTCGAGTATTTCATGTGAGTTGACTTCACCCGTTTTTATGCTTCGGAATTTCTTCTTTAAAACGTTTCTTGCCTTTACCAGTTCTTCCAACACTTCAGTCATATTAATCAGAAACAGATCAGGAGCAGACCAAGAATATATCAGAAACAGACCAGAAATATATCAGAAACAGACCAGGAATAGATCAGAAACAGATTAAGTTTATTCAGTATCAGTTTAATTTATAAAAGGATGTAATAAATTTTTAACTTTTTGACTTGATAATCCATCCGATTCAAGATTTGAAGCGTTACTAATGTCATCTTATTATTGCAGCTAACTTATATTTCAATAAAAATATTAAATGACTTTCTATAGCGGCCAGCATTTAATTCATCATCTTTACTTATTGTTAAAAATCCATATTTTTCTTTCCAACATTCTCGACATATTTTAGAAAATTGCTCATAGGTCATATCCGTTCCAACATGATCACTATATACATGCTTCATATTCATTTCATCCTGCTTAAACATTATAATCATATTGGCATTATCTCGTATCAAATGTTTAGGAATTCGGGTATAAGTTTGACATAAATAAAATGAATCCACATTTTTATGACGACCCATACAAAAGTATGCACGTATAGTATTTTGATTTTCACATGCAACGTCATCAAATATAATTATAGAGTTATTTTTAGCTTCGTGTGGTGGGATAACGCTGTCATTGTCAGAAAATGTAAAATACCCCATTCCATTAATCGGTGATATGAGCTTCTTTAAGTACTCATATTTAGGTTGAAATAATGATTTCGAATATAAATAAATATTTTCAAATTTTAGTCCATTCGGACTTTCAATCAAGCTAATCATTACGTTAGTCTTTCCACAGTTGGAAGGTCCTACTATAAGTGCTCTTATAGAATTCGGTAATAGAGGATTGTGCCTTCTTCTCCTCTTTTCTGTGTTTGTTGTGGAATCCACATCCCTCACAAATATATTGTTACGTTGTTTGATCAACCGCATTTTAACTACTAAAGCTAATATTATAATATTTCCTTTTTATTAGCGTTCAGATTATATAAATAGATGTTTCAATATCACAGACCTATTAATCATATGAGTTCTGTCACTGGAGGTGGATTAGTAGATAGAGTTATAAATTCTCTACCATTTGAACTTCATTTACCCGGCTATGAATTTTGTGGACCAGGCACTAAGCTGCAAAAACGTTTGAAAAGAGGTGATAAGGGGATAAATCCGTTGGATGCTGCTTGTAGAGAGCACGATATAGCTTATTCTCAAAATAAGAAAATCAATAAGCGACATCAAGCGGATAAAATACTCGAAAATCGAGCTTGGGAGCGAGTTTTATCCAAAGACAGCAGTATCGGAGAAAAAACGAACGCATATTTTATAACTAACACAATGAAGGCTAAAGTGAAATTAGGCATGGGCCAAAAGGAAAAAAATAAATTTGGAAAGAAGATCTTTAGCACCGCAATACGAATGGCTACGACAACTTTAAAGAAGGATAAACCTGCAGATATAAATGATGCAATCAAAATTGCTCGTAAAATTTTAAATAAATCGCTGAAAGGAAAAAAATCAAAAGTTGTTATACCTCGCATTATCAGTGTACCCAAAATAGGAGGTTTCTTACCGCTAGTACCAATACTAACTGCTCTAGGAGCCTTAGGTGGTCTATCATCTGGTGGAGCAGCTATTGTTAAAGCTATTAATGCTGCAAAAGATGCTAAGAAACAACTCGAAGAGGCTTCTAGACACAATAAGAGTATGGAGGCAATAGCAATGGGAAAAGGTCTTTACCTTAAACCATATAAGAAGGGGTATGGTCTTGTATTCGATAAAATGTCAAAAAACTATTAAAGATGCTCCCCAAGAGACCACTTACTGACATCGATTTAGTTAAGTTCAGCGCATATATTCCCAACTTTAGAGGGATTTTTATGAGAGATTCACTCCCCAAACACCCTCGACGAATAGAATGTGGCATTATCAACCTAGACTCTTCAATAGGAGACGGCACGCATTGGGTAGCATACTACAAAAATAAAGATCATAAGGAATATTTCGATAGTTTTGGAAATTTGCAGCCACCTCTCGAATTAGTTATATATTTAGGCTCTAATATAGAGTACAATTATAGACAACATCAAAAATATAATTCATTTAATTGTGGTCACTTATGCCTAAAATTTTTGTATGAAATTAATGATAAATAAAAACAATTATTATTTATATTTTAATATATTTTATTTATTTTTTCGATTTATTTAATGCAATAGTTTATACATTTTAACAATTTCAATTCCATTGTGGATATTCCCCAATTTTGGGAATAATAAATTCATTAAGATCAAAAACCTCCAACACTAATCGGAAGGGTTGGTCACCTACTGCAGGTACTTTTTTGATGCAGTATTTGCCCGATGAAAACTCCTTTACCTCTTCCTCTGTTATAGCATTAAATCTTTTTGGCAGAAAGATGACATAGTTTTCCACCTCAATCTGGATACTTTCTCCATATTTTGTTTGCATTTTAATAGCTTTCAAAATATTATATAATTTAAGATCCTCCATATCTTTTGTATGGAGAATAGGCTTGTTGTTGAGGTCATCAAATTTGTTTAACAATGATTTTGATACAGCGCTCATGGTGGTGGTTTCTTCTTCGACGACTTTTGTTTTTAGAATGAAACCTTAAGATGAATTAAATTTTAAATTAACTATTTTAGAATTCCCCACCCCAGAGAGTAGAATAAATTCAACGGACCAATACGAAAAAAGCACTTATTTAGATGCAAATAACTTATATGGACAGATTGAGTGCTGACTCTCTATTTCACAGTATTATGAAAACAACAATTTATTGTTGCTGTATTTAAAACTAATGGATTCAGAAATAAAGAAATACTCAGACGATTAAGATGTCAATGCGAGAAAATATTATAGAATTCCTTAATGAATATAAGGAGTTTATGTCTCTAGAAGATTTAAACTTTCTTTTACAGAATGCTGCTTATCTCGATTCATATGAGAATAAAGAGATTGTTTTTTCAGCACATGGAGAGCATTTTGAAGGTTGTCCATGGTCTGATGATGGGTGTACTGAAGGGCCTGATACTTGTAATTGCGTCATCTATAAATTTAAAAAAAATAGTGTTTACGATCTTATAAATATGTACTATAAACATGTAAATTTTTAGTAATTTTAATTTATGAACAAAGATTTAATGATGTTTTTATTTATGAATTATTATATAAATTAAAATTCTAATAAAATCAAATATATGAAATTTATTTTTAGTATACATTTTTTTATTTTTTCCTTAAATCAAAACACATAACGGACAAGTAAGAGGCAGAATTAAACAAAACACTTGCCTGACCTATATCTGCATTTTTAATATTACATTTTTTTATTTTTTCCTTAAATCAAAACACACAACGGACAATTGTTTCTTAAGTGGCTCACATCATTTCACAATACGAGATTTTACAACCCCAAAAATCCAAAACAAAATAATATAGAATATTTAGAAGAGGCAGAAACAAACAAAACATACTGTAGAATTCAAAACGATCCTCCACCACCACCACACAATTGATTTTTCATTTTAATATTACATTTTTTATTTTTTTCCTTAAATCAAAACACACAACGGACAATTTTTTCTTAAGTGGCTCACATCATTTCACACTACTACATTTACAACCCACAAAACAAACTCTAGAATTCAAAACGATCCTCCACCACCACACAATTGATTTTTCACCAATCATTTCACACTACTGGAACACATAATCGATTTTTTAATTACCACCTATTTACACTATGGGAAGACATAACCGATTTTTAGGCACCAACCATTTTACACTATGGGCACACAATATGTAATAAGCAATTAACAGAATTTAAATCCCATAGTAGAAAATGATTCAAAAAGCAATTAACACAATTGTGTTCCCATCGAAAAGCAATTAAACACAATTGACTTCTCATCGAAAAGCAATTAAACACAATTGTGTTCTCATCGAAAAGCAATTAAACACAATTGAGTTCCCAATCTCCCACTACTGATATAAGTGTGATACACCAAAATGTTCGTATGAATAAGGCCTATTTGCGTCCATACTTAGAAATGCGGCGACTAGTCCAGGTATTCCAGAAATTCAGATTTTGTTTACTGACCACCAGTGGTGAATCACATTTTCATGGAGCAACCCCACAACAAACTGATAGGTTATAAGTGTGATACACCAAAATGTTCGTATGAATAAGGCCTATTTGCGTCCATACTTAGAAATGCGGCGACTAGCCCAGGTATTCTAGAAATTCAGATTTTGTTTACTGACCACCAGTGGTGAATCACAGTTTCCTGGAGCAACCCCACAAAAAACTGATAGGATACAAGTGTGATACACCAAAATGTTCGTACGAATAAGGCCTATTTGCGCCCATACTTAGAAATGCGGCGACTAGTCCAGGTATTCCAGAAATTCAGATTTTGTTTACTGACCACCAGTGGTGAATCACATTTTCATGGAGCAACCCCACAAAAAACTGATAGGATATAAGTGTGATACACCAAAATGTTCGTATGAATCAGGCCTATTTGCGTCCATACTTAGAAATGCGGCGAGTAGTGTATGTATTCCAGAAATTCAGATTTTGTTTACTGACCACCAGTGGTGAATCACATTTTCATGGAGCAACCCCACAAAAAACTGATAGGATACAAGTGTGATACACCAAAATGTTCGTACGAATAAGGCCTATTTGCGTCCATACTTAGAAATGCGGCGACTAGTCCAGGTATTCCAGAAATTCAGATTTTGTTTACTGACCACCAGTGGTGAATCACATTTTCATGGATCAACCCCACAAAAAACTGATAGGATATAAGTGTGATACACCACAATGTTCGTATGAATCAGGCCTATTTGCGTCCATACTTAGAAATGCGGCGAGTAGTCTACGTATTCCAGAAATTCAGATTTTGTTTACTGACCACCAGTGGTGAATCACATTTTCATGGAGCAACCCCACAAAAAACTGATAGGATACAAGTGTGATACACCAAAATGTTCGTACGAATAAGGCCTATTTGCGTCCATACTTAGAAATGCGGCGACTAGTCCAGGTATTCCAGAAATTCAGATTTTGTTTACTGACCACCAGTGGTGAATCACATTTTCATGGAGCAACCCCACAAAAAACTGATAGGATATAAGTGTGATACACCAAAATGTTCGTATGAATAAGGCCTATTTGCGTCCATACTTAGAAATGCGGCGAGTAGTCTACGTATTCCAGAAATTCAGATTTTGTTTACTAACCACCAGTGGCGAATCACATTTTCATGGAGCAACCCCACAAAAAACTGATAGGATACAAGTGTGATACACCAAAATGTTCGTACGAATAAGGCCTATTTGCGTCCATACTTAGAAATGCGGCGACTAGTCCAGGTATTCCAGAAATTCAGATTTTGTTTACTGACCACCAGTGGTGAATCACATTTTCATGGAGCAACCCCACAAAAAACTGATAGGATATAAGTGTGATACACCAAAATGTTCGTATGAATAAGGCCTATTTGCGTCCATACTTAGAAATGCGGCGACTAGTCCAGGTATTCCAGAAATTCAGATTTTGTTTACTGACCACCAGTGGTTAATCACATTTTCAAGGAGCAACCCCACAAAAAACTGATAGGATATAAGTGTGATACACCAAAATGTTCGTACGAATAAGGCCTATTTGCGTCCATACTTAGAAATGCGGCGACTAGTCCAGGTATTCCAGAAATTCAGATTTTGTTTACTGACCACCAGTGGCGAATCACATTTTCATGGAGCAACCCCACAAAAAACTGATAGGATATAAGTGTGATACACCAAAATGTTCGTATGAATAAGGCCTATTTGCGTCCATACTTAGAAATGCGGCGAGTAGTCTACGTATTCCAGAAATTCAGATCTTGTTTACTGACCACCAGTGGTGAATCACATTTTCATGGAGCAACCCCACAAAAAACTGATAGGATACAAGTGTGATACACCAAAATGTTCGTATGAATAAGGCCTATTTGCGTCCATACTTAGAAATGCGGCGACTAGTCCAGGTATTCCAGAAATTCAGATTTTGTTTACTGACCACCAGTGGTGAATCACATTTTCATGGAGCAACCCCACAAAAAACTGATAGGATATAAGTGTGATACACCAAAATGTTCGTATGAATCAGGCCTATTTGCGTCCATACTTAGAAATGCGGCGAGTAGTGTATGTATTCCAGAAATTCAGATTTTGTTTGCTGACCACCAGTGGTGAATCACATTTTCATGGAGCAACCCCACAAAAAACTGATAGGATACAAGTGTGATACACCAAAATGTTCGTACGAATAAGGCCTATTTGCGTCCATACTTAGAAATGCGGCGACTAGTCCAGGTATTCCAGAAATTCAGATTTTGTTTACTGACCACCAGTGGTGAATCACATTTTCATGGATCAACCCCACAAAAAACTGATAGGATATAAGTGTGATACACCACAATGTTCGTATGAATCAGGCCTATTTGCGTCCATACTTAGAAATGCGGCGAGTAGTCTACGTATTCCAGAAATTCAGATTTTGTTTACTGACCACCAGTGGTGAATCACATTTTCATGGAGCAACCCCACAAAAAACTGATAGGATACAAGTGTGATACACCAAAATGTTCGTACGAATAAGGCCTATTTGCGTCCATACTTAGAAATGCGGCGACTAGTCCAGATATTCCAGAAATTCAGATTTTGTTTACTAACCACCAGTGGCGAATCACATTTTCATGGAGCAACCCCACAAAAAACTGACGGGATATAAGTGTGATACACCAAAATGTTCGTATGAATAAGGCCTATTTGCGTCCATAATTAGAAATGTGGCGAGTAGTCTACGTATTCCAGAAATTCAGATCTTGTTTACTGACCACCAGTGGTGAATCACATTTTCATGGAGCAACCCCACAAAAAACTGATAGGATATAAGTGTGATACACCAAAATGTTCGTATGAATAAGGCCTATTTGCGTCCATACTTAGAAATGCGACGAGTAGTCTACGTATTCCAGAAATTCAGATCTTGTTTACTGACCACCAGTGGTGAATCACATTTTCATGGAGCAACCCCACAAAAAACTGATAGGATATAAGTGTGATACACCAAAATGTTCGTATGAATAAGGCCTATTTGCGTCCATACTTAGAAATGCGGCGAGTAGTCTACGTATTCCAGAAATTCAGATTTTGTTTACTGACCACCAGTGGTGAATCACATTTTCATGGAGCAACCCCACAAAAAACTGATAGGATATAAGTGTGATACACCAAAATGTTCGTATGAATAAGGCCTATTTGCGTCCATACTTAGAAATGCGGCGAGTAGTCTACGTATTCCAGAAATTCAGATTTTGTTTACTAACCACCAGTGGCGAATCACATTTTCATGGAGCAACCCCACAAAAAACTGACGGGATATAAGTGTGATACACCAAAATGTTCGTATGAATAAGGCCTATTTGCGTCCATACTTAGAAATGCGGCGACTAGTCCAGGTATTCCAGAAATTCAGATTTTGTTTACTGACCACCAGTGGTGAATCACATTTTCATGGAGCAACCCCACAAAAAACTGATAGGATATAAGTGTGATACACCAAAATGTTCGTATGAATAAGGCCTATTTGCGTCCATACTTAGAAATGCGACGAGTAGTCTACGTATTCCAGAAATTCAGATCTTGTTTACTGACCACCAGTGGTGAATCACATTTTCATGGAGCAACCCCACAAAAAACTGATAGGATATAAGTGTGATACACCAAAATGTTCGTATGAATAAGGCCTATTTGCGTCCATAATTAGAAATGTGGCGAGTAGTCTACGTATTCCAGAAATTCAGATTTTGTTTACTGACCACCAGTGGTGAATCACATTTTCATGGAGCAACCCCACAAAAAACTGATAGGATATAAGTGTGATACACCAAAATGTTCGTATGAATAAGGCCTATTTGCGTCCATACCTAGAAATGCGGCGACTAGTCCAGGTATTCCAGAAATTCAGATTTTGTTTACTGACCACCAGTGGTGAATCACATTTTCATGGAGCAACCCCACAAAAAACTGATAGGATATAAGTGTGATACACCAAAATGTTCGTATGAATAAGGCCTATTTGCGTCCATACTTAGAAATGCGGCGAGTAGTCTACGTATTCCAGAAATTCAGATTTTGTTTACTAACCACCAGTGGCGAATCACATTTTCATGGAGCAACCCCACAAAAAACTGATAGGATACAAGTGTGATACACCAAAATGTTCGTACGAATAAGGCCTATTTGCGTCCATACTTAGAAATGCGGCGACTAGTCCAGGTATTCCAGAAATTCAGATTTTGTTTACTGACCACCAGTGGTGAATCACATTTTCATGGAGCAACCCCACAAAAAACTGATAGGATATAAGTGTGATACACCAAAATGTTCGTATGAATAAGGCCTATTTGCGTCCATACTTAGAAATGCGGCGACTAGTCCAGGTATTCCAGAAATTCAGATTTTGTTTACTGACCACCAGTGGTTAATCACATTTTCAAGGAGCAACCCCACAAAAAACTGATAGGATATAAGTGTGATACACCAAAATGTTCGTACGAATAAGGCCTATTTGCGTCCATACTTAGAAATGCGGCGACTAGTCCAGGTATTCCAGAAATTCAGATTTTGTTTACTGACCACCAGTGGCGAATCACATTTTCATGGAGCAACCCCACAAAAAACTGATAGGATATAAGTGTGATACACCAAAATGTTCGTATGAATAAGGCCTATTTGCGTCCATACTTAGAAATGCGGCGAGTAGTCTACGTATTCCAGAAATTCAGATCTTGTTTACTGACCACCAGTGGTGAATCACATTTTCATGGAGCAACCCCACAAAAAACTGATAGGATACAAGTGTGATACACCAAAATGTTCGTATGAATAAGGCCTATTTGCGTCCATACTTAGAAATGCGGCGACTAGTCCAGGTATTCCAGAAATTCAGATTTTGTTTACTGACCACCAGTGGTGAATCACATTTTCATGGAGCAACCCCACAAAAAACTGATAGGATATAAGTGTGATACACCAAAATGTTCGTATGAATCAGGCCTATTTGCGTCCATACTTACAAATGCGGCGAGTAGTGTATGTATTCCAGAAATTCAGATTTTGTTTACTGACCACCAGTGGTGAATCACATTTTCATGGAGCAACCCCACAAAAAACTGATAGGATACAAGTGTGATACACCAAAATGTTCGTACGAATAAGGCCTATTTGCGTCCATACTTAGAAATGCGGCGACTAGTCCAGGTATTCCAGAAATTCAGATTTTGTTTACTGACCACCAGTGGTGAATCACATTTTCATGGATCAACCCCACAAAAAACTGACAGGATATAAGTGTGATACACCACAATGTTCGTATGAATCAGGCCTATTTGCGTCCATACTTAGAAATGCGGCGAGTAGTCTACGTATTCCAGAAATTCAGATTTTGTTTACTGACCACCAGTGGTGAATCACATTTTCATGGAGCAACCCCACAAAAAACTGATAGGATACAAGTGTGATACACCAAAATGTTCGTACGAATAAGGCCTATTTGCGTCCATACTTAGAAATGCGGCGACTAGTCCAGGTATTCCAGAAATTCAGATTTTGTTTACTGACCACCAGTGGTGAATCACATTTTCATGGAGCAACCCCACAAAAAACTGATAGGATATAAGTGTGATACACCAAAATGTTCGTATGAATAAGGCCTATTTGCGTCCATACTTAGAAATGCGGCGAGTAGTCTACGTATTCCAGAAATTCAGATTTTGTTTACTAACCACCAGTGGCGAATCACATTTTCATGGAGCAACCCCACAAAAAACTGACGGGATATAAGTGTGATACACCAAAATGTTCGTATGAATAAGGCCTATTTGCGTCCATACTTAGAAATGCGGCGACTAGTCCAGGTATTCCAGAAATTCAGATTTTGTTTACTGACCACCAGTGGTGAATCACATTTTCATGGAGCAACCCCACAAAAAACTGATAGGATATAAGTGTGATACACCAAAATGTTCGTATGAATAAGGCCTATTTGCGTCCATACTTAGAAATGCGACGAATAGTCTACGTATTCCAGAAATTCAGATCTTGTTTACTGACCACCAGTGGTGAATCACATTTTCATGGAGCAACCCCACAAAAAACTGATAGGATATAAGTGTGATACACCAAAATGTTCGTATGAATAAGGCCTATTTGCGTCCATAATTAGAAATGTGGCGAGTAGTCTACGTATTCCAGAAATTCAGATTTTGTTTACTGACCACCAGTGGTGAATCACATTTTCATGGAGCAACCCCACAAAAAACTGATAGGATATAAGTGTGATACACCAAAATGTTCGTATGAATAAGGCCTATTTGCGTCCATACCTAGAAATGCGGCGACTAGTCCAGGTATTCCAGAAATTCAGATTTTGTTTACTGACCACCAGTGGTGAATCACATTTTCATGGAGCAACCCCAAAAAAACTGATAGGATATAAGTGTGATACACCAAAATGTTCGTATGAATAAGGCCTATTTGCGTCCATACTTAGAAATGCGGCGAGTAGTCTACGTATTCCAGAAATTCAGATTTTGTTTACTAACCACCAGTGGCGAATCACATTTTCATGGAGCAACCCCACAAAAAACTGATGGGATATAAGTGTGATACACCAAAATGTTCGTATGAATAAGGCCTATTTGCGCCCATACGTAAAAATGCGGCGACTAGTCCAGGTATTCCAGAAATTCAGATTTTGTTTACTGACCACCAGTGGTGAATCACATTTTCATGGAGCAACCCCACAAAAAACTGATAGGATATAAGTGTGATACACCAAAATGTTCGTATGAATAAGGCCTATTTGCGTCCATACTTAGAAATGCGACGAGTAGTCTACGTATTCCAGAAATTCAGATCTTGTTTACTGACCACCAGTGGTGAATCACATTTTCATGGAGCAACCCCACAAAAAACTGATAGGATATAAGTGTGATACACCAAAATGTTCGTATGAATAAGGCCTATTTGCGTCCATAATTAGAAATGTGGCGAGTAGTCTACGTATTCCAGAAATTCAGATTTTGTTTACTAACCACCAGTGGCGAATCACATTTTCATGGAGCAACCCCACAAAAAACTGATGGGATATAAGTGTGATACACCAAAATGTTCGTATGAATAAGGCCTATTTGCGTCCATACGTAAAAATGCGGCGACTAGTCCAGGTATTCCAGAAATTCAGATTTTGTTTACTGACCACCAGTGGTGAATCACATTTTCATGGAGCAACCCCACAAAAAACTGATAGGATATAAGTGTGATACACCAAAATGTTCGTATGAATAAGGCCTATTTGCGTCCATACGTAAAAATGCGGCGACTAGTCCAGGTATTCCAGAAATTCAGATTTTGTTTACTGACCACCAGTGGTGAATCACATTTTCATGGAGCAACCCCACAAAAAACTGATAGGATATAAGTGTGATACACCAAAATGTTCGTATGATTAAGGCCTATTTGCGTCCATACTTAGAAATGCGACGAGTAGTGTATGTATTCCAGAAATTCAGATTTTGTTTACTGACCACCAGTGGTGAATCACATTTTCATGGAGCAACCCCACAAAAAACTGATAGGATACAAGTGTGATACACCAAAATGTTCGTACGAATAAGGCCTATTTGCGTCCATACTTAGAAATGCGGCGACTAGTCCAGGTATTCCAGAAATTCAGATTTTGTTTACTGACCACCAGTGGCGAACCACATTTTCATGGAGCAACCCCACAAAAAACTGATAGGATACAAGTGTGATACACCAAAATGTTCGTACGAATAAGGCCTATTTGCGCCCATACTTAGAAATGCGGCGACTAGTCCAGGTATTCCAGAAATTCAGATTTTGTTTACTGACCACCAGTGGTGAATCACATTTTCATGGAGCAACCCCACAAAAAACTGATAGGATACAAGTGTGATACACCAAAATGTTCGTACGAATAAGGCCTATTTGCGTCCATACTTAGAAATGCGGCGACTAGTCCAGGTATTCCAGAAATTCAGATTTTGTTTACTGACCACAAGTGGTGAATCACATTTTCATGGAGCAACCCCACAAAAAACTGATAGGATATAAGTGTGATACACCAAAATGTTCGTATGAATAAGGCCTATTTGCGTCCATACTTAGAAATGCGACGAATAGTCTACGTATTCCAGAAATTCAGATTTTGTTTACTGACCACCAGTGGTGAATCACATTTTCATGGAGCAACCCCACAAAAAACTGATAGGATATAAGTGTGATACACCAAAATGTTCGTATGAATAAGGCCTATTTGCGTCCATACTTAGAAATGCGACGAATAGTCTACGTATTCCAGAAATTCAGATCTTGTTTACTGACCACCAGTGGTGAATCACATTTTCATGGAGCAACCCCACAAAAAACTGATAGGATATAAGTGTGATACACCAAAATGTTCGTATGAATAAGGCCTATTTGCGTCCATAATTAGAAATGTGGCGAGTAGTCTACGTATTCCAGAAATTCAGATTTTGTTTACTGACCACCAGTGGTGAATCACATTTTCATGGAGCAACCCCACAAAAAACTGATAGGATATAAGTGTGATACACCAAAATGTTCGTATGAATAAGGCCTATTTGCGTCCATACCTAGAAATGCGGCGACTAGTCCAGGTATTCCAGAAATTCAGATTTTGTTTACTGACCACCAGTGGTGAATCACATTTTCATGGAGCAACCCCACAAAAAACTGATAGGATATAAGTGTGATACACCAAAATGTTCGTATGAATAAGGCCTATTTGCGTCCATACTTAGAAATGCGGCGAGTAGTCTACGTATTCCAGAAATTCAGATTTTGTTTACTAACCACCAGTGGCGAATCACATTTTCATGGAGCAACCCCACAAAAAACTGATGGGATATAAGTGTGATACACCAAAATGTTCGTATGAATAAGGCCTATTTGCGCCCATACGTAAAAATGCGGCGACTAGTCCAGGTATTCCAGAAATTCAGATTTTGTTTACTGACCACCAGTGGTGAATCACATTTTCATGGAGCAACCCCACAAAAAACTGATAGGATATAAGTGTGATACACCAAAATGTTCGTATGAATAAGGCCTATTTGCGTCCATACTTAGAAATGCGACGAGTAGTCTACGTATTCCAGAAATTCAGATCTTGTTTACTGACCACCAGTGGTGAATCACATTTTCATGGAGCAACCCCACAAAAAACTGATAGGATATAAGTGTGATACACCAAAATGTTCGTATGAATAAGGCCTATTTGCGTCCATAATTAGAAATGTGGCGAGTAGTCTACGTATTCCAGAAATTCAGATTTTGTTTACTAACCACCAGTGGCGAATCACATTTTCATGGAGCAACCCCACAAAAAACTGATGGGATATAAGTGTGATACACCAAAATGTTCGTATGAATAAGGCCTATTTGCGTCCATACGTAAAAATGCGGCGACTAGTCCAGGTATTCCAGAAATTCAGATTTTGTTTACTGACCACCAGTGGTGAATCACATTTTCATGGAGCAACCCCACAAAAAACTGATAGGATATAAGTGTGATACACCAAAATGTTCGTATGAATAAGGCCTATTTGCGTCCATACGTAAAAATGCGGCGACTAGTCCAGGTATTCCAGAAATTCAGATTTTGTTTACTGACCACCAGTGGTGAATCACATTTTCATGGAGCAACCCCACAAAAAACTGATAGGATATAAGTGTGATACACCAAAATGTTCGTATGATTAAGGCCTATTTGCGTCCATACTTAGAAATGCGACGAGTAGTGTATGTATTCCAGAAATTCAGATTTTGTTTACTGACCACCAGTGGTGAATCACATTTTCATGGAGCAACCCCACAAAAAACTGATAGGATACAAGTGTGATACACCAAAATGTTCGTACGAATAAGGCCTATTTGCGTCCATACTTAGAAATGCGGCGACTAGTCCAGGTATTCCAGAAATTCAGATTTTGTTTACTGACCACCAGTGGCGAACCACATTTTCATGGAGCAACCCCACAAAAAACTGATAGGATACAAGTGTGATACACCAAAATGTTCGTACGAATAAGGCCTATTTGCGCCCATACTTAGAAATGCGGCGACTAGTCCAGGTATTCCAGAAATTCAGATTTTGTTTACTGACCACCAGTGGTGAATCACATTTTCATGGAGCAACCCCACAAAAAACTGATAGGATACAAGTGTGATACACCAAAATGTTCGTACGAATAAGGCCTATTTGCGTCCATACTTAGAAATGCGGCGACTAGTCCAGGTATTCCAGAAATTCAGATTTTGTTTACTGACCACAAGTGGTGAATCACATTTTCATGGAGCAACCCCACAAAAAACTGATAGGATATAAGTGTGATACACCAAAATGTTCGTATGAATAAGGCCTATTTGCGTCCATACCTAGAAATGCGGCGACTAGTCCAGGTATTCCAGAAATTCAGATTTTGTTTACTGACCACCAGTGGTGAATCACATTTTCATGGAGCAACCCCACAAAAAACTGATAGGATACAAGTGTGATACACCAAAATGTTCGTACGAATAAGGCCTATTTGCGTCCATACTTAGAAATGCGGCGACTAGTCCAGGTATTCCAGAAATTCAGATTTTGTTTACTGACCACCAGTGGTGAATCACATTTTCATGGAGCAACCCCACAAAAAACTGATAGGATACAAGTGTGATACACCAAAATGTTCGTACGAATAAGGCCTATTTGCGCCCATACTTAGAAATGCGGCGACTAGTCCAGGTATTCCAGAAATTCAGATTTTGTTTACTGACCACCAGTGGTGAATCACATTTTCATGGATCAACCCCACAAAAAACTGATAGGATATAAGTGTGATACACCACAATGTTCGTATGAATCAGGCCTATTTGCGTCCATACTTAGAAATGCGGCGAGTAGTCTACGTATTCCAGAAATTCAGATTTTGTTTACTGACCACCAGTGGTGAATCACATTTTCATGGAGCAACCCCACAAAAAACTGATAGGATACAAGTGTGATACACCAAAATGTTCGTACGAATAAGGCCTATTTGCGTCCATACTTAGAAATGCGGCGACTAGTCCAGGTATTCCAGAAATTCAGATTTTGTTTACTGACCACCAGTGGTGAATCACATTTTCATGGAGCAACCCCACAAAAAACTGATAGGATACAAGTGTGATACACCAAAATGTTCGCACGAATAAGGCCTATTTGCGTCCATACTTAGAAATGCGGCGACTAGTCCAGGTATTCCAGAAATTCAGATTTTGTTTACTGACCACCAGTGGTGAATCACATTTTCATGGATCAACCCCACAAAAAACTGATAGGATATAAGTGTGATACACCACAATGTTCGTATGAATCAGGCCTATTTGCGTCCATACTTAGAAATGCGGCGAGTAGTCTACGTATTCCAGAAATTCAGATTTTGTTTACTGACCACCAGTGGTGAATCACATTTTCATGGAGCAACCCCACAAAAAACTGATAGGATACAAGTGTGATACACCAAAATGTTCGTACGAATAAGGCCTATTTGCGTCCATACTTAGAAATGCGGCGACTAGTCCAGGTATTCCAGAAATTCAGATTTTGTTTACTGACCACCAGTGGTGAATCACATTTTCATGGAGCAACCCCACAAAAAACTGATAGGATATAAGTGTGATACACCAAAATGTTCGTATGAATAAGGCCTATTTGCGTTCATACTTAGAAATGCGGCGAGTAGTCTACGTATTCCAGAAATTCAGATTTTGTTTACTAACCACCAGTGGCGAATCACATTTTCATGGAGCAACCCCACAAAAAACTGATAGGATACAAGTGTGATACACCAAAATGTTCGTACGAATAAGGCCTATTTGCGTCCATACTTAGAAATGCGGCGACTAGTCCAGGTATTCCAGAAATTCAGATTTTGTTTACTGACCACCAGTGGTGAATCACATTTTCATGGAGCAACCCCACAAAAAACTGATAGGATATAAGTGTGATACACCAAAATGTTCGTATGAATAAGGCCTATTTGCGTCCATACTTAGAAATGCGGCGACTAGTCCAGGTATTCCAGAAATTCAGATTTTGTTTACTGACCACCAGTGGTTAATCACATTTTCAAGGAGCAACCCCACAAAAAACTGATAGGATATAAGTGTGATACACCAAAATGTTCGTACGAATAAGGCCTATTTGCGTCCATACTTAGAAATGCGGCGACTAGTCCAGGTATTCCAGAAATTCAGATTTTGTTTACTGACCACCAGTGGCGAATCACATTTTCATGGAGCAACCCCACAAAAAACTGATAGGATATAAGTGTGATACACCAAAATGTTCGTATGAATAAGGCCTATTTGCGTCCATACTTAGAAATGCGGCGAGTAGTCTACGTATTCCAGAAATTCAGATCTTGTTTACTGACCACCAGTGGTGAATCACATTTTCATGGAGCAACCCCACAAAAAACTGATAGGATACAAGTGTGATACACCAAAATGTTCGTATGAATAAGGCCTATTTGCGTCCATACTTAGAAATGGGGCGACTAGTCCAGGTATTCCAGAAATTCAGATTTTGTTTACTGACCACCAGTGGTGAATCACATTTTCATGGAGCAACCCCACAAAAAACTGATAGGATATAAGTGTGATACACCAAAATGTTCGTATGAATCAGGCCTATTTGCGTCCATACTTAGAAATGCGGCGAGTAGTGTATGTATTCCAGAAATTCAGATTTTGTTTGCTGACCACCAGTGGTGAATCACATTTTCATGGAGCAACCCCACAAAAAACTGATAGGATACAAGTGTGATACACCAAAATGTTCGTACGAATAAGGCCTATTTGCGTCCATACTTAGAAATGCGGCGACTAGTCCAGGTATTCCAGAAATTCAGATTTTGTTTACTGACCACCAGTGGTGAATCACATTTTCATGGATCAACCCCACAAAAAACTGATAGGATATAAGTGTGATACACCACAATGTTCGTATGAATCAGGCCTATTTGCGTCCATACTTAGAAATGCGGCGAGTAGTCTACGTATTCCAGAAATTCAGATTTTGTTTACTGACCACCAGTGGTGAATCACATTTTCATGGAGCAACCCCACAAAAAACTGATAGGATACAAGTGTGATACACCAAAATGTTCGTACGAATAAGGCCTATTTGCGTCCATACTTAGAAATGCGGCGACTAGTCCAGGTATTCCAGAAATTCAGATTTTGTTTACTAACCACCAGTGGCGAATCACATTTTCATGGAGCAACCCCACAAAAAACTGACGGGATATAAGTGTGATACACCAAAATGTTCGTATGAATAAGGCCTATTTGCGTCCATAATTAGAAATGTGGCGAGTAGTCTACGTATTCCAGAAATTCAGATTTTGTTTACTGACCACCAGTGGTGAATCACATTTTCATGGAGCAACCCCACAAAAAACTGATAGGATATAAGTGTGATACACCAAAATGTTCGTATGAATAAGGCCTATTTGCGTCCATACTTAGAAATGCGACGAGTAGTCTACGTATTCCAGAAATTCAGATCTTGTTTACTGACCACCAGTGGTGAATCACATTTTCATGGAGCAACCCCACAAAAAACTGATAGGATATAAGTGTGATACACCAAAATGTTCGTATGAATAAGGCCTATTTGCGTCCATAATTAGAAATGTGGCGAGTAGTCTACGTATTCCAGAAATTCAGATTTTGTTTACTAACCACCAGTGGCGAATCACATTTTCATGGAGCAACCCCACAAAAAACTGATGGGATATAAGTGTGATACACCAAAATGTTCGTATGAATAAGGCCTATTTGCGTCCATACGTAAAAATGCGGCGACTAGTCCAGGTATTCCAGAAATTCAGATTTTGTTTACTGACCACCAGTGGTGAATCACATTTTCATGGAGCAACCCCACAAAAAACTGATAGGATATAAGTGTGATACACCAAAATGTTCGTATGAATAAGGCCTATTTGCGTCCATACGTAAAAATGCGGCGACTAGTCCAGGTATTCCAGAAATTCAGATTTTGTTTACTGACCACCAGTGGTGAATCACATTTTCATGGAGCAACCCCACAAAAAACTGATAGGATATAAGTGTGATACACCAAAATGTTCGTATGAATAAGGCCTATTTGCGTCCATACTTAGAAATGCGACGAGTAGTGTATGTATTCCAGAAATTCAGATTTTGTTTACTGACCACCAGTGGTGAATCACATTTTCATGGAGCAACCCCACAAAAAACTGATAGGATACAAGTGTGATACACCAAAATGTTCGTACGAATAAGGCCTATTTGCGTCCATACTTAGAAATGCGGCGACTAGTCCAGGTATTCCAGAAATTCAGATTTTGTTTACTGACCACCAGTGGTGAATCACATTTTCATGGATCAACCCCACAAAAAACTGATAGGATATAAGTGTGATACACCACAATGTTCGTATGAATCAGGCCTATTTGCGTCCATACTTAGAAATGCGGCGAGTAGTCTACGTATTCCAGAAATTCAGATTTTGTTTACTGACCACCAGTGGTGAATCACATTTTCATGGAGCAACCCCACAAAAAACTGATAGGATACAAGTGTGATACACCAAAATGTTCGTACGAATAAGGCCTATTTGCGTCCATACTTAGAAATGCGGCGACTAGTCCAGGTATTCCAGAAATTCAGATTTTGTTTACTGACCACCAGTGGTGAATCACATTTTCATGGAGCAACCCCACAAAAAACTGATAGGATACAAGTGTGATACACCAAAATGTTCGTACGAATAAGGCCTATTTGCGTCCATACTTAGAAATGCGGCGACTAGTCCAGGTATTCCAGAAATTCAGATTTTGTTTACTGACCACCAGTGGTGAATCACATTTTCATGGATCAACCCCACAAAAAACTGATAGGATATAAGTGTGATACACCACAATGTTCGTATGAATCAGGCCTATTTGCGTCCATACTTAGAAATGCGGCGAGTAGTCTACGTATTCCAGAAATTCAGATTTTGTTTACTGACCACCAGTGGTGAATCACATTTTCATGGAGCAACCCCACAAAAAACTGATAGGATACAAGTGTGATACACCAAAATGTTCGTACGAATAAGGCCTATTTGCGTCCATACTTAGAAATGCGGCGACTAGTCCAGGTATTCCAGAAATTCAGATTTTGTTTACTGACCACCAGTGGTGAATCACATTTTCATGGAGCAACCCCACAAAAAACTGATAGGATATAAGTGTGATACACCAAAATGTTCGTATGAATAAGGCCTATTTGCGTCCATACTTAGAAATGCGGCGAGTAGTCTACGTATTCCAGAAATTCAGATTTTGTTTACTAACCACCAGTGGCGAATCACATTTTCATGGAGCAACCCCACAAAAAACTGATAGGATACAAGTGTGATACACCAAAATGTTCGTACGAATAAGGCCTATTTGCGTCCATACTTAGAAATGCGGCGACTAGTCCAGGTATTCCAGAAATTCAGATTTTGTTTACTGACCACCAGTGGTGAATCACATTTTCATGGAGCAACCCCACAAAAAACTGATAGGATATAAGTGTGATACACCAAAATGTTCGTATGAATAAGGCCTATTTGCGTCCATACTTAGAAATGCGGCGACTAGTCCAGGTATTCCAGAAATTCAGATTTTGTTTACTGACCACCAGTGGTTAATCACATTTTCAAGGAGCAACCCCACAAAAAACTGATAGGATATAAGTGTGATACACCAAAATGTTCGTACGAATAAGGCCTATTTGCGTCGATACTTAGAAATGCGGCGACTAGTCCAGGTATTCCAGAAATTCAGATTTTGTTTACTGACCACCAGTGGCGAATCACATTTTCATGGAGCAACCCCACAAAAAACTGATAGGATATAAGTGTGATACACCAAAATGTTCGTATGAATAAGGCCTATTTGCGTCCATACTTAGAAATGCGGCGAGTAGTCTACGTATTCCAGAAATTCAGATCTTGTTTACTGACCACCAGTGGTGAATCACATTTTCATGGAGCAACCCCACAAAAAACTGATAGGATACAAGTGTGATACACCAAAATGTTCGTATGAATAAGGCCTATTTGCGTCCATACTTAGAAATGCGGCGACTAGTCCAGGTATTCCAGAAATTCAGATTTTGTTTACTGACCACCAGTGGTGAATCACATTTTCATGGAGCAACCCCACAAAAAACTGATAGGATATAAGTGTGATACACCAAAATGTTCGTATGAATCAGGCCTATTTGCGTCCATACTTAGAAATGCGGCGAGTAGTGTATGTATTCCAGAAATTCAGATTTTGTTTGCTGACCACCAGTGGTGAATCACATTTTCATGGAGCAACCCCACAAAAAACTGATAGGATACAAGTGTGATACACCAAAATGTTCGTACGAATAAGGCCTATTTGCGTCCATACTTAGAAATGCGGCGACTAGTCCAGGTATTCCAGAAATTCAGATTTTGTTTACTGACCACCAGTGGTGAATCACATTTTCATGGATCAACCCCACAAAAAACTGATAGGATATAAGTGTGATACACCACAATGTTCGTATGAATCAGGCCTATTTGCGTCCATACTTAGAAATGCGGCGAGTAGTCTACGTATTCCAGAAATTCAGATTTTGTTTACTGACCACCAGTGGTGAATCACATTTTCATGGAGCAACCCCACAAAAAACTGATAGGATACAAGTGTGATACACCAAAATGTTCGTACGAATAAGGCCTATTTGCGTCCATACTTAGAAATGCGGCGACTAGTCCAGGTATTCCAGAAATTCAGATTTTGTTTACTAACCACCAGTGGCGAATCACATTTTCATGGAGCAACCCCACAAAAAACTGACGGGATATAAGTGTGATACACCAAAATGTTCGTATGAATAAGGCCTATTTGCGTCCATAATTAGAAATGTGGCGAGTAGTCTACGTATTCCAGAAATTCAGATTTTGTTTACTGACCACCAGTGGTGAATCACATTTTCATGGAGCAACCCCACAAAAAACTGATAGGATATAAGTGTGATACACCAAAATGTTCGTATGAATAAGGCCTATTTGCGTCCATACTTAGAAATGCGACGAGTAGTCTACGTATTCCAGAAATTCAGATCTTGTTTACTGACCACCAGTGGTGAATCACATTTTCATGGAGCAACCCCACAAAAAACTGATAGGATATAAGTGTGATACACCAAAATGTTCGTATGAATAAGGCCTATTTGCGTCCATAATTAGAAATGTGGCGAGTAGTCTACGTATTCCAGAAATTCAGATTTTGTTTACTAACCACCAGTGGCGAATCACATTTTCATGGAGCAACCCCACAAAAAACTGATGGGATATAAGTGTGATACACCAAAATGTTCGTATGAATAAGGCCTATTTGCGTCCATACGTAAAAATGCGGCGACTAGTCCAGGTATTCCAGAAATTCAGATTTTGTTTACTGACCACCAGTGGTGAATCACATTTTCATGGAGCAACCCCACAAAAAACTGATAGGATATAAGTGTGATACACCAAAATGTTCGTATGAATAAGGCCTATTTGCGTCCATACGTAAAAATGCGGCGACTAGTCCAGGTATTCCAGAAATTCAGATTTTGTTTACTGACCACCAGTGGTGAATCACATTTTCATGGAGCAACCCCACAAAAAACTGATAGGATATAAGTGTGATACACCAAAATGTTCGTATGAATAAGGCCTATTTGCGTCCATACTTAGAAATGCGACGAGTAGTGTATGTATTCCAGAAATTCAGATTTTGTTTACTGACCACCAGTGGTGAATCACATTTTCATGGAGCAACCCCACAAAAAACTGATAGGATACAAGTGTGATACACCAAAATGTTCGTACGAATAAGGCCTATTTGCGTCCATACTTAGAAATGCGCCGACTAGTCCAGGTATTCCAGAAATTCAGATTTTGTTTACTGACCACCAGTGGTGAATCACATTTTCATGGATCAACCCCACAAAAAACTGATAGGATATAAGTGTGATACACCACAATGTTCGTATGAATCAGGCCTATTTGCGTCCATACTTAGAAATGCGGCGAGTAGTCTACGTATTCCAGAAATTCAGATTTTGTTTACTGACCACCAGTGGTGAATCACATTTTCATGGAGCAACCCCACAAAAAACTGATAGGATACAAGTGTGATACACCAAAATGTTCGTACGAATAAGGCCTATTTGCGTCCATACTTAGAAATGCGGCGACTAGTCCAGGTATTCCAGAAATTCAGATTTTGTTTACTGACCACCAGTGGTGAATCACATTTTCATGGAGCAACCCCACAAAAAACTGATAGGATACAAGTGTGATACACCAAAATGTTCGTACGAATAAGGCCTATTTGCGTCCATACTTAGAAATGCGGCGACTAGTCCAGGTATTCCAGAAATTCAGATTTTGTTTACTGACCACCAGTGGTGAATCACATTTTCATGGATCAACCCCACAAAAAACTGATAGGATATAAGTGTGATACACCACAATGTTCGTATGAATCAGGCCTATTTGCGTCCATACTTAGAAATGCGGCGAGTAGTCTACGTATTCCAGAAATTCAGATTTTGTTTACTGACCACCAGTGGTGAATCACATTTTCATGGAGCAACCCCACAAAAAACTGATAGGATACAAGTGTGATACACCAAAATGTTCGTACGAATAAGGCCTATTTGCGTCCATACTTAGAAATGCGGCGACTAGTCCAGGTATTCCAGAAATTCAGATTTTGTTTACTGACCACCAGTGGTGAATCACATTTTCATGGAGCAACCCCACAAAAAACTGATAGGATATAAGTGTGATACACCAAAATGTTCGTATGAATAAGGCCTATTTGCGTCCATACTTAGAAATGCGGCGAGTAGTCTACGTATTCCAGAAATTCAGATTTTGTTTACTAACCACCAGTGGCGAATCACATTTTCATGGAGCAACCCCACAAAAAACTGATAGGATACAAGTGTGATACACCAAAATGTTCGTACGAATAAGGCCTATTTACGTCCATACTTAGAAATGCGGCGACTAGTCCAGGTATTCCAGAAATTCAGATTTTGTTTACTGACCACCAGTGGTGAATCACATTTTCATGGAGCAACCCCACAAAAAACTGATAGGATATAAGTGTGATACACCAAAATGTTCGTATGAATAAGGCCTATTTGCGTCCATACTTAGAAATGCGGCGACTAGTCCAGGTATTCCAGAAATTCAGATTTTGTTTACTGACCACCAGTGGTTAATCACATTTTCAAGGAGCAACCCCACAAAAAACTGATAGGATATAAGTGTGATACACCAAAATGTTCGTACGAATAAGGCCTATTTGCGTCCATACTTAGAAATGCGGCGACTAGTCCAGGTATTCCAGAAATTCAGATTTTGTTTACTGACCACCAGTGGCGAATCACATTTTCATGGAGCAACCCCACAAAAAACTGATAGGATATAAGTGTGATACACCAAAATGTTCGTATGAATAAGGCCTATTTGCGTCCATACTTAGAAATGCGGCGAGTAGTCTACGTATTCCAGAAATTCAGATCTTGTTTACTGACCACCAGTGGTGAATCACATTTTCATGGAGCAACCCCACAAAAAACTGATAGGATACAAGTGTGATACACCAAAATGTTCGTATGAATAAGGCCTATTTGCGTCCATACTTAGAAATGCGGCGACTAGTCCAGGTATTCCAGAAATTCAGATTTTGTTTACTGACCACCAGTGGTGAATCACATTTTCATGGAGCAACCCCACAAAAAACTGATAGGATATAAGTGTGATACACCAAAATGTTCGTATGAATCAGGCCTATTTGCGTCCATACTTAGAAATGCGGCGAGTAGTGTATGTATTCCAGAAATTCAGATTTTGTTTGCTGACCACCAGTGGTGAATCACATTTTCATGGAGCAACCCCACAAAAAACTGATAGGATACAAGTGTGATACACCAAAATGTTCGTACGAATAAGGCCTATTTGCGTCCATACTTAGAAATGCGGCGACTAGTCCAGGTATTCCAGAAATTCAGATTTTGTTTACTGACCACCAGTGGTGAATCACATTTTCATGGATCAACCCCACAAAAAACTGATAGGATATAAGTGTGATACACCACAATGTTCGTATGAATCAGGCCTATTTGCGTCCATACTTAGAAATGCGGCGAGTAGTCTACGTATTCCAGAAATTCAGATTTTGTTTACTGACCACCAGTGGTGAATCACATTTTCATGGAGCAACCCCACAAAAAACTGATAGGATACAAGTGTGATACACCAAAATGTTCGTACGAATAAGGCCTATTTGCGTCCATACTTAGAAATGCGGCGACTAGTCCAGGTATTCCAGAAATTCAGATTTTGTTTACTAACCACCAGTGGCGAATCACATTTTCATGGAGCAACCCCACAAAAAACTGACGGGATATAAGTGTGATACACCAAAATGTTCGTATGAATAAGGCCTATTTGCGTCCATAATTAGAAATGTGGCGAGTAGTCTACGTATTCCAGAAATTCAGATTTTGTTTACTGACCACCAGTGGTGAATCACATTTTCATAGAGCAACCCCACAAAAAACTGATAGGATATAAGTGTGATACACCAAAATGTTCGTATGAATAAGGCCTATTTGCGTCCATACTTAGAAATGCGACGAGTAGTCTACGTATTCCAGAAATTCAGATCTTGTTTACTGACCACCAGTGGTGAATCACATTTTCATGGAGCAACCCCACAAAAAACTGATAGGATATAAGTGTGATACACCAAAATGTTCGTATGAATAAGGCCTATTTGCGTCCATACTTAGAAATGCGGCGAGTAGTCTACGTATTCCAGAAATTCAGATTTTGTTTACTGACCACCAGTGGTGAATCACATTTTCATGGAGCAACCCCACAAAAAACTGATAGGATATAAGTGTGATACACCAAAATGTTCGTATGAATAAGGCCTATTTGCGTCCATACTTAGAAATGCGGCGAGTAGTCTACGTATTCCAGAAATTCAGATTTTGTTTACTAACCACCAGTGGCGAATCACATTTTCATGGAGCAACCCCACAAAAAACTGACGGGATATAAGTGTGATACACCAAAATGTTCGTATGAATAAGGCCTATTTGCGTCCATACTTAGAAATGCGGCGACTAGTCCAGGTATTCCAGAAATTCAGATTTTGTTTACTGACCACCAGTGGTGAATCACATTTTCATGGAGCAACCCCACAAAAAACTGATAGGATATAAGTGTGATACACCAAAATGTTCGTATGAATAAGGCCTATTTGCGTCCATACTTAGAAATGCGACGAGTAGTCTACGTATTCCAGAAATTCAGATCTTGTTTACTGACCACCAGTGGTGAATCACATTTTCATGGAGCAACCCCACAAAAAACTGATAGGATATAAGTGTGATACACCAAAATGTTCGTATGAATAAGGCCTATTTGCGTCCATAATTAGAAATGTGGCGAGTAGTCTACGTATTCCAGAAATTCAGATTTTGTTTACTGACCACCAGTGGTGAATCACATTTTCATGGAGCAACCCCACAAAAAACTGATAGGATATAAGTGTGATACACCAAAATGTTCGTATGAATAAGGCCTATTTGCGTCCATACCTAGAAATGCGGCGACTAGTCCAGGTATTCCAGAAATTCAGATTTTGTTTACTGACCACCAGTGGTGAATCACATTTTCATGGAGCAACCCCACAAAAAACTGATAGGATATAAGTGTGATACACCAAAATGTTCGTATGAATAAGGCCTATTTGCGTCCATACTTAGAAATGCGGCGAGTAGTCTACGTATTCCAGAAATTCAGATTTTGTTTACTAACCACCAGTGGCGAATCACATTTTCATGGAGCAACCCCACAAAAAACTGATAGGATACAAGTGTGATACACCAAAATGTTCGTACGAATAAGGCCTATTTGCGTCCATACTTAGAAATGCGGCGACTAGTCCAGGTATTCCAGAAATTCAGATTTTGTTTACTGACCACCAGTGGTGAATCACATTTTCATGGAGCAACCCCACAAAAAACTGATAGGATATAAGTGTGATACACCAAAATGTTCGTATGAATAAGGCCTATTTGCGTCCATACTTAGAAATGCGGCGACTAGTCCAGGTATTCCAGAAATTCAGATTTTGTTTACTGACCACCAGTGGTTAATCACATTTTCAAGGAGCAACCCCACAAAAAACTGATAGGATATAAGTGTGATACACCAAAATGTTCGTACGAATAAGGCCTATTTGCGTCCATACTTAGAAATGCGGCGACTAGTCCAGGTATTCCAGAAATTCAGATTTTGTTTACTGACCACCAGTGGCGAATCACATTTTCATGGAGCAACCCCACAAAAAACTGATAGGATATAAGTGTGATACACCAAAATGTTCGTATGAATAAGGCCTATTTGCGTCCATACTTAGAAATGCGGCGAGTAGTCTACGTATTCCAGAAATTCAGATCTTGTTTACTGACCACCAGTGGTGAATCACATTTTCATGGAGCAACCCCACAAAAAACTGATAGGATACAAGTGTGATACACCAAAATGTTCGTATGAATAAGGCCTATTTGCGTCCATACTTAGAAATGCGGCGACTAGTCCAGGTATTCCAGAAATTCAGATTTTGTTTACTGACCACCAGTGGTGAATCACATTTTCATGGAGCAACCCCACAAAAAACTGATAGGATATAAGTGTGATACACCAAAATGTTCGTATGAATCAGGCCTATTTGCGTCCATACTTAGAAATGCGGCGAGTAGTGTATGTATTCCAGAAATTCAGATTTTGTTTACTGACCACCAGTGGTGAATCACATTTTCATGGAGCAACCCCACAAAAAACTGATAGGATACAAGTGTGATACACCAAAATGTTCGTACGAATAAGGCCTATTTGCGTCCATAATTAGAAATGTGGCGAGTAGTCTACGTATTCCAGAAATTCAGATTTTGTTTACTGACCACCAGTGGTGAATCACATTTTCATGGAGCAACCCCACAAAAAACTGATAGGATATAAGTGTGATACACCAGAATGTTCGTATGAATAAGGCCTATTTGCGTCCATACTTAGAAATGCGGCGACTAGTCCAGGTATTCCAGAAATTCAGATTTTGTTTACTGACCACCAGTGGTGAATCACATTTTCATGGAGCAACCCCACAAAAAACTGATAGGATACAAGTGTGATACACCAAAATGTTCGTACAAATAAGGCCTATTTGCGTCCATACTTAGAAATGCGGCGACTAGCCCAGGTATTCCAGAAATTCAGGTTTTGTTTACTGACCACCAGTGGTGAATCACATTTTCATGGAGCAACCCCACAAAAAACTGATAGGATATAAGTGTGATACACCAAAATGTTCGTATGAATAAGGCCTATTTGTGTCCATACTTAGAAATGCGGCGACTAGTCCAGGTATTCCAGAAATTCAGATTTTGTTTACTGACCACCAGTGGTGAATCACATTTTCATGGAGCAACCCCACAACAAACTGATAGGTTATAAGTGTGATACACCAAAATGTTCGTATGAATAAGGCCTATTTGCGTCCATACTTAGAAATGCGGCGACTAGCCCAGGTATTCTAGAAATTCAGATTTTGTTTACTGACCACCAGTGGTGAATCACAGTTTCATGGAGCAACCCCACAAAAAACTGATAGGATATAAGTGTGATACACCAAAATGTTCGTATGAATCAGGCCTATTTGCGTCCATACTTAGAAATGCGGCGAGTAGTCTACGTATTCCAGAAATTCAGATTTTGTTTACTGACCACCAGTGGCCAATCACATTTTCATGGAGCAACCCCACAAAAAACTGATAGGATACAAGTGTGATACACCAAAATGTTCGTACGAATAAGGCCTATTTGCGTCCATACTTAGAAATGCGGCGACTAGTCCAGGTATTCCAGAAATTCAGATTTTGTTTACTGACCACCAGTGGTGAATCACATTTTCATGGAGCAACCCCACAAAAAACTGATAGGATATAAGTGTGATACACCAAAATGTTCGTATGAATCAGGCCTATTTGCGTCCATACTTAGAAATGCGGCGAGTAGTCTACGTATTCCAGAAATTCAGATTTTGTTTACTGACCACCAGTGGCCAATCACATTTTCATGGAGCAACCCCACAAAAAACTGATAGGATACAAGTGTGATACACCAAAATGTTCGTACGAATAAGGCCTATTTGCGTCCATACTTAGAAATGCGGCGACTAGTCCAGGTATTCTAGAAATTCAGATTTTGTTTACTGACCACCAGTGGTGAATCACAGTTTCATGGAGCAACCCCACAACAAACTGATAGGTTATAAGTGTGATACACCAAAATGTTCGTATGAATAAGGCCTATTTGCGTCCATACTTAGAAATGCGGCGACTAGCCCAGGTATTCTAGAAATTCAGATTTTGTTTACTGACCACCAGTGGTGAATCACAGTTTCATGGAGCAACCCCACAAAAAACTGATAGGATACAAGTGTGATACACCAAAATGTTCGTACGAATAAGGCCTATTTGCGTCCATACTTAGAAATGCGGCGAGTAGTCTACGTATTCCAGAAATTCAGATTTTGTTTACTGACCACCAGTGGCCAATCACATTTTCATGGAGCAACCCCACAAAAAACTGATAGGATACAAGTGTGATACACCAAAATGTTCGTACGAATAAGGCCTATTTGCGTCCATACTTAGAAATGCGGCGACTAGTCCAGGTATTCCAGAAATTCAGATTTTGTTTACTGACCACCAGTGGTGAATCACATTTTCATGGAGCAACCCCACAAAAAACTGATAGGATATAAGTGTGATACACCAAAATGTTCGTATGAATCAGGCCTATTTGCGTCCATACTTAGAAATGCGGCGAGTAGTCTACGTATTCCAGAAATTCAGATTTTGTTTACTGACCACCAGTGGCCAATCACATTTTCATGGAGCAACCCCACAAAAAACTGATAGGATACAAGTGTGATACACCAAAATGTTCGTACGAATAAGGCCTATTTGCGTCCATACTTAGAAATGCGGCGACTAGTCCAGGTATTCCAGAAATTCAGATTTTGTTTACTGACCACCAGTGGTGAATCACATTTTCATGGAGCAACCCCACAAAAAACTGATAGGATATAAGTGTGATACACCAAAATGTTCGTATGAATCAGGCCTATTTGCGTCCATACTTAGAAATGCGGCGACTAGTCCAGGTATTCCAGAAATTCAGATTTTGTTTACTGACCACCAGTGGTGAATCACATTTTCATGGAGCAACCCCACAAAAAACTGATAGGATATAAGTGTGATACACCAAAATGTTCGTATGAATAAGGCCTATTTGCGTCCATACTTAGAAATGCGGCGAGTAGTCTACGTATTCCAGAAATTCAGATCTTGTTTACTGACCACCAGTGGTGAATCACATTTTCATGGAGCAACCCCACAAAAAACTGATAGGATACAAGTGTGATACACCAAAATGTTCGTATGAATAAGGCCTATTTGCGTCCATACTTAGAAATGCGGCGACTAGTCCAGGTATTCCAGAAATTCAGATTTTGTTTACTGACCACCAGTGGTGAATCACATTTTCATGGAGCAACCCCACAAAAAACTGATAGGATATAAGTGTGATACACCAAAATGTTCGTATGAATCAGGCCTATTTGCGTCCATACTTAGAAATGCGGCGAGTAGTGTATGTATTCCAGAAATTCAGATTTTGTTTACTGACCACCAGTGGTGAATCACATTTTCATGGAGCAACCCCACAAAAAACTGATAGGATACAAGTGTGATACACCAAAATGTTCGTACGAATAAGGCCTATTTGCGTCCATAATTAGAAATGTGGCGAGTAGTCTACGTATTCCAGAAATTCAGATTTTGTTTACTGACCACCAGTGGTGAATCACATTTTCATGGAGCAACCCCACAAAAAACTGATAGGATATAAGTGTGATACACCAGAATGTTCGTATGAATAAGGCCTATTTGCGTCCATACTTAGAAATGCGGCGACTAGTCCAGGTATTCCAGAAATTCAGATTTTGTTTACTGACCACCAGTGGTGAATCACATTTTCATGGAGCAACCCCACAAAAAACTGATAGGATACAAGTGTGATACACCAAAATGTTCGTACAAATAAGGCCTATTTGCGTCCATACTTAGAAATGCGGCGACTAGCCCAGGTATTCCAGAAATTCAGGTTTTGTTTACTGACCACCAGTGGTGAATCACATTTTCATGGAGCAACCCCACAAAAAACTGATAGGATATAAGTGTGATACACCAAAATGTTCGTATGAATAAGGCCTATTTGTGTCCATACTTAGAAATGCGGCGACTAGTCCAGGTATTCCAGAAATTCAGATTTTGTTTACTGACCACCAGTGGTGAATCACATTTTCATGGAGCAACCCCACAACAAACTGATAGGTTATAAGTGTGATACACCAAAATGTTCGTATGAATAAGGCCTATTTGCTTCCATACTTAGAAATGCGGCGACTAGCCCAGGTATTCTAGAAATTCAGATTTTGTTTACTGACCACCAGTGGTGAATCACAGTTTCATGGAGCAACCCCACAAAAAACTGATAGGATACAAGTGTGATACACCAAAATGTTCGTACGAATAAGGCCTATTTGCGTCCATACTTAGAAATGCGGCGACTAGTCCAGGTATTCCAGAAATTCAGATTTTGTTTACTGACCACCAGTGGTGAATCACATTTTCATGGAGCAACCCCACAAAAAACTGATAGGATATAAGTGTGATACACCAAAATGTTCGTATGAATCAGGCCTATTTGCGTCCATACTTAGAAATGCGGCGAGTAGTCTACGTATTCCAGAAATTCAGATTTTGTTTACTGACCACCAGTGGCCAATCACATTTTCATGGAGCAACCCCACAAAAAACTGATAGGATACAAGTGTGATACACCAAAATGTTCGTACGAATAAGGCCTATTTGCGTCCATACTTAGAAATGCGGCGACTAGTCCAGGTATTCCAGAAATTCAGATTTTGTTTACTGACCACCAGTGGTGAATCACATTTTCATGGAGCAACCCCACAAAAAACTGATAGGATATAAGTGTGATAAACCAAAATGTTCGTATGAATAAGGCCTATTTGCGTCCATACTTAGAAATGCGGCGAGTAGTCTACGTATTCCAGAAATTCAGATTTTGTTTACTAACCACCAGTGGCGAATCACATTTTCATGGAGCAACCCCACAAAAAACTGATGGGATATAAGTGTGATACACCAAAATGTTCGTATGAATAAGGCCTATTTGCGTCCATACGTAAAAATGCGGCGACTAGTCCAGGTATTCCAGAAATTCAGATTTTGTTTACTGACCACCAGTGGTGAATCACATTTTCATGGAGCAACCCCACAAAAAACTGATAGGATATAAGTGTGATACACCAAAATGTTCGTATGAATAAGGCCTATTTGCGTCCATACTTAGAAATGCGGCGAGTAGTCTACGTATTCCAGAAATTCAGATCTTGTTTACTGACCACCAGTGGTGAATCACATTTTCATGGAGCAACCCCACAAAAAACTGATAGGATACAAGTGTGATACACCAAAATGTTCGTACGAATAAGGCCTATTTGCGTCCATACTTAGAAATGCGGCGACTAGTCCAGGTATTCCAGAAATTCAGATTTTGTTTACTGACCACCAGTGGTGAATCACATTTTCATGGAGCAACCCCACAAAAAACTGATAGGATATAAGTGTGATACACCACAATGTTCGTATGAATCAGGCCTATTTGCGTCCATACTTAGAAATGCGGCGAGTAGTCTACGTATTCCAGAAATTCAGATTTTGTTTACTGACCACCAGTGGTGAATCACATTTTCATGGAGCAACCCCACAAAAAACTGATAGGATACAAGTGTGATACACCAAAATGTTCGTACGAATAAGGCCTATTTGCGTCCATACTTAGAAATGCGGCGACTAGTCCAGGTATTCCAGAAATTCAGATTTTGTTTACTGACCACCAGTGGTGAATCACATTTTCATGGAGCACCCCACAAAAAACTGATAGGATATAAGTGTGATACACCAAAATGTTCGTATGAATAAGGCCTATTTGCGTCCATACTTAGAAATGCGGCGACTAGTCCAGGTATTCCAGAAATTCAGATTTTGTTTACTGACCACCAGTGGTGAATCACATTCATGGAGCAACCCCACAAAAAACTGATAGGATATAAGTGTGATAAACCAAAATATTCGTATGAATAAGGCCTATTTGCGTCCATACTTAGAAATGCGGCGACTAGTCCAGGTATTCCAGAAATTCAGATTTTGTTTACTGACCACCAGTGGTGAATCACATTTTCATGGAGCAACCCCACAAAAAACTGATAGGATATAAGTGTGATACACCAAAATATTCGTATGAATAAGGCCTATTTGCGTCCATACTTAGAAATGCGGCGAGTAGTCTACGTATTCCAGAAATTCAGATTTTGTTTACTAACCACCAGTGGCGAATCACATTTTCATGGAGCAACCCCACAAAAAACTGATGGGATATAAGTGTGATACACCAAAATGTTCGTATGAATAAGGCCTATTTGCGTCCATAATTATAAATGCGGCGAGTAGTCTACGTATTCCAGAAATTCAGATTTTGTTTACTGACCACCAGTGGTGAATCACATTTTCATGGAGCAACCCCACAAAAAACTGATAGGATACAAGTGTGATACACCAAAATGTTCGTACGAATAAGGCCTATTTGCGTCCATACTTAGAAATGCGGCGACTAGTCCAGGTATTTTAGAAATTCAGATTTTGTTTACTGACCACCAGTGGTGAATCACATTTTCATGGAGCAACCCCACAAAAAACTGATAGGATACAAGTGTGATAAACCAAAATGTTCGTATGAATAAGGCCTATTTGCGTCCATACTTTGAAATGCGGCGAGTAGTCTACGTATTCCAGAAATTCAGATTTTGTTTACTGACCACCAGTGGTGAATCACATTTTCATGGAGCAACCCCACAAAAAACTGATAGGATATAAGTGTGATACACCAAAATATTCGTATGAATAAGGCCTATTTGCGTCCATACTTAGAAATGCGGCGACTAGTCCAGGTATTCCAGAAATTCAGATTTTGTTTACTGACCACCAGTGGTGAATCACATTTTCATGGAGCAACCCCACAAAAAACTGATAGGATATAAGTGTGATACACCAAAATGTTCGTATGAATAAGGCCTATTTGCGTCCATACTTAGAAATGCGGCGAGTAGTCTACGTATTCCAGAAATTCAGATCTTGTTTACTGACCACCAGTGGTGAATTACATTTTCATGGAGCAACCCCACAAAAAACTGATGGGATATAAGTGTGATACACCAAAATGTTCGTATGAATAAGGCCTATTTGCGTCCATACGTAAAAATGCGGCGACTAGTCCAGGTATTCCAGAAATTCAGATTTTGTTTACTGACCACCAGTGGTGAATCACATTTTCATGGAGCAACCCCACAAAAAACTGATAGGATATAAGTGTGATACACCAAAATGTTCGTATGAATAAGGCCTATTTGCGTCCATACTTAGAAATGCGGCGAGTAGTCTACGTATTCCAGAAATTCAGATCTTGTTTACTGACCACCAGTGGTGAATCACATTTTCATGGAGCAACCCCACAAAAAACTGATAGGATACAAGTGTGATACACCAAAATGTTCGTATGAATAAGGCCTATTTGCGTCCATACTTAGAAATGCGGCGACTAGTCCAGGTATTCCAGAAATTCAGATTTTGTTTACTGACCACCAGTGGTGAATCACATTTTCATGGAGCAACCCCACAAAAAACTGATAGGATATAAGTGTGATACACCAAAATATTCGTATGAATAAGGCCTATTTGCGTCCATACTTAGAAATGCGGCGACTATTCCAGGTATTCCAGAAATTCAGATTTTGTTTACTGACCACCAGTGGTGAATCACATTTTCATGGAGCAACCCCACAAAAAACTGATAGGATATAAGTGTGATACACCAAAATGTTCGTATGAATAAGGCCTATTTGCGTCCATACTTAGAAATGCGGCGAGTAGTCTACGTATTCCAGAAATTCAGATCTTGTTTACTGACCACCAGTGGTGAATCACATTTTCATGGAGCAACCCCACAAAAAACTGATAGGATACAAGTGTGATACACCAAAATGTTCGTACGAATAAGGCCTATTTGCGTCCATACTTAGAAATGCGGCGACTAGTCCAGGTATTCCAGAAATTCAGATTTTGTTTACTGACCACCAGTGGTGAATCACATTTTCATGGAGCACCCCACAAAAAACTGATAGGATATAAGTGTGATACACCAAAATGTTCGTATGAATAAGGCCTATTTGCGTCCATACTTAGAAATGCGGCGACTAGTCCAGGTATTCCAGAAATTCAGATTTTGTTTACTGACCACCAGTGGTGAATCACATTCATGGAGCAACCCCACAAAAAACTGATAGGATATAAGTGTGATAAACCAAAATATTCGTATGAATAAGGCCTATTTGCGTCCATACTTAGAAATGCGGCGACTAGTCCAGGTATTCCAGAAATTCAGATTTTGTTTACTGACCACCAGTGGTGAATCACATTTTCATGGAGCAACCCCACAAAAAACTGATAGGATATAAGTGTGATACACCAAAATATTCGTATGAATAAGGCCTATTTGCGTCCATACTTAGAAATGCGGCGAGTAGTCTACGTATTCCAGAAATTCAGATTTTGTTTACTAACCACCAGTGGCGAATCACATTTTCATGGAGCAACCCCACAAAAAACTGATGGGATATAAGTGTGATACACCAAAATGTTCGTATGAATAAGGCCTATTTGCGTCCATAATTATAAATGCGGCGAGTAGTCTACGTATTCCAGAAATTCAGATTTTGTTTACTGACCACCAGTGGTGAATCACATTTTCATGGAGCAACCCCACAAAAAACTGATAGGATACAAGTGTGATACACCAAAATGTTCGTACGAATAAGGCCTATTTGCGTCCATACTTAGAAATGCGGCGACTAGTCCAGGTATTTTAGAAATTCAGATTTTGTTTACTGACCACCAGTGGTGAATCACATTTTCATGGAGCAACCCCACAAAAAACTGATAGGATACAAGTGTGATAAACCAAAATGTTCGTATGAATAAGGCCTATTTGCGTCCATACTTTGAAATGCGGCGAGTAGTCTACGTATTCCAGAAATTCAGATTTTGTTTACTGACCACCAGTGGTGAATCACATTTTCATGGAGCAACCCCACAAAAAACTGATAGGATATAAGTGTGATACACCAAAATATTCGTATGAATAAGGCCTATTTGCGTCCATACTTAGAAATGCGGCGACTAGTCCAGGTATTCCAGAAATTCAGATTTTGTTTACTGACCACCAGTGGTGAATCACATTTTCATGGAGCAACCCCACAAAAAACTGATAGGATATAAGTGTGATACACCAAAATGTTCGTATGAATAAGGCCTATTTGCGTCCATACTTAGAAATGCGGCGAGTAGTCTACGTATTCCAGAAATTCAGATCTTGTTTACTGACCACCAGTGGTGAATCACATTTTCATGGAGCAACCCCACAAAAAACTGATGGGATATAAGCGTGATACACCAAAATGTTCGTATGAATAAGGCCTATTTGCGTCCATACGTAAAAATGCGGCGACTAGTCCAGGTATTCCAGAAATTCAGATTTTGTTTACTGACCACCAGTGGTGAATCACATTTTCATGGAGCAACCCCACAAAAAACTGATAGGATATAAGTGTGATACACCAAAATGTTCGTATGAATAAGGCCTATTTGCGTCCATACTTAGAAATGCGGCGAGTAGTCTACGTATTCCAGAAATTCAGATCTTGTTTACTGACCACCAGTGGTGAATCACATTTTCATGGAGCAACCCCACAAAAAACTGATAGGATACAAGTGTGATACACCAAAATGTTCGTATGAATAAGGCCTATTTGCGTCCATACTTAGAAATGCGGCGACTAGTCCAGGTATTCCAGAAATTCAGATTTTGTTTACTGACCACCAGTGGTGAATCACATTTTCATGGAGCAACCCCACAAAAAACTGATAGGATATAAGTGTGATACACCAAAATATTCGTATGAATAAGGCCTATTTGCGTCCATACTTAGAAATGCGGCGACTAGTCCAGGTATTCCAGAAATTCAGATTTTGTTTACTGACCACCAGTGGTGAATCACATTTTCATGGAGCAACCCCACAAAAAACTGATAGGATATAAGTGTGATACACCAAAATGTTCGTATGAATAAGGCCTATTTGCGTCCATACTTAGAAATGCGGCGAGTAGTCTACGTATTCCAGAAATTCAGATCTTGTTTACTGACCACCAGTGGTGAATCACATTTTCATGGAGCAACCCCACAAAAAACTGATAGGATACAAGTGTGATACACCAAAATGTTCGTATGAATAAGGCCTATTTGCGTCCATACTTAGAAATGCGGCGAGTAGTCTACGTATTCCAGAAATTCAGATTTTGTTTACTGACCACCAGTGGCGAATCACATTTTCATGGAGCAACCCCACAAAAAACTGATAGGATACAAGTGTGATACACCAAAATGTTCGTATGAATCAGGCCTATTTGCGTCCATACGTAAAAATGCGGCGACTAGTCCAGGTATTCCAGAAATTCAGATTTTGTTTACTGACCACCAGTGGTGAATCACATTTTCATGGAGCAACCCCACAAAAAACTGATAGGATATAAGTGTGATACACCAAAATGTTCGTATGAATAAGGCCTATTTGCGTCCATACTTAGAAATGCGACGAGTAGTCTACGTATTCCAGAAATTCAGATCTTGTTTACTGACCACCAGTGGTGAATCACATTTTCATGGAGCAACCCCACAAAAAACTGATAGGATATAAGTGTGATACACCAAAATGTTCGTATGAATAAGGCCTATTTGCGTCCATAATTAGAAATGTGGCGAGTAGTCTACGTATTCCAGAAATTCAGATTTTGTTTACTGACCACCAGTGGTGAATCACATTTTCATGGAGCAACCCCACAAAAAACTGATAGGATATAAGTGTGACACACCAAAATGTTCGTATGAATAAGGCCTATTTGCGTCCATACGTAAAAATGCGGCGACTAGTCCAGGTATTCCAGAAATTCAGATTTTGTTTACTGACCACCAGTGGTGAATCACATTTTCATGGAGCAACCCCACAAAAAACTGATAGGATATAAGTGTGATACACCAAAATGTTCGTATGAATAAGGCCTATTTGCGTCCATACTTAGAAATGCGGCGAGTAGTCTACGTATTCCAGAAATTCAGATCTTGTTTACTGACCACCAGTGGTGAATCACATTTTCATGGAGCAACCCCACAAAAAACTGATAGGATACAAGTGTGATACACCAAAATGTTCGTATGAATAAGGCCTATTTGCGTCCATACTTAGAAATGCGGCGACTAGTCCAGGTATTCCAGAAATTCAGATTTTGTTTACTGACCACCAGTGGTGAATCACATTTTCATGGAGCAACCCCACAAAAAACTGATAGGATATAAGTGTGATACACCAAAATATTCGTATGAATAAGGCCTATTTGCGTCCATACTTAGAAATGCGGCGACTAGTCCAGGTATTCCAGAAATTCAGATTTTGTTTACTGACCACCAGTGGTGAATCACATTTTCATGGAGCAACCCCACAAAAAACTGATAGGATATAAGTGTGATACACCAAAATGTTCGTATGAATAAGGCCTATTTGCGTCCATACTTAGAAATGCGGCGAGTAGTCTACGTATTCCAGAAATTCAGATCTTGTTTACTGACCACCAGTGGTGAATCACATTTTCATGGAGCAACCCCACAAAAAACTGATAGGATACAAGTGTGATACACCAAAATGTTCGTATGAATAAGGCCTATTTGCGTCCATACTTAGAAATGCGGCGAGTAGTCTACGTATTCCAGAAATTCAGATTTTGTTTACTGACCACCAGTGGCGAATCACATTTTCATGGAGCAACCCCACAAAAAACTGATAGGATACAAGTGTGATACACCAAAATGTTCGTATGAATCAGGCCTATTTGCGTCCATACGTAAAAATGCGGCGACTAGTCCAGGTATTCCAGAAATTCAGATTTTGTTTACTGACCACCAGTGGTGAATCACATTTTCATGGAGCAACCCCACAAAAAACTGATAGGATATAAGTGTGATACACCAAAATATTCGTATGAATAAGGCCTATTTGCGTCCATACTTAGAAATGCGGCGACTAGTCCAGGTATTCCAGAAATTCAGATTTTGTTTACTGACCACCAGTGGTGAATCACATTTTCATGGAGCAACCCCACAAAAAACTGATAGGATATAAGTGTGATACACCAAAATGTTCGTATGAATAAGGCCTATTTGCGTCCATACTTAGAAATGCGGCGAGTAGTCTACGTATTCCAGAAATTCAGATCTTGTTTACTGACCACCAGTGGTGAATCACATTTTCATGGAGCAACCCCACAAAAAACTGATGGGATATAAGTGTGATACACCAAAATGTTCGTATGAATAAGGCCTATTTGCGTCCATACGTAAAAATGCGGCGACTAGTCCAGGTATTCCAGAAATTCAGATTTTGTTTACTGACCACCAGTGGTGAATCACATTTTCATGGAGCAACCCCACAAAAAACTGATAGGATATAAGTGTGATACACCAAAATGTTCGTATGAATAAGGCCTATTTGCGTCCATACTTAGAAATGCGGCGAGTAGTCTACGTATTCCAGAAATTCAGATCTTGTTTACTGACCACCAGTGGTGAATCACATTTTCATGGAGCAACCCCACAAAAAACTGATAGGATACAAGTGTGATACACCAAAATGTTCGTATGAATAAGGCCTATTTGCGTCCATACTTAGAAATGCGGCGACTAGTCCAGGTATTCCAGAAATTCAGATTTTGTTTACTGACCACCAGTGGTGAATCACATTTTCATGGAGCAACCCCACAAAAAACTGATAGGATATAAGTGTGATACACCAAAATATTCGTATGAATAAGGCCTATTTGCGTCCATACTTAGAAATGCGGCGACTAGTCCAGGTATTCCAGAAATTCAGATTTTGTTTACTGACCACCAGTGGTGAATCACATTTTCATGGAGCAACCCCACAAAAAACTGATAGGATATAAGTGTGATACACCAAAATGTTCGTATGAATAAGGCCTATTTGCGTCCATACTTAGAAATGCGGCGAGTAGTCTACGTATTCCAGAAATTCAGATCTTGTTTACTGACCACCAGTGGTGAATCACATTTTCATGGAGCAACCCCACAAAAAACTGATAGGATACAAGTGTGATACACCAAAATGTTCGTATGAATAAGGCCTATTTGCGTCCATACTTAGAAATGCGGCGAGTAGTCTACGTATTCCAGAAATTCAGATCTTGTTTACTGACCACCAGTGGCGAATCACATTTTCATGGAGCAACCCCACAAAAAACTGATGGGATATAAGTGTGATACACCAAAATGTTCGTATGAATAAGGCCTATTTGCGTCCATACGTAAAAATGCGGCGACTAGTCCAGGTATTCCAGAAATTCAGATTTTGTTTACTGACCACCAGTGGTGAATCACATTTTCATGGAGCAACCCCACAAAAAACTGATAGGATATAAGTGTGATACACCAAAATGTTCGTATGAATAAGGCCTATTTGCGTCCATACTTAGAAATGCGACGAGTAGTCTACGTATTCCAGAAATTCAGATCTTGTTTACTGACCACCAGTGGTGAATCACATTTTCATGGAGCAACCCCACAAAAAACTGATAGGATATAAGTGTGATACACCAAAATGTTCGTATGAATAAGGCCTATTTGCGTCCATAATTAGAAATGTGGCGAGTAGTCTACGTATTCCAGAAATTCAGATTTTGTTTACTGACCACCAGTGGTGAATCACATTTTCATGGAGCAACCCCACAAAAAACTGATAGGATATAAGTGTGATACACCAAAATGTTCGTATGAATAAGGCCTATTTGCGTCCATACCTAGAAATGCGGCGACTAGTCCAGGTATTCCAGAAATTCAGATTTTGTTTACTGACCACCAGTGGTGAATCACATTTTCATGGAGCAACCCCACAAAAAACTGATAGGATATAAGTGTGATACACCAAAATGTTCGTATGAATAAGGCCTATTTGCGTCCATACGTAAAAATGCGGCGACTAGTCCAGGTATTCCAGAAATTCAGATGATTGTTTACTGACCACCAGTGGTGAATCACATTTTCATGGAGCAACCCCACAAAAAACTGATAGGATATAAGTGTGATACACCAAAATGTTCGTATGAATAAGGCCTATTTGCGTCCATACTTAGAAATGCGACGAGTAGTCTACGTATTCCAGAAATTCAGATCTTGTTTACTGACCACCAGTGGTGAATCACATTTTCATGGAGCAACCCCACAAAAAACTGATAGGATATAAGTGTGATACACCAAAATGTTCGTATGAATAAGGCCTATTTGCGTCCATAATTAGAAATGTGGCGAGTAGTCTACGTATTCCAGAAATTCAGATTTTGTTTACTGACCACCAGTGGTGAATCACATTTTCATGGAGCAACCCCACAAAAAACTGATAGGATATAAGTGTGATACACCAAAATGTTCGTATGAATAAGGCCTATTTGCGTCCATACTTAGAAATGCGGCGACTAGTCCAGGTATTCCAGAAATTCAGATTTTGTTTACTGACCACCAGTGGTGAATCACATTTTCATGGAGCAACCCCACAAAAAACTGATAGGATACAAGTGTGATACACCAAAATGTTCGTACAAATAAGGCCTATTTGCGTCCATACTTAGAAATGCGGCGACTAGCCCAGGTATTCCAGAAATTCAGATTTTGTTTACTGACCACCAGTGGTGAATCACATTTTCATGGAGCAACCCCACAAAAAACTGATAGTTTATAAGTGTGATACACCAAAATGTTCGTATGAATAAGGCCTATTTGCGTCCATACTTAGAAATGCGGCGACTAGCCCAGGTATTCTAGAAATTCAGATTTTGTTTACTGACCACCAGTGGTGAATCACAGTTTCATGGAGCAACCCCACAAAAAACTGATAGGATACAAGTGTGATACACCAAAATGTTCGTACGAATAAGGCCTATTTGCGCCCATACTTAGAAATGCGGCGACTAGTCCAGGTATTCCAGAAATTCAGATTTTGTTTACTGACCACCAGTGGCGAATCACATTTTCATGGAGCAACCCCACAAAAAACTGATAGGATACAAGTGTGATACACCAAAATGTTCGTACAAATAAGGCCTATTTGCGTCCATACTTAGAAATGCGGCGACTAGCCCAGGTATTCCAGAAATTCAGATTTTGTTTACTGACCACCAGTGGTGAATCACATTTTCATGGAGCAACCCCACAAAAAACTGATAGTTTATAAGTGTGATACACCAAAATGTTCGTATGAATAAGGCCTATTTGCGTCCATACTTAGAAATGCGGCGACTAGCCCAGGTATTCTAGAAATTCAGATTTTGTTTACTGACCACCAGTGGTGAATCACAGTTTCATGGAGCAACCCCACAAAAAACTGATAGGATACAAGTGTGATACACCAAAATGTTCGTACGAATAAGGCCTATTTGCGCCCATACTTAGAAATGCGGCGACTAGTCCAGGTATTCCAGAAATTCAGATTTTGTTTACTGACCACCAGTGGCGAATCACATTTTCATGGAGCAACCCCACAAAAAACTGATAGGATATAAGTGTGATACACCAAAATGTTCGTATGAATAAGGCCTATTTGCGTCCATAATTAGAAATGTGGCGAGTAGTCTACGTATTCCAGAAATTCAGATTTTGTTTACTGACCACCAGTGGTGAATCACATTTTCATGGAGCAACCCCACAAAAAACTGATAGGATATAAGTGTGATACACCAAAATGTTCGTATGAATCAGGCCTATTTGCGTCCATACTTAGAAATGCGGCGAGTAGTCTACGTATTCCAGAAATTCAGATTTTGTTTACTGACCACCAGTGGCGAATCACATTTTCATGGAGCAACCCCACAAAAAACTGATGGGATATAAGTGTGATACACCAAAATGTTCGTATGAATAAGGCCTATTTGCGTCCATACGTAAAAATGCGGCGACTAGTCCAGGTATTCCAGAAATTCAGATTTTGTTTACTGACCACCAATGGTGAATCACATTTTCATGGAGCAACCCCACAAAAAACTGATAGGATATAAGTGTGATACACCAAAATGTTCGTATGAATAAGGCCTATTTGCGTCCATACTTAGAAATGCGGCGAGTAGTCTACGTATTCCAGAAATTCAGATCTTGTTTACTGACCACCAGTGGTGAATCACATTTTCATGGAGCAACCCCACAAAAAACTGATAGGATACAAGTGTGATACACCAAAATGTTCGTATGAATAAGGCCTATTTGCGTCCATACTTAGAAATGCGGCGAGTAGTCTACGTATTCCAGAAATTCAGATTTTGTTTACTGACCACCAGTGGCGAATCACATTTTCATGGAGCAACCCCACAAAAAACTGATAGGATACAAGTGTGATACACCAAAATGTTCGTACGAATAAGGCCTATTTGCGTCCATAATTAGAAATGTGGCGAGTAGTCTACGTATTCCAGAAATTCAGATTTTGTTTACTGACCACCAGTGGTGAATCACATTTTCATGGAGCAACCCCACAAAAAACTGATAGGATACAAGTGTGATACACCAAAATGTTCGTACGAATAAGGCCTATTTGCGTCCATAATTAGAAATGTGGCGAGTAGTCTACGTATTCCAGAAATTCAGATTTTGTTTACTGACCACCAGTGGTGAATCACATTTTCATGGAGCAACCCCACAAAAAACTGATAGGATATAAGTGTGATACACCAAAATGTTCGTATGAATAAGGCCTATTTGCGTCCATAATTATAAATGCGGCGAATAGTCTACGTATTCCAGAAATTCAGATTTTGTTTACTGACCACCAGTGGTGAATCACATTTTCATGGAGCAACCCCACAAAAAACTGATAGGATATAAGTGTGATACACCACAATGTTCGTATGAATCAGGCCTATTTGCGTCCATACTTAGAAATGCGGCGAGTAGTGTACGTATTCCAGAAATTCAGATTTTGTTTACTGACCACCAGTGGTGAATCACATTTTCATGGAGCAACCCCACAAAAAACTGATAGGATACAAGTGTGATACACCAAAATGTTCGTATGAATAAGGCCTATTTGCGTCCATACTTAGAAATGCGGCGACTAGTCCAGGTATTCCAGAAATTCAGATTTTGTTTACTGACCACCAGTGGTGAATCACATTTTCATGGAGCAACCCCACAAAAAACTGATAGGATATAAGTGTGATACACCACAATGTTCGTATGAATCAGGCCTATTTGCGTCCATACTTAGAAATGCGGCGAGTAGTCTACGTATTCCAGAAATTCAGATTTTGTTTACTGACCACCAGTGGTGAATCACATTTTCATGGAGCAACCCCACAAAAAACTGATAGGATACAAGTGTGATACACCAAAATGTTCGTACGAATAAGGCCTATTTGCGTCCATACTTAGAAATGCGGCGACTAGTCCAGGTATTCCAGAAATTCAGATTTTGTTTACTGACCACCAGTGGTGAATCACATTTTCATGGAGCAACCCCACAAAAAACTGATAGGATATAAGTGTGATACACCAAAATGTTCGTATGAATAAGGCCTATTTGCGTCCATACTTAGAAATGCGGCGACTAGTCCAGGTATTCCAGAAATTCAGATTTTGTTTACTGACCACCAGTGGTGAATAATATTCATGGAGCAACCCCACAAAAAACTGATAGGATATAAGTGTGATACACCAAAATATTCGTATGAATAAGGCCTATTTGCGTCCATACCTAGAAATGCGGCGACTAGTCCAGGTATTCCAGAAATTCAGATTTTGTTTACTGACCACCAGTGGTGAATCACATTTTCATGGAGCAACCCCACAAAAAACTGATAGGATATAAGTGTGATACACCAAAATATTCGTATGAATAAGGCCTATTTGCGTCCATACTTAGAAATGCGGCGAGTAGTCTACGTATTCCAGAAATTCAGATTTTGTTTACTAACCACCAGTGGCGAATCACATTTTCATGGAGCAACCCCACAAAAAACTGATGGGATATAAGTGTGATACACCAAAATGTTCGTATGAATAAGGCCTATTTGCGTCCATACGTAAAAATGCGGCGACTAGTCCAAGTATTCCAGAAATTCAGATTTTGTTTACTGACCACCAGTGGTGAATCACATTTTCATGGAGCAACCCCACAAAAAACTGATAGGATATAAGTGTGATACACCAAAATGTTCGTATGAATAAGGCCTATTTGCGTCCATACTTAGAAATGCGGCGAGTAGTCTACGTATTCCAGAAATTCAGATCTTGTTTACTGACCACCAGTGGTGAATCACATTTTCATGGAGCAACCCCACAAAAAACTGATAGGATATAAGTGTGATACACCACAATGTTCGTATGAATCAGGCCTATTTGCGTCCATACTTAGAAATGCGGCGAGTAGTCTACGTATTCCAGAAATTCAGATTTTGTTTACTGACCACCAGTGGCGAATCACATTTTCATGGAGCAACCCCACAAAAAACTGATAGGATACAAGTGTGATACACCAAAATGTTCGTACGAATAAGGCCTATTTGCGTCCATACGTAAAAATGCGGCTACTAGTCCAGGTATTCCAGAAATTCAGATTTTGTTAACTGACCACCAGTGGTGAATCACATTTTCATGGAGCAACCCCACAAAAAACTGATAGGATATAAGTGTGATACACCAAAATGTTCGTATGAATAAGGCCTATTTGCGTCCATACTTAGAAATGCGGCGAGTAGTCTACGTATTCCAGAAATTCAGATCTTGTTTACTGACCACCAGTGGTGAATCACATTTTCATGGAGCAACCCCACAAAAAACTGATAGGATACAAGTGTGATACACCAAAATGTTCGTATGAATAAGGCCTATTTGCGTCCATACTTAGAAATGCGGCGAGTAGTCTACGTATTCCAGAAATTCAGATTTTGTTTACTGACCACCAGTGGTGAATCACATTTTCATGGAGCAACCCCACAAAAAACTGATAGGATACAAGTGTGATACACCAAAATGTTCGTACGAATAAGGCCTATTTGCGTCCATACTTAGAAATGCGGCGACTAGCCCAGGTATTCCAGAAATTCAGATTTTGTTTACTGACCACCAGTGGTGAATCACATTTTCATGGAGCAACCCCACAAAAAACTGATAGGATATAAGTGTGATACACCAAAATGTTCGTATGAATAAGGCCTATTTGCGTCCATACTTAGAAATGCGGCGACTAGTCCAGGTATTCCAGAAATTCAGATTTTGTTTACTGACCACCAGTGGTGAATCACATTTTAATGGAGCAACCCCACAAAAAACTGATAGGTTATAAGTGTGATACACCAAAATGTTCGTATGAATAAGGCCTATTTGCGTCCATACTTAGAAATGCGGCGACTAGCCCAGGTATTCCAGAAATTCAGATTTTGTTTACTGACCACCAGTGGTGAATCACATTTTCATGGAGCAACCCCACAAAAAACTGATAGGATACAAGTGTGATACACCAAAATGTTCGTACGAATAAGGCCTATTTGCGCCCATACATAGAAATGCGGCGACTAGTCCAGGTATTCCAGAAATTCAGATTTTGTTTACTGACCACCAGTGGTGAATCACATTTTCATGGAGCAACCCCACAAAAAACTGATAGGATATAAGTGTGATACACCACAATGTTCGTATGAATCAGGCCTATTTGCGTCCATACTTAGAAATGCGGCGAGTAGTCTACGTATTCCAGAAATTCAGATTTTGTTTACTGACCACCAGTGGCGAATCACATTTTCATGGAGCAACCCCACAAAAAACTGATAGGATACAAGTGTGATACACCAAAATGTTCGTACGAATAAGGCCTATTTGCGTCCATACTTATAAATGCGGCGACTAGTCCAGGTATTCCAGAAATTCAGATTTTGTTTACTGACCACCAGTGGTGAATCACATTTTCATGGAGCAACCCCACAAAAAACTGATAGGATATAAGTGTGATACACCAAAATGTTCGTATGAATAAGGCCTATTTGCGTCCGTACTTAGAAATGCGGCGACTAGTCCAGGTATTCCAGAAATTCAGATTTTGTTTACTGACCACCAGTGGTGAATCACATTTTCATGGAGCAACCCCACAAAAAACTGATAGGATATAAGTGTGATACACCAAAATGTTCGTATAAATAAGGCCTATTTGCGTCCATACCTCGAAATGCGGCAAGTAGTCTACGTATTCCAGAAATTCAGATTTTGTTTACTGACCACCAGTGGTGAATCACATTTTCATGGAGCAACCCCACAAAAAACTGATAGGATACAAGTGTGATACACCAAAATGTTCGTACGAATAAGGCCTATTTGCGTCCATACTTAGAAATGCGGTGACTAGTCCAGGTATTCCAGAAATTCAGATTTTGTTTACTGACCACCAGTGGTGAATCACATTTTCATGGAGCAACCCCACAAAAAACTGATAGGATATAAGTGTGATACACCAAAATGTTCGTATGAATAAGGCCTATTTGCGTCCATACTTAGAAATGCGGCGAGTAGTCTACGTATTCCAGAAATTCAGATTTTGTTTACTAACCACCAGTGGCGAATCACATTTTCATGGAGCAACCCCACAAAAAACTGATGGGATATAAGTGTGATACACCAAAATGTTCGTATGAATAAGGCCTATTTGCGTCCATACGTAAAAATGCGGCGACTAGTCCAGGTATTCCAGAAATTCAGATTTTGTTAACTGACCACCAGTGGTGAATCACATTTTCATGGAGCAACCCCACAAAAAACTGATAGGATATAAGTGTGATACACCAAAATGTTCGTATGAATAAGGCCTATTTGCGTCCATACTTAGAAATGCGGCGAGTAGTCCACGTATTCCAGAAATTCAGATCTTGTTTACTGACCACCAGTGGTGAATCACATTTTCATGGAGCAACCCCACAAAAAACTGATAGGATACAAGTGTGATACACCAAAATGTTCGTATGAATAAGGCCTATTTGCGTCCATACTTAGAAATGCGGCGAGTAGTCTACGTATTCCAGAAATTCAGATTTTGTTTACTGACCACCAGTGGTGAATCACATTTTCATGGAGCAACCCCACAAAAAACTGATAGGATACAAGTGTGATACACCAAAATGTTCGTACGAATAAGGCCTATTTGCGTCCATACTTAGAAATGCGGCGACTAGCCCAGGTATTCCAGAAATTCAGATTTTGTTTACTGACCACCAGTGGTGAATCACATTTTCATGGAGCAACCCCACAAAAAACTGATAGGATATAAGTGTGATACACCAAAATGTTCGTATGAATAAGGCCTATTTGCGTCCATACTTAGAAATGCGGCGACTAGTCCAGGTATTCCAGAAATTCAGATTTTGTTTACTGACCACCAGTGGTGAATCACATTTTAATGGAGCAACCCCACAAAAAACTGATAGGTTATAAGTGTGATACACCAAAATGTTCGTATGAATAAGGCCTATTTGCGTCCATACTTAGAAATGCGGCGACTAGCCCAGGTATTCCAGAAATTCAGATTTTGTTTACTGACCACCAGTGGTGAATCACATTTTCATGGAGCAACCCCACAAAAAACTGATAGGATACAAGTGTGATACACCAAAATGTTCGTACGAATAAGGCCTATTTGCGCCCATACATAGAAATGCGGCGACTAGTCCAGGTATTCCAGAAATTCAGATTTTGTTTACTGACCACCAGTGGTGAATCACATTTTCATGGAGCAACCCCACAAAAAACTGATAGGATATAAGTGTGATACACCACAATGTTCGTATGAATCAGGCCTATTTGCGTCCATACTTAGAAATGCGGCGAGTAGTCTACGTATTCCAGAAATTCAGATTTTGTTTACTGACCACCAGTGGCGAATCACATTTTCATGGAGCAACCCCACAAAAAACTGATAGGATACAAGTGTGATACACCAAAATGTTCGTACGAATAAGGCCTATTTGCGTCCATACTTATAAATGCGGCGACTAGTCCAGGTATTCCAGAAATTCAGATTTTGTTTACTGACCACCAGTGGTGAATCACATTTTCATGGAGCAACCCCACAAAAAACTGATAGGATATAAGTGTGATACACCAAAATGTTCGTATAAATAAGGCCTATTTGCGTCCATACCTCGAAATGCGGCGAGTAGTCTACGTATTCCAGAAATTCAGATTTTGTTTACTGACCACCAGTGGTGAATCACATTTTCATGGAGCAACCCCACAAAAAACTGATAGGATACAAGTGTGATACACCAAAATGTTCGTACGAATAAGGCCTATTTGCGTCCATACTTAGAAATGCGGTGACTAGTCCAGGTATTCCAGAAATTCAGATTTTGTTTACTGACCACCAGTGGTGAATCACATTTTCATGGAGCAACCCCACAAAAAACTGATAGGATATAAGTGTGATACACCAAAATGTTCGTATGAATAAGGCCTATTTGCGTCCATACTTAGAAATGCGGCGACTAGTCCAGGTATTCCAGAAATTCAGATTTTGTTTACTGACCACCAGTGGTGAATCACATTTTCATGGAGCAACCCCACAAAAAACTGATAGGATATAAGTGTGATACACCAAAATATTCGTATGAATAAGGCCTATTTGCGTCCATACTTAGAAATGCGGCGACTAGTCCAGGTATTCCAGAAATTCAGATTTTGTTTACTGACCACCAGTGGTGAATCACATTTTCATGGAGCAACCCCACAAAAAACTGATAGGATATAAGTGTGATACACCAAAATGTTCGTATGAATAAGGCCTATTTGCGTCCATACTTAGAAATGCGGCGAGTAGTCTACGTATTCCAGAAATTCAGATTTTGTTTACTAACCACCAGTGGCGAATCACATTTTCATGGAGCAACCCCACAAAAAACTGATGGGATATAAGTGTGATACACCAAAATGTTCGTATGAATAAGGCCTATTTGCGTCCATACGTAAAAATGCGGCGACTAGCCCAGGTATTCCAGAAATTCAGATTTTGTTTACTGACCACCAGTGGTGAATCACATTTTAATGGAGCAACCCCACAAAAAACTGATAGGATATAAGTGTGATACACCACAATGTTCGTATGAATCAGGCCTATTTGCGTCCATACTTAGAAATGCGGCGAGTAGTCTACGTATTCCAGAAATTCAGATTTTGTTTACTGACCACCAGTGGTGAATCACATTTTCATGGAGCAACCCCACAAAAAACTGATAGGATACAAGTGTGATACACCAAAATGTTCGTACGAATAAGGCCTATTTGCGTCCATACTTAGAAATGCGGCGACTAGTCCAGGTATTCCAGAAATTCAGGTTTTGTTTACTGACCACCAGTGGTGAATCACATTTTCATGGAGCAACCCCACAAAAAACTGATAGGATATAAGTGTGATACACCACAATGTTCGTATGAATCAGTCCTATTTGCGTCCATACTTAGAAATGCGGCGAGTAGTCTACGTATTCCAGAAATTCAGATTTTGTTTACTGACCACCAGTGGTGAATCACATTTTCATGGAGCAACCCCACAAAAAACTGATAGGATACAAGTGTGATACACCAAAATGTTCATACGAATAAGGCCTATTTGCGTCCATACTTAGAAATGCGGCGACTAGTCCAGGTATTCCAGAAATTCAGATTTTGTTTACTGACCACCAGTGGTGAATCACATTTTCATGGAGCAACCCCACAAAAAACTGATAGGATATAAGTGTGATACACCAAAATGTTCGTATGAATAAGGCCTATTTGCGTCCATACTTAGAAATGCGGCGACTAGTCCAGGTATTCCAGAAATTCAGATTTTGTTTACTGACCACCAGTGGTGAATCACATTTTCATGGAGCAACCCCACAAAAAACTGATAGGATATAAGTGTGATACACCAAAATATTCGTATGAATAAGGCCTATTTGCGTCCATACCTAGAAATGCGGCGACTAGTCCAGGTATTCCAGAAATTCAGATTTTGTTTACTGACCACCAGTGGTGAATCACATTTTCATGGAGCAACCCCACAAAAAACTGATAGGATATAAGTGTGATACACCAAAATGTTCGTATGAATAAGGCCTATTTGCGTCCATACTTAGAAATGCGGCGAGTAGTCTACGTATTCCAGAAATTCAGATTTTGTTTACTAACCACCAGTGGCGAATCACATTTTCATGGAGCAACCCCACAAAAAACTGATGGGATATAAGTGTGATACACCAAAATGTTCGTATGAATAAGGCCTATTTGCGTCCATAATTAGAAATGTGGCGAGTAGTCTACGTATTCCAGAAATTCAGATTTTGTTTACTGACCACCAGTGGTGAATCACATTTTCATAGAGCAACCCCACAAAAAACTGATAGGTTATAAGTGTGATACACCAAAATGTTCGTATGAATAAGGCCTATTTGCGTCCATACTTAGAAATGAGGCGACTAGTCCAGGTATTCCAGAAATTTAGATTTTGTTTACTGACCACCAGTGGTGAATCACATTTTCATGGAGCAACCCCACAAAAAACTGATAGGATACAAGTGTGATACACCAAAATGTTCGTACGAATAAGGCCTATTTGCGTCCATACTTAGAAATGCGGCGACTAGCCCAGGTATTCCAGAAATTCAGATTTTGTTTACTGACCACCAGTGGTGAATCACATTTTCATGGAGCAACCCCACAAAAAACTGATAGGATATAAGTGTGATACACCAAAATGTTCGTATGAATAAGGCCTATTTGCGTCCATACTTAGAAATGCGGCGACTAGTCCAGGTATTCCAGAAATTCAGATTTTGTTTACTGACCACCAGTTGTGAATCACATTTTCATGGAGCAACCCCACAAAAAACTTATAGGATATAAGTGTGATACACCAAAATGTTCGTATGAATAAGGCCTATTTGCGTCCATACTTAGAAATGCGGCGACTAGTCCAGGTATTCCAGAAATACAGATTTTGTTTACTGACCACCAGTGGTGAATCACATTTTCATGGAGCAACCCCACAAAAAACTGATGGGATATAAGTGTGATACACCAAAATGTTCGTATGAATAAGGCCTATTTGCGTCCGTACTTAGAAATGCAGCGACTAGTCCAGGTATTCCAGAAATACAGATTTTGTTTACTGACCACCAGTGGTGAATCACATTTTCATGGAGCAACCCCACAAAAAACTGATGGGATATAAGTGTGATACACCAAAATGTTCGTATGAATAAGGCCTATTTGCGTCCATACTTAGAAATGCGGCGACTAGTCCAGGTATTCCAGAAATTCAGATTTTGTTTACTGACCACCAGTGGTGAATCACATTTTCATGGAGCAACCCCACAAAAAACTGATAGGTTATAAGTGTGATACACCAAAATGTTCGTATGAATAAGGCCTATTTGCGTCCATACTTAGAAATGCGGCGACTAGCCCAGGTATTCCAGAAATTCAGATTTTGTTTACTGACCACCAGTGGTGAATCACATTTTCATGGAGCAACCCCACAAAAAACTGATAGGATATAAGTGTGATACACCAAAATGTTCGTATGAATAAGGCCTATTTGCGTCCATACTTAGAAATGCGGCGAGTAGTCTACGTATTCCAGAAATTCAGATTTTGTTTACTAACAACCAGTGGCGAATCACATTTTCATGGAGCAACCCCACAAAAAACTGATGGGATATAAGTGTGATACACCAAAATGTTCGTATGAATAAGGCCTATTTGCGTCCATACGTAAAAATGCGGCGACTAGTCCAGGTATTCCAGAAATTCAGATTTTGTTTACTGACCACCAGTGGTGAATCACATTTTCATGGAGCAACCCCACAAAAAACTGATAGGTTATAAGTGTGATACACCAAAATGTTCGTATGAATAAGGCCTATTTGCGTCCATACTTAGAAATGCGGCGACTAGCCCAGGTATTCCAGAAATTCAGATTTTGTTTACTGACCACCAGTGGTGAATCACATTTTCATGGAGCAACCCCACAAAAAACTGATAGGATATAAGTGTGATACACCAAAATGTTCGTATGAATAAGGCCTATTTGCGTCCATACTTAGAAATGCGGCGAGTAGTCTACGTATTCCAGAAATTCAGATTTTGTTTACTAACAACCAGTGGCGAATCACATTTTCATGGAGCAACCCCACAAAAAACTGATAGGATACAAGTGTGATACACCAAAATGTTCGTACGAATAAGGCCTATTTGCGTCCATACTTAGAAATGCGGCGACTAGCCCAGGTATTCCAGAAATTCAGATTTTGTTTACTGACCACCAGTGGTGAATCACATTTTCATGGAGCAACCCCACAAAAAACTTATAGGATATAAGTGTGATACACCAAAATGTTCGTATGAATAAGGCCTATTTGCGTCCATACTTAGAAATGCGGCGACTAGTCCAGGTATTCCAGAAATTCAGATTTTGTTTACTGACCACCAGTGGTGAATCACATTTTCATGGAGCAACCCCACAAAAAACTGATAGGTTATAAGTGTGATACACCAAAATGTTCGTATGAATAAGGCCTATTTGCGTCCATACTTAGAAATGCGGCGACTAGCCCAGGTATTCCAGAAATTCAGATTTTGTTTACTGACCACCAGTGGTGAATCACATTTTCATGGAGCAACCCCACAAAAAACTGATAGGATATAAGTGTGATACACCAAAATGTTCGTATGAATAAGGCCTATTTGCGTCCATACTTAGAAATGCGGCGAGTAGTCTACGTATTCCAGAAATTCAGATTTTGTTTACTAACAACCAGTGGCGAATCACATTTTCATGGAGCAACCCCACAAAAAACTGATGGGATATAAGTGTGATACACCAAAATGTTCGTATGAATAAGGCCTATTTGCGTCCATACGTAAAAATGCGGCGACTAGTCCAGGTATTCCAGAAATTCAGATTTTGTTTACTGACCACCAGTGGTGAATCACATTTTCATGGAGCAACCCCACAAAAAACTGATCGGATATAAGTGTGATACACCAAAATGTTCGTATGAATAAGACCTATTTGCGTCCATACTTAGAAATGCGGCGAGTAGTCTACGTATTCCAGAAATTCAGATCTTGTTTACTGACCACCAGTGGTGAATCCCATTTTCATGGAGCAACCCCACAAACAACTGATAGGATATAAGTGTGATACACCAAAATGTTCGTATGAATAAGGCCTATTTGCGTCCATAATTAGAAATGTGGCGAGTAGTCTACGTATTCCAGAAATTCAGATTTTGTTTACTGACCACCAGTGGTGAATCACATTTTCATGGAGCAACCCCACAAAAAACTGATAGGTTATAAGTGTGATACACCAAAATGTTCGTATGAATAAGGCCTATTTGCGTCCATACTTAGAAATGCGGCGACTAGTCCAGGTATTCCAGAAATTCAGATTTTGTTTACTGACCACCAGTGGTGAATCACATTTTCATGGAGCAACCCCACAAAAAACTGATAGGATATAAGTTTGATACACCAAAATGTTCGTATAAATAAGGCCTATTTGCGCCCATACCTCGAAATGCGGCGAGTAGTCTACGTATTCCAGAAATTCAGATTTTGTTTACTGACCACCAGTGGTGAATCACATTTTCATGGAGCAACCCCACAAAAAACTGATAGGATACAAGTGTGATACACCAAAATGTTCGTACGAATAAGGTCTATTTGCGTCCATACTTAGAAATGCGGCGACTAGCCCAGGTATTCCAGAAATTCAGATTTTGTTTACTGACCACCAGTGGTGAATCACATTTTCATGGAGCAACCCCACAAAAAACTGATAGGATATAAGTGTGATACACCAAAATGTTCGTATGAATAAGGCCTATTTGCGTCCATACTTAGAAATGCGGCGACTAGTCCAGGTATTCCAGAAATTCAGATTTTGTTTACTGACCACCAGTGGTGAATCACATTTTCATGGAGCAACCCCACAAAAAACTGATAGGATACAAGTGTGATACACCAAAATGTTCGTACGAATAAGGCCTATTTGCGTCCATACTTAGAAATGCGGCGACTAGCCCAGGTATTCCAGAAATTCAGATTTTGTTTACTGACCACCAGTGGTGAATCACATTTTCATGGAGCAACCCCACAAAAAACTGATAGGATATAAGTGTGATACACCAAAATGTTCGTATGAATAAGGCCTATTTGCGTCCATACTTAGAAATGCGGCGACTAGTCCAGGTATTCCAGAAATTCAGATTTTGTTTACTGACCACCAGTGGTGAATCACATTTTCATGGAGCAACCCCACAAAAAACTGATAGGTTATAAGTGTGATACACCAAAATGTTCGTATGAATAAGGCCTATTTGCGTCCATACTTAGAAATGCGGCGACTAGCCCAGGTATTCCAGAAATTCAGATTTTGTTTACTGACCACCAGTGGTGAATCACATTTTCATGGAGCAACCCCACAAAAAACTGATAGGATACAAGTGTGATACACCAAAATGTTCGTACGAATAAGGCCTATTTGCGCCCATACTTAGAAGTGCGGCGACTAGTCCAGGTATTCCAGAAATTCAGATTTTGTTTACTGACCACCAGTGGTGAATCACATTTTCATGGAGCAACCCCACAAAAAACTGATAGGATATAAGTGTGATACACCACAATGTTCGTATGAATCAGGCCTATTTGCGTCCATACTTAGAAATGCGGCGAGTAGTCTACGTATTCCAGAAATTCAGATTTTGTTTACTGACCACCAGTGGCGAATCACATTTTCATGGAGCAACCCCACAAAAAACTGATAGGATACAAGTGTGATACACCAAAATGTTCGTACGAATAAGGCCTATTTGCGTCCATACTTGGAAATGCGGCGACTAGTCCAGGTATTCCAGAAATTCAGATTTTGTTTACTGACAACCAGTGGTGAATCACATTTTCATGGAGCAACCCCACAAAAAACTGATAGGATATAAGTGTGATACACCAAAATGTTCGTATGAATAAGGCCTATTTGCGTCCGTACTTAGAAATGCGGCGACTAGTCCAGGTATTCCAGAAATTCAGATTTTGTTTACTGACCACCAGTGGTGAATCACATTTTCATGGAGCAACCCCACAAAAAACTGATAGGATACAAGTGTGATACACCAAAATGTTCGCACGAATAAGGCCTATTTGCGTCCATACTTAGAAATGCGGCGACTAGTCCAGGTATTCCAGAAATTCAGATTTTGTTTACTGACCACCAGTGGTGAATCACATTTTCATGGAGCAACCCCACAAAAAACTGATAGGATATAAGTGTGATACACCAAAATGTTCGTATGAATAAGGCCTATTTGCGTCCATACTTAGAAATGCGGCGATCCAGGTATTCCAGAAATTCAGATTTTGTTTACTAACCACCAGTGGCGAATCACATTTTCATGGAGCAACCCCACAAAAAACTGATGGGATATAAGTGTGATACACCAAAATGTTCGTATGAATAAGGCCTATTTGCGTCCATACTTAGAAATGCGGCGAGTAGTCTACGTATTCCAGAAATTCAGATCTTGTTTACTGACCACCAGTGGTGAATCACATTTTCATGGAGCAACCCCACAAAAAACTGATAGGATATAAGTTTGATACACCAAAATGTTCGTATAAATAAGGCCTATTTGCCTCCATACCTCGAAATGCGGCGAGTAGTCTACGTATTCCAGAAATTCAGATTTTGTTTACTGACCACCAGTGGTGAATCACATTTTCATGGAGCAACCCCACAAAAAACTGATAGGTTATAAGTGTGATACACCAAAATGTTCGTATTGATAAGGCCTATTTGCGTCCATACTTAGAAATGCGGCGACTAGTCCAGGTATTCCAGAAATTCAGATTTTGTTGACTGACCACCAGTGGTGAATCACATTTTCATGGAGCAACCCCACAAAAAACTGATAGGATATAAGTTTGATACACCAAAATGTTCGTATAAATAAGGCCTATTTGCCTCCATACCTCGAAATGCGGCGAGTAGTCTACGTATTCCAGAAATTAAGATTTTGTTTACTGACCACCAGTGGTGAATCACATTTTCGTGGAGCAACCCCACAAAAAACTGATAGGATACAAGTGTGATACACCAAAATGTTCGTACGAATAAGGCCTATATGCGTCCATACTTAGAAATGCGGCTAGTAGTCTACGTATTCCAGAAATTCAGATTTTGTTTACTAACCACCAGTGGCGAATCACATTTTCATGGAGCAACCCCACAAAAAACTGATAGGATATAAGTGTGATACACCAAAATGTTCGTATGAATAAGGCCTATTTGCGTCCATACTTAGAAATGCGGCGAGTAGTCTACGTATTCCAGAAATTCAGATCTTGTTTACTGACCACCAGTGGTGAATCACATTTTCATGGAGCAACCCCACAAAAAACTGATAGGATATAAGTGTGATACACCAAAATGTTCGTATGAATAAGGCCTATTTGCGTCCATAATTAGAAATGTGGCGAGTAGTCTACGTATTCCAGAAATTCAGATTTTGTTTACTGACCACCAGTGGTGAATCACATTTTCATGGAGCAACCCCACAAAAAACTGATAGGTTATAAGTGTGATACACCAAAATGTTCGTATTGATAAGGCCTATTTGCGTCCATACTTAGAAATGCGGCGACTAGTCCAGGTATTCCAGAAATTCAGATTTTGTTGACTGACCACCAGTGGTGAATCACATTTTCATGGAGCAACCCCACAAAAAACTGATAGGATATAAGTTTGATACACCAAAATGTTCGTATAAATAAGGCCTATTTGCCTCCATACCTCGAAATGCGGCGAGTAGTCTACGTATTCCAGAAATTAAGATTTTGTTTACTGACCACCAGTGGTGAATCACATTTTCATGGAGCAACCCCACAAAAAACTGATAGGATACAAGTGTGATACACCAAAATGTTCGTACGAATAAGGCCTATTTGCGTCCATACTTAGAAATGCGGCGACTAGCCCAGGTATTCCAGAAATTCAGATTTTGTTTACTGACCACCAGTGGCGAATCACATTTTCATGGAGCAACCCCACAAAAAACTGATAGGATATAAGTGTGATACACCAAAATGTTCGTATGAATAAGGCCTATTTGCGTCCATACTTAGAAATGCGGCGAGTAGTCTACGTATTCCAGAAATTCAGATCTTGTTTACTGACCACCAGTGGTGAATCACATTTTCATGGAGCAACCCCACAAAAAACTGATAGGATATAAGTGTGATACACCAAAATGTTCGTATGAATGAGGCCTATTTGCGTCCATACTTAGAAATGCGGCGACTAGTCCAGGTATTCCAGAAATTCAGATTTTGTTTACTGACCACCAGTGGTGAATCACATTTTCATGGATCAACCCCACAAAAAACTGATAGGATATAAGTGTGATACACCACAATGTTCGTATGAATCAGGCCTATTTGCGTCCATACTTAGAAATGCGGCGAGTAGTCTACGTATTCCAGAAATTCAGATTTTGTTTACTGACCACCAGTGGTGAATCACATTTTCATGGAGCAACCCCACAAAAAACTGATAGGATACAAGTGTGATACACCAAAATGTTCGTACGAATAAGGCCTATTTGCGTCCATACTTAGAAATGCGGCGACTAGTCCAGGTATTCCAGAAATTCAGATTTTGTTTACTGACCACCAGTGGTGAATCACATTTTCATGGATCAACCCCACAAAAAACTGATAGGATATAAGTGTGATACACCAAAATGTTCGTATGAATAAGGCCTATTTGCGTCCATACTTAGAAATGCGGCGAGTAGTCTACGTATTCCAGAAATTCAGATCTTGTTTACTGACCACCAGTGGTGAATCACATTTTCATGGAGCAACCCCACAAAAAACTGATAGGATACAAGTGTAATACACCAAAATGTTCGTATGAATAAGGCCTATTTGCGTCCATACTTAGAAATGCGGCGACTAGTCCAGGTATTCCAGAAATTCAGATTTTGTTTACTGACCACCAGTGGTGAATCACATTTTCATGGAGCAACCCCACAAAAAACTGATAGGATATAAGTGTGATACACCAAAATGTTCGTATGAATGAGGCCTATTTGCGTCCATACTTAGAAATGCGGCGAGTAGTGTATGTATTCCAGAAATTCAGATTTTGTTTACTGACCACCAGTGGTGAATCACATTTTCATGGAGCAACCCCACAAAAAACTGATAGGATACAAGTGTGATACACCAAAATGTTCGTACGAATAAGGCCTATTTGCGTCCATACTTAGAAATGCGGCGACTAGTCCAGGTATTCCAGAAATTCAGATTTTGTTTACTGACCACCAGTGGTGAATCACATTTTCATGGATCAACCCCACAAAAAACTGATAGGATATAAGTGTGATACACCACAATGTTCGTATGAATCAGGCCTATTTGCGTCCATACTTAGAAATGCGGCGAGTAGTCTACGTATTCCAGAAATTCAGATTTTGTTTACTGACCACCAGTGGTGAATCACATTTTCATGGAGCAACCCCACAAAAAACTGATAGGATACAAGTGTGATACACCAAAATGTTCGTACGAATAAGGCCTATTTGCGTCCATACTTAGAAATGCGGCGACTAGTCCAGGTATTCCAGAAATTCAGATTTTGTTTACTGACCACCAGTGGTGAATCACATTTTCATGGAGCAACCCCACAAAAAACTGATAGGATATAAGTGTGATACACCAAAATGTTCGTATGAATAAGGCCTATTTGCGTCCATACTTAGAAATGCGGCGAGTAGTCTACGTATTCCAGAAATTCAGATTTTGTTTACTAACCACCAGTGGCGAATCACATTTTCATGGAGCAACCCCACAAAAAACTGATGGGATATAAGTGTGATACACCAAAATGTTCGTATGAATAAGGCCTATTTGCGTCCATACGTAAAAATGCGGCGACTAGTCCAGGTATTCCAGAAATTCAGATTTTGTTAACTGACCACCAGTGGTGAATCACATTTTCATGGAGCAACCCCACAAAAAACTGATAGGATATAAGTGTGATACACCAAAATGTTCGTATGAATAAGGCCTATTTGCGTCCATACTTAGAAATGCGGCGAGTAGTCCACGTATTCCAGAAATTCAGATCTTGTTTACTGACCACCAGTGGTGAATCACATTTTCATGGAGCAACCCCACAAAAAACTGATAGGATACAAGTGTGATACACCAAAATGTTCGTATGAATAAGGCCTATTTGCGTCCATACTTAGAAATGCGGCGAGTAGTCTACGTATTCCAGAAATTCAGATTTTGTTTACTGACCACCAGTGGTGAATCACATTTTCATGGAGCAACCCCACAAAAAACTGATAGGATACAAGTGTGATACACCAAAATGTTCGTACGAATAAGGCCTATTTGCGTCCATACTTAGAAATGCGGCGACTAGCCCAGGTATTCCAGAAATTCAGATTTTGTTTACTGACCACCAGTGGTGAATCACATTTTCATGGAGCAACCCCACAAAAAACTGATAGGATATAAGTGTGATACACCAAAATGTTCGTATGAATAAGGCCTATTTGCGTCCATACTTAGAAATGCGGCGACTAGTCCAGGTATTCCAGAAATTCAGATTTTGTTTACTGACCACCAGTGGTGAATCACATTTTAATGGAGCAACCCCACAAAAAACTGATAGGTTATAAGTGTGATACACCAAAATGTTCGTATGAATAAGGCCTATTTGCGTCCATACTTAGAAATGCGGCGACTAGCCCAGGTATTCCAGAAATTCAGATTTTGTTTACTGACCACCAGTGGTGAATCACATTTTCATGGAGCAACCCCACAAAAAACTGATAGGATACAAGTGTGATACACCAAAATGTTCGTACGAATAAGGCCTATTTGCGCCCATACATAGAAATGCGGCGACTAGTCCAGGTATTCCAGAAATTCAGATTTTGTTTACTGACCACCAGTGGTGAATCACATTTTCATGGAGCAACCCCACAAAAAACTGATAGGATATAAGTGTGATACACCACAATGTTCGTATGAATCAGGCCTATTTGCGTCCATACTTAGAAATGCGGCGAGTAGTCTACGTATTCCAGAAATTCAGATTTTGTTTACTGACCACCAGTGGCGAATCACATTTTCATGGAGCAACCCCACAAAAAACTGATAGGATACAAGTGTGATACACCAAAATGTTCGTACGAATAAGGCCTATTTGCGTCCATACTTATAAATGCGGCGACTAGTCCAGGTATTCCAGAAATTCAGATTTTGTTTACTGACCACCAGTGGTGAATCACATTTTCATGGAGCAACCCCACAAAAAACTGATAGGATATAAGTGTGATACACCAAAATGTTCGTATAAATAAGGCCTATTTGCGTCCATACCTCGAAATGCGGCGAGTAGTCTACGTATTCCAGAAATTCAGATTTTGTTTACTGACCACCAGTGGTGAATCACATTTTCATGGAGCAACCCCACAAAAAACTGATAGGATACAAGTGTGATACACCAAAATGTTCGTACGAATAAGGCCTATTTGCGTCCATACTTAGAAATGCGGTGACTAGTCCAGGTATTCCAGAAATTCAGATTTTGTTTACTGACCACCAGTGGTGAATCACATTTTCATGGAGCAACCCCACAAAAAACTGATAGGATATAAGTGTGATACACCAAAATGTTCGTATGAATAAGGCCTATTTGCGTCCATACTTAGAAATGCGGCGACTAGTCCAGGTATTCCAGAAATTCAGATTTTGTTTACTGACCACCAGTGGTGAATCACATTTTCATGGAGCAACCCCACAAAAAACTGATAGGATATAAGTGTGATACACCAAAATATTCGTATGAATAAGGCCTATTTGCGTCCATACTTAGAAATGCGGCGACTAGTCCAGGTATTCCAGAAATTCAGATTTTGTTTACTGACCACCAGTGGTGAATCACATTTTCATGGAGCAACCCCACAAAAAACTGATAGGATATAAGTGTGATACACCAAAATGTTCGTATGAATAAGGCCTATTTGCGTCCATACTTAGAAATGCGGCGAGTAGTCTACGTATTCCAGAAATTCAGATTTTGTTTACTAACCACCAGTGGCGAATCACATTTTCATGGAGCAACCCCACAAAAAACTGATGGGATATAAGTGTGATACACCAAAATGTTCGTATGAATAAGGCCTATTTGCGTCCATACGTAAAAATGCGGCGACTAGCCCAGGTATTCCAGAAATTCAGATTTTGTTTACTGACCACCAGTGGTGAATCACATTTTAATGGAGCAACCCCACAAAAAACTGATAGGATATAAGTGTGATACACCACAATGTTCGTATGAATCAGGCCTATTTGCGTCCATACTTAGAAATGCGGCGAGTAGTCTACGTATTCCAGAAATTCAGATTTTGTTTACTGACCACCAGTGGTGAATCACATTTTCATGGAGCAACCCCACAAAAAACTGATAGGATACAAGTGTGATACACCAAAATGTTCGTACGAATAAGGCCTATTTGCGTCCATACTTAGAAATGCGGCGACTAGTCCAGGTATTCCAGAAATTCAGGTTTTGTTTACTGACCACCAGTGGTGAATCACATTTTCATGGAGCAACCCCACAAAAAACTGATAGGATATAAGTGTGATACACCACAATGTTCGTATGAATCAGTCCTATTTGCGTCCATACTTAGAAATGCGGCGAGTAGTCTACGTATTCCAGAAATTCAGATTTTGTTTACTGACCACCAGTGGTGAATCACATTTTCATGGAGCAACCCCACAAAAAACTGATAGGATACAAGTGTGATACACCAAAATGTTCATACGAATAAGGCCTATTTGCGTCCATACTTAGAAATGCGGCGACTAGTCCAGGTATTCCAGAAATTCAGATTTTGTTTACTGACCACCAGTGGTGAATCACATTTTCATGGAGCAACCCCACAAAAAACTGATAGGATATAAGTGTGATACACCAAAATGTTCGTATGAATAAGGCCTATTTGCGTCCATACTTAGAAATGCGGCGACTAGTCCAGGTATTCCAGAAATTCAGATTTTGTTTACTGACCACCAGTGGTGAATCACATTTTCATGGAGCAACCCCACAAAAAACTGATAGGATATAAGTGTGATACACCAAAATATTCGTATGAATAAGGCCTATTTGCGTCCATACCTAGAAATGCGGCGACTAGTCCAGGTATTCCAGAAATTCAGATTTTGTTTACTGACCACCAGTGGTGAATCACATTTTCATGGAGCAACCCCACAAAAAACTGATAGGATATAAGTGTGATACACCAAAATGTTCGTATGAATAAGGCCTATTTGCGTCCATACTTAGAAATGCGGCGAGTAGTCTACGTATTCCAGAAATTCAGATTTTGTTTACTAACCACCAGTGGCGAATCACATTTTCATGGAGCAACCCCACAAAAAACTGATGGGATATAAGTGTGATACACCAAAATGTTCGTATGAATAAGGCCTATTTGCGTCCATAATTAGAAATGTGGCGAGTAGTCTACGTATTCCAGAAATTCAGATTTTGTTTACTGACCACCAGTGGTGAATCACATTTTCATAGAGCAACCCCACAAAAAACTGATAGGTTATAAGTGTGATACACCAAAATGTTCGTATGAATAAGGCCTATTTGCGTCCATACTTAGAAATGAGGCGACTAGTCCAGGTATTCCAGAAATTTAGATTTTGTTTACTGACCACCAGTGGTGAATCACATTTTCATGGAGCAACCCCACAAAAAACTGATAGGATACAAGTGTGATACACCAAAATGTTCGTACGAATAAGGCCTATTTGCGTCCATACTTAGAAATGCGGCGACTAGCCCAGGTATTCCAGAAATTCAGATTTTGTTTACTGACCACCAGTGGTGAATCACATTTTCATGGAGCAACCCCACAAAAAACTGATAGGATATAAGTGTGATACACCAAAATGTTCGTATGAATAAGGCCTATTTGCGTCCATACTTAGAAATGCGGCGACTAGTCCAGGTATTCCAGAAATTCAGATTTTGTTTACTGACCACCAGTTGTGAATCACATTTTCATGGAGCAACCCCACAAAAAACTTATAGGATATAAGTGTGATACACCAAAATGTTCGTATGAATAAGGCCTATTTGCGTCCATACTTAGAAATGCGGCGACTAGTCCAGGTATTCCAGAAATACAGATTTTGTTTACTGACCACCAGTGGTGAATCACATTTTCATGGAGCAACCCCACAAAAAACTGATGGGATATAAGTGTGATACACCAAAATGTTCGTATGAATAAGGCCTATTTGCGTCCGTACTTAGAAATGCAGCGACTAGTCCAGGTATTCCAGAAATACAGATTTTGTTTACTGACCACCAGTGGTGAATCACATTTTCATGGAGCAACCCCACAAAAAACTGATGGGATATAAGTGTGATACACCAAAATGTTCGTATGAATAAGGCCTATTTGCGTCCATACTTAGAAATGCGGCGACTAGTCCAGGTATTCCAGAAATTCAGATTTTGTTTACTGACCACCAGTGGTGAATCACATTTTCATGGAGCAACCCCACAAAAAACTGATAGGTTATAAGTGTGATACACCAAAATGTTCGTATGAATAAGGCCTATTTGCGTCCATACTTAGAAATGCGGCGACTAGCCCAGGTATTCCAGAAATTCAGATTTTGTTTACTGACCACCAGTGGTGAATCACATTTTCATGGAGCAACCCCACAAAAAACTGATAGGATATAAGTGTGATACACCAAAATGTTCGTATGAATAAGGCCTATTTGCGTCCATACTTAGAAATGCGGCGAGTAGTCTACGTATTCCAGAAATTCAGATTTTGTTTACTAACAACCAGTGGCGAATCACATTTTCATGGAGCAACCCCACAAAAAACTGATGGGATATAAGTGTGATACACCAAAATGTTCGTATGAATAAGGCCTATTTGCGTCCATACGTAAAAATGCGGCGACTAGTCCAGGTATTCCAGAAATTCAGATTTTGTTTACTGACCACCAGTGGTGAATCACATTTTCATGGAGCAACCCCACAAAAAACTGATAGGTTATAAGTGTGATACACCAAAATGTTCGTATGAATAAGGCCTATTTGCGTCCATACTTAGAAATGCGGCGACTAGCCCAGGTATTCCAGAAATTCAGATTTTGTTTACTGACCACCAGTGGTGAATCACATTTTCATGGAGCAACCCCACAAAAAACTGATAGGATATAAGTGTGATACACCAAAATGTTCGTATGAATAAGGCCTATTTGCGTCCATACTTAGAAATGCGGCGAGTAGTCTACGTATTCCAGAAATTCAGATTTTGTTTACTAACAACCAGTGGCGAATCACATTTTCATGGAGCAACCCCACAAAAAACTGATAGGATACAAGTGTGATACACCAAAATGTTCGTACGAATAAGGCCTATTTGCGTCCATACTTAGAAATGCGGCGACTAGCCCAGGTATTCCAGAAATTCAGATTTTGTTTACTGACCACCAGTGGTGAATCACATTTTCATGGAGCAACCCCACAAAAAACTTATAGGATATAAGTGTGATACACCAAAATGTTCGTATGAATAAGGCCTATTTGCGTCCATACTTAGAAATGCGGCGACTAGTCCAGGTATTCCAGAAATTCAGATTTTGTTTACTGACCACCAGTGGTGAATCACATTTTCATGGAGCAACCCCACAAAAAACTGATAGGTTATAAGTGTGATACACCAAAATGTTCGTATGAATAAGGCCTATTTGCGTCCATACTTAGAAATGCGGCGACTAGCCCAGGTATTCCAGAAATTCAGATTTTGTTTACTGACCACCAGTGGTGAATCACATTTTCATGGAGCAACCCCACAAAAAACTGATAGGATATAAGTGTGATACACCAAAATGTTCGTATGAATAAGGCCTATTTGCGTCCATACTTAGAAATGCGGCGAGTAGTCTACGTATTCCAGAAATTCAGATTTTGTTTACTAACAACCAGTGGCGAATCACATTTTCATGGAGCAACCCCACAAAAAACTGATGGGATATAAGTGTGATACACCAAAATGTTCGTATGAATAAGGCCTATTTGCGTCCATACGTAAAAATGCGGCGACTAGTCCAGGTATTCCAGAAATTCAGATTTTGTTTACTGACCACCAGTGGTGAATCACATTTTCATGGAGCAACCCCACAAAAAACTGATCGGATATAAGTGTGATACACCAAAATGTTCGTATGAATAAGACCTATTTGCGTCCATACTTAGAAATGCGGCGAGTAGTCTACGTATTCCAGAAATTCAGATCTTGTTTACTGACCACCAGTGGTGAATCCCATTTTCATGGAGCAACCCCACAAACAACTGATAGGATATAAGTGTGATACACCAAAATGTTCGTATGAATAAGGCCTATTTGCGTCCATAATTAGAAATGTGGCGAGTAGTCTACGTATTCCAGAAATTCAGATTTTGTTTACTGACCACCAGTGGTGAATCACATTTTCATGGAGCAACCCCACAAAAAACTGATAGGTTATAAGTGTGATACACCAAAATGTTCGTATGAATAAGGCCTATTTGCGTCCATACTTAGAAATGCGGCGACTAGTCCAGGTATTCCAGAAATTCAGATTTTGTTTACTGACCACCAGTGGTGAATCACATTTTCATGGAGCAACCCCACAAAAAACTGATAGGATATAAGTTTGATACACCAAAATGTTCGTATAAATAAGGCCTATTTGCGCCCATACCTCGAAATGCGGCGAGTAGTCCAGGTATTCCAGAAATTCAGATTTTGTTTACTGACCACCAGTGGTGAATCACATTTTCATGGAGCAACCCCACAAAAAACTGATAGGATACAAGTGTGATACACCAAAATGTTCGCACGAATAAGGCCTATTTGCGTCCATACTTAGAAATGCGGCGACTAGTCCAGGTATTCCAGAAATTCAGATTTTGTTTACTGACCACCAGTGGTGAATCACATTTTCATGGAGCAACCCCACAAAAAACTGATAGGATATAAGTGTGATACACCAAAATGTTCGTATGAATAAGGCCTATTTGCGTCCATACTTAGAAATGCGGCGATCCAGGTATTCCAGAAATTCAGATTTTGTTTACTAACCACCAGTGGCGAATCACATTTTCATGGAGCAACCCCACAAAAAACTGATGGGATATAAGTGTGATACACCAAAATGTTCGTATGAATAAGGCCTATTTGCGTCCATACTTAGAAATGCGGCGAGTAGTCTACGTATTCCAGAAATTCAGATCTTGTTTACTGACCACCAGTGGTGAATCACATTTTCATGGAGCAACCCCACAAAAAACTGATAGGATATAAGTTTGATACACCAAAATGTTCGTATAAATAAGGCCTATTTGCCTCCATACCTCGAAATGCGGCGAGTAGTCTACGTATTCCAGAAATTCAGATTTTGTTTACTGACCACCAGTGGTGAATCACATTTTCATGGAGCAACCCCACAAAAAACTGATAGGTTATAAGTGTGATACACCAAAATGTTCGTATTGATAAGGCCTATTTGCGTCCATACTTAGAAATGCGGCGACTAGTCCAGGTATTCCAGAAATTCAGATTTTGTTGACTGACCACCAGTGGTGAATCACATTTTCATGGAGCAACCCCACAAAAAACTGATAGGATATAAGTTTGATACACCAAAATGTTCGTATAAATAAGGCCTATTTGCCTCCATACCTCGAAATGCGGCGAGTAGTCTACGTATTCCAGAAATTAAGATTTTGTTTACTGACCACCAGTGGTGAATCACATTTTCGTGGAGCAACCCCACAAAAAACTGATAGGATACAAGTGTGATACACCAAAATGTTCGTACGAATAAGGCCTATATGCGTCCATACTTAGAAATGCGGCTAGTAGTCTACGTATTCCAGAAATTCAGATTTTGTTTACTAACCACCAGTGGCGAATCACATTTTCATGGAGCAACCCCACAAAAAACTGATAGGATATAAGTGTGATACACCAAAATGTTCGTATGAATAAGGCCTATTTGCGTCCATACTTAGAAATGCGGCGAGTAGTCTACGTATTCCAGAAATTCAGATCTTGTTTACTGACCACCAGTGGTGAATCACATTTTCATGGAGCAACCCCACAAAAAACTGATAGGATATAAGTGTGATACACCAAAATGTTCGTATGAATAAGGCCTATTTGCGTCCATAATTAGAAATGTGGCGAGTAGTCTACGTATTCCAGAAATTCAGATTTTGTTTACTGACCACCAGTGGTGAATCACATTTTCATGGAGCAACCCCACAAAAAACTGATAGGTTATAAGTGTGATACACCAAAATGTTCGTATTGATAAGGCCTATTTGCGTCCATACTTAGAAATGCGGCGACTAGTCCAGGTATTCCAGAAATTCAGATTTTGTTGACTGACCACCAGTGGTGAATCACATTTTCATGGAGCAACCCCACAAAAAACTGATAGGATATAAGTTTGATACACCAAAATGTTCGTATAAATAAGGCCTATTTGCCTCCATACCTCGAAATGCGGCGAGTAGTCTACGTATTCCAGAAATTAAGATTTTGTTTACTGACCACCAGTGGTGAATCACATTTTCATGGAGCAACCCCACAAAAAACTGATAGGATACAAGTGTGATACACCAAAATGTTCGTACGAATAAGGCCTATTTGCGTCCATACTTAGAAATGCGGCGACTAGCCCAGGTATTCCAGAAATTCAGATTTTGTTTACTGACCACCAGTGGCGAATCACATTTTCATGGAGCAACCCCACAAAAAACTGATAGGATATAAGTGTGATACACCAAAATGTTCGTATGAATAAGGCCTATTTGCGTCCATACTTAGAAATGCGGCGAGTAGTCTACGTATTCCAGAAATTCAGATCTTGTTTACTGACCACCAGTGGTGAATCACATTTTCATGGAGCAACCCCACAAAAAACTGATAGGATATAAGTGTGATACACCAAAATGTTCGTATGAATGAGGCCTATTTGCGTCCATACTTAGAAATGCGGCGACTAGTCCAGGTATTCCAGAAATTCAGATTTTGTTTACTGACCACCAGTGGTGAATCACATTTTCATGGATCAACCCCACAAAAAACTGATAGGATATAAGTGTGATACACCACAATGTTCGTATGAATCAGGCCTATTTGCGTCCATACTTAGAAATGCGGCGAGTAGTCTACGTATTCCAGAAATTCAGATTTTGTTTACTGACCACCAGTGGTGAATCACATTTTCATGGAGCAACCCCACAAAAAACTGATAGGATACAAGTGTGATACACCAAAATGTTCGTACGAATAAGGCCTATTTGCGTCCATACTTAGAAATGCGGCGACTAGTCCAGGTATTCCAGAAATTCAGATTTTGTTTACTGACCACCAGTGGTGAATCACATTTTCATGGATCAACCCCACAAAAAACTGATAGGATATAAGTGTGATACACCAAAATGTTCGTATGAATAAGGCCTATTTGCGTCCATACTTAGAAATGCGGCGAGTAGTCTACGTATTCCAGAAATTCAGATCTTGTTTACTGACCACCAGTGGTGAATCACATTTTCATGGAGCAACCCCACAAAAAACTGATAGGATACAAGTGTAATACACCAAAATGTTCGTATGAATAAGGCCTATTTGCGTCCATACTTAGAAATGCGGCGACTAGTCCAGGTATTCCAGAAATTCAGATTTTGTTTACTGACCACCAGTGGTGAATCACATTTTCATGGAGCAACCCCACAAAAAACTGATAGGATATAAGTGTGATACACCAAAATGTTCGTATGAATGAGGCCTATTTGCGTCCATACTTAGAAATGCGGCGAGTAGTGTATGTATTCCAGAAATTCAGATTTTGTTTACTGACCACCAGTGGTGAATCACATTTTCATGGAGCAACCCCACAAAAAACTGATAGGATACAAGTGTGATACACCAAAATGTTCGTACGAATAAGGCCTATTTGCGTCCATACTTAGAAATGCGGCGACTAGTCCAGGTATTCCAGAAATTCAGATTTTGTTTACTGACCACCAGTGGTGAATCACATTTTCATGGATCAACCCCACAAAAAACTGATAGGATATAAGTGTGATACACCACAATGTTCGTATGAATCAGGCCTATTTGCGTCCATACTTAGAAATGCGGCGGGTAGTCTACGTATTCCAGAAATTCAGATTTTGTTTACTGACCACCAGTGGTGAATCACATTTTCATGGAGCAACCCCACAAAAAACTGATAGGATACAAGTGTGATACACCAAAATGTTCGTACGAATAAGGCCTATTTGCGTCCATACTTAGAAATGCGGCGACTAGTCCAGGTATTCCAGAAATTCAGATTTTGTTTACTGACCACCAGTGGTGAATCACATTTTCATGGAGCAACCCCACAAAAAACTGATAGGATATAAGTGTGATACACCAAAATGTTCGTATGAATAAGGCCTATTTGCGTCCATACTTAGAAATGCGGCGAGTAGTCTACGTATTCCAGAAATTCAGATTTTGTTTACTAACCACCAGTGGCGAATCACATTTTCATGGAGCAACCCCACAAAAAACTGATGGGATATAAGTGTGATACACCAAAATGTTCGTATGAATAAGGCCTATTTGCGTCCATACTTAGAAATGCGGCGACTAGTCCAGGTATTCCAGAAATTCAGATTTTGTTTACTGACCACCAGTGGTGAATCACATTTTCATGGAGCAACCCCACAAAAAACTGACAGGATATAAGTGTGATACACCAAAATGTTCGTATGAATAAGGCCTATTTGCGTCCATACTTAGAAATGCGACGAGTAGTCTACGTATTCCAGAAATTCAGATCTTGTTTACTGACCACCAGTGGTGAATCACATTTTCATGGAGCAACCCCACAAAAAACTGATAGGATATAAGTGTGATACACCAAAATGTTCGTATGAATAAGGCCTATTTGCGTCCGTACTTAGAAATGCGGCGGCTAGTCCAGGTATTCCAGAAATTCAGATTTTGTTTACTGACCACCAGTGGTGAATCACATTTTCATGGAGCAACCCCACAAAAAACTGATAGGATATAAGTGTGATACACCAAAATGTTCGTATGAATAAGGCCTATTTGCGTCCATACTTAGAAATGCGGCGACTAGTCCAGGTATTCCAGAAATTCAGATTTTGGTTACTGACCACCAGTGGTGAATCACATTTTCATGGAGCAACCCCACAAAAAACTGATAGGATATAAGTGTGATACACCAAAATGTTCGTATGAATAAGGCCTATTTGCGTCCGTACTTAGAAATGCGGCGACTAGTCCAGGTATTCCAGAAATTCAGATTTTGTTTACTGACCACCAGTGGTGAATCACATTTTCATGGAGCAACCCCACAAAAAACTGATAGGATATAAGTGTGATACACCAAAATGTTCGTATGAATAAGGCCTATTTGCGTCCATACTTAGAAATGCGGCGACTAGTCCAGGTATTCCAGAAATTCAGATTTTGTTTACTGACCACCAGTGGTGAATCACATTTTCATGGAGCAACCCCACAAAAAACTGGTAGGATATAAGTGTGATACACCAAAATGTTCGTATGAATAAGGCCTATTTGCGTCCATAATTAGAAATGTGGCGAGTAGTCTACGTATTCCAGAAATTCAGATTTTGTTTACTGACCACCAGTGGTGAATCACATTTTCATGGAGCAACCCCACAAAAAACTGATGGGATATAAGTGTGATACACCAAAATGTTCGTATGAATAAGGCGTATTTGCGTCCATACGTAAAAATGCGGCGACTAGTCCAGGTATTCCAGAAATTCAGATTTTGTTTACTGACCACCAGTGGTGAATCACATTTTCATGGAGCAACCCCACAAAAAACTGATAGGATATAAGTGTGATACACCAAAATGTTCGTATGAATAAGGCCTATTTGCGTCCATACTTAGAAATGCGGCGACTAGTCCAGGTATTCCAGAAATTCAGATTTTGTTTACTGACCACCAGTGGTGAATCACATTTTCATGGAGCAACCCCACAAAAAACTGATAGGATACAAGTGTGATACACCAAAATGTTCGTACGAATAAGGCCTATTTGCGTCCATACTTAGAAATGCGGCGACTAGTCCAGGTATTCCAGAAATTCAGATTTTGTTTACTGACCACCAGTGGTGAATCACATTTTCATGGAGCAACCCCACAAAAAACTGATAGGATATAAGTGTGATACACCAAAATGTTCGTATGAATGAGGCCTATTTGCGTCCATACTTAGAAATGCGGCGAGTAGTGTATGTATTCCAGAAATTCAGATTTTGTTTACTGACCACCAGTGGTGAATCACATTTTCATGGAGCAACCCCACAAAAAACTGATAGGATACAAGTGTGATACACCAAAATGTTCGTACGAATAAGGCCTATTTGCGTCCATACTTAGAAATGCGGCGACTAGTCCAGGTATTCCAGAAATTCAGATTTTGTTTACTGACCACCAGTGGTGAATCACATTTTCATGGATCAACCCCACAAAAAACTGATAGGATATAAGTGTGATACACCACAATGTTCGTATGAATCAGGCCTATTTGCGTCCATACTTAGAAATGCGGCGAGTAGTCTACGTATTCCAGAAATTCAGATTTTGTTTACTGACCACCAGTGGTGAATCACATTTTCATGGAGCAACCCCACAAAAAACTGATAGGATACAAGTGTGATACACCAAAATGTTCGTACGAATAAGGCCTATTTGCGTCCATACTTAGAAATGCGGCGACTAGTCCAGGTATTCCAGAAATTCAGATTTTGTTTACTGACCACCAGTGGTGAATCACATTTTCATGGAGCAACCCCAGAAAAAACTGATAGGATATAAGTGTGATACACCAAAATGTTCGTATGAATAAGGCCTATTTGCGTCCATACTTAGAAATGCGGCGAGTAGTCTACGTATTCCAGAAATTCAGATTTTGTTTACTAACCACCAGTGGCGAATCACATTTTCATGGAGCAACCCCACAAAAAACTGATGGGATATAAGTGTGATACACCAAAATATTCGTATGAATAAGGCCTATTTGCGTCCATACTTAGAAATGCGGCGACTAGTCCAGGTATTCCAGAAATTCAGATTTTGTTTACTGACCACCAGTGGTGAATCACATTTTCATGGAGCAACCCCACAAAAAACTGACAGGATATAAGTGTGATACACCAAAATGTTCGTATGAATAAGGCCTATTTGCGTCCATACTTAGAAATGCGACGAGTAGTCTACGTATTCCAGAAATTCAGATCTTGTTTACTGACCACCAGTGGTGAATCACATTTTCATGGAGCAACCCCACAAAAAACTGATAGGATATAAGTGTGATACACCAAAATGTTCGTATGAATAAGGCCTATTTGCGTCCGTACTTAGAAATGCGGCGGCTAGTCCAGGTATTCCAGAAATTCAGATTTTGTTTACTGACCACCAGTGGTGAATCACATTTTCATGGAGCAACCCCACAAAAAACTGATAGGATATAAGTGTGATACACCAAAATGTTCGTATGAATAAGGCCTATTTGCGTCCATACTTAGAAATGCGGCGACTAGTCCAGGTATTCCAGAAATTCAGATTTTGTTTACTGACCACCAGTGGTGAATCACATTTTCATGGAGCAACCCCACAAAAAACTGATAGGATATAAGTGTGATACACCAAAATGTTCGTATGAATAAGGCCTATTTGCGTCCGTACTTAGAAATGCGGCGACTAGTCCAGGTATTCCAGAAATTCAGATTTTGTTTACTGACCACCAGTGGTGAATCACATTTTCATGGAGCAACCCCACAAAAAACTGATAGGATATAAGTGTGATACACCAAAATGTTCGTATGAATAAGGCCTATTTGCGTCCATACTTAGAAATGCGGCGACTAGTCCAGGTATTCCAGAAATTCAGATTTTGTTTACTGACCACCAGTGGTGAATCACATTTTCATGGAGCAACCCCACAAAAAACTGGTAGGATATAAGTGTGATACACCAAAATGTTCGTATGAATAAGGCCTATTTGCGTCCATAATTAGAAATGTGGCGAGTAGTCTACGTATTCCAGAAATTCAGATTTTGTTTACTGACCACCAGTGGTGAATCACATTTTCATGGAGCAACCCCACAAAAAACTGATAGGATATAAGTGTGATACACCAAAATGTTCGTATGAATAAGGCGTATTTGCGTCCATACGTAAAAATGCGGCGACTAGTCCAGGTATTCCAGAAATTCAGATTTTGTTTACTGACCACCAGTGGTGAATCACATTTTCATGGAGCAACCCCACAAAAAACTGATAGGATATAAGTGTGATACACCAAAATGTTCGTATGAATAAGGCCTATTTGCGTCCATACTTAGAAATGCGGCGACTAGTCCAGGTATTCCAGAAATTCAGATTTTGTTTACTGACCACCAGTGGTGAATCACATTTTCATGGAGCAACCCCACAAAAAACTGATAGGTTATAAGTGTGATACACCAAAATGTTCGTATGAATAAGGCCTATTTGCGTCCATACTTAGAAATGCGGCGACTAGCCCAGGTATTCCAGAAATTCAGATTTTGTTTACTGACCACCAGTGGTGAATCACATTTTCATGGAGCAACCCCACAAAAAACTGATAGGATACAAGTGTGATACACCAAAATGTTCGTACGAATAAGGCCTATTTGCGCCCATACTTAGAAGTGCGGCGACTAGTCCAGGTATTCCAGAAATTCAGATTTTGTTTACTGACCACCAGTGGTGAATCACATTTTCATGGAGCAACCCCACAAAAAACTGATAGGATATAAGTGTGATACACCACAATGTTCGTATGAATCAGGCCTATTTGCGTCCATACTTAGAAATGCGGCGAGTAGTCTACGTATTCCAGAAATTCAGATTTTGTTTACTGACCACCAGTGGCGAATCACATTTTCATGGAGCAACCCCACAAAAAACTGATAGGATACAAGTGTGATACACCAAAATGTTCGTACGAATAAGGCCTATTTGCGTCCATACTTAGAAATGCGGCGACTAGTCCAGGTATTCCAGAAATTCAGATTTTGTTTACTGACCACCAGTGGTGAATCACATTTTCATGGAGCAACCCCACAAAAAACTGATAGGATATAAGTGTGATACACCAAAATGTTCGTATGAATAAGGCCTATTTGCGTCCGTACTTAGAAATGCGGCGACTAGTCCAGGTATTCCAGAAATTCAGATTTTGTTTACTGACCACCAGTGGTGAATCACATTTTCATGGAGCAACCCCACAAAAAACTGATAGGATACAAGTGTGATACACCAAAATGTTCGCACGAATAAGGCCTATTTGCGTCCATACTTAGAAATGCGGCGACTAGTCCAGGTATTCCAGAAATTCAGATTTTGTTTACTGACCACCAGTGGTGAATCACATTTTCATGGAGCAACCCCACAAAAAACTGATAGGATATAAGTGTGATACACCAAAATGTTCGTATGAATAAGGCCTATTTGCGTCCATACTTAGAAATGCGGCATTCCAGGTATTCCAGAAATTCAGATTTTGTTTACTGACCACCAGTGGTGAATCACATTTTCATGGAGCAACCCCACAAAAAACTGATAGGATATAAGTGTGATACACCAAAATATTCGTATGAATGAGGCCTATTTGCGTCCATACCTAGAAATGCGGCGACTAGTCCAGGTATTCCAGAAATTCAGATTTTGTTTACTGACCACCAGTGATGAATCACATTTTCATGGAGCAACCCCACAAAAAACTGATAGGATATAAGTGTGATACACCAAAATGTTCGTATGAATAAGGCCTATATGCGTCCATACTTAGAAATGCGGCTAGTAGTCTACGTATTCCAGAAATTCAGATTTTGTTTACTAACCACCAGTGGCGAATCACATTTTCATGGAGCAACCCCACAAAAAACTGATGGGATATAAGTGTGATACACCAAAATGTTCGTATGAATAAGGCCTATTTGCGTCCATACGTAAAAATGCGAAGACTAGTCCAGGTATTCCAGAAATTCAGATTTTGTTTACTGACCACCAGTGGTGAATCACATTTTCATGGAGCAACCCCACAAAAAACTGATAGGATATAAGTGTGATACACCAAAATGTTCGTATGAATAAGGCCTATTTGCGTCCATACTTAGAAATGCGGCGAGTAGTCTACGTATTCCAGAAATTCAGATCTTGTTTACTGACCACCAGTGGTGAATCACATTTTCATGGAGCAACCCCACAAAAAACTGATAGGATATAAGTGTGATACACCAAAATGTTCGTATGAATAAGGCCTATTTGCGTCCATAATTAGAAATGTGGCGAGTAGTCTACGTATTCCAGAAATTCAGATTTTGTTTACTGACCACCAGTGGTGAATCACATTTTCATGGAGCAACCCCACAAAAAACTGATAGGTTATAAGTGTGATACACCAAAATGTTCGTATTGATAAGGCCTATTTGCGTCCATACTTAGAAATGCGGCGACTAGTCCAGGTATTCCAGAAATTCAGATTTTGTTGACTGACCACCAGTGGTGAATCACATTTTCATGGAGCAACCCCACAAAAAACTGATAGGATATAAGTTTGATACACCAAAATGTTCGTATAAATAAGGCCTATTTGCCTCCATACCTCGAAATGCGGCGAGTAGTCTACGTATTCCAGAAATTAAGATTTTGTTTACTGACCACCAGTGGTGAATCACATTTTCATGGAGCAACCCCACAAAAAACTGATAGGATACAAGTGTGATACACCAAAATGTTCGTACGAATAAGGCCTATTTGCGTCCATACTTAGAAATGCGGCGACTAGCCCAGGTATTCCAGAAATTCAGATTTTGTTTACTGACCACCAGTGGCGAATCACATTTTCATGGAGCAACCCCACAAAAAACTGATAGGATATAAGTGTGATACACCAAAATGTTCGTATGAATAAGGCCTATTTGCGTCCATACTTAGAAATGCGGCGAGTAGTCTACGTATTCCAGAAATTCAGATCTTGTTTACTGACCACCAGTGGTGAATCACATTTTCATGGAGCAACCCCACAAAAAACTGATAGGATACAAGTGTAATACACCAAAATGTTCGTATGAATAAGGCCTATTTGCGTCCATACTTAGAAATGCGGCGACTAGTCCAGGTATTCCAGAAATTCAGATATTGTTTACTGACCACCAGTGGTGAATCACATTTTCATGGAGCAACCCCACAAAAAACTGATAGGATATAAGTGTGATACACCAAAATGTTCGTATAAATGAGGCCTATTTGCGTCCATACTTAGAAATGCGGCGAGTAGTGTATGTATTCCAGAAATTCAGATTTTGTTTACTGACCACCAGTGGTGAATCACATTTTCATGGAGCAACCCCACAAAAAACTGATAGGATACAAGTGTGATACACCAAAATGTTCGTACGAATAAGGCCTATTTGCGTCCATACTTAGAAATGCGGCGACTAGTCCAGGTATTCCAGAAATTCAGATTTTGTTTACTGACCACCAGTGGTGAATCACATTTTCATGGATCAACCCCACAAAAAACTGATAGGATATAAGTGTGATACACCAAAATGTTCGTATGAATAAGGCCTATTTGCGTCCATACTTAGAAATGCGGCGAGTAGTCTACGTATTCCAGAAATTCAGATTTTGTTTACTGACCACCAGTGGTGAATCACATTTTCATGGAGCAACCCCACAAAAAACTGATAGGATACAAGTGTGATACACCAAAATGTTCGTACGAATAAGGCCTATTTGCGTCCATACTTAGAAATGCGGCGTCTAGTCCAGGTATTCCAGAAATTCAGATTTTGTTTACTGACCACCAGTGGTGAATCACATTTTCATGGAGCAACCCCACAAAAAACTGATAGGATATAAGTGTGATACACCAAAATGTTCGTATGAATAAGGCCTATTTGCGTCCATACTTAGAAATGCGGCGAGTAGTCTACGTATTCCAGAAATTCAGATTTTGTTTACTAACCACCAGTGGCGAATCACATTTTCATGGAGCAACCCCACAAAAAACTGATGGGATATAAGTGTGATACACCAAAATGTTCGTATGAATAAGGCCTATTTGCGTCCATACTTAGAAATGCGGCGACTAGTCCAGGTATTCCAGAAATTCAGATTTTGTTTACTGACCACCAGTGGTGAATCACATTTTCATGGAGCAACCCCACAAAAAACTGATAGGATATAAGTGTGATACACCAAAATGTTCGTATGAATAAGGCCTATTTGCGTCCATACTTAGAAATGCGACGAGTAGTCTACGTATTCCAGAAATTCAGATCTTGTTTACTGACCACCAGTGGTGAATCACATTTTCATGGAGCAACCCCACAAAAAACTGATAGGATATAAGTGTGATACACCAAAATGTTCGTATGAATAAGGCCTATTTGCGTCCGTACTTAGAAATGCGGCGGCTAGTCCAGGTATTCCAGAAATTCAGATTTTGTTTACTGACCACCAGTGGTGAATCACATTTTCATGGAGCAACCCCACAAAAAAACTGATAGGATATAAGTGTGATACACCAAAATGTTCGTATGAATAAGGCCTATTTGCGTCCATACTTAGAAATGCGGCGACTAGTCCAGGTATTCCAGAAATTCAGATTTTGTTTACTGACCACCAGTGGTGAATCACATTTTCATGGAGCAACCCCACAAAAAACTGATAGGATATAAGTGTGATACACCAAAATGTTCGTATGAATAAGGCCTATTTGCGTCCGTACTTAGAAATGCGGCGACTAGTCCAGGTATTCCAGAAATTCAGATTTTGTTTACTGACCACCAGTGGTGAATCACATTTTCATGGAGCAACCCCACAAAAAACTGATAGGATATAAGTGTGATACACCAAAATGTTCGTATGAATAAGGCCTATTTGCGTCCATACTTAGAAATGCGGCGACTAGTCCAGGTATTCCAGAAATTCAGATTTTGTTTACTGACCACCAGTGGTGAATCACATTTTCATGGAGCAACCCCACAAAAAACTGGTAGGATATAAGTGTGATACACCAAAATGTTCGTATGAATAAGGCCTATTTGCGTCCATAATTAGAAATGTGGCGAGTAGTCTACGTATTCCAGAAATTCAGATTTTGTTTACTGACCACCAGTGGTGAATCACATTTTCATGGAGCAACCCCACAAAAAACTGATGGGATATAAGTGTGATACACCAAAATGTTCGTATGAATAAGGCGTATTTGCGTCCATACGTAAAAATGCGGCGACTAGTCCAGGTATTCCAGAAATTCAGATTTTGTTTACTGACCACCAGTGGTGAATCACATTTTCATGGAGCAACCCCACAAAAAACTGATAGGATATAAGTGTGATACACCAAAATGTTCGTATGAATAAGGCCTATTTGCGTCCATACTTTGAAATGCGGCGAGTAGTCTACGTATTCCAGAAATTCAGATCTTGTTTACTGACCACGAGTGGTGAATCACATTTTCATGGAGCAACCCCACAAAAAACTGATAGGATATAAGTGTGATACACCAAAATGTTCGTATGAATAAGACCTATTTGCGTCCATACTTAGAAATGCGGCGAGTAGTCTACGTATTCCAGAAATTCAGATCTTGTTTACTGACCACCAGTGGTGAATCACATTTTCATGGAGCAACCCCACAAAAAACTGATAGGATATAAGTGTGATACACCAAAATGTTCGTATGAATAAGGCCTATTTGCGTCCATAATTAGAAATGCGGCGAGTAGTCTACGTATTCCAGAAATTCAGATTTTGTTTACTGACCACCAGTGGTGAATCACATTTTCATGGAGCAACCCCACAAAAAACTGATAGGATATAAGTGTGATACACCAAAATGTTCGTATGAATAAGGCCTATTTGCGTCCATAATTAGAAATGTGGCGAGTAGTCTACGTATTCCAGAAATTCAGATTTTGTTTACTGACCACCAGTGGTGAATCACATTTTCATGGAGCAACCCCACAAAAAACTGATGGGATATAAGTGTGATACACCAAAATGTTCGTATGAATAAGGCCTATTTGCGTCCATACGTAAAAATGCGGCGACTAGTCCAGGTATTCCAGAAATTCAGATTTTGTTTACTGACCACCAGTGGTGAATCACATTTTCATGGAGCAACCCCACAAAAAACTGATAGGATATAAGTGTGATACACGAAAATGTTCGTATGAATAAGGCCTATTTGCGTCCATACTTAGAAATGCGGCGGCTAGTCCAGGTATTCCAGAAATTCAGATTTTGTTTACTGACCACCAGTGCTGAATCACATTTTTATGGAGCAACCCCACAAAAAACTGATAGGATATAAGTGTGATACACCAAAATGTTCGTATGAATAAGGCCTATTTGCGTCCATACTTAGAAACGCGGCGAGTAGTCTACGTATTCCAGAAATTCAGATTTTGTTTACTGACCACCAGTGGTGAATCACATTTTCATGGAGCAACCCCACAAAAAACTGATAGGATATAAGTGTGATACACCACAATGTTCGTATGAATCAGGCCTATTTGCGTCCATACTTAGAAATGCGGCGAGTAGTCTATGTATTCCAGAAATTCAGATTTTGTTTACTGACCACCAGTGGTGAATCACATTTTCATGGAGCAACCCCACAAAAAACTGATAGGTTATAAGTGTGATACACCAAAATGTTCGTATGAATAAGGCCTATTTGCGTCCATACTTAGAAATGCGGCGACTAGTCCAGGTATTCCAGAAATTCAGATTTTGTTTACTGACCACCAGTGGTGAATCACATTTTCATGGAGCAACCCCACAAAAAACTGATAGGATATAAGTGTGATACACCAAAATGTTCGTATGAATAAGGCCTATTTGCGTCCATAATTAGAAATGCGGCGAGTAGTCTACGTATTCCAGAAATTCAGATTTTGTTTACTGACTACCAGTGGTGAATCACATTTTCATGGAGCAACCCCACAAAAAATTGATAGGATATAAGTGTGATACACCAAAATGTTCGTATGAATAAGGCCTATTTGCGTCCATAATTATAAATGCGGCGAGTAGTCTACGTATTCCAGAAATTCAGATTTTGTTTACTGACCACCAGTGGTGAATCACATTTTCATGGAGCAACCCCACAAAAAACTGATAGGATATAAGTGTGATACACCAAAATGTTCGTATGAATAAGGCCTATTTGCGTCCATAATTAGAAATGCGGCGAGTAGTCTACGTATTCCAGAAATTCAGATTTTGTTTACTGACTACCAGTGGTGAATCACATTTTCATGGAGCAACCCCACAAAAAACTGATAGGATATAAGTGTGATACACCAAAATGTTCGTATGAATAAGGCCTATTTGCGTCCATAATTATAAATGCGGCGAGTAGTCTACGTAATCCAGAAATTCAGATTTTGTTTACTGACCACCAGTGGTGAATCACATTTTCATGGAGCAACCCCACAAAAAACTGATAGGTTATAAGTGTGATACACCAAAATGTTCGTATGAATAAGGACTATTTGCGTCCATACTTAGAAATGCGGCGACTAGTCCAGGTATTCCAGAAATTCAGATTTTGTTTACTGACCACCAGTGGTGAATCACATTTTCATGGAGCAACTCCACAAAAAACTGATAGGATATAAGTGTGATACACCAAAATGTTCGTATGAATAAGACCTATTTGCGTCCATAATTAGAAATGCGGCGAATAGTCTACGTATTCCAGAAATTCAGATTTTGTTTACGGACCACCAGTGGTGAATCACATTTTCATGGAGCAACCCCACAAAAAACTGATAGGAGAATAACCTTTTTTTTCATATTTTCTAGCATATGTAATGCAGTCGCAACAAAAAAGTCGTTTCGGAGCTGTAGCAAATTTTTTAAAAACAACAAGTAATACGAGTATATACGTACGAGTATTTTTCCCTAATATGAACAGTAGTTATGCAAAACATATCACATTGTTATAATCACTGTCATCATAATGATACATATTCAGTATTTTTTTCGAAAAAATTCCTGCAAATGTGATGATTGTGCAACAAAGAATACTAAACGTGCATAAATAGACAAACTCATAAAAATTTGCATAAATGGTAGAACAAAAAATATTTTAATAGAAAAAAACATTCTTTAACTGCAGGTAGTGAAAATATTAGTTGACAATAGGTTTGAACAATTAACACCTATGTCTTCACTAAACATAATTTTAAAGTAATAACTGTTTTTGTTAACTGACAGTTTACTCCTCCACCAAAATGAAAGCAAGTCCTATTTCAACTTGCTTCAAATTACAAAATTGTTGCTGTTTCACATGTTTTTTCGTCTAATTTTCCGCACTCTGAATGCCGACGTACTGATTTTGTTTGTGCGTCTAAAATTTTAAATTTTAAAAATCAATTTTGAAACAACAAGTTTATTACAAAAAGTGGTCAACTATTCATTAATTAGTATTAATCATACGCCTAGTAACACTTTCTTTAAAGGGGTTAAATTCTGTAACAGAAGCATTTTAAGGGCATATTTGAACGGTATATTTTTATAATTTTATTTTTCTGTTAAAAATATATAATTTTGCAGTATCTTGAAAAATTATTAGCTTTAATTTGTGCTAACCAAAATCTACAGGAGTGCTACTTCATTATTGGCCTTTTTTGAAAAAGGCAAAATCAGCAGCCTGTGCAGCCTTCATTAATTATCGGAAAATAAAAGTGTAAAGTAATTCTTAATCCCAGATAATTCTCTATTTTTTAGTAAAGAAAAAACAATTTGTCTTTCAACATTCAAGTATTCAACATTGAGTATTGTTGTGTGATTAAATGTGAATAAAAATTTTAGTGTATGATTAAATCAATAAAAAAGTTGCTTTTGCAGTTTTCTGTTTGACAACTATAGCACATTAGTACTTGAACCGTGAATTAGAATACTCTTAATATTATTATAATGATATTGGAATCAGTTTAATTAATTTACTAATTTACAATAACTTTTTTTAGTATAATGAACGGGTAAAATAAAATTTCAAATATCCATAATTGGAAATTTAAACCTTGATTTATATTAAAAAAATCTTACGTATAAGTAATATGCAATTATTGTAATAAGAAATTAATCATACCTACCTAAAGACAAGAGACACAAAAGAAATTAGAATCAAAATAGTAAATATGATTGTCTTTTAATTAAGAAATTAAATACCCTTAATATTTTAAAAATAATTGCCTAGTATAATTTTAGTTTCTAAAAACCAGTGTGCTTATTTGTGACTTTCTTTACCGATGTGTCAAAAATATGACCCCTTGGTGTAAAATCAAGTCAAATTTCATAAGCTCTTTTGAGGATTCCTTCTCTTTCACTATATCTGGTTGATTGTTAAGTTTTTGCTTCAACAAGTTAATTTCCTATATATTTTAAACTTTTGTAATATTTACTATTTTTTTTTTTTTTTTATTAGAAATCAACTAAGTTCTGTTATTTGTACGTTGCCAATTGCTGGCTAAAAATACCCTACATGATGTGATATACAAATTCACCATACATGAAGCAATGTTCACCTAGTGGCTATAGAAAAAATGACTTAGAAGTGAATTATTGAACGATTTTATTACGCAGCTTAACCACAAAGACTCTGTGCCACAAAATCCTTGCTTCGATTATTGGCTCTAGCAACCCAACATGTTATTTAACTTGGATAAGTTATTGGAAAATGCGAAAACAAACCCTAAAATATTAGTTGAATTTATATGGTTAAATTTATACAAGGTTTGCAAGGAATTTACTAGTTTATATGAAAACCTCAATTAACATATTAACTTAAATACAAAAATATTTATTTGAAGTGGTAACATATCTACTTTAATAGGATTCATATTAAATTTTCAAATATTCGGAAATTTACTTTAATAGATTTCATACTAAATTTTCAAATAATCATTCAAATATTATCTATTTTATTTCGATCTTTTCTCTGTGTAGTTTGATGTGCACCTTACAAATAACCCGTATCCCTTCCAAAAAAATATATCTCATTTAAAAGTCGTTACATATCGGTTTTAAACTTTTATTTTATACATATTTATATTTGTAAAATGCATGAAAAATAAGATAGTGTTTTTGCCAAACTTCCTTGTAGTAACTTCCGTGTTTTAGAAAATTTGTTGTTCACTTTATGTTGCCAAATTTTTCATACAATCTCTGTATTGTTATTTTTTGTATATTATTTTGTCATGTTTTTAAAATATAAACATATGGTAGCTTATCAATTTTTGACTTTATTTGATTGTGTTTATTTAGTACGTTTATAGTTTCACTCATTATTCCTCAAGGAAGGAAACGAAAACTAACAAAAATATTTGCATGCAAGAAAAGTTTTTAGTTTTTATAAAGAAATGGAAATATTTTTAAGGTGAAAAGTTAGAAAAAGAAATGGTTTTATGTAGACTTAAGGGTGGTAATTTGTTTTCGTAACTTTCAAGATGCAATGACCGGAATAATGTGACCGGTAGGTCAAACAATAATAAGTTGAAACTTTTAAACAAATGGCAGAGATTGAAAAGGTAACTCTCACATATTTGTAAAAACAAATTTCCAATAAATATTAATTTTTGATTACAAAGTTTTCATAAAACAAAGTTTTCATCAATTCATATGGTTTCTTTTATTTTTAACTTTATAAAATATAGTTTATGATTCTTAATTTGGATTCCCAATACTGGAGTACTCCACGCTGCAGAGTGAAATGTAATAAAATAAAGATATCATGATACAAAAAATATGTAAGTATGAATAAAAAGGGAATAAATCCATACTGCAGAGTGGAGTACTTCAGCACTCTGAATCTGTCATTAGGGCTTTATACCGGGTGATCCAAAAGTCACCATGGGGTTTAAAATAATTGATCGCTGATTTGAAGAATAAAATTCTATTATTCTAGTTCTTCGTTCAGTTGTGAATCCCCAGTATCTATTCTCCAGGTGTTATTTATATAATATAAAAAAATATATAAAAGAAAAAGTTCTTGAATTTTTAAACCCCATTGTGACTTTTGGCCCACCCTATAGTTGCATTATTATAAATTCCCTAATATTTTCATATTGACATATTTTTCTTAATTTATTATTCTTTATTTAAAATATAAGAAATTTATTTACTATAAAATATTTTTATTATAAAAATTTTGTTATTGACTTTCTAGAGTCTCCTTTCATCTTCTTAAGGAAACATTATTATATTTTATTTATTTTATTTATTATTTTAAATATTTAAGTTTACGCCCTCTAATCCTCTAATTAAAAATTGCTTGTTTTTTTTTTTTTTTTTTGATGGTTTAAAGTGTTATTGATTGTAGGGATTTATTTCTTTATTTATTTAGGAATTTTTATTTATTTATTTACTTTTTTTCTACAATTCGTCCTTAAAAATTATTGTATACAATTTAGCCCTTTAATACCACAGAAAACTAGTCGTAGATAAATTTATACATATAATAAATTGCACAGTTGTGTTATTTGAATACGCATAAAAATAATATACAATACAAATTTTTATGCCCAAAGAAATATATCGTAAATTTGAGTACACTTTATTTTTATTGTATAGCTAATCGTAGGCGTATGAGTAATAAAATGTTAAGTATACGTATATAACCAGTTTATTTTATTATGGAGGGTATCGACTATAGAAAAAAAATATTTTTTCCATTTTTTATATTTTATTTTGATAGAGCATACTCTTCACTCTATTCACTCTCTATTTCAATAATAAAAATTCGACGAAATTCAATTTATACAAGTTTTTTTAGTAAAATATATTTTAGTTTCAAAGTAATATTTTATGAATTAAATTTACGTAGGTACATCATTTTTTGGTTGCATTTTTATTTCATTTTTTTTATTACAGACCCTTTATCGCATAATACGGTAGAACAAAAAGATAACAACTAAATCCAAAATTGCAAGAATTGCACGCAGTCCTTAAAGCATTGCCAATGACGATTGCTCGATGGTAAGCAAAGGCACTTCATATGGGGCAGGTACTGATGGCTTTATATAAGCTAGACATATAAAAGACCATATAACTACAAGTTAGATCTAAAAAACATACATTTCCACAAAAAAAAATTTAACGTAGATTAATTTAAATCGTCATTTTTATTTTTGTATTTGGAAGTTAAAAACATTTGAGTAAAAAATTAAGTAAAATAATTTAATATTAGGTAAAGTCTATCTGATTTTGATTAATACCAAAAATCCCATTTGGCGTCCACCATTATCCACTCTCCACCAATTTTGTTCGTTCACTGTTCTTCAAATATGAGTTTCTGCTCTAAAAAAATTTAATGTAAATTAATTTAAATCGTCATTTTTATTTTTAATAGTGTTTCATAACTATAGCAGCACTTTCAGAAAAATGTATTTGGAAGTTAAAACATTTGAGTAAAAAATTAAATAAAATAATTTAATATTAGGTAAAGTCTACCTGATTTTGATTAATACCAAAAATACCATTTGGCGTCCACCATTATCCACTGTCCACCAATTTTGTTCGTTCACTGTTCTTCAAACACGAGTTTCTGCTTTTTCTGCTGGAAAACAAGTACATAACAAAATTTCGTAGGTATTCTTAATTCAGCACTTATCCCGAATATATATGGGTCTTTCCATAGCTTTAGTATTTTCAGTTTGAAAGCATTCGTAAATAAGTGGATTTTTAAGGCCCAATGCGTTGCCAGGTTGAAAAGTCAGTTTTTTTCTTAAAAACTGCATAAATTTCTCTTTCAGAATTTTAGCATACTTCAGTGATCTCATCCGTGTACCAGGTAACACCAGATCAACCACACCCTCACAATAAAAATAGTAGTTCTTTCACAGTAAATAAAATTATAAATTGTAGAGTTTCTTCCATTCAGCGCTTAAATGCTGTTAAAATCGATTGAAACAATTGAAATCTGAAAATTATAGATGATATTAATAAATATTCGACCCATCTGAAAAAGAAATTTTGGGCATTCCTAAACACTCACTACGGGGTTCTTCGTTAGTGATACGGGGAATATTTGATTGTACCAGGAAAGCTTGCTTTGTTGTTTTGGTGTGTCACGGATGAGATCATTGGAGTATGCTTTAATCTTAGAAAAACAATTTATACATTTTTTTAAGAAAAAATGAGTCACTCTATCATATCTTTTAAATTAAAGAACAAAGTTATAAAAATATTGTTATTTAAATTTTTGACAACCGTTCAAATATGCTCTTTAAAGGGCAGCTGTTACAGTGTGGGAGTATGTAAACATGGCACTAAGGTCTGAGGAACTTTTATACTTTTTTTTGTATCTTATTTTTTACAGTGTTAGCCCAAAAAATGGAAATTTTAAAGGGCCAGAAACCTTAACTGTACCCACACAACTCCAAATGCTTTGCGATTGCGATATACTAACCTAATACATTGAAAAACTGATCAAACGTAGTGACAGAAATGAAAAAAATAAGATGGTATGATTAATACAGTGTAACTTGTAGTAATACTACACTCAAGGAAAAAATATTCAGTACCATATTCGAAGAGATCCATATATTTTTGGATTTTTCAAAACCCTTTTTTATTGTATTTTTGAAATACTTTTTTGTATTATATCATAATATGATCCTCAAATTATAATCCTGAATATCGTACTATGATGCCTTTAGCGTTTTTCCAGAATTCTCTTGAGGCTATGTTACAGAGCTGTGCATGATTTGTTTTATATAAAATTATACATATACATTAGAGCAACGGTTTCCAAATGGGGGTCCGTAGTAGAATTAAACAAGTTATTAAAAAAAACATTTTTTTTATAATTTTTAAATTTTATAAAATTTCCTGCTTAAAATTGGCCATCATTTAAAATAATCAGGTGCTTTTACTAATTTTGCCCCATAATTTATAAAGTATATCTCGCTCAACACTGATTTGGGAGTCCGTGAGTTAATAGAAATGTCTCAAGGGGTCCGTGAAGCAAAACTTAGTGGGAAACGCTGCATTAGAGCGTACCATCTTACAGGCAAAAAAGAAAGTGCGCCGTACACCCTCCAATATAAAGTATTTTTGCCAGACAATTAAAAAAAAAAAAAATTTGTTGCCGAACTTAGGGGTCGCCATTTTACATTTTTCGTTATATCTTTGGCATTTACAATCGGATCTTAAAGTATGATACAACGATGTTTTTATTTCGAGGAGACCAGTGTTTTGCTCTAAGGTCTATTGACGTCAAGTATCCGTTCTAGTAGTTAGGCAGCAGATCTCAGTTGCTACCACCCAAATGTACTACCCTAATGTCAGAAAATTAAAGCTCGCAAATATTCATTAAACTTTTGATAAAGAAGTTTTTCGATAAACCTAGTAGACATTTTTATACCCTACACCACTATGTTGTCAGGGTATTATAAGTTTGTACTGATGTTTGTAACACCAAAAAATATTGGTCCTAGACGCACCTTATAGTATACCGATCGGCTCAGAATTTTTTTTTATTTCGATTTAACGATGCCCGTCTGTCCGTCCGCCCGTCCGTCTGTCTGTCTGTCTGTCCATGCATTCTTGTGCGCACTCTACAGGTCGCAAATATTAAGATATTTTTATGAAATTTGGTACACAGACCTACGTTGGCTTTGGTTTTGGTGAACATCGGTCCATGTTTAGACCTAGTGCCCATATAAGGGTCCTACCAAAATTATATTGTTTATACGCTGCAGGTCGCAAATATTAGGATATTTTGATGAAATTTGGTACACCGACTTATTTCGGCCCAAGGACGAAGCCTATTGATTTTGGTGAACATCGGTCCATGTTTAGACCTAGTGCCTATATAAGGGTCCCCCCAAAATTGGCTTGGTTGCAGGTCGCAAATATTAAGATATTTTGACGAAATTTGGTATACCGACCTATATCAGCCCAAGGACGAAGCCTATAGATTTTGGTTAACACCGGTCCATGTTTAGACCTAGTGCCCATATAAGGGTCCCCCCAAAATTGGCTTGTTTACAAACTTAAGATATTTTAATGAAATTTGGTTCGCTGACTCACATTATAGAAAATTTTGACACAAGTCCAATTTTAACCCATTCGAATTTCGGATCCAAACATTAGTTGGCTTTTTACCAGACTGGTGTAGGGTATTGTAGGGGTCGCCATTTACATTTTTACGTAGGGGTCGCCATTTTACATTTTTGTTATATCTTTGGCATTTACAGTCGGGGGTCTTAAAGTATGATACATCGATGTTTTTCTCTCGAGGAGACCAGTGTTTTGCTCTAAGTGCATTTTGAGCTCAAGTATCCCGTTCTAGTAGTTACCAACCAGATCTCAGTTTCTACCGCCCTAATGTACCGCCCTAATGTCAGAAAATTAAAGCTCGCAAAAAATCATTAAACTTTTGCTAAGGAAGTTTTTCGCTAAACCCAGTATAAATTTTTTTCATATATTGGTTGCCGAACGTAGGGGTCGCCTTTTTAAATTTTTTTTAATTGGATTTTTACTATATAGCAAACCACTGGTCTCCTCGAGGCAAAAAAATCGATATATCACACTTTAAAATCCGATTTTAAATGCCAAAGCTATAACAAAAAATTAAAAAAGGCGACCCCTACGTTGGGCAAAAAAAAAAAAAATTTTTTTTGAAATCGCCTTCCAAAAATACTTCATTTTAGAGGGTGTACGGCGAACTTTTTTTTTGAGGTACGGTCTAAGGTACAGGCTTCAATCAAATTATTTTTCAAACATTTCTATATAGAAAGTTATTGAAAGGCGTATAAGTGTTGCCTTGTAAAACAAATGTAACACTTAATACATTCAAAATGTAATACTATAACTATTATACTAGTTTTTTTTAACTACTACTTAACTATGTATCTATTAACCCCACTTAACACAGTGTCCTCTGAGCAACAAAGTGATACTTCAACTGACACATTTGTGGTTGTTTGCCACATAAAAATTTAATTTTAGATTAAATTTAAACTCAACATTGTGTTATCCGGCCTTAGTGATTTAACTATTTCGCTAGTTAACCATTTAAATACTTATCTATTTAACTATCTAACTACTTAAATAACTATGCAACTTTTGAATCCTTAAACTATTTAACAATTTAACTATTTTACTATTTAGCTATTTAACTACTATTTATGTGTTTAGCTATTTAACAATTAATTAAACTTTGTTTTACTTCCGCTATTTAACTGTTTAATTATTTAAGTATTTAGCTACTTAACTAATTTATTTTTCTATAATTAACTATTATTTAACTATTTATCTAGTTACCTATTAAAATATTAAATTAATTAACTATTTATATATTCAATTATTGTCCTATTTAGCCACTTAACCACAAATCCACTTAAGTATTTAACTATTTAAATATTTATCTATATAACTATATAGATAAATATTTACTATTACTATTTATCTATATAACTACAATATTTAACAAATTAACTATATAGCAATTTAACTATATAAAAACTTCACTGTTTAACAATTAAACAATTTAACTAGTTTATTATTTATCTACTTAACTACTATTTAACTATTTATCTATTTACCTATTTAACTATAAATTTATTTAACTATTTCGATACTTAACCTCTTAACTATAAAAATATTTAACTATTAAATTATTTTACTATTTAAATATTTATTTATTTATCTGCACAATTTTCTTGAGCTTAAGGTTTTGTTTTTTATATAAAAAGTTTTTTATTTCAATATTTCGCTACTACAATGTGTAGCATCTTCAGGAAATAACAATTAAAATAAAAAATTATAATTTAATTGTTATTTCCTGAAGATGCTACACATTGGAGTAGTGAAATATTGAAATAAAAAACTTTTTGTATATAAAAAACAAAACCTTAAGCTCAAGAAAATTGTGCAGTTAAAATTGAAAAAGAAGGTTAAATAAGTTACAAGAATTTATTTATTTAGCTATTTAACTAATAAATTATTTAACTCTTTCGCCTTTCAACTATTTAGCTATTTAACTGTTAAAATATTTAGCTATTTAACTTTCTAATTATGTAATTGTTAAACAATTTAATAATTTAGCTATTTTCTAATTCAATTATTTAATTAATTTAACTAAATATTTAACTAAATGTATACAGTTATATTTTCAATTTCTTGTTTTCCCATTATCTAGATATTTTTCTTTGAGTGAATAAAATAAAGCATTAAATAATTCACAAAACCAGCTGCTAATTATAAAAGTAACAAATTGTTAAAGGTGTTAACGGACGACAACAACAAAAAGTCAATTAAATCATCCATAATGTTTTTCCAACAAAATTAATGAAGTTCATATGATGTTCAAAAAACGAAAACTTGGCCAATAAGCAATTTGAATACATTTCAGTAAACCTTAAATCTGTGCAAAGCTTTTAAGACTTCCTAAACAATTAAAATTAACAAGAGTTTTATAGTATTAATGTCCAAAAAGGAGATAGCTTCCTTTGTCCTAAGAAAAAATAAAAACAGAACACCTTCAAGCACAATTAATTTTAAACCTTACGATAAGGCATAGTTGCAAAGTGAATGAAATTTGTTTAAACAAAAAAGAGTAAAATGTTCAACCGAACAACATGTAAAGTAGACTTTTATGCTATTAAGCTTCTTTGCAGGAAAAAAAACGTCAACAAAGAAGAAAAAAAATATGATTGCAGAATGTAATACAAATTTAAAATATTGTACCTGCAATATGTAGAAGAAATAAGGGTGTAAGGAATACTGTGCAACAAGAATGCACTGTACAGGGATGCTAAAGGAGCAAGTAATTTAGTTGTATAAAGTTAAGTCCAATTTTTCATACCTTTTTAAAGGATAACACAAGATATTAAATATTCCGTATATTCGAGACATTTCCCAATGTTAATACTCAGAATCTGAGAATAGCAGCATATTGAAAAAATTCTTACGGTGGGTTAAAATGTTCCATAAAAATATTTTTCATGAAATTTTACTATAAGTCTGTGAAGACATCAAAGTTGCAAATTTAAGTTCAGTGCTAGAAATAAGTCAAAACTTAAAATGTGTTTAAGATTTAATTTCGTACTTATTCAGAATTGGCGCTCAAATATTCCACAAAGCTGGATTTTAAGAGGAAACCATGTGAATCTTCCATTCTAGGTATTGGGGGTGTTCAGCGTATATATGAGTGCTCTAATGCACAGTAGAGTAAATGTTATTAGGTAAGGACATGTCCTTGGTAAAATAATAGGTTTTGTAATAGAAAAATAATAGACTACCCACTTTTATTTGTTCTTACAAAACTTAATACCGCATTATAGAAAGTTTTGTTGGGGTCGTTAGGCCCGAGTTTTATTTTTAATTTGTTTTTGTTTTGGGTGTATTAAATTTGGTTTTTAGTAATTTCAATAAAACATTAACAAATGTACAAAAGTAATTTTTGCTATTATATTTTTCCAGGGACATGTAAAAATTTTCTGTTTTTCTTTGTTTATTATTATTTTGTTTTGTAATTCATGTTTTTGTATGTGTTACGGTATCCTTTTGCAGACAATATAATCATGTTTGCCATATTGCAACAACGTATCTCTAATTTATATAAAAACAAAAACTATAAAACTAGAAACAACTAACGAATATTATAGTTTCCGTTCTAGATAATAAACAAAAAAGCATAGTAAAATTCTGTGTATATATTTTCCACTTGACTTCAAAGCCCATATTTTGTAAGAGTGTCGTTTTATTGCTCAGGTTGTGCTTCTGTAAGGAATGGTTCAAACAAAATTAGGAAAAGATTTTAGAGGCTATCAGAAGGAAGTTTTTTAAATAGTTACAAAATAGAATTTTAGGCAGATATAGAAATTAAATACAAGGCTTGATTTTTTAGCATTGAAAAATAGAGTATTTTGGTAAATTCTGCATTTGAAATTTTTAAGGAATATGCAAGTGCTTGTGCAAATTTAAACGTAACTGCCAATTAGAGAAAACATACGATTTTCATTTATTGATTATACATAAATAGATGTCACTACATTGCTAGAGCTGTCAAAACAACAGTCTAGTATTATGGAAGATGACAAAGCAAATTGTGGTAAATTTTTTTTGTTGGTTTTGTTTTTTCTTTGATATCTTAAATGCTAAATGATGCTCCTAGACGAGAGCAAGGAATTCTCGTGCCTTCAACAAATTGTTTTTTACAATTTGCCAAATAAGTTTTGGGATTTAAGCACATTTAACTCCTTTAGCACATTTTTTAACTGAACCAATTACGGATTTGATTATTAAATTTTTTAAATTCTTGTCGTTTATTTAACCTTTTTTTTTCTATTTTTAACTTCACAATTTCCCCGAGCTTAAGGTTTATTTTTTATTTATAAAAATTTTTTTATTTTCGATATTTCGCTACTCCATTGTGTAGCATCTTCAGGAAATAACAATTAAATTTTTATTTCCTGAAGATGCTACACAATGGAGTAGCGAAATATCAAAAACAAAAAACTTTTTATATATAAAAAACAAACCTTAAGCTCTAGGAAATTGTGAAGTTAAAAACTATTAAATTTTTATTAGAAAAAGTTTTATACATTTCTGAATTAATAATATGCCTTAAAGAGTAAGTCTTAAACTTCAATTTGTTGCAGTTTAAATTCTTTTAATCTTAAGTTTACTTAAATTCAACTAATTCCGAATTTTAACCACACCCTTTGACCTCTTCAATAGCTGCTCTTCCTTTTCCTACCTTGCACGTTGTTTTGTTATATTGCAAAACTTTTTCTTTTTCGTTTTTAGTTGTTATTTTAAGCATATGTACAAGTTAACTTCCTTTTCACCTTAAGGCTTAATGCAATCCATTATCTAACAAGGAATGCATAAAGTCTGTAACACGTATGTATATTTTCAAATAAATTTTTCTATATGTCATTTGCCGTTGTTTGGAAATTTTATATTGAATTTTTCCATTGTGTTTATAATATCTGCAAGTATTCGTTGCTTTTAACAAAGCTGCTTCTTGCACAGAGAAAAAAATTCACAAATTAAATCAATTATTATATCATATTTAAACTAACAACATTTTTTAATTGAGTGTGAACATGGATCCCAATAATATGAGTTGTCCAGAAATATTGCTAATAGATACATTAAAGGAAATTTTGATGATCAAGCAAAAACAACATTATATCTGTCAAAACAACAGAGTAGTATATTGGAAGATGACAAAGCAAATTGTGTTAAAAAAAATTTTTGTTGTTGTTTTTTCTTTGATATTTTAAATGTTTAATAACGCTCCTAGACGAGAACAAGAAATTCTCATTGAGTTTGTAATTTAACTTAACAAATATTTCCAGAAATTCTAAAAACGTCGTCCCCTGACGATTTCCTTAGGCAAGAATGAAATCCGGATACGGGCATGCATTCAACAAATGATTTTTCACAATTTATTAAATACGTTTGGGATTTTAGCACATTTAATTCCTTTACTGCAATTAATGTATATCCCGATAAAAATAAATTAAAAAAAAAAAAAAATATTAAATTAAATTGAAATAACTTTGAAATCAAACTCCCTTCATTTTGTTTTTAATTTAAATAAATTTCTAACTACTTTTAAAATGCGAGAAACACAAAAAAGTGTATTTTGATTTAGTAAGATTTTTACTTAATATAAAAATGTTAGTTCAAATTGTTGGTTCAAATATGTAAAAATTTATTTTTTTAACTCTTATTTTTTTTAAAGTTTGAAAAAAATTTAATTGTTATTTTCTGAAGATGCTACACAATGGAGTAGCGAAATATCGAAAATAAAAAACTTTTTATAAGTAAATGGAAAACAAATCTTAAGCTCAAGAAAATTGTGGAGCTAAAAATATAAGATTAGCCTGTCTTATAAAAACGTCGAACTAGAGGCTGAAAACCTGGTCTCACTTTTAGAAAGAAAATGTTTGAAAAAGTTTTATGAAATTCCATAGAACACATTCTTTTTCTCTTTCCAATATTCATGGCTACACGCATATTAACGAACTTCTATGGAAGTGCATTCTCTTGTTACAGTCCATGGGATTTAACTAAAGAAATACAAATACCGTTGCTATTTGAAAAGTTTTTGCTAGCATGTATTCCAAACTACATATTAAGTTAACCCATTTTTTACCAGCCATGTTTTAAAGGCATGTTTATTTTAAGACACTGCCAAAATTCCAAATGGAAACCTACAATAACTGATTCAGATCATCTAACATTTTTCTATAAAAAAAAATTTAATTTTTTTTTTCAAAGTTTTTAAAAAGCCGTCAAAATTAAAAATGGAGTCCAAACAAAAATATTCGTGCGTAGGCATTTTGGAAGACCATAAGGGAATTTATTTTATGGCGGGTTAAAATTTACCCCATTTTTCAAATGTTTATTTTGAATCGGCATAGAAAACCATGTGGATCCTCCATTTTAGCTATAGCATCTGATCATCGAACTTATATAAAATACTACGAGGAATATTTCTGTGGAACATTTAACCCTCTACCTCTTCAAATAAAATGTCTTTTTTGGCCCCGTTATAAAAAGGTACAAAAAAGATCCGTAAGTTGAAGAGTTAGAGGGTTTAAATATTCCACAAAAATATTCCTCGTAGTGTTTTACATAAGTTTATTGAACACCTCCTATACCTAAAATGTAAGATTCACATGGTTTCCCCCTAAAATCCAAGGGACTTTTTTACCCCTTTTTAGACAGGGACAAAAACGCCGCGTAAGTTGAAGAGTTAGAGGATTAAAATGTTCCATAAAAATATTTGTCATGAAATTCTACTATAAGTCTCTGAAAACATCAAAGTTAAAAATTTAACTTCAATGCCAGAAATAAATCAAAACTTAAAATGTGTTTAAGGGTTAATCTCGTACTTATACAGAATTGGCAATCGAATGTGAAACAAACCTGGAATTTAGGGGGAAAACATGTGAATCTTCCATTTTAGGTATAGGATGTGTTCAGCGAACTTAAAAAGACTACCACGAACATTTTCGAGGAATATTTTCCACCGCGTCCCTGTCGAAAATTGCAAAAACTACCTTGTCAGTAAGTTAGCCAATATTTCCAGGAACACATGTTTTAAATTTCAGGTTTCTAAACAAAGGTGTTTGGGCAGGCTTTCAAGGACGAGACCTTCCCTCTTTTTACCCTCCCTGTGGGGATTCTCAAACATACGATTTTAGTGTATATCTACGCCGTAGGAGGAATCTATATACCGAACTGCAACTTCCTAGTACCAACTGATTGCGCAGGCCCTCTACCCTCTTCTGAAACCCTATTTTTACCACGTTAATATCGAAAATTTCAAAATGTACTTTGTCGGTAAGATAGCCCACGCTTCTAGGAACAACAGGTAACTTGTGATTTTCTTTGTTAAAGGTAGAGTCACATGCAAAATTTACAGATTTGAATCATTAAAATTCCATTGTATTTCCTTTCACTTATCTAATGTTTCAGTGCCAGTCGTTCCCCATTTTGGTAAATTATTTTTCCCTAGAAACCTTATTGAAACTATTACTAACATTAAAAAAAACACCGCCAAGGGAGAGAGTTTTCCCCTTTTTGTCCCTCCTGCTAGTAATTTCTAAAAATCCCTTCTTAACGGACGTCGACGTCGGAGCAGGAGTCTACCTAACAAATTCCAACTTCCTAACTCAAGCGGTTTGGGCTGGGTGATGTTGAGTGATTCAGTCACGTTATTCTTTTATATATATATACATAAATAGAAGATAGTTTTTGGAGTCTAAAAATTTCTCTCAGAAACCCAGAAAAAGAATACCTCTACCTCAGAGGTATTCTTTGAGGCCGCAAGTTCAAGACCCGGTAATGAAAAAATATATCATTTTTTATAAACATTTAGTTTTTTTGAAATTTTTTTTTAACTTTCAATTGATGAAAAAGAGTTTCCTTTGCACTCGTCCAAAAAGAACTGAAAACGTTTGAAGTGGGAGTACTCCTCTTCTATGACAACTCAAGGTTAAAATCATTAGTGTTTCTATTGAATAATAAGTACACCTAGATCATTAATTGTAGTGGTTTTTGTACTATTTTGGCATCACTTTCTTTTACTGGCAAACTATGTTTGGTCCCAGCAAAATTTTTTAGAAGCGTTTATCTCAGAATCTATTCCAGAATAGGTGATTTTACCACCAGTTCCACGGAACGTGTTCTAGAACTGATTTCAAAAAGTCACAATGCAAGGTTGTGCTGTCCCAGAACCAGTTATATAGCCAGTTCTATAACCAGTTCTATAACCAGTTCTATAACCAGTTCTATAACCAGTTATATAACCAGGTCTAGAACCGCTTCTACGGCAACCTGCCCTAGTTTATAAGAAAAGAACCTATTGGTTTTAGGTCAAAATCCATTTATGGGGTTAAATACTGTAACAACAGAATTTTAAGGGGCATATTTAAACGGTTGTCAAAAATTCAAATAACAATATTTTTAATATATTATTATTGTAGTATTTTCAAAAAATATTAGTTTGAAATTTATCTAACCAATATCGCCAGGGTTGCCACTTCATTATCAGCCTTTTTTAAAAAAGGCAAAATCGGCTGCCACTGTACAGCCTTCATTAATCATTGGAAATTAAAAATGAAAAGTGATTCTTAATACCAGATAAATTCTCTAGTCCTTATCGTGGCCCAATTTTTATTTTTTAATTTTTTTTTTTAACAAAGTTGCCACACAAACTTGAAAACTCAAAAAAAGTCAGGAAAAAACAATTTTGCTTGGGAATATAAAATTTATTTGACTGAAATTCAAAAAAGGGCCCAAAACTAAAACATATTTTACAAAAAAACATGTGAAAATTTAATTTCTTCGAATTTTTTCTTGAAATTTTCGGAGCATATAGAGAAAAGTATGCTCTACCCAAATAAAATATAAAAAAATTCAAAAATAAAAATTTTCCTAGAGTCGATAACCCCCTTAAAAAGAACCAGTTGTAGAATATAAATTAGAACCTCTGCTAATACAGTATAAGGTGTTCTGCAACCAATTCATTGGATTCTAACTTTTTACTGGGGTATTAATACCATTGATTCAGCAAACATAGAATCGGTTACCTTTGAATCTATTCTAGAACAGTTTTTTTTTTCTACCGGCTCCATGAAACAGGTTCCAGAATTGATTCCTGAAAGTCTAGTATGAAGAAGGTAAAAAATATTTTCTTTCTTTAGCCCGATATTTTGTTCGTACTTTTGCGAACAAAATAATAAATTTCACATGCGTGGAATTGCAGCAGCAGTGGAATTTTTTTCGCATCAATTTAATAGGCAGGACCATTTTAAAATGTAGACCATAAAAAATTTGTGCATTTTAATGTTTATAAGTTTGTGCTGATGTTTGTAACACCAAAAAATATTGGTCCTAGACCCACCTTATAGTATACCGATCGGCTCAGAATTTTTTTTATTTCGATTTAACGATGTCCGTCTGTCCGTCCGTCCGTCTGTCTGTCCATGCATTCTTGTGCGCACTCTACAGGTCGCAAATATTAAGATATTTTGATGAAACTTGGTACACCGACTTTTGTGGGCCCAAAGACGACGCCTATTGATTTTGGTTAACACCGGTCCATGTTTAGACCTGTGCCCATATATGGGTCCCCCCAAAATTATATTGTTATAAGCTGCAGTTCGCAAATATTAAGATATTTTGATGAAATTTGGTACACAGACCTATGTTGGCCCAAGGACGAAGCCTATTGATTTTGGTGAACATCGGTGCATGTTTAGACCTAGTGCCCATATAAGGGTCCCCCCAAAATTGACTTGGTTACAAACTGGAGATCGCAAATATTAAGATATTTTAATGAAATTTGGTGCACTGACTAACATTATAGAAAATTTTGACACAAGCCCCTATTAACCCATTCGAATTTCGGATCCAAACATTAGTTGGCTTTTACCCAGACTGGTGTAGGGTATTGTATAGTCGGCATGCCCGACTTTAATCTTTTTACTCGTTTTATTATATCTTATGAGCTCCAAACATATAGCGAAATTTTTTCGCTGTTTTGGACAAAATTCTGGGCTTTTGATGTAAAAATTATAAAATATTAGATATAAAAATCGTTAACATTGGAAAATTTGTGTTTACAAAAAAATACCTTAGCATATTTTTAGGCTGATTTGTTTTTGTTTACATTGAAAATCTGTTAGTGGTGAGTATGCGCAAAAGTCGAAAGAGAAAATTTTGGGTTATTTTAAAGTCTTCAATGCAATTTGAGATAATGGTGGCAAAAATTTATGAATTGAAATTAAAAAAGAAAAAATATTTAAAATACACCGTAAATAATATGTCTGTTATTTAACGGTAATAACTCCAGTTGTTGAACTAAAACACAACTGTTAAAATCTATAGAAATGTTTGTAGAAATTTCAATAAAATGGATGTTTATCAAAATTCTTGTATTTAAGTTGCATCTACAGCTGAGCCAAACTACCAAATATAAAATAATTTAGTTATTATTATATTTTTCAGCCTCTGTAAAGCCTTTACGGTGCTGAGGCGTTAATTTATTTGTGTGTAATAATAATTACTGAATAAAACAATTAATTTACAAAAAAAAGTCTAATTATTTGTGTTTTATTTAAAATTGAATGAATGAAAGATTTTCTTCTTTCTTTTTTCACAGAGGTGAATATTGAAATCTTGGAATTTCGATGCAATTTTAATAATACGAAGATAAAACTCATTTATATCTATATATTCATCAGGTTATACATCTTTCTATAGGAAATTTTATGAATCTTGCATTGTTGTTTGAAAAAAAATTTACGCTATTATAACCTCAAAATTTATTTATAATAAAAACAAACAAAACCCGGCTTTTTTTTACTCACAACAAGAGATATAGAAACTAAAAACAAGCGCATGTTTATAAAAAAAATATACTCAATTTCTGCACAATTCGTAATGAGTGAAGTAATATTCACTCCATTTGTTTAATTATGTTTCAAATTTAAGAATAACGAAAGTATATAATTCACCACTTTTAAACATATGACAACAGTTTAACGGTTGTTCTTAACGTTGAAGGATTCTTTAGAGTTATCGCGGGTGAAAAAATACGGAGAACTTAACAGTTTAGGGCTTTGGCACGATTTGAAAACACAAAAACAACAACTGAAAATACGTTTTCAAAATAAAACTAACTGCAAGTGCAGTTTACAATTCTTTTCAACAAACAACAAATTAAAAAATTTAAGAAAATAGTTAAATTTATTTAAATTTTGAGCCACAAAATCTCTAAAAATCTTAAAAAAAAAAATAAAATAAATAAAAAGAAATAAAAAAAAAAATTAAAGATTATTCAAAAGTTTTCATAAGTGTATTAGTTAAAAAAAATATTTAAATATTTGATGTCAAAATAATTTTTTAATACTTTACACAAAATTTCTAAAAATCTTAAAAAAATTTGCAAATAAAAAGAAATTAAAAAAACATAATTAAAGATTATTCAAAAGTTGTCATAAGTGTGTTAATAATTAAAAAAAAATATTTAAATATTTCATGTCAAAATAATTTTTTTAATACTTTATTATAAAGCGCTAGTAATTTTCCTTAAGTGAGAAATTTTTTAAAAAAAATCAGCAATAAAATTTAAAATAAATGATTGATATAATATTAAAAATTTCGAAAAATACTAAAAAATAATAAAAAAAATATTTATGAAAAAAAAAAATAATACTATAAATATTAATTAATAATTACTAACAACAGTTTCTTGGTGTTATTTTAAACAATATATTAATTAAAAAAGTATCGAAAATTTTAATAAAAAAGCCTTTAGAATATTCAAAGTTAATTAAAAATGTTGTCATTTTAAAAAAGTTTTAACATAATGTAATAAAATTTAACAAAAGTTAACAAAATATTCAAAATTAAAATTTTGAACTACAAATGGTTAATATTTGAAAAATTTATGATAATAAAAAATTCACATACCACAATCCACAAATTTTGTTTATAAAAATTTGTTAAAAATTACTAATAAAAAATCTGAAAATAAACCAATTAAAAAAAATTTTAAAATTTAATAAAAGTTTAAAAAAATAATTGCAAGAAAAATAGTGGATTTCGATTATCAAAACAAATTAATACATTTTCGTAATAAAAATAGTTTGTTTTAAAATTCTATAAAAATTATTGCAAACACCTTCTTTAAAAAAAAAATCCTTGAGTATAAATTTTTTAGCCGGAAAAGGAAATTACAATTATTGTTTTATCTTGGTGTTTGTTTATGTGTGTGTTATTTGAGTTGTCTTAAAACACCATTAATCATTGTCTTTGTCAAAGTATGTGTATGTGTGTGAGTGCATTGGTAGTCGTGTGAAGTGAATTTACGAAAACTGTGTCTGTTTAAATTACAACGTATTTGTTTTCCTTGGGGTTGGTCGCTTTTTTTTTAATCCTTTTAAAATAAATCGCTTAGAATTGAAGTTAAAGAAAAATAAATTGTTTTTTTATTGCTAAGAAGAAAAATTTACACCATAAATCAGTTTAACAAATAAATATATTTATCGTTAGTTAAGATGTTTTTTTAGTTACTTAAAAAATGGTTGTTGTTTTCTGAGCCTGCATATTTTTTGGAGAACAAAACACAAATTCTAATATTTAATTATCTAAATACTATCAAATGTATACTGGAAACTAGGGCACCAGCTAACACAACGCAGCTGTTTTCTAAAACAATTTGTCGTTCTGTAAAAAAACACTTAATTATTAAAAAGTTTTTGAAGAAAAAATTTTCTCAATAAGAAAATTTTTTAACTTTAATTGAAAAACTCTATGAAATTTTTTTTCGAATTGACAAATATACTGAATATATTATTATTACTATTGATATTACTAAACAAATTTAAAAAAATATGCCCTTGAGTTCAAAAACCAACATTTTTAAAACTGTACCTTTTAACTCAAATATCTGTATAATTAACTTGAAAACCTTTTGGATATGGATTCTTAAGAAGTTTTATTTAAAAGTATTGATTACGTTACAAAAATGTGTTCATTGTATTTTTCTTAAAAAGATAAAGTCCCACTAACGTATGATTAATATTAATTCCAATAAAAAAATATATATATATCACTCATACGCCTAAGGTTTAAAATAGTACTGATATTATGCCCAGGGAATTACTGAATTCTTATGAAAATTTATTAAAATTAGTTTGATATAAAATATCAAATTTAAATTAAATCCTCAAGAATTTAAGCAACACAGTTTTTGATATGTTGTTAAAATTTCTAATTAAAAATAGGTGAATCTTTAAATATGGTGTAATTTTTTTTCTATAACACAATAACAAAACAATTTATTTATTGAAAATAAAGCTTTTATAAAAATTATTTTTTTTTCCTTTCAGCAAAGCTGTCATAAAAACATTTAATATTAATTTAAAAAAAACTAATTAATTAAAAATATATTTTATAACCTTTAAATAGAGAAAGAAAACAAAAAGGTGTTAAATTAAACAAGTCAAATTAAATGTATAATAAATCATTAATAAAAATTTTAAACAAAGCAAAATATAAAACAATATCAATAACAACATTGTTATCAACATCATCAGTAACAACTGATGAAAATAAAGCCGCAAAAATAACAACAATGACATCAACAGCAGTTTTATCAATGACTACTACAACAACATATCAACGTCGTCAACATTTGTTGCTATCATTTAACTGCATGGCAACAACGCCATTTGTAATGTTAGTGCAAGTGTTCTTGCCATTATTGTTGCTGTTGCAACAATTGGAAAATGTGCAAGCGGGTTCATGCCGTGAGGCTCAATTATGTTGCAATGGACGTGATTCTTCTTGTGTGGTACAAAAAGCACCCATTAATGCTATAATCGAGGATTTAAGTGATAAACCATGTTATTGTGATCATGCCTGTTTAAAATTGGGAGATTGCTGTAATGATTTTAAGGATCATTGTAGAGGTAAGTTGAAAGAAATATTTAAATTTATATAGAGAAAATCTTTCAGTAAAATTCTTTTTAAAAAAATTTCAGATTTTGAACATCTTTTTTATTATAATGTTTTTAAAAATTAAAAAAACCAAAGTTGTATAAGTATATAATATATACCGATGCAGTGGCAGCAAGACACGTCATGTGTTTTAAAAGACTCGTACACAGAGAAAATAGATTCGTGTTGGCAACCGAAATTGTAGTCAATCGAATGGTTCAGTTATGGTAACCGAATTTTTCGATTATATCAATGGGAAACCAAATAAAACATAAGAGTAATTTAGCTGTGGCAATATAATCTCACTTGCCTCAAGAAAAATTCGGTAGTCACAACCAAAAAATTCGGTTGATTCAACCGAACTATTCGATTGGCACTAATTTCAGTTTTCAGCACCGAGTCTGTTTTCTGGGTGTAGAAAAACAAGCTTTTGTAATTTTCTCATATTGATCTAAGAATTCATGAATATGAGTATATATATTATGGTTCGTAAAAAAAAAAAAATTTCTTTGATTTTCGGATGTCATCAAGTTTTTGCATAGAAAAAAAGAATGGCGTTTTTTTTTTTCTTTTTTATTTCAACTCCTTCCACTGGCGCAATTCGGCCAAAAACGCTTATTTGGAGACCCATTTTCTGCAGAGCAAAAACGGCTGCATTTCTGGGAAATCTGACTTTACCATTCGATGCGACAGCAAAAATTAATATAAGAAACATTTTTTTGCGTTTTCTGAATACAGCAGATAGTCATTAGAGTTGTCCAAAAATCCACTTTTTCCAAAATTTCAAAAAAGTTACTTTTTTATTACACACAATGAAAATATATTCCCTGCTGAGAATAAAAAAAAATCTTTGTAATAAACATTACAAAACTTACAAATTATTTTGTCATTACTAAAAAATAAATTTATAATGCGGCAGCGAGTATTGGAAGCTGCATTTTAATTAGGTCAAATACTTTTTCGTTGAATTAAAAACAAAAATCCAAATTTATTTAGCTAATAACTTTTTAACGGTTCGCGGTATATCCAAAATGTGTGTACCCATGTACTCCGCCGAAAATACATTTTCATTGTGTGTAATAAAAAATTCACTTTTTAGAAGTTTTTAAAAAAATCGGATTTTCGAACCACTCTAATGGCTATCTGGTGTATTTTGAAAAATTTTTTTTTTTTTGCCTAACGTAGGGGTCACCTTTTTTAATTTTTCGTTATAGCTTTGGCATTTAAAGTCGGATTTTAAAATGTGATATATTGATTTTTTTACCTCGAGGATACTAGTGTTTTTTCATTGTTTTCAATTAATTGAAAATTTCGATTAAAAAAAAATAGAAGTGAGTAGGTAGTCTCGTGGGTTGGGCGCCAAAAATTGTTTCTAAAAAGATTATGAATCTGCAAAAAACAATTTTATAAAAGCTAGCAATAGTGGAATGCAATTCAAATAAATTTAGAAATTACAGTAGTACTTAGAATTAATTTTTTTGTTTTGTCTATTACAATTCCATAAAATTTTTTGTTTGTCTGTGTGCACTTAATTTAAATGACATTTTATTCTGGCATTATTTTTAATTCTATTGTTTAAATTTTTCTTTTTATAACAAATTAAAACAATACACAATACAAGTGTTTATTTAACAAATTGTTTAATCATTTGTTATTATTATGTTAAATTATAAAATTTGCATATAAAAACAATTTGTAAATTAGTATGCAAATTATTTAAATAAATAAGTATTTAAAATTAGTTAATGTATGCTCAAGATAAAAATTATAGCAGTTGGAATGTAGAATACACTTAAAGAAAATTTGAAAAAAATTTAAATAAAAGAAACAAAAAAAAACAAAAAAATTTGGGCACGACGATTATAAGGAAAATACTGTTTGTTAAATCCTGGGAAATAATATTATCGAATTCTCTTGAAATTCTTTAGAAGATACCAGTTATTTTGCTACATTTTTGTAACAAAATATGAAATTACTTTTAACTATTTTTATAAATTTTGCGAAAAACACTTTTTCATTAAGGAAGAATATATTTAGAACTTTTCTTATGGGGTAATTTTAACCACAAGAGCACCTAAGCGTTAATTTCCAAAAATTTGCTTAAAGCACTAAAATAATAAACCTTCGAAAATAATATTATCAAATTCCATTGAAATTCGTTAGAAAATTTTGAAAAAAAAATACCAATTGTTTTGATACCTTTTTGTAGCAAAGTGTGAAATTAACCAATTTTTGACTTTTGAACTTAAAGAAAGTCGAATGAAAGTTTTCCGATTTTTTTTTAAACTTTCAGGACATAAGCGAAATATATTTTGTCAAAAATAATTCTTTTGCCACGTTTTGATATTGGCTAAAAATAAAAAAATTTATTATTAAAACTAAATTTTTGACAAAAATCTGATTTTCCTCGAAATCCGCTTAAATCAATCTGGTATCCCCACCAAATGAATGGGATGTCTGTAATATTTCGTAATATTAATCAATAAAGAAGAACTAAGAACTGTCTAATAAACCATAAAGCAAAATCTTTAAATTTTTTATCTTTGTTTAAGAATATGTGCAAAAAATTTAAACTGATGTTTGCGAACCATAATGAAATATACTGGCATATTATTTGTAGTAATTTAACTATAACATAGAGAAAAATAATTGCTTTGTAGGAAACATATAATTTTCGTTATAGCACAAAAATAACTAATAAAAAGAAGCTTTGAATTGATTTCTCATTTCCTTATTTGCTTTAGAGTTTGTATAAATACAAAAACTTAAATCTACATTATAATCTAGAGACATGCCCATTAAAACAATCTGATGATAGTGCTTGGTAGTACTTGAAAATGCATTAATTGTCAACCATTGGATTTAGGAAAGTTTTTTTTTATTAAGTTTTCCTCTATTTGTTGTAGAAGAAATTGTGAATGCTCTTTGGGATTTGTCATATTTGATCTTAAAACTGAACAAAAATAACACTAATTGTATTTAATGCAATTTTGTAAACTGCTAGAAATTTGACTATATTGGTAGAGGTTTTTATGTGCAATTTTTTAGAAATTATTTCTATTTTAAATACAGAACTAGTTCTAGAAGCTCTAAATTTATCAAAAAAAAAAATTGGCCAAAAAATGGGGATTTATTTACAAAAAACAGCTGACTGATTTTTCTAACAATTTAGAAAGTTCTTGCGTGCTACTGGGTTTCGGTTATCTTAAATAATTACGTTGAAAATTGCCTACCTCACATATTCAATAAAATCCAAATATCTATTCTAGAACCAATTAGCACCACAGTACGTATAATCAATATTATATTTATCATACGCCCTGTTGTCTTGAATATATAAAATTAATATATGGGAATTCAAACTTTTTTACCGAAAATATATAATTTATAAAATATTTAAGCATTCGGTTATATTGACCGAATGTCACATTGAATGCCTTAAAAACACGAAATTTCTAGTTTAAGGTCTGTAAACAATTTTTAGCAATTTTTCTAAACCATTGTTCTCTTTTCCCCATCAAGTTTATATTTTCTTTCTTTTATATTTTTAATACCTTTTGTTTAATTCTTTAAATAAATAACAAAAAAAAAATCAATCAATATATAAAATCTTCTTAAATAAAATACATGTAAAAAACAATAAGAAGCTGTAAAAGGTATAAATAAACAACCATTAAAAATACTTATAAAAAGAAGGTGGTTTTGTTATGATAACAACAAAAGAGTCCTTTTGAAAGGAACTTTGATACTATTTGTCTGTCAAATGCACACACACGTACACAATATTTTAAGACAAATATAAATTTGTTTTGCAATCTAATAAAAGAGTCATAGCCTTTGTCTTTATCTTAAGCAATTTATCAATATTATTTTGTAGGTTTTTCTTGTTACAATATAAGAATTATGGTCAAGCTACAAACAATAAATACACTCAAAATAATAAGTCTGTAATTTAATGGAAATTCTTAATATTTGTTTTGTTAAAAATAAACTATTCTCTAAAATTTTTAAGGCAGCAACTGACTATTTCCTATTTTTTTGTATTTTTGGCCTTAAACTAGAAGAATTTCTTTTAAATAACAGACGTCTTGTTTTGAGTGTAATATTTATAATGCTTAAAATTTATTAGAAGATAATATTTGTAAAGAATTTGTGAAAATTATATAATATTTCAAACACAAAGTAGGAATTTTACGATTAAAAAAACCGAAACAAAATATATAAATTGCTTAAAGCATCATTACTAAATTCTACTGTAACTCAATTATCTGCACTAGTTTACAGCCATTTTTGCCCACCAAAACGTAATATGTTCTTTTTTAATATTCCGGGTTATTTAAAGAAAATTATAATAAAATTTGTTTTATAAATTACACTCAGATAAAAAAGTTAGTAAAAAATTTGTAAACTCTTTCTAATCGCACTTTACTATTTTTATTCCCACTCAAGCAAGCCATTGCATGCAATGTAACTGATTCGTAGTTATCGTTACTATTCATATTTATGTTGGGTTAGACCAACATATTTTTTTGTTGGCTGAACCGGCAGTTTCCGATATGTTGGGCATAAAAAATAATATGTGTCCAAAAATTGAATCTCTCGGGTGCGGGTGCAGACAGGCCAGTCAGTTTGGACTTTTGACCCTAAAAATGACCGAAAAACACTTCAAAGCTTTTTTGCGCCATAATTCCTAAGTTTTCGCTTTCCCGAAAAAATATACATATAACTCTTTTTATGCAGAATAAGAGGACAAAGATTTTCTTCACATTAATCTTTGGCCTAAGTATAACTTGTCGTGGCGTTTTAAGCGGATAAAATCAAAATTAGTGTTAAGACTTTATTTTACAATTTTCTTGAGCGTAAGGTTTGATTTTTCTTATTCTTAAATCATACAATACAGTAAATAAATTATACAGTAAAACAAAGGATAGGATACAGAAATTGGACATGTCGAATATAGTATATAAAATACCATGTCGTGGAAATGACGGAGAGAATTGTGATAAGATATATGTAGGTACAACAAAGAATAAATTGAGAACTAGAATAGCTGGACATAGATCAGATCAGAAATATAGGCATATTAATTCACAAAAGACAGCATTATCTTCTCATTGTTCAAATTTTAATCACTATCCTGACTTTGAAAATGTATCAGTTTTAAATACAGAACATAATTATAAACGTCGTTATATATTAGAAATGTTACAGATAATTAATACACCAACAACAAATAGAATTAACTTTAAGGCAGATATTGAAAATGTAGCTCAGAATTACAGATATTTAATACAAAAGAAATAGCACACATTACATTAATTTATAACACATAAATATTATATTAATACATTTTTATTGTTAATTATTATTATTTTTGTTTGTTATACTTTTATACCAAAAATTTTGTTTGCTGGTATAAATGTATACATACAATATATTTGACAAATATTTTTCAATTTTTTCAAACTTTCAAATTGTTCATAATTTGTTAATTTCTTATTTCCTGAAGATGCTACACAATGGAGTAGCGAAATATCGAAAATAATAAAAAACTTTTTATAAGAAAAATCAAACCTTACGCTCAAGAAAATTGTGAAATTAAAAACAAAAAAAGAAGGTTAAATAAAAGACAAAAAAAAAAAAAAAGTTAAGACTTTATTTTAAACGGCCCTCGTTAAAATTTGGACAGAGACAGCTAGGATCGGTTATAATTTTTTTTGTAGAGTAAGCTATGTTGTTTTTAAAAACCAAATAAATTTGCAACATATATCTCTTGTTCCACGAAAGAAAGACCAAAATCGGACCGAAGTACCTATATATTGCATATTCGATTAATTCTCCCTATTTCTTGGTTTATCAATGAAGTAAATATCCAGCCAGAAAAACACAAACGGAAAAGCGCTAGCGTGGTACTTTAACTAGTCCTGGCAAAAAGTGGTTTCCCAATTCCTTCTCGATTTCATAAAAAATTTTATAAAAACTAAAGAAATTGTATGGGGACCACCTTAAGGCTTGAATATAAATGGTAGATAGGTTCCGAAAAAATGTTAATATTGGAAAAATATTGGAGGTCAGTTATACATTTCACTCCTCTAGGGACAACCTTCGGACAGTTAGAGCGAATTTTATAAAAATGTAAATTTTGTATGGGAGCCCTCTTAGGGAGTGGAGATAGAGGGTAAGTGAGGTCGGAAACAATGTTGGGGGCAAAAATTAATGGGGACCGGTCTTACATACCACCCCTCTAGGAGGCTTCAAGGGGCGGTGAGAGCCGATTTCATAAAAAAAAATTATAAAAAAAAAATTGTATGGGGAACGCTTTAAGGATTGAAGATAGAGGGCAGATATGTTCCGGGAAAATATTGTGGTTCAAAAAATATTGAGGGCCAGTCATACATTCTAACTCCTCTAGGGGCACCCTTGGGAAAGTTAGAGCGGTGGGAGGAAATTTTATAAAATGTAATTTTTGTATGGGAGCGCCCTTAGGGAGTGGAGACAGAGGGTAGGTATATTCGGAAACAATATTGGGAAGGAAAATTAATAGGGACCGGTCTTACATACCACCCCTCTAGGAGGCTTCAAGGGGCGGTAAGAGCCGATTTCATAAAAAAAAATTATAAAAAAATAAAAAATTTGTATGGGGACTGCCGTAAGGGTTGAAGATAGAGGATAGATATGTTCCGAGAAAATATTGTGGATCAAAAAATATTGAGGGCTAGTCGTACATTCTAGCCAATCGCATGGCACCCTTGGTACAGTTAGAGCGGTGGGAGCAAAATTTATAAAAATGTCATATTTGTATGGGAGCCCACTTACGGCTTTGAGATAGGGGGTAGGTGTGTTCGAAAAAGTGTTATAGAAGAAAAATTAATGGGGGTTGATCTCACATTCCACCCTCTAGGAGGCACCATGGAGCCGGGGTGAGTTGATTTCATAAAAAAAAATTATTAAAAAATAAAATATTTGTATGGGCACTGCCTTAAGAGTTGAAGATAGAGGCTAGATATGTTCCGAGAAGATATTGAGATTAAAAAATTATTGGGGGTCAGTCATATATTTGACTTCTCTAGGGGCACCCCTAGGACAGTAAAAGCGGTGAAAGTAAATTTTATAAAAATGTCATTTGTATGGGAGCCCTCTTACAGAGTGGAGATAGGGGATAGGTATGTTCGGAAAAAATGCTGAAAAAGACAAATCTATGGGGGTCGGTCTTACATTTTACCGCTCTAGGGGCGACTCCGGGGAAGTTGAGGGGCTTTTTGTGGATTTTTAACCCTTCACCACCATCTTTGACACGGATGAGTAGCCATTTGCTAACACCCCACCTCCCCCACTTTTTTGTTATGAATTTTTTTCAAAGCTCACAAAATTAGGGATTTTAGCGTATCAAAATCTTGTTACTAGGGATTTCCATAGAACATATATGTATTATAAACCGATACTTCAAAGTAAAATTTTGGTTAATTTATCATGGAATAACCGAAATATATTCCAAATGTAATTACTTTATAAAAACTAGATATATTACTATACCAAATAATAAAAACCAATTTTAATTGTCTCTGTCTAAATTTTAACGAGGTTCGTTTAAAAGTAAGTCAAAATTTGTGTATGAAAAAATTTAAATCCAGATGATTAAAAAATGCGCTAAATATTAGAATTAAAAAAACAAAGATCATTTACAGGAAGAAGAAAATATTTTTATTAAAAAATTTAATAGACACCAGGGAATTACCAGATAGGCACAGTTTCGTCTCACTCAAAGACTCGCCTGTGGTTAGTTTGTAACAACCAATCAAAATATTTTTAGTTGTTAAATTATTTCTGTATGAAACACATTTTGTATGTGCCATGTCCCGGAATCGAATCGGCAACCCTCTTTATAGGCTATAAACCGTAGCATCACCTCTTAACGACCCTACGGGGAAAGGAACCGGTTCCCAGATTACACGCACGTGGGGCAGATGCAGGTCATTGGTCGGTACTTTTATTTGAAAGTGACAGAAAGGGACAGCCCTTTCACTATAATTGACACTACTTAAACCACACCAATTGTTAATTATACCAGTCCTGTGACTAGTCCTGTTTTAAAAAGTCGCGGGAGAGGTAACTCGAGGGTAATTGAGTGGGGTGTCCTCGTTCATCAGCCACGCGATAGGTACTTTATGTCTTCGAAAATATCATACTCATTAATCCTACAATATTGTTACAATAATCACATGTGTTCATTTCGTTTACCGTAAAGTACGGCAGCAAATGAAGGCTTTTAAAGTCTGCTGCTAATATTTCTGCATTATTTTTTGATAGCTAAAATTTTCTCACCAAAGGTACTGAAGGTACCGGAAGCACATATGAAGGTGGTACTAAAAACAAAGCTGATGGCACGGCTTTAAATACAAAAGCTCTGTCGAATATGCCTATTTAATTTCATTATGCCACTATTTTGGCAAACACAGTATGTAGTCTCGTCGTGCCCACCTGGCTCTAGCCAACACATCGGAATGCTAAAATTCATTAAGTTTCGTTTACCTAAAGCAATAATTTCACAAAATTATTATCATACCAAAAATGTCAACTACAACTTGTATTATCTTTAGACCATAGTATCAAACCGTTGTAGCAATTTCAGCAGATAGGTTTTCGCATCTATGACTCATCAGGAAAAACTATTGAAAAATGAAACCTTGTATTCCTTGAGGACTACAAGGTTTTGACTTGCAAAACGATAATGACAAAAGAAATGAAGAAGAACACAAGCAACAAAACTGAAGTCATAGTGACTTAGATACAAAACTATTCAGTAGTTGCATGTCAAACCTTCCCCTCTGAGATGGGATGACCTACATATGTGAAAAATAACTAAACTAACTCTTAATGGGCAATAGAGCGTACCAACTTACAGGCAACAAAAAAACTGCGCCTTACACCCTCCAATATGCAGTATTTTTGCAAGGAGGTTTCAAAAAAAATTTTTTTTTTTTGAGTCGCCATTTTACATTTTTCGTTATATTTTTGGCATTTACAGTCGGATCTTAAAGTTTGATACATCGATGTTTTTCTCTTAAGAAGGGCAGTGTTTTGCTCTAAGGGCCATTAACCCTAAGTATCTCATTCTAGTAGTTACCCACCAGATCTCAGTTGCTACCACCCTAATATCTGAAAATTAAAGCTCGCAAAAAATCATTAAACTTTTGCTAAGCAAGTTTTTCGATAAACCTAGTAGAAATTTTTTTTATATATTGATTGCTGAACGTAGGGGTCGCCATTTTAAATTTCTATGTCATTGGATGTTTCCTTTATAGCAAAACACAGGTCTCCTCGAGGCAAAAAAATCGATATATCACACTTTAAAATTCGACTTGAAGTAGGGCATACACGTTCAATATTATTGATAAATTTTTCAAAAATCAACCAATCAGAACATTTTATTTTTAAATACTTTGTTCTGATTGGTTGATTTCAAAAAAAATGACCAATAATATTGAACGTGTATGTTTGCCTTTAAATGCCGAAAAATTGAAAAAGGGAGACCGCTACGTTCGGCAAAATTTTTTTTTTGAAATTGCCTTGCAAAAATACTTAAATTGGAGGGTGTACGGCGAACTTTTTTTGGCGATACGGGCAATCTTGAATTTGCTTGGTTTTTGCTGTTTGTGTTAAGTTTTGGGCTTTGGTGTATTCTGATATATTTAGTAAAATTTTGTGGCCAAGATTTTTGTATAACTTTTCATCTCCACCCTCCTCCATTTTTAGGGGTATTTTTTACGCTTTATTAGAATCGAGCAAAAATTACCTTTACGGGTGCGAGTTAGAGGGTTAATATGTTCCACAAAAATATTTGCCTTAATATTTTCTACAAAATTGCTGAGCATACCCTACATCTCAGATGTAAAAAACATATAGTTTCATATACCGTTATGCTGCACGAACAGTCCCCCCTTAAAATAAAACTCCGATGTGATCTTTCAAAACGCCGATACGGGGTTTTTTTTGTCTCCTTTACCACCGTAATTTTTTTTCGTCAGAACACCGTAATTTTTTTCGTGCTTTACTGAGCAATTATTCGTTATAAGAAAAAAGAAAAATGTTGGTACTTGTCACCCTATCGTATACTTAATATTGTATCACTCATACGTCTTGGTGTCCACTTAATACTTTTTTTTTTTACTATTCGACCTGTGCGATTAACCGGTTAATGCAGTATTCGAAAAATCACTTAAATTGATGAACCGGTTATTCGCATCACATAGTCGACAAAATTATTAATCGCTTAAAGCTAAATTAATGTATTTCCTTGATTTTTTATCTCTTCTACCAGAATCCATTGTCAAAACCCCCTAATTTTGGAAAAAGTTTGAAATTGTTTTACAGTGTTATTTCTTTTATAAAAAATGGAATTAATATTTTAATTTCGACAATTACGTAGTGTATATGTGTGTATAAACATTTATTTCATTAACTCATCGATTAATAATTTATTTAAAATATCAACATTTCTTCTATGTTTGAAAAAAAAAGAAAATACAAAATATTAACCATAAAACGTCATGTCTAACACATACAATAGAAATATTTAGATATTTATATATACATAATAATGTATTATAATTAAAATAATAACTAGTTTATTGTTTTGTAAATAATTACATGAAACAAAAGTATTTTTAATTCAATAAACATTTTAAGCAAATATAAAAAAAAATAAAAATAGTTGCAATATTTAATTATTTGTAATATATTAGAATTTTAATAATTGTAGCATATAGTTTGCTGTAAATATTTAGTTTATCATGCCTTAGGTCATATTTAATAATAAATTATTAATAACGAAATATTGAATAATTTTATAAAAAAAGGGCAGATCAATGAATGTTTACAATCTCGAAGTTTGAATATGCCAACTAAAAATGTATAATGAAAATATTTTTTTGCACGTGGAAAAACCAGCACTTCTTCTTTCTCCATCCTTGAAACATTGGAGGAATTCACAATTCAAGTGCTAACATCCTATCGTTCTAAATGACAATTTTTCATGATCTAAATTTTTAGGTCTAAAACTGTGAAATCCTTCATTACGATATATGATATTTTTTTTAAATCCTCCAGTGTTGCCAACTCTACTCAAATAATATCCCATATTCTTGATCCTTTTAATATTTTTTATAATTACATTTTTGTTATTTTTACTTTAATAATTAACATACAAACATAAATTTCAATTGCACAAAACCAGAAAAACCAAAATATATTTATTCACTATTTATTCACTTATGCATTACAGAGATAACACCATTTAATATGTATTTATAAAAAGCCACAAAAATTTATATAAATACTGTGTGGCAGCCTGAAAAGCAATTAAAAAAAAACATGATAGGAAATAATTATTTTAAAATAAAATTTTTCGCATTAAATAAAAAAATTAAATGGATTAAAAATTTAACAATTATTTCAATGTGGCTTCTATAAAGACACTTGTTGGACTGCATATTGATACTATTGATATTCTTTTGACAAATACAAACATCAGTAGCCGCAGAGTTCAAAACTAAATATAATCTCTTTAATAAACGCTTACAAAGTCAGCTTATAGTAAAACATTGCAGATTCTAATGACTTTTTCCTATAGAAAAAACATCCTCAAATTCTGGGAGATTTCATACAGAAATGAACTTTTTCCTATAGAAAATCTCTTAAATTCTAAGGACCTTTTCCTGTAGAAAAACCCAAAGATGCTAAGGACTTTTCCCTATGAAATAATCCTCAGAATCTGAGCGCGTCTTCCTATAAGGAATCCTAAGAAAATAAGAGTTTGTTCCTATAGAAAAACTATCAGATTTTAAAAATTTTTCCCATAGAAAAATCATCAGATTCTGAGTACTTTTGATTATAGTAAACTCTTAGATTCTGATGACTTTTTCTTTAAGCCAAACCTTCAGATTCTGAAGACTTTTTCCTATAGAAAACCTTAAGATTGTAAGTAGTTTTTTCTATACAAAAAAAAACCATGATTCGAAGGACATTTTCTTACAGAAAAGCCCTTAGATTCTGAGCGATTTTTCCTGTAGTAAAACCAACAGATTCTGAGGTTTTTTTCTTTTGTGAAATCCACAGATTCTTAGAAATTTTTCCTTTAGTAAACCCCTTCACAAATTCTAAGGGCTTTTCTCTATAGAAAAACCTTCAGATTTTGAAGACTATTTTCCATAGGAAAACCTTCAGATTCTGAAAATATTTATCAATAGAAAAACCTTCAGATGTTAAGGACTTTTTTTATGTGAAAACCTTCAGATTCGGAAGACTTTTTTCTATAGAAAAACCGCAGTCTTTGAGGATTTCTCATGCAAAAAAAACGCTTTTTTCTTTTTTCAAGTCCAAAGATGATCAGAATTTTTTCTTTAGCCAAACCCACAAATTCTCGGGTTCCTATTAAAAATCCTTTATCCCTTCCAGACCCAGCATACACGATTGTGAGATGTGATGTTTTCTCTTAAAATTACAAATATTTTCAATACTAATAGATTAATTTAGATAAAAAATAATCAATTATACTTTTAGCTAAATTATATTTCATAAAATATGAATTGATACCAGGAAATTTTAATAGTTCTAAATAACATTTTACCTTAAAGTTATAAAATTAATACATTTTTGCAAGCTGGTTGGGTCTGAAAGTGTTATTTGCTGAGGACATTTTCCTGTAGCAAAACCTTTGGATTGGGAGGACCTTTTCCTAAAGAAAAATCCTCACATTCTGAGAACTCTTTGCTATAGAAAACCCCTCCAATTCTGAGTAATTTTCCCTATAGAAATACCTTCATCTTCTGAAGACTTTTTCCTGTATAAACACTCTCATATAATAAGCAGGTTTTCCTATAGTAAAATTCACAGCTTCTGTAGACTTTTTTCCATAAAAATCCCTCAGATTCTGATAAGTTTTTATTATAGAAAACCTTTAGATATTAGGGACTTTTTCTTTAAGAAAAATTTTCAGAAACTGAAGACTTTTTTCTATAGAAAATCTTTTATATTGTGAGTATTTTTCCTATAGAAAAACCATCACTCAATTTCTGAAGACTTTTTCATATAAAAAAACCACTTTCAGATTATGTGGGCCGTTTCTTAAAAATCCTCTGGATCGCAGGACTGCTTCCTTCAGAAAAACCCTTTTGGTTCTGAGAATTACTTCCTGCGGAAAACTCCTCATGTTCTTAGGACTTAATCCCAAGAAAACCCCTCAGTTTACGGCTACGTTTTTCTTAGAAGTTTCTGACAGAAAAAGTCCTGAGAATAGGATAGTTTTTCTGTCGACATATGTCATTTTAATTAGGCAACTAGCTTGTGACGCATTCAAAGAAGCTACATACGCACACTAAAATAGAAAAGTATGCGAAAAATAATACTTGCGTATTAATTAAAGCAATTTCTTTATAGAGCCTTATAACCACTAAATTTGAAATAGACAAGTAATTTTCTGACACTTGCGATAGTGCTAATGTAATAATCAAATATATACTTAGAGGTTTTCGTTAACAATTTATGATACTTTTTAAATAAAAGTTAGATATCTATTAAATTAATATAATGTCACAGTTTTGAACTCTTGATGCTACTTAATTTGCCACCCACACATTAAGAAAAAAGACAAACCTATATGTAGATAGCTGCAGTACCTTTCTAAATCACATTTAAAAAAAACCCCCCAAAAAGAAAATAACAGCACAAAATGTCATATAAATAATTCTTCATTACTAAATAATTCTCATGACAAAAAGAAAATGGCAATCAGCATTGAATTCCAAAAACAGAAGCCAAATTTTCTACAAATTTGTTTTCTTTTATTGTAATCAATAAGGAAAATAATATCAAAAAAGTAGTAGATGTAAAAAGCTTTATATGTGTGTATAAAAAAAACTGCAAATAAAATTAAAGTTGATTAGTTTAAAAGGAAAGGGAAACAAAATTAAAGTTACAAGTTGTGGGTAAATCAACAGATAAAATTTATTAAGAAAGAAAAAGTAAAAAAAAGATTTGGAAAAACATAGGCCTTTACTATAAAAGTGTATTTTAAATTTAAAAACGCATTTATTTTTAAAGGTACCTACTGTTCTATTAATTTTATATATGAAAACCCTACAAAAAATATTTATTATCTCTAGGAAAATAAATTAACCAATGAAAATACTTAAAAACAAACCAAATCCAAGCATCTTGCTGCTAACCAGAATTTTATCTAAAGTCGATTTTTAACAAAAATATACATTCTGAAATTTTATTTCGTAGGGCTGAATGCTTTTAAATAAAGCAACAAACAAGGGTCATATACATATTGAGACTATTTGAGAATTTGTTAAAATTATCCAATATTAAATAAAATTTATTTCTGAGTACCGTTTGTAACCCTTGCATAGCACAATCGTAATTAATATTAAAATTAATTAATTTCGTTTAGACTTTTTGAACATACTTCGAGCCAAGAATAACCAACCGATTCAAAACTTTAAGATACAAATATTTTGTCTAATATAAATTTACAAAATAATGAATTGCTTTATGCTCCTTTTAGCAGTTTTCGAACAAAACGCAAAAATATTTATACTACAAATATTTTTATTTTACTAAAACAAACTAATATGAAATGCTTGTTAAAAATATAATCCATATCCAGAATACAGTTTTTAATGTTTGATAAAAGTTGACTGTTAGCAAATTAATCAAGATATATTAAAAAAAAATCCATGGGTAAATTGTAAAGTTATCAGTTGGCCAACCAAAAAGAAGCCAGGCCATGTTTTTTATTTGAAGAGATAGAACAGTTTAGATTAAATACAAGTTCTGATCTTAAAAATATAAGAATTTTGAGTTATATTTGTTAGAGGTTTTTTTTTTGCTTATTTTATCTAATTTTGCTTGTTTTAGCTTATTTTGTAAATATTGGCTTATTTTTGCTATTTCCTTTGAAAAATAAGCTTATTTTAGCTTTTTTATGCGAAAATAGAGCATATTTTTGCTTTTTTTTCATAAAATCAGTCATTTTTAAAATTATTTTAAGTCGACATAAATTTTTTTATTTAAAATTTGTTTTTTTTAATTTATTTTAAATTAAAAAATCTCTTGTTAAAATAAACTTTTTATTTTTCCAACCTGAATTCTAATAGTAAAAATATGACAATGACGATTTCCTTAGGCAAGAATGATTTTAGCACATTTAATTCTTTAATGCATTTCCCGATGAAAATAAATTTAAGAATGTCACACCTTTGTCTGATTCCTGAAGTTCCAAGGAATCTAGCATTGTATTAAATAAAAAATGTTAATTTTATGAGGATTTTAATGAAGAAGTGATGAAGTTTAAGGGCTTATTTTTGCATTTTAACTACTTATTTTACTGTTTTTTCGAGCTTTTTTTAAGAGCTTAAAAATTTGCTTTTAGAGCTTTTTTTGGTTGCCCTAGTTATCAGCAAATTATGTGTGCAAAAACAATTTTGAAAAAATTAAGTGATCCACTTAGGCGTATGATTTATTTATAACAAGTATACGCACTGGAGGAAAATCAATTAGAAATTTTGATTTTGTATAATTTGAATTGTATTTAAAAGAAATAGGAAATTTCAACAAAAACAAAAAAACTTTATATTTGCCTCCTATAACATGTGACAAGCATAAGAGTCAGTTTTTGTGGGGACATTTATGTAAGCGGTAGGTCTAAACATAAAGCAATTTTTAACCTGACAAACGATATTTTTGGAAATATCAAAAAAAGTAACGGTATTATTAAAGATATCATTTACCAGTTAGCATATATGGTACAGCTTAAAAAAAAAACTTAGTTTTAATTGAATTAAAGAAAATTGGGTTTTCATTGTTTAGAAAAATTATCATAACATTGTCAGTTCTGAACCAATTTTAACAGGAAAACACTAACTTTAAGAATATTGTTGTCTTTAAAAAAGATTCGAAAAAAAACCCTCCTAGAAGTTGAAAATCTTAAAAAAACAGAAAGTTTTAAAAATTAATAATAAAAGTCGCTACATATTTATATTAATTATAAGAAAAAATTATATTTTTTGGAAACACAGGCAATTTCCTTTTAAACGCCGTTTAAGAATTCAAAATCTTTTAAAAAATTACTGAGTTACAAATGTTTAAATGCGCCAGTCACAAAAAAAAATACTCTTTTCTCTTATCCCAAAAATTTGAGGGTCTACTGCAACTTCCTAGGCCGGTTTTATATTATTTTCGGTTAGACCTTTTAAAGTGACACTAGGCCACTTTAAAAGTGCCTTCAGAAATTTTCTTTGTAGCACCGTGTAATTGATTTAATTACAGTTTTTTCTATAATAAATAAATGTAACAATCTTTGATTCCAGTTATTAATTTATACGTTTCCAAAATGTGTAAATGAGTGTATTTGATATATGTTCAATATGCCCCAAAGTAAAAAACAATTAACTGTCAACATTTATTATTTGTATAAAAATCTGGATGATTTTTAATTATAATTTTTTTTTTGTAATTGATTTCTAGCTTAGAAGGAATAAAACAAAAACTGTATTTGTTATAGTTAATTAAAATCACAGCTGTCACAAAAATATTATATTATATCAACTATAATTTTAATAAATAAAAATCTATTAATTTTTATTATACATATGTGACCTTCTCCGAGAAAAGGGACCTAGTGTGTCAAAAAACGGGTTTGGACTTAAGAGTGGATTCTGGTACCTAAAAGGGTGTAGAATAAGATGAAATGAGTTAGATTTCTAACTAACTAACTAACCATACCAAATCGCATCTCCCAACTGAAGGTGTGTTCAAAATGATAAATGCGTTCTTTTCAAAACTTCATTTTCACACACTAGGTCCCTTTTCTCGGAGAAGGTTACATATATATTTTATTATATTAATTTTGGTGTACAAAATCATTATATAGAAGGAGAACTAATAGTCAATTTTGTTTTATTAAACTAAATGTGTGACTGTAAAATTATATTTTTTGTATGCACTTAGAATATTATATAGGTAAAGACTACTGCAAATGTACAGTGGTGGAAAATTTAATAGGAACGATTCAGATTTTTTATAATTTTTTTTTCGTTGCCTTTATTTTTAAAAATCAAAATAGTGGCTAAATTCGCCCCGGGAGGCAAATATGTGGTTTAGAATATTGTGCAGAATTTTAACATAATGCATAAAAAAGCAGAAACTAGATCTAGTCTGATTTGCAAATTTAATGTGTTTATAACTTTTGAGGAAGGTTTATTCTTCTTCTTAACCTCAAACCTACTAAATTAGAATTAATAAAAATACATATTAATGACAATATTAATTGTATTTGGTCTATACGACGTGTTTGAAAAAACAACACTTTACTATATCTGTGTTTTTATTTTGTCACTTGTTTTAAGTGGGCGTGGCTTTCAATGAAAAATTAGCGATATTGACCTGTTATCTAATTACAGAGTTAAATTTAGCGACTAGTAATCGGATCTATACAAACTGTATATTTTTGGAAATTCTACAAAATTTCCTTAAGTCTTGCATTATTTTTATCCAGAAATGTTCGCTAGACTTAAAATGACAGTGTCTTAAAAATGAAAAAAAATGTCTTTGTTTTTAGCAATTTTAAAATAAAGTTAACAAAAAACTCAAAATTAAAAAAATCGATATTGAAAAAATCCCTGGAAATAAAACCGCTAGAATTGAAAAGCATCATTAAAATAAAAAAACGCCAAAACGTGAAAAAATTCCTGTAATTGAAAATATCGGCAAAATTTTAAAAATTCCATAGAAAATCGATAAAAATTAAAAAACACTGGAAATTGAAAAAATCGCTGGAAATAAAAACGCTAGAATTGAAAAACTTCACATAAACTAACAAAAAAAAAATGAATGGAAATCGTCACAAATTGGGATCGAAAAACTCGCTAAAATTGTAACAAATCATTTCCGAAATAGGATTTTATAAGCAATTTCGTCCGTTTCTGTAAAACTAAATGAGATAAATGAAAATGGACAAGAGCTGGAGAACAATGTTTTCATCAGAGATCAAAACCCATCCTCAATACACTGATACCGAAAGCAAATTTCCACTTATATGACTAGGAAAGGAAATGCTTCTATCAGGGATTAAGAGCATTTCTCGAAAACTCGATGAGATAAGCCAAAACTACAATGGATTCGGCACATCGAACTCATAATGGGACATCTGTAAGAAATTAATGCAAAATCGCTTTGGTAAAATTTTACTTTTACTTTTGGCTATTTAACATTTGTTTATAATAACAAGTTAAAGTTATATAACGATTTGGCAATTTTTTCGAATTCTGTCCATTTTATTCAATTTTAGCGATTTCTAAAATTTTGTTGATTTTCCCAAATTGAATAATATTTTATAACCTAATTTTTAATTTTAGCGGTTTTTTTTTATTTACAAAATTTTTTTAATTTGCGATTTTCTTTAATTTTTAGCCTCTCGATTTTACATTAGTTTCATTATTTTTGTAATTATTTATTTTATTTTTACCGGCAAAGCTGTTGAGTATATAGAAAAACGTTATATGAACAGATTAAAGGAATTGTAATTTTTAAAATTGTTTGAGCAAAATCGGACTAGTGGTTCTCGAGTTATATCAAAAAAAAGACCACCAAAGGTCAAATCGATATATCTCGATTCCTAGGGGTGACCCAGCGAAACGCCGGGACACGTATAACTTCTTTTTTACCGATATAACTTTCCCCGGTAGTTTGAACCCTTCCCGATCACTGACCCCTACCATTTGTCTCACAGTGTAATAATAATAATAATAATAATAATTATTTTTGGTAATTTTGTATCTGTTTTGAACGTTTAGCAAATTTTTAAAGTGATATATTTAATTTTGGGAATTTAAAAAAAAAATTTTTTTTAATTTTGGCGAATTTTTAATTTTAACGTGTTTTTAAATTTTAGAGATTTTTTCAATTTGAGTTATATTAATTTAGTAAATTTTTTATATTTTTGTTTTATATTAGAAATCGATTTTTATACCCTACACCACTACGTGGTCAGGGTATTATAAGTTTGTGCTGATGTTAGTAACACCAAAAAATATTGGTCCTAGACCCACCTTATAGTAATGGTGTAGGGTATTATATAGTCGGCATATAATTTTTTACTCGTTTTAAGTAATTTTATGCAATTATGCCTATCTTAGTCACTTTTTGGGATTTTTTTAGTTTTTGGTGATCTTTGCAATTTTGAATAAAAACAATCTATGTCATCTCGACACTCAACGTTTTGTTTGTTTTATTCTAACTTTTATAAGAGTACCTGAAACTTTATTAAAGTGCCAGAACTTAATAAAATCTCAAAGTATAAGGTGTTTTTTATAGAGGCATAGAATTTTTTTTATTAAAAATAAAATACAACAAGTTCAATGAAATTACAAAAATTTTAGCTTTGTTAACTCACAAATTTCATGGCATTTAATATTTAAAAATAATTTCTGGCATGTGGCCTCCTAGACCTTATGAATGCTATCCTGTCGGTCCAATTTTGCAGCACTTTTTTGAGCAATAACAGTCAATTTAATTATTTCTTAAATCATTTTTGTTAGTAAAAATATATATAAAATATTTATTTTATGTAATTTTTTTTTTTTTTATAACAAAATTACTGAATAAATTGAATATTATATATTGTGCTTAATTTATGTAGTTTTTTTTTTTTTTAATGACTTACAAATAATGTTAAATGTTATTTTCTTCTACAGATAAATGTTTTTGAACTCCAAATTAAAAAAATGTATAACACTACTCAAACAACTGACAAATATTGAATGTATAAAATCTTTGAAAACAGAGAACATTTTACAAATTAGTAAACAAACCTTATATCATTTTTTTAAAAGAAATGTTGAATTTTAAACCCATAGAAAGACCACTGCGGTATAAATTTCCATCGTTGCTGTTAGTTCATTAATACAGTCATCTAGCCTTTTAATAATATACACAATTAACATTTTCTTATATATGCATACCCCCACAAAATGCAAATAAACAACAATTACATCGTTCCCATATATCATTTTGAACTATACTCTCCTACATTACCCTACACTCTATTACACTTCTAGGAAGCAAAACAATTAATTTGTATTATAAACACAAATACAAACAAAACCATACATACACAGAGCAAAAGTTATTGTTATTGTATTTGAATTACAATAACATCTTATTTTCTTACGAACATTTTTAAATTTCCTATGAATCTCATTAAAGTTAATATGGTTGTGGTTAAAATAAAGTTTTTCGTATTTAAATTAATATGTACACAATAGCTTTAATTTCAGAGTTGGTTTTCGCATTTTAAAAATTTTAAAATTAAACTTCCCAGTAAACAAAGATGATCATTAATGACTCACAAATGAGCTCCAAAAACATAAACATTTTTCCACTTTTTCCTATGAAAGTGGTCCGTCCAAAAGAGCCCCGTGTGTACTCAGAAATGACTCAGAAAAAAGAACGTATAAAATCGAAATTTTCCTCATAAATTTAAATAATTTTGTAATCTTTTTTGAGTCCGAAAAATGAACCCAGACAGCTTTTTTGATTGTAGAGACAACTTTTTGGGTTGTTTTCTGAGGGTTCATATTTTTTACCAAAAAAAGAGTGTTTTCAAAAAAACAATAATCATTTCTGTGAGCCATTTCAGAATCTTATTTATGAGCGCTCCGAAATTGCTGGCTGAGTTACTTTTATTTTAAGGCAGTTTCCACTTAATTTAATATTGTTTCTGCTTAGTTTAAAAAAAATATTTTTTTGTGTGTACTTAAGTTGAAGGCATTTGCTGTCGTTAAGATATACTGTCTCTGGAAATTCTTAATGATAATGAAGTTGATGATAATGGCATTTTACATAGAATGAATAATGAACTTAACTATGAAATACAAATGCAAATATGACTAAATATTGTGTTCTGCTGCTTTTTAGTACTAATATTGTTCTATATAATTTTGTTATATTCATTATAATTTGTTTAAGCAAATTTTTGGGGTAAGTAATAAATGTTGCAAAAATATTAAATAATCTTGAATAGAGGACAATTTAGAGTAATAAATAATTAACAGTTTGAATTGAAAAATAGAGGAAAAATTTTTGATAAAAATTCTTAAATCTATAACCAGAGCTTTAAAGAATTAATTCCCTTTTGGAATGAATTCCCAAAAACTTAATTCAATATTCAATTCTTTAATTCAAGGAATGAATTCATCAATAAGACATAAGCAGGAATTAATTCCTGTGAATGAATTCAAAGAATTAAAATTAAATAATTCATTCCCTAAAGAATTCATTCAACACTATTTAATTCAATTTGAAGTCAAGGAATTCATTCAATTCTAGTTAATTCAACTTTTGGCTAAGGAATTCATTCAACTGTGCACTTAATTCAACTTTTGGTCAAGCAATTCATTCAATTCTAGTTAATTCAAATTTTAGTCAAGGAATTCATTCAATTCTAGTTAATTCAAATTTTAGTCAAGGAATTAAATTTATTTCGTTTAATTCCCTAAGGAATTAAATTTTTTTCGTTTAATTCCCTAGGAATTAAATTTTTTCGTTTAATTCCCTGAATTAAGTTTTCAATTCTTTTATTTCAATCGTTTAACCGTGATTACATCAATTATCCGGGATTGAAAAACATCTATTTATTTTGCCGAAATTTGGTTTCAACGTGCTAGCAACATTAAAATTAATATGTGTCTAAAGCGAAATAAGGGAATTCCCTTGTTTGCATGTTTTTCCTCTGCTATTTAGTTGCATTTGAAATTTAAGTATTAAGGAGTGTTGATGTGTAATTTTAGAATGGCATCGATAGCAATAAAATCGAGTAAAAGGCAAAGAAAAGTATTAACTATTCAAGAAAAAATTGATTTAGTCAACGACTATTTAAAAAAACATGTTACTGTTCAAACACTATCACAAAAATATGGAGTGGACAAACAAACAGTTTATGACTTAAGCACCGTAAGTTGTTGTTCACGTGGAAAAATTTCGCTCGAACTTTAAAGGCTTTAAATTGCAATTTAATTTATAAAATTAAAATTTTTTTTAATTTTATAACAAAGACACAATAAACACAAAATGTCACTTTTTCCCAAGAAAAATAACGGTATTGTACATTAAATTTGCGTGAAAACAAACTCTACACAATTTTCACGTGCAACCCATTATCGTGAAAAATCAATTTTTTACATGGAGTATAACAGTTCTTTTACGTGAAATCGAAAAAACTAAAAATAAAGATAAAATATTAAAATATTGTGCAGAAAGTGATTCAGTTACTGGCTTCCAAAATCGAAAAACTTTAAAAAGTGCAAAAGTCAATTTTGCGACATACGAATGGTTCCGACAAGAACGTTTTAAGGGGACCCCAATTTCCAGTTTAATCATAATGGAAAAGGCTAAGTTCTTCCATTCAAAATTAAATATAAGCTTAGCATGTGAATATTCTCCAGGCCGGTTACAGAACTTTGAAAAACGACATGGAATTCATAAACTCAAGGCTGGTGGAGAAAAAATATCTGCCGATTATGTATCTGCCACAATTTTTGTAAATCAGTTGGAAGAATACATATTAAAGGAAAATCTTATAAATGAGCAAATCTACAATGGAGAGGAAACATGCCTTTTTTTAAGTGTTCACGACCTCATTTAGTAAAATCATCATTAAGGCATATGATGCCAATAAAATATCTTAAAAGTAGATTTTGTAACAGTTTTTTCGCTCTCCTGAAAATCTATTAAAAAACACATGTGACATTTTGCAGGCCGATCGACCATATATAGTAATTAAAAACTTATTAACATTATATTTTGTAAGTGTGCATATTGATTAAATTAAACAAACATTTATATTAAAAACGTACTAAATTTTAATTTAAATTTTAAATTTTAATTTTAAGAAAAATCGATTATCCAGAATGCTTCCGGTCCCGACCATCCCGGTTAATCGATGCCCAACTGTATATATATAAATTTGTCACAAGTTAGAGAATATTTATGAAGTTAAATAAATTAAAAACAATGTTGCCAATGCAAATTAAAGACTGATAACCGCACTTTGAATTTGTAACACGATTTTCTATTAACAATGAATAAAAAAGTTTAATTGTTTAACAATTTTGGAAATTTTATATTAAAAAAATTTGTATTTTTGCTAAAAATGTGAAAAAAAAATAATTTTTTTAAAACCGATTCCATACCGGTACGACACCGGTATTAAGGGAAAAGGTTTTTGAATATCGGTATTTTTTGAAATCAAGAATTTCGGTATTGGTATCGGTATCGGTTGTCAATTTGAAAGGGTTTTGAAACGGATAACGGTATTATAACGGTATCGGTTGCCAACCTTGCTATTTAGAACATAAATTATTATGCTTGAAATGTCACAGTGTTGACAAGTATTCAAACTTTTGACACATGATCCGGCATTTAAATTTTTGTTTAATTTTGTTTTTGCTTTCTCGACAAGATATGTTAGCATTTATGTTATAGTCTTTAAAAGAATGTCTATAAAATTCAAAACAGTCCAATTTAAGTTGCTTTTATTTTTATATTTGTGGTATTTAAATTTGAAACCCAACCCTTAGTAAACATGTTTTATAATATTGTTACAAATTGTGATATTATAAAATAGACACTGACAAATTTTTGTTGAATTTGCTATTTCTGTTTTTTTTTTTTGGTGTTTGAACATATTTCAAAGATAACATTCTAAAAAAAGGCCTAGAAAATGTAAGGAATATAAAAAATATAAAAAATATATTACAAAAATATTTACATACAAGATTTAATATAAGTTTTTCTTAAACCCAAAAAAAAAAACACTTCAAAGCATAACACCAACTTTAATTTGATATTGTTGATATTTAAAACACATCAAAAATTGAAACTTTGTTTGAACAAATTTTGCCAGGAAATTATAATTTTAGAAGAGAACTCCTACACATCTTTTAATATGTTGAAGATAAAAGGCTTTTTTTGATTTTGGCTGACACATAATTTCCCATAAGGACTTCAAAATTTTTGCTGTCAATAGATTTTATTTTAATGAGAGTAAATTTAATTTGTTTTTGTTTCACAATTACATATAATCTGCTTTGAACTGCATTATCATATTGATGAAATTATCACAAAAAAAAATACCTTGCAGTAAATCAAGGCCTATGAGTATTAAAATAATAAGTACTTACACATGTTCACAGTGCACCCATTCTATCGTATTGTAATAACTAGACCTCGGAAGCTTATGCAGTTATTATCGTATTTTATGTACATAAAATATGTGTTAAAAATCTAAAGATATACCCACAATATTTTATCGTTAAAAACAACATAAAATACAGATTAAATTAATTGAAAACACAATCAAAAAAAGGACTACTGATTTTTAATTATATTCAAACCATTTTGCTATTCATTTTCAAACATTGTTTAAACAACCCATAAAAGAAATAAAAATAATTGAAAAGTCTGTTAAAACAATCATCAATTCTTAACTGACAAAACGTACAAAAAAAAAAAGATTTTGTGGTTTTTTTTTCATATTTTTTGTTTTGTTTAGATTTTCAAAACACTATACCACACACAACACACATGTTAATATTTTGATTGGCTATGTTTGTGTGTATGAGTAAAAAATTTCTTGTAGTTTAAATTGAAATAATTCTGTATATAAACAAACTATTTTTTTTTTGTCTTTCAAATTAGTTTAAAAATTTTAAATTTCCATTTATCATCGTCAGAAAGTTAGTACATAATTGCATTTTTCTGATATGTTTGCCTTCATGATAAAAAAATCATATAACTATTCAAAAATTTTAAAATTATTTATTGAAAAAAGGTATATACAATAAAACAGGTTTTTTTTTAGCATCCAAAAAGTATGCTTAAAACCTTGTAGTTTTTAGCAAAATATGCAAAAAAGTATGTGAAAACATGCATTAATTATTATTTTGTTGCAAACTTATTGATTCGCAGCAATATTTGATTAACGCTGATTAACAACACACAATTTTAAAATAAAACATAAATCACGCCTCTACGGAATATACTTTAACTGAAAGGTTTGATCACCAGAAAAGTTTTTCTTGATTATGTGCAATATTTGGGATGTCTCGGAAATCAAAATATTCGATAAAATATCAAAATCTTTGTTCGAGCCGTTTTTGGCAATACAAAAATTAACATAAAGCAACATAGTTTTTACGAAAAAATTTCTTCAGTTTGGTAGGATCATCTGTATACAAAGGTTCATCACTATTAACCCTCTAATGCCCAAGGCCGCCAAAAGGCGGTCTTCAGATTTTAAATAGTTTTTGGCTAAATAACAATATTTTATTAAAAAAAAAAGTTGTATTATATCCATAGAAAACTTAATTACCAATTTTTTTGCCTTCAAACTTTTTTTTTAAAGGAACGGGTTTCAAGAGAGGAGTATGTAAAGCAGGGTGGACCTACCTTATATGGACGAAACAAAAATGGCGAACTGTAACCCGTTCCCCCCCCCTCTGAAAATGTGTCTTTGGGTATAAAAATACTCTGTGCAAAAAAGTAAGGTGATCGGATAACGGGAACACGTGCCGCATCGGCCCTGAAATTTGAAATGCGATTTACAAGGCGAAAAAAATCACTTTTTTGGCTTTCTTTTAAAATACTCGCTTTTTAGTAACCATATTTTTGGAATTATCATCTAGACTGAATTGTCTTTCTGCTAATATCTAAAAATCCAAAATCGGTTGAAAAATGTTTTAGTAATTGCAATTTCTTCAGACCCTTGTAGGGTTAAAATGAGATAAATTATAAAAATCATAAAAAATAAAATATTTCTCTAAAAAATGTTAATGTTATACTCTAGTTTCATTTCCAAGATCCACAAATATTCATATAAAAATGTCTGTCTCTCTTGGCTTATGACAACCTAGTCCCAGATATGGCCAAAGATGGGATTTGTTTTTTTTATAAATTTGCAAAACCTTAGTTTTGAGTTTTTTAAAATTTTGTTCAACAAAATATAAAAAAGTGGTTAAAATTACACATATCCCTTTTTTAACTTAACAGTGACGGAGTTTTAAATTTGAAAATTTTAGAGAAAAGTGTGATTTTGGCCAATAATTTAGATAATAGTATTAAATTTTGTGTTTTTAGCTAAATGTAACAAAATCACTTCCGATTTCTTTTAATTCTGGTACGAGAAGTTGTTTTCCGAAAATTTTGTAAATCTCCGACAACGTTAACCCTTTCTTTGCCAAGGTCAAAAGTGAAATTTTTAAAATTTTACGATTTTTCCTGGAAGTATATCAAAACAATGTGTTGTTTCTTGCGAAATTTGGTAAAAGTTGTCCAAATCACCCTGTTAACACCAAATTTTATACATAGTAATAAAAAATTAGCAATTAATCCTTATAGGTACATGGGTTCAATATGACCCCAAATTTTTCAAATGTAAAAAAGTGTCAATTGACATGAAAACCGTTATAAAAACCTTTAATTAAGCATTTTCTAGAAAAAAAATCAAGAGAACGACTCCATGCTCACCATTGCTGACCCATTTTGTATGATAAATAACGCTGGTTGTTATAACGAACTTTTCCTAATGGAACTTTTGAAGATAGAGGGTAGATTTGCGCCGAGAAAATGTTGGTGTTAAAAAAATATTGGGGGTCAGTCATATATTTGACTTCTCTAGGGGCACCCTTAAGACAGTTAAAGCGGTGAGAGTAAATTTTATAAAAATGCCATTTGTATGGGAGCCCTCTTATGAAGTGGAGATAGGGGATAGGTATGTTCGGAAAAAATGCTGAAGAGGACAAATCAATGGGGGTCGGTCTTACATTTTACCGCTCTAGAGGCGACTCCGGGGAAATTGTGGGTTTTTTTGTGAGTTTTTAACCCTTCACCATCGTCTTTGACCTCGATGAGTAGCCATTTGTCCCCACCCCATCTCTCCAATTTTTTGCTTATTCATTTTTTTCAAACCTTACAAAATTAGTTAGGTTCCAGCGTATCCAAATCTTGCTGCAAGGATTTCCATACAATGTCTATGTATAATAAACCGATACTTCAACGTCAAATTTTGGTCAATTTGTCATGGAATAACCTATATATATTCCAAATGTAATTACTTTATGAAAACTAGAAATATTAATATACCAAATAATGACAACCAATTTCAATTGTCTCTGTCAAAATTTTAACGAGGGTCGTTTAAAAGTAAATCTTCACACACATTTTTAGTTTGTCCCCTTAAAACTTCACTACACATCATACTTAAGTAGAAGTATAGTACGAAGTAAGTGTTTGTCGTCTTATTTTACATAAAAATGCTCATATATTATATTTTCAAAAAACGTCATATTTAGAAGTTATGGCGCAGAAAAACTTTGAAGTGTTTTTCGATAATTTTTAGGGTCAAAAGACGAAACTGACTGGCCTGTATGCGCCCGAGATAACAAAGTGTGTTATCTTGCGTTTGGAGTTATTTTTCCCATTCACATAAATTTTCGAACTCAAATTTTTCCTATGTGATATAACTAAGACGTCTAGGCAAGAAAAAATCTAACAACTTGTAAAACACGAGGGAAAATAATTTTCAAAAAATCAAATAAATGGTGAATCGCAATGAATATAAATTTTGTACAGAAAATACCTAATGCGGATTTTCAGGGATCAGGAAAAATAATTTGGGGATGAAAAATTAATAATTGGGTATAAGGCCCAAAAAAAACTGGCAACACTGACTCTAATACATATCCGTATGCGTTGATAGGATTTTATTGTAAAACACCTATACGTATGAGTGTTGAAATATTAAGTATACGTACGAGCAACTATCCATTAAATTTAAGACAGCAATTTTTTAAATTTTTATAAAGATCTTATAAATCAAATTAATATGCAAAAGAAAAACAACAAATTTAATTCAATGAGGCTGTCATAGTTTTTAAAGAAAGTGATTACGTATTTACCAGTTATTCTTTATTTATATTATCAGTGGCAAATAATCACTACTAATAATTAAATTTATAGAAGATTTTATAAATATATACAGCAAAGATATTAAGGTACCTATTCCTACGAAAAGTCTGTGACTCTTAGTTATGACTGTATTCCCCATGTATTTGTTGTTGCAAAGTCTTAATAAATTATATTTATTCAAATTTTTGTTTGAATTTTATTGTTGTTTTGTATGAAAAGTTATGACTTTCAGTCTTAAAAATAGGCTTAAGACGATGACAATGAGTCACAAGTAGGAATAGGCACCTAAATATATAACATTATTTAAAGTAACAAAGTCAATTTGTATTTATTTAAACACAAAGAAATTTTTGTTGATTTTTGCTTTAACTGTACAACCAATTTTTTATTTTATTTTCATTGACAATTAAATAAATCCCATTTACGACACATATAAAAACTGTGATACATCAATTTATGATATCCATATAAAAAATCACACCAATTACTGGCACAGACGCTTTTTCCTACATATGACAAGAGAAATTTTCCATTTTATTACAAACAGAAAAATAAACATAAAGGAAAATCTCGAAATTTTTCAAAATAAGTATAAAAATAATAAAAATATAAAACAACAAAAGTTTAACAGACAAAATAATTTTATACGACGTTCAAGGTTTCATTAAATTGTCGGCAATTTTTATGGCCATGAAGAAGGGAAGAATTTATTTGAGAGAAATATTTGTTTGAGAAAATAGAAACAGTTGAATAGAGTTGAAATTGCTTAGGAGAAGAAATTTGTTGCTGTGAATAGTGGGGAGGGCTGAATAAAATCCAAAATTGATATGTACTACAACCATAAACGCAAACTAACTAGTGGCCAATAAAGTGGTTGGTTGAAAAAGCTGAAAATTTTAAACCAAAAATTCCTTAAAGAAATAATAACCTAGAAATTATACTGAAAATTACCTGGGAGAGCATGAAATCCTGATATAAAATAACCACACTATCTATAGCCCTAATTAATTTTAAATTTCTTTACTCTTTATTAGACTTTTCTAAAACCTCAATAATGTTTCTGAAGCTTAGCAAAAAAAGGGCCACTCATATAATTCACTGGTATTTTGTTTCAATTTCTCTAAAATTTTAAGCAAATTTTTAGTTCAAGAATAAAAGTCTTTAAGAATCAATATCCAAGACCTGAAGTCAGCAAATAAATATAAAATGTAATAATCGAGTTTAAATTATTCAGTCATTTTCTCTTGCATTTATAGAATGACATCTAATTTTACAAAATTTAAACAAAAAGTAACAGCTTTATATTTTTATTCATATTTTTCTAAAACATGTTAACCCATTAACTGCAAAGTCTTGTTGTAAAATTTATATATTTCCTATATTGACTGCTAAAGATCTGATTATTTTATATGTGCAATAATCTTTTATTTTATCTGTAACCGTTTTGGATGTATTTCTTTTTCAATTTTTATGTTCATGATGTTGTAATCATCAAAATAAAATTGCCATAAACGTTTTAGTGGTCATAAGCTTTTAATAGTTATGGGAAATAAAAAAAATATGAAGAGTTATATAAGTGTGCCTCATCAATGTTTGTGGAATTCAATGTCTGACTGTAAATCTGTTTCAATGTTTGAACATAAATTTTAATGTTTGATTGTCGTTTGTCTGTCTTAATACATGTTTGTCACGTTAGACTTATATATATATATACAATTTTCTGTATCTCTGTTCCACTGTCCACAATATTTCCTCCCAATTTTTCCATTTTGTAGTTTGCTTTCACATAAATTTTTTTCATAACACTTATTAGTTCATTCCTATTATACTTTTATACTCTCTATTGGTTAGTAAATGTCAACAAGATTTAAGTACATTAGTTGATCTGGATTTAAATATTTTAGTCATTATTTGCATTTTTTTCCTGCAATTCCATGTTCTATATTATAACTCTATGATATATAAACTTTTATTTTTTTATATTTAAAAACCATGCAACAAAAGTATCTAGACATTAATGGTGGGTCTCATACTTTAGAGTTAACTTTAACTTAACTATTAAATAAAACAAAATGACAAAAAATTTAATACAAAACAACAACTTATTTTTGGGTTAACTATTAGTTAACTCTTAAACTTTCGGAGCGAGACTCACCGTAAGAAAAAATTTCTATATAATTACACGTACTTAATAAATTTCATTAACTCCTGAAGGCATATGATCATCCCAAATAATTGTTGTTATTAAGCTTCGATTTCTTTAAAATAAATTAAGCCTTTTGGGAAGACCGCTACTGCTATTCCAAGATCTTATTTTGCTGGTTTGTGTTAATATTTAAAATGGCGCCCAACTTAGGAGTTCAAGCTAAGTGATAAATGGTAAATGTTATTAGGCAAAAATTTAATTAAAACTAATTTAGTGGATAAAATTGCTTTCAAATTAGTTAATAATCTACTGACAATGGGTTGCTATATTTTAAATTAATCTGCTTGCCCTTTAAATAACAATAAAATAAAACAAATTATAAACTTCCCTAAGATAGCTAGCTATTATCTTAATAATTAAATAATTGGTTATTTTTATTTCTTATTGTATTTTAAGTACAATATTTTACAGACACATTTCAGTTGCTTTTTCTATATATTTGTCTGTAGCTTTGTTTGCATATTCAGGAATGAAAGTTCAGTATAAATTCTTTTTTTTTATATCAATTTCTTCTTTATTTCATCCATTCACCGAACGTGTGTAAATTTGACAGTTGAATAAATGCAAACCAGTATTAAACTGGATAAATTGCAAAATAAATGCTATGGTTTCAGCAACAGCAAAAACACAAAACAAATATTTGAATGCAGTATGCGAAATTTACTAGAATAACAAGAGCAATTCCTGCAGCAACGACAATAATAAATAAAATTGGATTAAAATATAAAAAAGTCCATCAAAAAGCTAGTAATAGAACTAATGTATATGCAAAGCATATATGCGATAATATGTAAACCATTTGTATGTATATAAATTTATAACAGAGATCATTATATATAACAATTATATAAGTAAATGCTTAAACAATTGTATTGTAAGTTTTATATGGAATTTGGTTAACTAATAAATAAAAAAAAACTAAATTGATGAACAAATTTTATAAACGTTAATTTTTAAAATTTTCTATATTCAATAAACTAAATCTAAACAGTTTTCTAAAGAACTAATCTCTAGTGCACTAAACTGTGCTTTTCTGAATAACTAATCTGAAATGAACTAACTGAACTAAATTTTTTGTTTCTAAAGCACTAATAGTCGGTGAAGTGTAGTATGGGTTTCCAGTAAACTAATCTCCAATGAACTTATAGTTAAATTGATAAAGAAAAAATTCTATAAACATTGCCTTTTCGATTTTCCTACACTCCACAGAGCTAATTCTAAATTATTTTCTAAAGAACTAATCTTCAATATTAAATACAGTGGGTTTCCGAAGAACTAATCTGAAATGAACTAACTACTTGTTTTCAAAAGAACTAATCACTAATGGACAAAATTGTTCATTTTTAAAGGAATAATAGATAATAAACTGAATTATGGGTTTCTAGATATTTACCGCACAATTCATAAATTCTTTGTAAAGTTATAGCAGGTTTACAAAACGTCATTTTCATACAAAATTTGTTCAATAAACCTTCTATAATTTTACAAAGCGTTCATGAATTTAACGGTTAGTTTTAAATGAACTAAATTGCGGTTTTCTAGGGAATTAGTATTTTAAGGACTTGTACAGAATTAATGGTTTTTACAGATTTATTATTTTATGAACTAAATTGTGTTTTCTAGAGATTTACCTCTAAATTCATGAACGCTTTTTAAAATTGCTGGAGGTTTATTGAACACATTTTGTATGAAAATTTCGTTTTGTAAACCTCCTATAACTTTACAAAGTGTTTATGAGTTGAGGAGGGGCCCTATGCTCCTTATAGGAACGAAAGGAACCAATATATATATATGAACTGAGGGGTCTTCTGGAAATGTTATATGTAATGAACTTAATCGTGCTTTTCTAAATATTAATTATCCAATGAAATAAAGATTTGCTATTTAATAAACTTAATCTTGGTTTCATTCAGATTAGGTTAGTTTGAACGGGGACCCGCCAGAATGGCGAGTTCACTCAGAGGCCGTAAGGCCCATTGGTATTCCCTCAGTCTTCCAAATATCCACCTGGAATGTAAATCACGACTCGAGAAACCTAAAACTTTACATATTCCCTCAAGAACTTCGCGAGACCAGACAGAGAAACATCACGTAGACTATCCAGGTCGTCGAATAACCTGCTTCCCAGATATCTGAGTCGCCGCTGCTTCACTCCCGGACATTTACAAAGCAGATACAGATACTGCAGTCTCCTCCTGCTAGTCCCCACAGCCTCTAGACTAGTCCGCCCGGGAGTAACTCAAGCCCACAGCCATTCGGCCTATCCGGCAGTGTCGTCAGCTTGCCAAATCCAAGAACCCGTGTAAAAAACTTTAGATCTGATCAGATCTTTTTCGATCTAAATAGATATGATTGAATCTAATTAGATCCTGTATCAGATCTCATCAAATATGATCAGATATGGCATATGTGATAATACCTTATGGCAAGATCTGATCAGATCTAGTGCCAAATCTGTTCAAATCTAAAGTGATCTGGACAATTGCGACGGCTATGCCTAGATCTGATCAGATCTTATTAGATCTCAAATTTGTCCCCAATTTCGAGATCTAATTAGATCTGGTAAGATCTACTAAGATCTGGCCAGATATACCTAGATCTGGTCAGATTTAATTAGATCTCAAATTTATCCCCAATTTTGAGATCTAATTAGATCTCGTAATATCTACTGAGATCTGGCCAGATCTGATCTTTTTTACACGGGAAGAATCTTCGTCCTACCTGGTTCAAGCAGGGGCCATAGGGTCCGAGATAACCGACAATTGATGAAGGCTCTAGCCTCCCTATCCGATATATTCTCTATTACACCGAATAGCTCCACCAAAGGAACCAGAATCTCCATCTGTTCCAAGCCCTCGACCGACTTTGAGCCATTCCTCCCACACTCGTCAGTCAGGTCGTTTCCCGCGATCCCAGCGTGTCGAGGGCCCATGGAATCCTGACTGAGTGCAGACGAATACGGTTGAGGGATTCAATACAAGGACCCGCACATCCCGGTCTCCAATAGTATCGGATTCCAGGGCTCTCAAGACAGCAAGACTGTCCGCAAATATGCTATGGTATGATGGATCCATATTCCGTTCCATTATCAACCGTTCGGCTAAGTCAATTGCGTAGATCTTCGCCTGAAAAACGCTTCAATCGCCCGGGAGTTGTATGTAAACTCGAAAGTCCAGTTCGCCAGAATAAACTCCCGATTCGGTCCCCATTTACATCTTCATGCCGTCTGTGTACACCGAGATATCACCACTCCGAATAACAGAGTCGGCGGCCCAATACTCCCTGGTCGGTACAATCACCTCAAAACTCCTCTGGCTATTCGTGATCGGTAAAATACAGTCCGTTTCACGATCCAGTGGAGCGCACCACCAATCTCATGGAGAATGGTACTGTGCCCCCAGGTGGGTTGCCCCAGTTCTTTTTTTTAAGAGAAGCAATACTCAGGAAATTCTTCCTATTAATTAACATGTTGCTTCCTTTGGAAGGGGATAGATTAGAAGTGAAAGGTGATTAAAGGAGTGACAGCCAGTGTTGCACCTTTGCGAGAGTGGAGAGATATGACTTCATGTCCACCTGCCTCTACCACACCAGTGCCCCATAAATCAAGATCGATTTAATAATCGCCGCGTTCATTCAGTGGTTGATATATGGCTGTAGACCCCACCTCTTCCCAAAAGTCCTCCTACAGGTATAGAAAGCACACAGGGCTTTTTTAATACTCTTCTCGGTATTTCTCTTCTAGGAAAGTTAAGAGTCTAAAATGACACCCATAAACTTCGTTTCCCAGAGCGTTGAAGAGTGATCCCTTCCAATTTAGGGAGATCAAACCTCTCCAGTTTGTACTTCCTTGTGAAAAAAACATGTTCGGTTTTAGCCGGATTGACTCCCAGCCCGTTTTCCTTTACTCACATGGGCAACCTCATGAGTACCGACGTCATGAAATGTCTGGAGAAATTTCCCCTGATCAGCAGCACAACATCGTCGGCGTGTGCCACAACCTTCGTACCCATTCTCCAACGAGTCGAGGATCCCATTGATCACAAGAATCCACAGAGACTTGAAATGACACTTGTAACAATCTTTCACAGATGCAAACACATACTCACTGTCGTGAAGAGTGTCCTCAATTGTGCCGACAACCTCACTCAGAGAGAAGTTGTCTGCAGAGAGGATGCTTCTCACATAAGTATCTACTAGTTTTTCTAACGTTTTCAATAAAAACGATGAGATAATAATAGGTCGGTAATCCTGGCCGTACTGTGGGTTTATCGAAAGAACTATCCAAAGAACTAAATCGTAGTTTGTTGAAGGTTTAGTATCCAATGAACTAAATAGTGTAGTTTTTAATATTTAGATCGTGGTTTTTCAAAGATTTAATATTCAATAATCTAAATCGGGCTTCTTTAAAGATTTAATATCCAATGAACTAAACCGTGATTTTTTTTTTTAATATAATATTGTATGAACTAAGTCGTGATTTTTTAAACATTTATCATCCAATGAGCTAATTAGTGGTTTTTCAATTGGAGCGTCGAAATAAATCCTAAAGTAAACACAATCAATCAACTGTAGTTCAATTAAACTTAAGGGGGGTATCGACTCTAGAAAAAATTTTGTTTTCGAATTTTTTTAATATTTTATTTGGATAGAGCAGAGTCTTTTGTATGCGCTGAGAAAATATCAATAATATCAATTCGAAGATATAAAATTTCCACATGTTTATTTATAAAATATATTTTAGTCACAAAGTGATATTCTATGCATTAAATTTTTATACAAAAATTTTTAGGAGCGTTTTTACTTCTTTGTCTTTATTAGAAATCTTATTTCGTATTTTGAAGACAAAAACTACATCCAAAGATGCAAGAATTGCCCGCAGTCTTTAAAGAAATTCTAATGACGATTTCCCGATTGTGGGCGTAGGCACATCATATGAGGTAGATGTTGATGGCTTTATATTAGCTTCAAAAGTAATCAATGTGTGTAAAAAATAAGAAACAAATACAAAACAAATTAAAAGATGTACAAAATTATATCATTTTGGCCGAAATGTATAATAATTTTTCTGCCATCGTTTTTAAGAATATTAGGGTTAGTATATCAATTACCCTTTAACCGAGTTTGGTGCACATGTAGAAAACTAGGAGATATCAATTTTATTCATACACGATTTTTAGAAATTATGCTGTTTTCTTAGCGTAAAATTAATTTTAAACTTTAAACGCGTTTTCCCACAACCATGCGTTTAAAATCGACTGCTGCTGTACAGCTAAAGTGGGTAAACCGATATCGGTGTGGTTCTTTTCTTTCATATCCAACAAAAATCTGTAGTCCTTATCGTGGCCATTTTTCGAATTTCAACCAAATAAATTCTATATTCCCAAGCAAAATTGTTTCTTCTTGACTTTTTGAAATTTTTAAGTTTATGTGGCAACTTTGTTAAAAAAAATTTTTTTAAATAAAAATCGGGCGACAATAAGGACTAGAGAATTTATCTGGCATTAAGAATAACTTTACATTTTTATTTTCTGATAAATAATGAGGTCTGCATAGTGGCAGCCGATTTTGCCTTTTTTAAAAAACGCCAGTAATGAAGTGGCAGCTCTGGCGATTTTGTCTGGGAAAATATAAAACTAATATTTTTTTATAATACTGCAATAACATGATTTTTAAATAAAAAATATTAAAAATATTGTTAATTGAATTTTTGACAACCGTTCAAATATGCCCTTTAAAATGCTGTTGTTACAGTATTTACCCCCCTAAAGGCCTATAAAAGTGAATATTAGGGAACATTAATTTTAACTGAGTTTAAGATGTTTTGTGTTGCTAGTCTTTTCCGCAGCTTAATTATTTTGTTGAAAACCACCTTAAGAGCTAAAAGATAGAGTCTGTTTAATGGATTCCTCAGATTATAATTAAAAATTTTAAATAAAACCGTATTCACCGTAGTTGATATTTAGGGCTAAAAGCTTTTAAGTTACTTAACGTCCGTATACCTGCGAAAAGTCTATGACTCTTAGTTGTGACTGTATTCCCCTTGTGTTTGTTGTTGCAAAGTCGCAATAAATTATATTTATTCAAATTTTTGTTTGAAAACTTAAAAAAATTGAGACCTGGTATCGACATAATCATAACATTGACAAATAAAATTTTAATTTTTTAATTTTATTGTTGTTTTCTATGGAAAGTTATGACGCTCAGTCTTATGACAGTCGCGGATAGGAATAGGCACCTAAAAAAGTCGCCTGATTATTGAAATGCCGTGTCTCGAGAAAAGCCATAAAGAAATTTTATATTCATTTTCCTCAAAAATTACACAATACATAATTCCTTTTGTACTTATCATTAGTTGTGGCATATTTTTTATATATCAGTACATATTTTTTATAGTCTAACTAAAAATATATCAAAAGTTATTAAACTTTCACTAAAATATGATTTTGCCCCATAAACAGTTCTATTCACTTTTGCTTCAGAATTTTGCATTTTCTTTCATTTTCAGCAACATTATACTTTCTTTCAATTAGCATAACTATATTTAGAAAATGAATAAACTAATCATATGGAATCAGTTCCTAGCTCCATTTACTTAAAAATGCCTATGGCGCATACCAATAGCAAGGCGACGACGCACAGTGCTTTGTCCCATAGACAAAAATCAAAAAAAAAATTGTGTCTCCGATTTCGACGAAAATATTTTTTTTTATATATATACTAAAATTACTTAATCTTATAAATATTATCCTTTCTGCTATAACTCATTCTGTCTACACTAGAGGTCGCTAAAAACGCTATATTTTTAACATACAATGTAATAAAATAAGATGAATTTTTTGGATCTTACAAAAAAAATTGTTAAAAATTCATTTTTAGAGGTATCTTTCAAATTTTTATTATTTTAAATATCTCAATATATTCGAATCAATAAAAGATAATAAAATTGTAAAAAAATCTGCCATCAATATATAAAATTAATCTTTGACTTTTTACAATATTTTTGCTGGGAGCCTAAAAATATCAAAAGTTAAATTGAACTTTAAAAAAATTATGTTAATTGATTAATTAGAAATTTATTAATTTAGTTTGAGGCCAATTTCCTTATTATGAATTATTATAATAAGTACTTTTTTCAAAAACTGCTATTTTTCTTCATCAGAAGAATATTTTTGTGGAACATACTAACCCTCTAACTCTTCAATGAAGGGGAATTTTTTTGGCTGCTTTGTAAAAAAGGACAAAAGAGACCCGTATGTTGAAGAGCTAGTGGGTTAAAATGTTCCACGTAGTGTTTTACATAAGTTTGCTGAACACATCCTATACCTAAAATGGAAGATTCCCATTGTTTCTCCCTAAAATCCAAGTTTGTGGGACATTTTAGCGCCAATTCTGAATAAGTACGAAATTAAATTTACTTATGACTGGCACTGAAGTTAAATTTGCAATGCTTATGTCTTCAAAGACTTATATTCCATGAGAAATATTTTTGCGAAAAATTTTACCCCTCTAACTCTTCAACTTTCGTGTCGTTTTGTCCATTTTAAAAAGGGCAAAAAAAGTCCCTTTAATTGAAGAGTTAGAAGATTAAAATGTTCCACAAAAATATTCCTCGTAGTGTTCTACATAAGTACTACTTTTTTGTATTAGTTTTTGTAATTACTTTTTCATGCTTAAAACGTAATTACAAAAAAAAAATATATTACCTAAACTCGATGCGTATACTTAATATTACAACACTCATACGCCACCGATTACTAATTATTTCTTTTTAATCACTTAAGTCAATTTTTTCTCAAAGAATTTTTATATTTTTTGGCATTTTCAGTAATTAATTTGTTTTACTTTTATTTATCATATCAACATTGCTTTCCTAGATGTCTTTAGCTTATTAATATTTATAGAAAACAAATTATTACAACACAACGTCAGTAACAACTCTTTTATAAATAAACTTGTTTAACTTTTCAGCGTAATGTATTTATATACTTAAAAACTGTATTACTACTTGTGACTTTTTAATTTAATTTTTATTAATGTGTAAACAAGACACAAAACTGTTGCTGTTATTGCTGTTTGTTGTTAATATTTAAAATATTAAATAAAAATCGCTCTGTGTTAATGAGCGCTTGAGAGAAAGTAAATATATTTAACACGCTCAAACGATTTAATTAAAAACGGATTTATGTAAGCTTTACAATATGAAAAAAAAAAAAATGTTTCTGTTATTTTAGTTGGTTGAATTCATAAATACGCATTATAGATATAATGTGCGTTTATTAAAAAGACAGTAGAAGCTTTGAAAAATTAATAACTTGAATCATATTTTAGTGGATATTGGTTCTTGGTTTTATACCAACACAATTTTAATGTACTAGTAACACTAGTTTAACAAATAATTAAATTTTTGGCGAAGAAAACCGCTTATATTTCTTTTCTTATGTATTTTGACCAGCTGAACTCAAAAAGCGTAGATTTAATGAGATATTTTTATTTTATTTATTTTATTTTTTATTTATAGTACCAAAGAATTGTGAACACAGAATGGAGCTCCGAAGAATTCTGTACTGTTTTTTTTTTTTTGTTTGGGCAACAAAACAAATTTAAACTACAATAAACCCTAAATGCCTACACACATACACAACTCCAAACCAACAGTTTTTCTATACCGATATCACGCATTCATCTGGCCTATGATTTATCGATTCCCAGAAATAGTGTTGCCTAGTGTAATTAATACACCCAGAAAAAAAAAGCATTATATTATTATACTTTAAAACCATCATGTTATGATTAAAACACGTAATCATTATAATACCATCACAATGATCAAATTAAGATCCCAAAAGATAATAAAATCGTCATCAGCATTCAGTAAGAATCATATCTATGATCACTAGAATCATATTATAATAAATTCGTTTACCCAATCATGTTCAAATATAGTTTTTCTCTATGTATATTAACTTCATTAATAACAGTTTAATATTACAATAAATAATATTAATATTTTTTTGTTTTAAATATTATAAAAATATGTAAAATTACAATTAAATTATCTTTTAATCGATAATACAATATTAAAATAATATTTTTACAACCAATTAATATAAATAAATTTTTAATAACATTAACAACTGGTTGTGACATTTAATAAATTTAATTCAGTTTTTTAATTAATATTTCTTTTTAGTTTTGTTCGCCTGTCAAAGACTATTATAATATTTGTAATTGAATTTGAGGGTTTTGTATTGTAATAAATGAATTAAATTTAAATACAATTAATTTTTTATACACTGAAAAGAAAAATATGTGTACTTTAACCGAATTTTTTTAAAAATATTACAAAAAAGAATTTGAGGGTTTTGTATTGTAATAAATGAATTAAATTTAAATACAATTAATTTTTTATACATTTAAAAGAAAAATATGTGTACTTTAACCGAATTTTTTTTTAAAAATATTACAAAAAAGTGATTTAAAAAGTATCAATAATGTGCGTACATAAAAAAAAATAATGTTTTCTCAATGCTGTGCCTAAAATATTAAATATTTTCCATTAACGAATTTATTAAATAATTAAGCTCGAGGTCATTTAGTTTTTAATATAAAATATCTCTTATTATTTTGTAATACATACATCCCAGCAACAAAAAAAAAAATTAGAAGTAATGCTTTAAAAGCTGCTTCTTTCACTACTTAACAAATATCCGTTAGTGTATTTTTACTGCTTTTTAGGAAGTAATGCTGAACTACTTCAAAAAGTAACTTCTGTCATTGCATCCAAAATATCCGTTACTATATTTTTACATAGTCTTTAGAATTACTTCTGAACACCTTCCAAAAAGTCACTTAAATATTGCTTCTAACGCACAATTGCTCTAAAAGTGATCCTAAAAACTGGTTCCGAAACCAGTTCCATGAAAACGGTTACAGTGCAACCAGTTGTAGAATAGCTGTGGTTGGCTACCGATTGAACAAAATTTTCCTGGGCATATATGTAAAAAAATTATGAGAAATTGCTTTTTATGTACCTGTGAAAATAGTGCTGAAAACAATACTGAATTGCAGTGCACCTTTTAAGTACTTTTTTAATAAGCACTTGTTTAATAAGTACACTCAAAATATATTTGCCATAACCGATTGAGGTTTATTTGAAAAGTAATAGGTAAAGTTTGTTTTCAATTGAAGCATCAATTAAAATATACATGGAAACATATTGTTTAACTTTTTTTATAAGTCAATAGAAAACAAACTACAAAAAAATACGTATCGTCTGTAGGAGTTGATAATTTCAGTCAAATGTTTTATTTTTAGTTTTCTAATTTTATAAAAAATAATTTAAATAATTTCGTTGTTTTCTATTTTAAAACAAAAAAAATCAAATATTTTCGGTTTTCTTTTTAGTTAAAATAGTTTTTTTATAGTATACAAAATTATTTAATTTCAAATTACAAGAAATTCTTTACCCATACACACAAACATAACCAATAAAAATATGTGTTGTGTGTGTAGTGTTTTGAAAATTCAAACAAAAAAAAAACTTTCAGATATGAAAAAACTAACCACAAAATCGTTTTTTTTTAACTTTTTGTCAATTAGAAATTGAAGATTGTTTTAACAGACTTTTCAATAATATTTATTTTTTCTATGGATTGTTTTTTAAACTTTGAAAATAGATAGCAAAATTGTTTGAATATAATGAAATAGCAGTAGTCCGTTTTTAATTGTGTTTTCAATTAATTTAGTATGTATTTTAGGTTGTTTTAAACGATAAAATATTGTGAGTGTAGTTTTATTGAAGAGAGTAAAGGACAATATCTCGCTATGAGCTTAGCGGTAGCGCGCTAGACTAGCAATCATGGGGTCGCAAGTTAAAAAAAAAATATATAATTTTTTTCCGAAGAATTTTTTTTAACTTTTAATTAGTGAAAAAGAGCTTTCTTTGCACTCGTTCAAAAAGTACTGAAAAAATGTTGAAGATACATGGAACTAGTTTCATGGAACGGTTCTAGTGTAATCACATCCAAAACTAGTGTGATTGGCAACCGATTACAAAAAAATTTCTTGGGAAAACGAATGTAAACAAATACCTTGGTGTTTAATGTTATAAATTTTTCCACCGTGTTCCGTGTACAAACAGACGGACGGACGGACAAGAGTAGTCAAATCGCCTCAGAAAGAGGTTCTGAAAAAATCTTACACAATTTTTTTTTACAATTCTTCATTCAATAATTGCGTTCATAAAAATAAATTTTGGATTTTTCTTTAAGACACACTCAAGAAAAAAAGTATAGATGCAGCGATTTTTCTCAAAAATACCAAACTTTAGGGCTCGGTAGCGGCCCCCAAAACCTTAATAAAAAAATTTTAGAAAAATCATGTGTTAATTTTTCACGATGCTTAATATATATTCGGGCTGACCCATATCAAAAACCAACTTTTGTTTTTTATGAACCAGCCTAGTGTTTATGTTAAAAAATAAGTTCATCAAGATCATCACTTGTAGTGCTTTGTCTACTGCTTCGGCATCTCTTTTTTGTTGGTTTATATCATCGATATTTCGTTATTCATTCATTGACATCCCCAGGATTTCTAAAATTCTTACAATAAAATAGTTAAATTAATAAATTATAAATATAATTCAAATATTCTAATTTAATAGAAAAAATTTTAAATAATTTTATACATTAACTTTACACTCATAAAAAAAGTTAGTTCAAAAGTCTGTTAAACGCGTTCTGATTAAATTGAACTAATTTTCCTGTTATTTTCACTAAAAAAGCCCGTACAAATAGGTAAAAATTCTGCTAAAATAACAGGAAATAGTACATGTATATGCGCCAGCACAATTTTGACCTATTTCTACGAGATTTTTTTTTGTAGTTATAATTTATTAATTTCACTTTTATCAAAAATTTAGAAACCCTGACGATGTCATAAAATTAGTGACGAAATATCGGTGATATATATGAAATAATAAAAGATAATTTATTTTAAAAACTAAATGACCTCGAACTCAACTATTAAATAAGTTCACCAATTTTGAAGTAGTATTCGAAGTAATTCAAATATGGTCATTTGTTATATTCGAACACTAAGAGAATTATGTAGGTAAAATTAGCTGCAGTTAAAAAAGTGTAATTTTCAATTGCATTTAAAACTAAGAATTATTACAGTTATTTTAACTGCAATTACAGTTAAAAATAACTACATATTTATTGTAGTTCATTTTACCGTCATAATTATCTAAATAGTACCAAATATGCAATTGGTACTTAAATTTTTTGAAAGATTTCGATAAGGCCAGCAAGACAGAATATGTATTTTCGGCTTTCACTACAAAGCCATCATCAGTGTCGTTTGCCTTGATGGGTTAATCATTGATGATGATCTAATTATGCCAAAGTTGGAAACACTTTTATAACAAATCTTATCATAGTAATATTCCTCTTGAATATATTTATAGTATATTTTCCCATTGCAACTGAAAAATTCATCCTTCTTTTTTGCTCCACAGCAGTATAAAAATATAAACATGTTAGGCTTAAACAATTTATGTGATTCATTTCCTAAACCAGCTGCATATTAATAGGTTTGTAAAAAAATATAAAGAAAAATTCCATGTATTCTCATACATAGTAAAATATTTAAAAATGCATATTTGCTACAATTCTGTGTAAAATGCAAAAGTATTAACACCACACAGTTGTATGCGGCATAAAAACAATAACTTAATAAAAACTCCTGTTTAATAACATTGAAATCCTTTTTAACAAACGCATCCTCATCACATATGAATGTGCATTAGGTTCTCCCGAATTTCGAAAATTTTCGGATTTCACTCAATTGATGAATGATTAATTTGTCGAGGGTACTTAAAGTTGGCCATCCAGGTTTGTACTTGGCCTTCGTAGCGTATTTTTTTTTTTATTTTTTTTAGATTATTTCGACAAAATTGTGCTTAAACATTTGCTAGTGCTGAGAATATTATAGGAAAGATATTTTAATAAATTCTGTAGAGTAACTTTGCATCACTTATTTTGAAACAAGTTACTTTAAATGTTTTTTTTTAATACGAATTTAAAAATTTAATTTTTTTTTTTCCATGAAATGAAGTGGATATTTAGAAAATAAAGTGGCCATTAGACTAGTTTGAGCATATATCTAAGAAAAAAAGTATACTATATATATTTCAAACTAAATAATGCTGTGATGGATCAAAATTACTGTATGGAATTTTACAATGAGGGTTTTTTTTATTCAGTTTAATATCAAATACAACGAATTCTAAATATAATTCACAATTTCTTAAACAACAACTAGAAACAAAACTTATAAAAACAACTTTCCCACAACCAATGAATTTTTCTCAAATATTTTAACCATAATATGCTCGGCACTAGCAAATGTTTATGTCCAATTTTATTCAAAAATTCGAGCAAAACATTTTAAAAATATTCACTACGGAGGCCAAGATCCTCCAGTATTTCTTTCGGTATTTTTTCTATAATCAGCTGAACAACAGGACTCATTTGAATGCTATTAGGAAACATTTTCCAAAATCGGGACACCCTAATGTACATGCAACAATATAAAACATATAGGGAATAAAATAGAAAAACTAAAGAAAAATTCACACATTTTTAAAAAGTCATAAATAACGTCACTTTAATACCAGTACACGCATGTTTGTGATTGTGTTGTAAAATATACAGAAAAAAAATCAGACAACAGGGACTAAAGGATACAAAAACAGTAGTATAACCGCACTAAAAAGAGCGCAGATAATGCGAGTATTGTAAGGCAGTGAAGAGTAACGAAGGACAGGGCTTGAAATTTGACCAAAATTGTACTTTTTAACAAAAAATTCATATTTAATAAAAGGCACTTTAAAAAAAAAAAATAATTTTTTAAATAAAATTTACTTTTTTAATAAAACCCAGCAAAAAAATTAAAGCAATGCTTTACAAACTACTTCGTTCACTGTTTCACAAGTATTCGTTAGTGCACTTTTACGGGCCTCCCAGGGCCGAGCCCCTCACAAAATTAATTTAGGTTTTTTTCTTTTTTAATTCCAGTGGGGGTCATATTTTTTTTTTTGACGAAACCCCATAAACTGTACTTTTGCCGTATTACCTTATATATAATTTGATACATTTGAGTGGGGCAAAATTCGGATAAAATTTTCTAAAACAATATCTTAATAAATCAAATTATATCTAATTATATCAAATAATTATCTAATTGTATCAATTTAGATCTTAGTAAACCAATTTATGTATAATATGATACAGTAAGATGTTCTCATTTCTCGGATAAAATCATGTATAATACGATAAGTGAAAAACTACTTTTTTTGCATGGGATGGTACTTTTTTATTTAAAAGACTTTTTTAATAAAAGGTACTTTTTTAATAAAAGGTACTTTTTTAATAAAAGGTACTTTTTTACAAATGGTACTTTTGACAAAAGTTAGGTACTTTCTAATAAAAACTCTTGATGAAAAGCACATTTAACCAGGGTTGGCAGGCAATACCGCTAAAATACCGTTACCGAAATAACCGAAATACCGTTATCCTTAAAATACCGTTACCGAAATAACTAAAATACCGTTATCCTTATAATACCGATACTGAAATAAATGAAATATGTATACCCTTAAAATACCGTTACCGAAATAAATTAAATACCGTTACTGTTATTTTAAATTTTCTGCTTTTGGTAATTGTACGTTGTTGTTGAGTATTTTTCGTACTTTAAGTTGGTAAATTGGTTCTGTTTTTAATCTCGTTTGATTTTTTTGTAAAAAAAAATTACGGGATGCATCGGAATAACTGACTACCGTTATCCTTAAAATACTGTTACCGAAATAACTGAAATATCGCTAACCTTAAAATACCGTTATACGTTAACCGCATCGTTTCGGTAACAATCCATGATTTTAACAGAAACGAGTAAAAAGGTTAAAGTCGGGCATGCCGACAATACAATACCCTACACCAGTCTGGGTAAAAGCCCACTAATGTTTGGATCCGAAATTCGAATGGGTTAAAATGGGGCTTGTGTCAAAATTTTGTATAATGTGAGTCAGCGCACTAAATTTCATTAAAATATCTTAATATTTGCGATCTGCAGTTTGCAACCAAGTCAATTTTGGGGGGACCCTTATATGGGCACTAGGTCTAAACATGGACCGATGTTCACCAAAATCAATAGGCTTCGTCCTTGGAGCAAAATAGGTCTGTGTACCAAATTTTATCAAAATATCTTAATATTTGCGACCTGCAGCGTATAAAAAATATAATTTTGGGGGGACCCTTATATGGGCACTAGGTCTAAACCTAGACCGATGTTCACCAAAATCAATAGGCTTTGTCCGTGGGCCAGCATAGGTCATTGTACCAAATTTCATCAAAATATCTTAATATTTGCGACCTGCAGCGTATAAACAAAATAATTTTGGAGGGACCCTTATATGGGCACTAGGTCTAAACATGGACCGCTGTTAACCAAAATCAATAGGCTTCGTTCTTGGGCAGATATAGGTCGGTGTACCAAATTTCATCAAAATATATTAATATTTGCGACCTGCAGCGTATAAACAAAATAATTTTGGAGGGACCCTTATATGGGCACTAGGTCTAAACATGGACCGCTGTTAACCAAAATCAATAGGCTTCGTCCTTGGGCTGATATAAGTCGGTGTACCAAATTTCATCAAAATATATTAATATTTGCGACCAGCAGCGTATAAACAATATAATTTTGGGGGGACCCTTATATGGACCTAGGTCTAAACATGGACCGGTGTTAACCAAAATCAATAGGCTTCGTCCTTGGGCCAACATAGGTCTGTGTACATCAAAAAATATCTTGATATTTGCAACCTGTAGAGTGCGCACAAGAATGCATGGACAGGAAGACAGACGGACGGACGGACGGACCGACGGACATCGTTAAATCGAAATAAAAAAAATTCTGAGCCGATCGGTATAATATAAGGTGGGTCTAGGACCAATATTTTTGGTGTTACAAACATCAGCACAAACTTATAATACCCTGACCACATAGTGGTGTAGGGTATACAAAAATCCCAAACGGTAATAGGTGGAAAACTGATCTGATTCTAAAAACGTATGCAGAATTATTCTTTAGTTTCTTTTGGTGGTTCATTTCACAGTGCGCTCCGTGGTATAACAGAGTACCATAAGTTTTAGTTTGCGAGTATTCTACCTCTGCTACACTACAACTTTAATAAAAGATTATTTTGAAAGTAAATTTTTAAAGTTTTAAATAGAAAAGTTTCTCCCGTCCTCAAAAAGCGGTTAAAACTAAGTAATTGCTGGTAGTTTTGAGGTACACAAAATCGATGCACTCAGTAGGGTTAAGTGGAAGTGCTACCCAGGGGTCTCACATGTTCTTGAATTTTTTTTTTTTAAAGAGAAGCAACACTTAGGAAATTCTTCCTATTAATTAACGTGTTGATTCCAACGTTCAACGCAATAACCATTACACCTCAGCGCCCACAATTAAAATCTGATGCATAAAACTTGATATTAAAACCACTGTTCGCGTTTTATATGGATTTTACCATAAAAATCCATATGGTTTTAATATCAAGTTTAATGCATCAGATTTTAAGCCTACCCGTGTAAAAAAGATCAGATCTGGCCAGATCTCAGTAGATCTTACCAGATCTAATTATATATCAAAATTGGGGACAAATTTGAGATCTAATTAGATCTGATCAGATCTAGGCATATGTGGCCAGATCTTAGTAGATATTACCAGATCTAATTAGATCTCAAAATTGGGGATAAATTTTAGATCTGATTAGATCTGATCAGATCTAGGCATATCTGGCGCAATTGTCCAGATCACTTTAGATTTGAACAGATTTGGCATTAGATCTGATCAGATCTTGCCATAAGGTATTATCACATATGCCATAACTGATCATATTTGATGAGATTTTGTATAGGATCTAATTAGATGCAATCGTATCTATTTAGATATAAAAAGATCTGATCAGATCTAAACTTTTTTACACGCCCAAGTAAAAAAGCTTTAATATAGTCACATATTATCCTATAAAATGTTGTATAATTATATATTGGAACATATATAACAAGATATAATTATATAAAATTTTACGAAATTATATCTTAAATATATAACTATATCTTGTTATATATTGCACAATATATAGTGCAACATATTACAATATCCAATTATATATAGAAATATATATAGATACATATGCCTTATATAATTATGTATAAATGTATCAAATTATATACCATTACATCTAGTTGGATATGATTATATTATATTTGATACATTTGGATAAGGAAAAAATCCGGATAAAATTGTATCAAACCGTATGTTATTCCATCAAATTAGATCTAATTGTGTCAAATTAGATCTAATATGACCATAATACGATCTAATTTGATACAATTAGATGTTATCATTATATGTGATTATATCAAAAGTCATATAATTTTTTTTAGTAGGGCGGGTAAATATGAATACAGGTCATGTGACTACATTTCACTACAAAAAATTTATATTGATTGCATTTGAAAATTTTTGTATATAAAAAACTAAATGGAAAACCGCTAAACTTAAAAGGAATTTCGCGGAAAATATGTACCTTAGATCGAAAAATAAAGTTCGCCATTGTAATCAGCATATCCAAAATATATAGAATTGATGGTCAGACCTCTATTAATTCTTAAAAATCAAGATTTTGTCATGCAGTGTGATGTTTATTTGTGAAAATTCAAAAAACTTTGTTAAGAAATAGCGTTTGGCGTTTCAATTTGAAATTTTCACAGTCTGTAGCTGTAATATTGAGTTATCTGCTTCAATAATTTAAAGAAAATTAAAGAAGAGTTTTTTGAGATATTTGCAAATTTAGAATATTTTTCACATTGTATTTTGCATTCAACGATTTATTTTTCCAACATATTTTGAAAGTAGATTATATAGGCATTACTAGTTGAAAATTTTATAACAATCGAATAACGCGTTCAAAAGTTGTAATCATTTGAGCATCATGTATTTTTAATAAATTTACTAAAAAAAATCATTTAAAAACAGCGATAGAACGCATACCAAAATGAATTTGGAAAAAAAGTTTTTACATTTAACATCGTGACAACTAGTAGAATGTATGTACCAAGTTTTGTGAAAATCGAAAAGCCTTCTGAAATCAGTAGTTTACTATTTTTTTAGTAAATACTTCTGTTGATTTTTGGCGGGTTACACTGATATTTGCATTTAAATAAATTTAACCTAAAAATAACGTTCTTTTATGCTATTTTTATTCCACTAATATTTAGCAAAATTCTCTAAAGATTTTACAGTATAATTTGAAATTTTCAAGTAACTAAAAGTTAACTCAAATATAACTAAAATTCTGCAAATTTAATGGTTATATTTTTGTTGTTCTCACTTTAGTAGTATTTAGCGAAAAGATCAGCTAATTTCAGCAGTTTTTTCTGCAAGGTAATTTTAAACTAATCTTTAGTAGCTTTTTCTGCTATTTTTATAATTTTTAAACAAAAATCATCGGTGTTACAACCGACAGTAGAGGGGAATAAATATAACCGATTCTTTGGAAGAGAACATTTTGTTGCAGAGTTATTATAAAAAGTGATTATCTTAAAGCTTATGATTTGTTGAAATTTCATTGAAATTAAAGATAGTAAATTCCAAAATTTTATTTTTCCGAAAAGTTTAGTATGAATTTTGGCTACTTTTTTTTTATAAACGTACGACAAAGTTCCAAGAAATGTCGAATCTTTAGCCATTTTCTTAGAATTTTATAAAAACAGTTCAGTCTTCATTTTTTTTTTCTCTTCCACATATTCAAATTCCTTTATTAGTTTCATTGTAAAACTAGAGAGGTTTTACTTGTTAGTGTCATGATTTTTATTTTGAAAATATTTAAGGTCTTGTTTAATCCTTGCAAATACGATTATTTCAAAACCCTGTCTAAGATAAAAGACAAATGCACAAATGTGCTTAAAAAGTTAATATTCACATACGTGTATCACACAGTGTTTTCCTACTCGTAAGTATTCATATATTCAGTCGCAAAAAAATCACTTCGATTTTATTTCATATTTTTTTTTATTCTGTGTTACCTTCAAACCTATGAATATGATTATAAGAGGATTTAACTATTGGAAAAAAACGAATAGATGTGTATATTTTTTTTCTCTTAAAAATGGTATTTTAAAAATGCATTGAAAAGATTTGGAACAAAATTTCATACATATTTATAAAGAATTAAAGCAAAAATATTAAAAAAAAAAAAAAAAAAAACATTATAGAACACAAGTAAATATATTTATTCTAGGCCAAGTTTTGAATATTTTAATTAAAATGAACAAAAAACTAAATCCACAAAACAAATGTATTCACTGGAGTGGCTTATTTTTCATGAAGAAAAAAAATTGTTAACATTCACAGTAAACATATAATCAAGACAAGCTAAAGTTGGGCGCCATAATTAATATGCAAATTTTTATCATATTTAAATAACACTGGAATAATTTCTGGCCACTGAAATTAGAAATTCAATAATTTTAAATATTTCTACTGTAGTTTTTATTAACTAAAAGTCTCTTCATCATTTGCCATCGCTAATATTATTCAATAAGTTTTAAAATTCTTTTGTTCATTCACTGCAGACATCATGTTGCAATGATTACATTTCCTTTTTATTGTTTCATTAAAAATTCCAACAATGACATTGATTTTTATTTAACTTAATGAGAAATCCATGACCGTTCTTGTGAAGTTTAATGAAAATTAATGTTGAACTAACAATTTAACACGGACTCTGCCCTCCCCATTACCATTTCTTTGTTCTTTGATATTTTTACATATAAATATTATTTCCAAGCAACAATTTATCTCAAGACATTAAAATGTATAATGAATGTATGTTTTTATGTCAATAAGAGATAATTTTTTTAAGCAAAAATCAAATTAATTTTCTTATTATAAAGGTATAAAGAAGGATAATGAACAAAAAAAAAAAATTAAGAAACAAACAGACGAAGGGGAGTTTAAATAGTGTAATGATAGACCGGAAGTCATACTGTGTTAAATAAGTAAAAACACGACAAGATAAAACGCAACCAAAATATTAAAGAAGACAACATTTAATAACTAAATAATTTATAATCCAGTACATTAACAACATAGGGGAGAAACCATATCAAAAGAAACAGAGTTTTTAGATTCCGAAATATGTTACCATGAAAGTAGGAAAAAATTTAAGAATTCACCAAAAGAGCCCATGAGAAATTGCACCAAATTTTTGTCAAGAATTGTAACAGCCAACTGGCCAAATTTTACAGGTTATGCTATTCTAATTTTAAAGAGCAAACACTGTTTTACTTTAAAATTTTATTTATTCTCTCACCTACCCCAAACCACCTCCAACTTCCCCTTCCCTAAAATGATGACCTTTTTTCTGTAATCTGTAAAATAACTGCTGGGGGAAATCATAAAAACATAAAAATCAAATTAATAAATAAATTCCAGGTTGATAAAAAAAAACTTCATACATTCAGTTTCTCTTTCAATTTTGTAAGCAGACCAATAAATAAATAAAAAAAAATTATAAAAAATAAATTTGTACAACAAAGTCTTACATATTAAAAGGTTTGTTTAATAGTCAATACATTCAGTTATTCACTCTACTCTTACCATTGAGAATTAATCTTCTTATATAAAAACTGAAGGCAATCTATCTACCTGAGGCCATAAGCCATAAAAATAAACAAAGGTGTCGATGGTCGTTGGAGGGACGTAGAATACATTCAATATACAAGGCTTTCTATACCAACTGCCCAGGTAAAATAAGTATCAAGGTTACACTTACCTACAATATCTCTTTTCTAAGATGACATGAATACAATATCTAATAAATTTTTCAATTTCTCTTAAAAGTGTACACTGTACACAAGAGCGTACCACCTTACAGGCAAAAAAAAAAGAAGCCATACACCCTCCAATATGAAATATTTTTGCAAGGAGGTTTGAAAAAAATTTTTTTGGTTTTTTTTTTGCCATTTTACATTTTTCGTTATATCTTTGGCATTTACAGTCGGATCTTAAAGTATGATACATCGATGTTTTTCTCTCGAGGACACCAGTGTTTTGCTTCAAGTATCCCGTTCTAGTAGTTACCCACCAGATATCAGTTGCTACAACCCAAATGTACGACCCTAATGCCAGAAAATGAAAGCTCGCAAAAAATCATTAAACTTTTGCTAAGGAAGTTTTTCGATAAACCCAGTAGAAATTTTTTTTATATATTGGTTGCCGAACGTAGGGGTCGCCTTTTTAAATTTTTTTTTATTGGATTTTTCCTTTATAGCAACACACTGGTCTCTCACTTTAAAATCCGACTTTAAGTGCCGAAGCTATAACGAAAAATTGAAAAAGGTGACCCCTACGTTCGTCAAAAAAAAAATATTTTTTTTTTTTTCAAATTACCTTGCAAAAATACCTTCTATTGGAGGGTGTACGGCGAACTTATTTTTTTGAGGTACGGTCTACTGTACACAGTTAATTATTTAAAAATTTTGCATTTTTTAAATATTATATTTATGTAAGCGTGCCTTAAAGTTTATTTAACTCCAGATTATGTAAAGGTAGACCTGGCAATTCCAGTAAATTCACAAATTCAGTTGGAAAATTTACTTCGTCGGCTTCTTTCACCGATGCTTCGTTAACTGCAGTTTAAATATCAGAATATATAAATTCCATTATTTCCTAAGGATTTTTTTCTCTTTTAGAAAATTTGTTTAACTTTTTGGAGAGTATGTTTCAATGCTACATAAGTTTCGTATTCCTTGGATGAAGGAGTTCTTTACCCCTTTTGTTCCTCCCTGTAAAAATACCCAAACATATATAATCCTGCCTCAATCGCATGCGAAATTTCACGTACCAAACTTCAGCAGTTTGAGTCATTCAAATTCCATTCCATTTCCCCCAGTTATCTTATATTTCAATTTCACTTATTCCTCGTTCCCAGATTCCATTTCGTTCACCATTCCATTGCATTTCGTTCCCATTATCTATTGTTCCAATTCCACTCGATCCCCCCTTTCATTCCATTTCGTTTCCACTGTCTTGTGTGTCAATATTGATTTCAGTCGTTTCTCTTTCCACTCCATTTCTTTGCACTTGCTCCCTTAAATTTCTTTTTCAACTAAAGTGTTTCAATTCCACTCGTTCCCCATTCTATATCATCTCGCTCCCCATTCCATTTTGTTCCCTATTCCATTCCATTTCGTTCCCTCTTCCATTCCATTGTCTATAGTTTCAATTCCACTCGTTCCCCGTTCACATCCATTTCGTTCACTTCTATAGCGCTTCTGTTCCACTCGTTTCCCATTGAGTTCCCTCTTCAAAACTCCAAAAAGTGCCTACCCGATAAGTGAGCCCAAACTCGAAGGAATACATGTTTTACATTTCAGGTTTCTAGCAAAAGGGGTTTTGGAAGGTCATCAAAGGGGAGACTTTTACAATATGTGCCCCTCCCGGTAGAAAATGCCGAAACTCCAGCTTTAGAGGGCGTCGAAATTGGAGGAAGAATCTACACAGTGAATTTCGGCTTCCTAGTTCCAGTAGTTTGGGCAGGCCGTCAAAGGGGACACTTTTTCTTTTTTTTTTGCCCCTTCCGGTTGGAATTATGCTGGAGGAGGAACCAAAGTACCGAATTTCAATTTCCTAGTTCCAGCAATTTGCACAGGCCGTTAAGGGGCCACTTTCCCTTTTTGAGCCAATATTTTATAACGACCCTGTTCAAAATTCTAAAAAACACCTTCCTAATAAGTTAGCCCATACTCCAGGATCCACATTTTAAATTTCAGTTTTCTAGCCAAAGGCATTTTTATATGCCACCAAGCGGAGGATTTTCTTTTTTTTGCCCTTTAGGAATTTACACAAATTCCATCTTCGCGGCTATCTACTATGGATGTGGATCATTCATACCAAATTTCAACTTCGTTGCCTCAACGGTTTGGGCAGGCCTTTATGGGTGACATTTTTTCCTTTCAACCCCAAATTTTACTATGTTCCTGTACCAAAATCGATAAAGTACTTTACGGGTAAGTTAGTCCTACTCCAGGGACTACATATTTATAATTTTAGGTTTCTAACCAAAAGGGATTGGGCAGGCCGTCAAGGAGGAAAATTTCCCCTTATTTCCCCTCCCGATAAGAATTTCCAAAAATTCCATCTAAGTGGACGCCTACATAGGAGGAGGAACTCACATACCGAATTTCAGCTAACTAGTTCCAACAGTTTGGGCAGGCCGTCATGGGGGAGACATTCCCCTTCTGGGATTTCCTGTAGGGATTTCCAAAAATCCGAACTTAGTGGATGTCTACGATAGTGGAGGAACCTTTACACCAAACTTCAACTTCCTACCTCCAACGGTTTGGGCAGGCAGTTAAGGAAGGTACTTTTCCAATTTTAAACGCCAATTTTTACAACGTGCCTGTCCAAAATGCCAGATAAGTTAGCCCATTCTCCAGGGAACAAATATTTTAATGCTCAGGTTTCTAGCCAAAGGGTTTTTGTGAGCCTGTCTAGGGGAAACTTTCTCCTTTTTGCCCGTTCCGGTAGGAGTTTTCAAAAATCCCACCTTAGGGGACGTCTTAGCCAAATATCCAGCAACCTTGTCTTGGCGGAGATATCCGTGAGGGAGGAAAAAAAGTACTTTTTTTTAATTCTATTTTCTTTAAATGGTTTTTTTTTAATTGTTCTTCTTGGAAAAAGGGACATTTTTTTTGAAAAAATACTTTTCTTGGAAAAAGGTACTTTTTTGGGAAAATATGCTTTTTTTTGAAAGAAGGTTCAACTTCCTAGCTCCAGCGGCTTGTACATGCCCGCAAGGGGGGCTATTTTCCCCTTCTGAACCCCCATTTTTACAGAGCCGCTGTCCGAAATTCCAAAGAGTACTTTCCGGATAAGTGAGCCAATACTCCAATGAACACATATTTTCAGCGTTCTATACAAAGGGGTATTGGTAGGCCGTCAAAGAGGAGACTTTTAACCTTTTTAACCGTAGGAATTTCTAAAAATCCCGTCTTAGCGGATGTCTACGCCGGAGAAGGAACCCAAGTACCAAATTTCAACTTCCTAGCTTCAGCGGTTTGGGCTGGGCGATGTTGAGTCAGACAGTCACTCACGTTAATCAGTATTTTTAACACTTTAACGGTATACCGTAATAAATACCTTAACCGTTATCGAAACAAACAAATTTCGATGCGGTTACTGTTACCCTTACCATTATTCGTTTCGGTAACCAACCTTGATATATGGAGATTGTATTAAGTAACAAGTGTAATATTCCCAGCAAAACCTTATATTACCAGGTAAGGGGAAATGGAATAAGAAACCAAAAATTGTAACTTGGTCGCATAACACATTATTTTAACATGGGGGAGTCATTGCCAGGTCCAACTCATTATCAAGGTTTTGCTGAGTCATTCAATTTTACCTTATTTTAGTTGTTTTGTTTTTCTTATATAACAAAATGACTTAGATAGCGTAAAGACAATAACAGAAAGCTGAATAGGAAAGAAAACAATTGCATTCAAGGCCTTACTTGGGTGAGATGGCTAAGCTGTCGTTGCAATTCAGTATAGTTACGTTTGTAATGCGGGCACATGTTTTCGAATCACACAGCCAATGGGTTGTTGAAAAAATTATCATATAGAGACAATGTGATAATAAACAATTAGCAATTTAATGGAAAATCACTGACGAAGCCTGTCCATACAAAAAGGCAAAAACTAGAGCTCTATCTTATTTAAAAACAAATATTTATAATTTTTAGAGAAAAAGGTTTATTCTTCTTCTTAACTTCCAACCTGCTAAATTAGAATATTTCATATTGTCCGTAATTACCCAGGAAAATTTTTTTATAATCGGTAGCCAACCACACCCATTCTACAACTGGTTCCACTGCAACCGATTTTATGGAACTGGTTCCGGAACCAGTTCCTGGGATCATATATGGAAGGTGTGGGTGACGTAGAATCAGTTCCAGAACTAGTTCCCGAACTGATTCTAGAGCAACCGGTTCTACTTTGGAGCTATAGAAGGGGTTGCTTTTGGGACAATTTCAAACAAAAAGAATCGGTGCTAGAATCGACAGTAGAAGGGGTTGTGAATGAAAACTACCCAGGAAAATTTTTTACAATCAATTTTAGCCAACCACACCCATTCTACAACTGGTTCCACTGCAACCGATTCCATGGAACTGATTCCGGAACCAGTTCCTGGGATCCTATATGGAAGGTGTGGGTGACGTAGAATCAGTTCCAGAACTAGTTCCAGAACTGATTCTAGAGCAACCGGTTCCACTTTGGAGCTACAGAAGGGGTTGCTTTCGGGACAATTTCAAACAAAAAGAATCGGTGTTAGAATCGACAGTAGAAGGGGTTGTGAATGAAAAGTAGCTATTCTACAAACGATTCTTTGGAACAGAAAATTTTCCTGGGTAGCTATTCTACGACCGATTCTTTGGAACAAAAAATTTTCCTGGGCAATTACGGACAATAAGAAATATTCTAATTTAGCAGGTTGGAGGTTAAGAAGAAGAGTTTACACTCACTGAACTTCTGCAATCAGAATTTGTTAGTTGTTTAGGTAGTATTTCAGTTTTGTTGCTTCAAGTGAAAATAACATTCGTTTTTTAAACAAATAGCAATGTATGTAAGTAGTTTTTTTAGTTGTTTTATTAACAGTGGTTCCTTTTATTAACAATCAAAATATACTGTTCATTTTACATTCATTCATTATACTTTTTTTTTCGCTGGACAATTGGTATGGAAGGCCTCGTATATATGTACGTTTGTGTGTATAAATTTAAGGACCATAAAATGTACACTATAACATTTATACACAAGTATTCTGACAAATAAAAAAAAAACAATAAATAAAAATTGTTTAAGCATTTTAATTTTAAAATCTTTTACATTTAAACGGATACGCAGTAGCAGTCATGTAATAACATCCATCACATTTATACTACAATTCAGCCGCACTACCTTAATATTGGACCTAACTGAATGTCCTTTTTTTTGTGTCCTTAGTGTGTATGTGGATGTATAAATAAAATATTGCTGCAAATTACCAAGCTAAAAACAATTTTCATGCGTACGTGGGGGTAACGAACTACCTACACAGGTTTTTCATATTGTTGATTTCATTTTTCTTTCTTTTCATTTGCTGATTCACCATTTCATTTATTTTTTGTATTTGTTTCTACTTTTTGGTTAACGAATATACCAATTTATTTTGATTCACTACTATTTCAGTAAAACGTAATAATTTTTCTTTTCCTTGTCTCTTTTGGCAGTAGTTTTTGTAAACTGTCTGTAGCAGTGAATTCATTAAATAGCATTCCATGACTGGTAAGGGACCAGTAGCATTCTATGACTGGTAATACGTTTTGCTTGTTAAACATATACTTAAAAAAAGGACACGTGTACGGATGTATTATTAATTAGGCTTTTATTTATCTGTGGCAGGGAGGTTAACTAATACATTTCATTTTCATTATTTTAATGATGACTTTGTAACTAAGTATATGACATATGATAGGAAAGAGCATTAAAAAATAATACTTAAAAAGGAACTAAAAGATATAAAATTGCTTGTACACTTGAAAAAAACTAAACTCAAGCAGAAACAACATGAAATTAAGTAGAAACAGCTTGGACATCAAATTAGGGTCTATTTATCTATTACGAAAATAGTCTAAATGAAAGAAATTGACAATTAATTTCATTAAAAGTACATGGGAAACAAAAACAAATTTTTGTTACTTTGCTTTCGTTTCGAGCATTTTGGTAATCTTATTAAATTAAATATGATTCTAGTTAAATTAATATTTTTCGTATTTAAATTAATATGTTAACATTTTGGATAGTGATTTTGCATTTTAAAAATAAGTATAAATATATTTAAATTAAAAAGATGTTAAAATTAAGCGCTGCTTTTGGGAAAATGTTTAGCCATTTGTAATCCATTTTGAGTGTCAAATTTAAGCAAAAGTCCGAAGCTAGGCAACGAATTCACTGTTCGGCCGCCAAAAGTTCGGCCAAATTGGAAAAAGTTTGGCATCCGAACAGTTAATTTTTTTAATTTGACACTAAAGATCGCATTTAATTGGCTCAATAAACCTTTTCCCAGTATCAAACTTTCTCCTATGCCCTAAATTCGAAAAAAAAACCGACCAAATGCGATTTTTTTGCGCAACTGTTCGGTTGGACACAATTGAAAGGTTTGTGTTTGAACTTGTTAAAAATTATAAAGAAAAATATTGGAAAACATTGTCACCAAAATGTATTTCGCGCATTCACAAATTTTCACGATTATTTATATTTTAGCGTACAAGAATTTTGCGATTATTTATGTTTTTGCGGATGAAATTTTACCGTGGAAACTAGTTTTACCCATTTTAAATATAAGCGAATTATTTTTTTTTAGCTTTGATGATTTTATTTTAGCTTCCACAGCAATGTAAATATTTCTGAAAAAATTATCGCCAATAATATTTTTGCGGAAATAAAATTTTTCACGGACAAAAATTTTCGCGGATTTGATACATTTTTGGAAAATTTTATCTCTTCAAATTTAAATTTAATGAAGTATTGAGGAAAAAATAATCGTGAAAAAATTTTCGTGAAAAAGATAAGTATTTGCGTTTTGACAGTTCATAATAAGCTTGTCAAAAATTCCCAAAAAAAAATTTACCCGAAACAAAAGTTGTTAGCAAATACATTTTTTGTGAAGGTTTGGGAAAAATTAGTTGACAGAATAAAATGTTCGCGGTAAAAATCGCCTTTAAAATCCGTTAAATAGAATTTTTCAAAAAAAAATTATTCGCTCAATAAAATGTATACGATAATAATATTCCAGTTTTAAATTTTAAATAAATTTTAAAATTTTTTTATTTTAACTGCACCAAATCTATTTTCCATCAGTATTTAAGCTTATGAAGAAAAAATCCGCTGAAATTAATTTTTCCCATGAGCAAAATTTGGGAAAATTAAATGTTTGCAAATTTTGGTGAATTAAATTACGCGAACAAAATGTTTCGCGGAATAAAATATTCACCATGAAAATAAAAACGTTTTAAATATTAACCCCTAAATTCATAAACGCCTTGTGAAATTATAGGAGGTTTATTGAACAAATTTTGTATGAAAATGACGTTTTGTTAACCTGCTATAACTTTAAAAAGCATTTATGAATTGAGGGGTAAATGTTTAGATTTTTTGCAATGCTTGTGAAAATTATTTAAAGAAAATTCGTAAAATAAATTCTCATCGATCTATTTTTTCGCGGAAATTTAATTAATTTTTCCCATGAGCAAAATTTGGGAAAATTAAATGTTTGCAAATCTTGGTGAATTAAATTACGCGAACAAAATGTTTCGCGGAATAAAATATTCACCATGAAAATAAAAACGTTTTAAATATTAAATTTTTAGATTTTTTGCAATGCTTGTGAAAATTATTTAAAGAAAATTGGTAAAATAAATTCTCATCGATCTATTTTTTCGCGGAAATTTAATTTTTCACTTAATTTTTTTTCTATAGACAAAAATTTTGTGGAATATAACGTTCTTTGATATTTCCTTTTTCAACAAATTTATAAACATTCTTCACATATCATCTTACATTCCTTATAATACTGAAAAAAAACACAACTACATATGAAAATTCAATTGACCCAATTTAAATCTTATTCTAAAAATATAATCACTATAAGACAAACCATTTCCGCACCTCCTCTGTGGTTAAGCAAATTTAACCCTGAGGTCAACGAAACGCTAATGCATAATTTAAATCCAGTTGTTCTATGTGTAAACGCTTTTTAATCGATATCTATAAATATTTAAGGTTAGAACTAAAAACCTCAATTTAAATCTATAATAGGTATATAAGTAGATAAAATATTAATTCAATATCAGCCACCAAGTATTTAATATGATAGGAAAAAAAATTTAAAGGTTTTAAAATTATTTATATTTTTAGTTCATTACATATTCATAAAAGCAACAAATGAGAATAAAATAGAAATATCCCTAAAATTCTTTCAAAAGAGTAAGGTGTCTAAATATGATAAACATGTTTGTCTATGTAGTCGTGTGTGAATCATAATATTGTACCTGTTATCATTTTAACACCTTTTTAATTAAAATTATATCCATTTTTAGCTACAGAAACACCAAGTTAATATTACTATGAAGCACCATGCACATTAGGTTGGCTCGAATTTGGTCATTGGGGAATTTCTTTTAGGGCAGGGAAAGAGATGTAAAAAATGCTTGGGAATTTGGTCTCCAAATTCCACTTTTCATTTGATTATATAAACATTTCCAACTAAGTTAATTTTTTAATACTATTTTTTCATGAAGAATATTTCTTTATTCTCTTTTACAAACGTTAATAAAACGCAATTTTTCATTGTACAAAATTTACAGGCTCAAGGGCAAATTTAAATTTAAAAATAATTCAGTTTGGAAAATATAGACTTTTTCGAACATTTTGTTTTGGTGATTGCAAGAAAATTTTCAAATTTTTTTAATAGAAAATAACACATAAAATCTAATATGACATTAACATATTAGATTTTGGACTTGAGGTTGAAAAATATTCTATTTAAATATATTCTAACTAAAAATCCGTTTTCTCTCGTTAATAAAAAAAAAACAATAAGGACTTAATTTCCGTAGAAAAATTTTTTATTTAAAAAAAAAAAAATATTTTACATTTTACGAAAATTTCTGTTATTTGAATGAAAAACGCTATTAGAAGATCAATTCCGACTTAGGTGAAACCTATTTAAACATTTATCCAAAATTTTTCTTTCCCTGCCCTAAGCAAAATTCCTTCAAAAGCCGAATTCGATCCACCCTATTGCACACACACACACACACTAATACTTATGTCTATGCCATAACATAGCATATAGTGTAAAATAGAGTCTAAAGCTTGAATTCTAAGTTGACATCATTATAACTGCTTTTTAATGTAAAAAAAAAATAACATCAACCTGTTTACATAGTAGGGTGGCACCAAATGTCCAATTTCGAGATGTGCAATCACCTATTGTGGCAGAACAAAGGAGTCAAAAATTTCTTTTTTTTTTACGGAATATCCTTGAAAATAGGACATGTCACGATATGCTTGAACATGTTACATATACCGCTGGACGTGCCTCTAAAAACCTTTCATAAGATACCCATATTCAGCTAAGATATAAATTTCTTACAAAAACTAAAAAAAGACCTTTTTAAAAATGGTCCAGCTCGTAAGATCTCATTCATATACCCGAAAAGTTTTGGGAATCATCATAAAACAAACCAAGGTTTATTTTGAGGAGGGCACTTTTTTACTTTTTTTCTGTCCATCTAAGGTGAGTCGCTCTATTGTACATAGATTCGCTCTATTATATATACCCAGTGTAGAAAATCATTACCAGATATGTGGTTATGTAACTACATACTTGGTAATGGTAACTAGTTACTTTTGTTATTACATTTCTTATTACCTTTATATGGCGAAGTCGCGAAAAATAATGAGTTATGGTTACACACCAGCATACGAAAAATCAAAAAATGTATCGTTACCTATGTGCTTACCAGTACTGATAAAAATAATGAGTCTAAAAATAGATTTCCAAAAAAAATAAGTTATATAAAAAAAAATATTTTTTATTGTATTTTTCTTTTAAATAAAATTTGGTGGTGCGGGAATCGAACCTGGGTCTACAGATTGCCAGTCAATAGCTCTACCATCTGAGCTATATCGACATGTAATATTTAGTAGATAAAAACATAATTGACCTGCTGCACACAAGTAAGCTTACTCGCCAACATACAAAAAATTAAAAAAAATGTGGTTACATACATATATCCTTACCAGTGTTTAAAAAATATTGAGTCTAAAAAAAGATTTTAAAAAATTCAACCGAGTTCAATTCCGGTTGCAAGCAAAAATTTTTTTTTCAATTTTTTTTAATTTAAAATTTTTTTTCTTTAATAAAATTAATTTTTTTGTTTGTGGGAAAGTTCAAGACCAACTTTTTTTTGCCCTCCCAACACTGGCATACTAGTTACAAAAAATTGTTTGCCAGTACCAGCATTTTGGCAAAGCCAGTAGTTTTCCAGCTATTATCACTCATTTATGTGTTTAGCCATCAAATATTATATGTCTCGTTAGCTCATTGGGTAGAGCAATCGTCTGCCAATCTGAAGGCCTGGGATCAAATCACAGCAGGACCAAAAAAAATACATATGAACTTTTTTAAAATTTTATTTTGGAAAATATATTTCCAGACCTTTTATTAGTTTTGCCAGTGTTTTGCCAACGTTCAAAAATTTTGTTCCTCCAGTGCTTTTCCTGCGCTTTTTGAACATCCGGTCCTTTTGTCTAATGATGTTATCATTTTGGGAATGGGAAAGCACTTTTTGCCAGTACTTGTACCACCTGTTAAAATGCTTTGCCACCGCTTTCCCGTTTGTATTTTTCTGGTTGGGGTGGTTTTTTATAGAGTCAAAGTCTGAGCTAAAACTTGGTTTATTATTTATTATATAATCAAAATCTGAGCTTAAGCGTAGTTTGTTCTCTTAGCTTAAGCGTAGTTGGTTTTATAGTCAAAAGCGTAGTTCGTTTTATAGTCAAAAGCTTAGCTTAAGCGGTGGAATCGAAATCTGAGCTTAAACATAATTTGTGGTAGGGTCAAATTCTGAACTTGAAAGTGGTTTGTTATAAATTTAGAATCTGAGCTTAAGTATAATTTGATCTAGAGTCAAAATTTGAGTTAAAGCGTAGGTTATTATAGAGTCAAAATCTGAACTTTAACGTACTTTATTATGTAGTTTTATTCTGTTACGGTAACGCTTTTTTTTATAGATTCAAAAGCTGAGTTTAAGCGCAGGTTTTTATATGGAAAAAGCTGAGCTTAAGCGTAGTTTGTTATAGGGTCGAAATCAGAGCTTAAACTTGGTTTAATATTGATTCAAACTTCGGGCTTTAATGCAGTTTTTTATAAAGACAAAAGCTGAGATTAGTTATCGTTATTCATGATTTATGAAATCTAAGTTTTTATAAAATAAAACTCTTAGTTTAATCGTGTTAAAATTATTGACTTAATCATTTTGTATAAAGTCGTAATCTGAGCTTAGTAAAAGTCGAATTTTGTGCTTAATCGTAGCTTGAGTAAAATTGACTTTAAGTGGGTCAAATTCTCAGTGGTGTAGAAATCCAAAATTAATAATGTGCATTATATCATAAAATTCTGAGCTTAGGATTCCTCCCTTATTATTTACTATATACTTAGTATTCTAGTATCTAACTATGTATGTATGCAACAGCATATTATCCAAATATTGTATTCACTAAGGTATTCATAGGAAGCAGACCTTTTATTCTTCTTCGATTTTTTTTATAACAAAATATTTTCAGTAAAAATATAAACCTACAACAGTATATAATACTATATAGCTAACATACATATATGTTGGTAACATTAAATCGCTGGTTGTTGAACTAGGTCAACCGAGTAATTTGTAATTTAAGGCTTGTTGTTCTATGTAGTACATATATATAAATATATGTATATAAGAGTTTGTATAAGTGTTTATATGATTTTGTGTAACATCTGCACCAAATATGAGAGACTCATATCTTTAGTTCCGGTTAGGCGAACAAAAACTAACTTTGACAGCCGGCATATAGACCAACAACTACAGAATTATTTTACTTTAATCAGGCTATTCTTATAACCAATTTAACATAAGTATAAATACTTTTGATGATAAGAAAAATTTTAAAATTTACAGTAGTAGGTAAATGCTTTAAAACTTTCTCTTTTTAGTTGTTAGAAATTAAGTTGTTTTGCTTTCAAAAAAAAAATTAACTTTTCAGACATTTTGTGATATTAAATTTAGGAAAGTCTAAGCAAAAGAAATGTTGAGGCAAAAAATAAAATACTCTTTTTTTAAAAAAGTAAATTTTAAACTGTTTGTGTTTGGTATAAAAGTGTTTTGAAATAAAAAATATATATATCCCCAAGGAATATAGAACTTTACTAAAAATTAAACATCCTTTTCAAAATAAAGCACATAAAATAATCGTAAAATAATCACAAGTGATAAAAGTTTCTAAAAACTATTTGTAATTTGTAGAAAGCTTTTTAACAAAAAAAAAATTAGTAAACATCCTTTTAGAACAACCAATGGTTAATTAAATCTTTATTTTTTTTTAGTAATTTATTAAAGTGTTTTTTTTTTTTAATGAATAAGTTACTGATGTTTTGCAACTACTAAGACAATACATTCACCAAAAAAGTTGTTTGCCAAGCGCCTTAACAATGCTGGTTACAATCATTAAAATGAGAAAAAAGAAAAAAAGCAAAAAAGTTTTGAGGCAAAGTTTTTCATTAAGTATAACAGAGAAATACATGTTAACAAAAGCTCAAGAAATTAACCCCTTAAATGTAGTTCAAAGTTCGTAAATAATTTGGCGATGAACTAAGAAGAAAAGGGTGATTAGGTAATCTATTTCGGTCTTACCCAGTGTAGAAACGGTAATGACATATCATTATTTTTTGGGCTACCAGTAATGGCACCCACTTACCTTCTGCATTATTTTAAAACATATAATAATGAGTTATTGATAATGACTTATTTTTATCATTATTTCAAATAGAAAATAACTTTCTAGATTTTTTTGAAAATTTTTTGAAATCTATTTTTAGACTCAATATTTTTTAAACCCTGGTAAGGATATATGTAACCACATATTTTTTGATTTTTTGTATGTTGGCGAGTAAGCTTACTTGTGTGCAGCAGGTCAATTATGTTTTTATCTATTAAATATTACATGTCGATATAGCTCAGATGGTAGAGCTATTGACTGGCAATCTGTAGACCCAGGTTCGATTCCCGCACCAGCAAATTTTATTTAATAAAAAAAATAAAATAAAAAACATTTTTTTTATATAATTTATTTTTTTGAAAATCTATTTTTAGACTCATTATTTTTGTCAGTACTGGTAAGCACATAGGTAACGATATATTTTTTTGATTTTTCGTATGCTGGTTTGTAGCCATAACTCATTATTTTTCGCGATATCGCCATATAAAGGTAATAAGAAATGTAATAACAAAAGTAACTAGTTACCATTAGCAAGTATGTAGTTACATAGCCACATATCTGGTAATGATTTTCTACACTGGGTAAATAAGCCATTAAGCAGTCAATAAAATATGGAGAGATTAACCAAAAAAATTTCCTGTTTCAAAAAATTACTAGTAGTGTATAACTGCTTATCCTTTCAAACCCTTCTACTGCGAATTTTAATACCAATTATTTTTATTTGAAATCGTCTCAGAAGCAGCCGCTTTTGTATGTACAAAATAAAACAGTTTCTACTAGATTCAGTTCCAGAACTAGTTTTAGAATTGATTCTCTGGCAGTTATACCTCAAATTTGTGTTCCTGTAGAACGTCTTCCGGTTCTTCACCCAGAGATTTACGTCGGTAAAACTAACTGCAATTACAGTTAAATAAGTATATACTAAAATTTCAGTTAAATTAACTAAAATTGAAATTATTTTTAAATTGTTGTTAAAAATAATTGCAATATCTGTTAATTTTAATTGCAATTGCAGTATACACTTTTTAACTGTAATTGTAGTTGATTTTAACTATATAATTCTATTAGTGCAGTTCTTGAAGTCGGTTCTAGTTTAACCAGTTGCAGAATTCATATGGTTGGCTACCGATTGTAAAAAATTTTCTTGCATAGCAAAAATTTAATTAAAAATAAATAACTTAAAACTACTTAACTCAATAAATCAATATTTTATACATGTCCTTTCCCAGCCGTGGTCTTTTTATTGTATATCCTTCAATATGGATTAATTTTTTGGTATGAAAAAAGAAAATACTTTTCATGTTACTATTTGCATTTCAACATTATTCAGTGTTCATATTTTAAACAATGAGAGTTACTATAATAGATAACAACAATGAAATGTTTGGTTAGTTAGTTTATTAGCCAGATTTTTTTTTTATAAAGCCACAAAAAACTCAGCAAACAAAAATCCTTTCTCACAAAAGATTACAGTTAATTATCATAATATTTTTGTTAACAAAAATCCTTCAAGCCAGAAAATTGAAGGATAAGGGGAGCACAAAAAACTTAAGGCTAAATATGAGATAATAAAATTGAGTTACAAAAATCAAACCATTGTACTGTTTATCATATAAATTAAATTTTATAAACAAAAACAAAAAAAATTACATATTTTTCAAAACCTAAAACACTCGTCTTGATTTAAAAATTCCATTATTTAAATATTCATAAATCAGTTCAGCTTTTACTCACACTCACAGAGTTTCTCCATATACAGCTTTTACTAATAGAAATAAAATCTCAACGGATATTGGAATTTCAAAATTAATGCAATTTATGGTTTTATATAAAAAAAATTTTGCATAATGTGATATAGATTTTTAGATTAAAAATCATTATTTAAATTTATTTATGGTTTGACTGAAAACAGCAAACTAAAAATTATTTTGTGAAAGCTTTGAAACTAAAATTATATATATTTGGCTTATTTTAGTGAAAGTTAATTTTAAAATTTTTTAACATTTTTAAGAATTTTAAAGTGAATTTAAAATTTTACACGATACTTAATAAATGCATAAAGATATAATTTCAAGTAATTAATATGTTTAGTTTGCGAAGGTTCATAAAAATTAATATAAGTTTGGTACATATTTCTTGAAAAATTTCTTGTTAATCATAATTTTGTAGAATAACAAACCAACAAAACAAACAGAACATTTTTATACAATTCCAAATACACCAAATAACTTTTTCTATCAATATATTGCAATTCGAAATAAGTTCTCTTTGACAATTGTAACCACTTTTCAATATTTCAATTTCCAATATTTTTTACATATTCCACTAAGCACTAACCTTTAATACAATTCATATATTAAGCTAACTAGCTTTGTTTTCATATTATATTTCCATAGCTATTGTATAATTTTCGATTCATTATCTGGCGATTATTTTGTTGGTTTATATGGCTAGGTATTGTTAGTTATTTTGGCCATTATATTGGCCACCTTACAGCATCATATGAGTTGTGGTTAAGTACACAGTTATTTATTGGTCAGACAATTTAATGCAGGTGTTGTATTATTACATGTTTATAAAAATCAGTTATTTGCTTAAAATTTTTCAAAACACAATAGAAAATATTTACGTAAATCATTTCGCTTTTGTTCTATTAAATTCAATATTTCGATCAGATTCTCTAATCGCTTTAAGAGGAATTAAACCCAATATTTCAACGAGTTTATCTCGTAATCATCAGAGGATCATTTGAAAAAATTGCGCAATTTTTTCAAAAATTTTTTAATTTTTTGGTACATATGTAGCGTACATAAGCTTTATTTTGGTAAAAGTTGGTGTTTTTTTTTTTTTGGAAAAATTAAAAGTTTATGAATGTTTGGGGATATTTTGTGTATTTTTTTAAAAATTTTTGATACGTTGTGGTCATTACCCAAATAATCAGCTGATTACCCCAATAATCAGCTCGGTCCCCATACAATTATTTTATTTTTTTATAATTTTTTTATGAAATCAGCTTCTATCGCTCCCATGCCCAGCGAAAAAAGAAATGCCGAAGCAGTAGAAAAAGCACTACAATTGATGATCTAGATGTACATCTTTTTTAACATAAACACTAATGAATTTAACATTGAGTTGTCATAGGAGAGGAGTACTCCGACTTTAATATTTTTTCAGTACTTTTTGAACGAGTGCAAAGGAAGCTCTTTTTCACCAATTAAAAGTTAAAAAAAAATTCTTCACAAAAAAAATTATATTTTTTTTATTTTACAAAAGTTTTTTTATTGATGCCACCGGGTATCGAACTTGCGACCTCACGATTGCTAGTCGCTGAGCTCTACCGCTGAGATATTCTTTGATATAAAAGTTGACTGGCGTAAAAACACCACTTTGTTAATGCGAGATATTGTTCCTTATTCTCTTCAATAAAAATACTTATTAAACAAGTGTAAAAGGTGCACTCCAATTCAACATTGGTTTCAGTGCTATTTTTACAGGTACATAAAAATCAATTTCTCACCATTTTTTTATATATACATATTTTTAAAAATTAAAAAAATATTGAATTTAAACAAATTAATTATAAAAATTAAAAAAAAAAAATTAATAGAATAAAAAAAATTAAAAAAATAAAAAAAATAAAAAAATATTGGTCCCGCCGGGAATCGAACCTGGGACCCTCTGTTTGAAAATGCCAAATGATACCAAAATCACTTTTTACGATAACTTTTAGAGCAATTACTCTTTAGAAGCAATACTTAAGTGATTTTTTGGATGCGGTTCAGAAGTAATTCTAAAAAAGCTGTAAAAATGTAATAACGGATACTTGGCAAGCAACGAAAGAAGTGATTTTTTTTAAAGTTGTTCAGAAGTAATTCTAAAAAATCTGTAAAATTGTAATAACGGATACTTGGGAGCAACGAAAGAAGTGATTTTTTGAAGTAATTCAGAATAACTTCTAAAAAAGTAGTAAAACTACACTAACGGATACTTGTGAAGCATTAAAAGAAGTAGTTTGTAAAGCACTACTTGCAATTTTTTTTTGCTGGGTGGTGCCTCCTAGTTGGGTTAAATTTAACCCCCTAACCGGCCTAAGCTTTTTTTCAATGAAATTTATACCAACTGTTCCTCACGAAAAATAAACAATATGTTCTTCTACAACATTATTTTTCGTTGCCTACTTTAGGCGATATGGACCACAATAGGTTAAGAGTGAATCTCGAAAACTAGCGCATAAAAATTACTAGGTTTAAGCATAAATTATTCCTCTTACCAAGATGTAATTACAATAAAAAAAATTATATTTTTTGTGCTGTTACTTAAGAGGATGTAGCGATTTTCGTTTTTCGAAAAATGCGAAATTGAGCGAAAACGCACAACAACTTCAATATATATATTATTCAAACTTATAAGCTTTGCTATTTATAGCAAATATATTCTTTTTATCAAATTTCAGAAAAATCCGTCCATTCGTTTTCAAGTTAAGGCGATGTCCTTTAAAGCTATCCTTGTGGAATCCTGTGCGTCCTTTGACCAAAGTAAGGAATTTTTTCAATAGTTTAAGCGTCATTATCAATTTAAATATGTTTTTAATATTTTTGAAAATTTTGTTTTTTTTTAAATATTTATTTTTCGCAATTTTAACGAAATTTTATTTTTGACACTTTCTCGTTTCAAAACCGTTCACAAAAAATTTCATAAATTTTGTTTTCTATTGGAAAAGCTAAATTTCGTATTATAAAATATTCATTTGGCGCTTTTGTTGTCAATTTAATATACCCCGCCTGGAGGCGGGTTAGAGGGTTAAGACCGACCGCAATTAGTTTTTCTCATCCAACATTTTTTTCGAACAAACCTATCCTCTATGTCTACTCCCATACAAAAATGACATTTTTATAAGATTTTCTGCCACCGCTCTAACAGTCCCAAGGATGCCCCTAGAGGAGTCAAATGTCTGACCGACCCCCAATATTTTTTCGACCGCATAATTTTCTTCACACATTTTTCTCCACAATTTTCTTTATGAATTCGAGAAGGGATTCGGAAACCACTTTTTGCCAGTACTTGTACCACCTATGAAAGTGCCTCGCCAGTGCTTTCCCGTTGTATTTTACTCTATCGATAAACCAGGTAATATAGGGAATAATTCGAATATGCTGCTCTGTAGCACTAAACTTAAAACGCTTAAAACGCCACGAAAAATAATACTCACCCAGCCAGCAAGTTCGGAGCGCTCATAAATAAGATTCTTAAATGGCTCGTTGAAATGATTATTGTTTTTTTGAAAACACTCTTTTTTTGGAAGAATATATGAACCCTCAAAAAACAATCCAAAAAGTTGTCTCTACAATCTAAAAAGCTGTCTCAAAATGAGTGTTCATATTTCGGACTCAAAGAAGATTTCAAAATTATTTAAATTTATGAGGAAAATTTCGATTTTATACATTCTATTTTCTGAGTCATTTCTGATTACACAGGGGGCTCTTTTGGACGGACCACTTTCATAGGAAAAAGTGAAAAAATGTTTATGTTTTTGGAGCTCATTTCTGAGTCATTAATGATCATCTTTGTTTGCTGGGAGGCCAAAAATTAGTATGAAGAAAGTGTTTGTCATTTTGCCTAATAATGCCTAAAAATACTTATATAGTATTCGTTCGGAAAACCTCAAATTTAGGAGTTATGGCGCAAAAAAGCTTTGAAGTGTTTTTAGGTATCCCAGCAAACAAAGATGATCATTAATGACTCTGAAATGAGCTACAAAAACATAAACATTTTTTCACTTTTTCCTATGAAAGTGTTCCGTCCAAAAGAGCCCCCTGTGTAATCAGAAATGACTCAGAAAAAAGAACGTATAAAATCGAAATTTTCCTCATAAATTTAAATAATTTTGGAATATTTTTTGAGTCCGAAAAATGAACCCTCATTTTGAAACAGCTTTTTAGATTGTAGAGACAACTTTTTGGATTGTTTTTTGAGGGTTCATATTTTCTGCCAAAAAAAGAGTGTTTTCAAAAAAACAATAATCATTTCTATGAGCTATTTAAGAATCTTATATATGAGCGCTCCGAATTTGCTGGCTGGGTAATTTTTAGGGTAAAAAATCCAAACACTGAAATCAAATTTTTGTAAATGTACTATTTTTTTATGCCCAATCTATCGGAAGCGTGGAGCGAACAAAAAAATTATTTTATAAATTTGGGTGGTCTACTGTACATTGGACCGTACTACAAAAAAAAAAAGTTTGCCACAGAATGTCGAATCTAAATTATTTTTGCAAGGAGGTTTCAAGGAGGTCGCCTTTTTAAATTTTTCGTTTTAGCTGCGGCATTTACAATCGGATCTTAAAGTATGATACATCGATTTTTTTCTCTCGAGGGGACCAATGTTTTGTTCTAACAGCCATTGATCTCAAGTATCCCGTTCTAGTATTTATCCACCAGATCTCAGTTCCTAAAACCCTAATCTACAACACTAATGTCAGAAAATTAAAGCTTACAAAAAATCATGAAACACTTTTTTTTGTTGCCGAACGTAGGGGTCGCCTTTTTATTTTTTTTTTTTTTTTTTCTTTATTGGATTTTTCCCTTATACGAGTAGCAAAACACTGGTATCTTCGAGCCAAAAAAATCGATCGATACACTTTAAAATCCTCACCAAAATTTTTTTTCCAAATTGCTTTGCAAAAATACTTTTTATTTGAAGGTGTACCGCGCACTTTTTCTTGTGCCTGTAAGGTGGTACTGTCGACTGTGCATATATATTAGAGTGGGCCGATTTGTATGGACAAAAATTTTTTGATATTGTGCCATCAGTTTTTTGGTAGCTTTTGGCATGAGGAAAACAAAGTTCCACTGCGACATAACAAAAAAATTATTTTCAAGGCGCCCAAATTTAATTTTTTGCAATTTGCTAATAAATGCTACATTAGCGCCATCTTGCTGTGGCTTTTTGAAACAACTAATGAAGTTGTAAACAATACAACATTACAACCTTTCCAGAAAGTCATCATTTCATCATAAAGCAAAAAATAATTTTACTAATATACTTTTATCTCTAGTTGCCACATTTTTTACCCGATTTTCATAAGTAATAACTTTTTGGAAAGGTTGTAATGTTATATTATTTACAACTTCATTTGTTGTTTCAAAAAGCCACCGCAAGATGGCGCTAATCTAGCATTTATTAGCAAATTGCAAAAAATTGAAATTTGGGCGCCTCGAAAATGATTTTTTTTATATGTCGTAGTGGAACTTTTTTTCCTCATGCGAAGGGCTATCCAAAACTAGATGGCACAATATCGATTGATAAATCAACCCACCCTAATATATATATTTGTATGCAAACATATTTTTGTTTGCCTGTTGAAACATTAGGGGTTTGCATATAAAGTCTTATTATTCTCGTAAATGGTTTAAACCTTGTATATGTGTGAGTTTAATGTCAAACTCCATACAAAAAAAAATTTTGTTTGTATTTACACAGGGTTTACAAGGAATTTACGAGTTTATATGAAAACCCCTATTATATTCCATATAGATATATAAATATTTGGAGTTTAACATATTATAATTTTTTTTTTTTAACCCGCTTTTATTATTAATTCCAAAATATGTAATACAATTCCGTATTGCAATGAATTGACGATAATATGTTATGTTTGTGCAGTTACTCCAAACTTATTGTATTACAAACAGAATTATGTTTAATACGGGAGGTATTTTCAGAGTGTGGGGCTGTGGTAGCTACATAAGTATAAGCACTTTTGTTAATTATAGTAATAATAACATTCATAACGTTAGTGATATCCATTTCAAATCCTGTATAAATTACTTCACATAGTTTTGGGTCTCTTTCTGTCAAAGTTTTTTTAAAATTTAAAGAAAATTCTTAGCATTTGTAGTCCTTTTACGTGTTTTTGTTCATTTTTCTGCTAAGTTCAGCTCTTAGCGACCTCAAAACATTCTGTATTTAAAAAATACCAATCGAAAATGTTTATAAGTTAGGCCATCTTAAGAGGTTTTCTTCGCTCCTTATACTCATTCTGCCACAAAGTTTCCACAAAGAGCATTTGTGGCTGGTGGTGGCACAACAACGCACAACTTTAACACGTAATTTACAATAATTACAAGCACAAAAAATTTAGCCACATGAACTGTGTTTAAATAAATACTAATATAATCCAGACACGTACAAAAATATGCTCAAATGAAAATGTTGTTTTTAAAAAAAAAGAATACAAAAAATATAAAAAATACTTAACAAAAGAAGAAAATTTTATTTATATGTATTTGACTGAATGTATATATGAGCATGAGTTTGAGAAATCAAAATAAATGTTATGTTTCCAACAGTTGTGTTGTTTTTGTTCTTGCAGTTACAAACTGTGTATTTGAAAAGGTTTTTTTTTTCTTTAAATTATACAAAAATAAGCTGCTTAAATTTTGCTAGGAAGAAAAACTTAAACATTGTAGAGAACAAGTACGTGTTGAAAATAAGTTTTAATTTTTTATTTATATTTACAAAATGTGTTTGAAATTAAGACATTTTGAAACAATAGCAAGCCAACATGCGTCTATGGTTTAACAAGATGTTAAAGAATTAATGATAAAAGAGTGTGAGTTCTTTTGGTAATGAAGCATTGAAACTGTTAACCTAGGTTCAATTCGCAGACTGGGTGACAAAGGATTGTTTCAACTCTTCTAGCGCAGTGTGGGCCAGCATCACCGAATTTTTACCGAAATTTGAATATTGATTATATGAGAAAAAAGAGTATCACAAATTACGATTTGGAAGTTGCTGATTACGAATTTGAAATAACAAATTTAAAATTCAAAATCCAACATCCAAGATGGGGGTCATGAATTTTAGTTTTTAATATATTAAATTTAAAATAATCAATTATATAGGTCTAGGGGCCACGGATTGGAAATCTGAAATTAAAATTTTGAAATTTAAAATGGCGGATCCAATACGGAGTCAAACAATTTTTTCATTAAATTTCTCATATCGTCTGATTTATTTAAAATTCCCACCAGAGGAAATTTTTGGCTAGCAGATTAGGAATCTGTAATAAAATTTTAAAAATTCGACATGGCGGATCCAATATGGCGACCGTAAATTTAAAATTGTAATGTACTGCAAAAGAAATTATACCTTATGCAGGTCTTAAAGTCGCCGCTAACGAAACAGAAATTAAAAAGTTTTGAATTCAAAATGGTGAATCGAAGATGGCAGTAATGAATCCTAAATCAAAAATTTAATATTGTTATATTTTCACCTTTTAAAAACGTTGGTTTATTTCTTTTGAATAAAGCGGGTTCTTTTGTAACGCAATCAAAATAACCAATCCCACTTCTGGCACCAATTGTTACGTTTAACCTTACAAAAACGTTCGTTTATCTCCTTTCGATAAACCGGGCTGGTGCTCTTAGTAAATAAAATAACTCACTTGTTTGTTTGATTGATCTTATAATCTTATTTATTTACATATTTTATTTACTTTATACACAAAACCGTATAACACACATACACAAACTCGAACGATTTTAATACCACAATATACTAGAGCGCTACTAACTATACAAACTCTAATACGCAACTTAAAATCACAAGTGTTAATAATCAACTTCACTCCACAAATGTTAATACGCGACTTCCTTTTCGTTCGTAACATTCGGTCTATTATAGTCTAATAGTCGTGGGTTGTAGAACATGCTAGAAGCTTAACATTATTTATGGCATTTAACCTTATAGCATATGCTGAGGTATCTACTTAAATGACGTTAGTAAATCCCATTTCTCGCGATAGTTTCTTCCAGAAAATTCCAGAGTTTTCTATACTGGACTAATCCAAATTCGTAATAATATTTTATTTGTATTCGATTTGTTTTAATTTTTTATGTTTATATTTTGAGTGATAAATAAAATTAAAAAACTCTTTAAGTTTTATGTAGATTTTGACCAACAAAAATATGTAAAATTAAAATGTTTTAAAAAAATCTTAACCCTTTCGGGACCTGCAGTATTCAAGGTTTGAATTTTAGTTCCAACTATCTCCGCAAGATGTAAAAAATTAACAAAAACAATATTTTTTATTTGCAACCTAAAATACATATTAAATTAATTGAAAACACAATAAGAAAAGGACTACTGATTTTTCATTATATTCAAACCATTTTGCTATCTATTTTCAAACATTGTTTAAACAATCCATAAAAGAAATAAAAATAATTCGAAAGTATTTTAAAATAATTTTCAATTTTTAACTGACAAAAAATACGAAAAAAAAACGATTTTGTGGTTTATTTTGTCATATTTAAAAGTTTTTTTTTTTTTGTTTGAATTTTCAAAACACTACACACACGTTAATATTTTTATTGTAAATGAGTAAAGAATTTTCTTGTAATTTGAATTGAAATAATTTTGTATGTAAAAAAACTATTTTAACAAAAAAGAAAACCGAAAATATTTGAATTTTTTGTTTTAAAACAGAAAACAACGAAATTATTTAAATTATTTTTTCTAAAAATAGAAAACTAAAAATAGAACATTTGACTGAAAATATCAACTCCTGCATACGATACATATTTTTCTGTAGTTTGTTTTTTGTTGATTTATAAAAAAAGTAAAACAATATTTTTCCATGTATTTTAATTGATTCGTCAATTGAAAACAAACTTTACTTTTATGGTTATGGAAAATATATTGTGAGTGTACATTTCCACAAATTTTGGCCACAAAATTCATACACACATAATAATCCCTGCATAAAAATACGAAATAGATGTCAAAACAACAAAAAATTTCGTAAAATAAACCATTTTTCGTATATTTTACAAATTTTTTTGTTATTTTGACATTTTTTCGTATTTTTATGCATAGATTATTATGTGTGTAGATATTAAAAATTGGCCGTCAATACTCGCCATATTAGAGCCGTAATTTTAAATTTTTTAATTCGGATTTCATTGTTGTAATTATGAACTACCGAACCTTTATTTAGGCCTGGTGCAAACTGGCTAAATAAAATATAAACTAAATTCAGGTCTCCAAATTTGTATGAAATTTAAAAAAAGTTTACAAAAATTTTTCAAAGAAATTTTAAACCCTTCAGTCAATTTGTATTTAGTTTAAAATATATTTAGCTACCTCGCTGGGCCTTAATATAATTTTTAATCGCATTTTTTTTAATTTTTACTAAAATTCTATAATGCTGGAAAACAGCGAGATCTGAAGGTTCTTTTTAAGTGATAGGTCCAAGTCAAGAAAGTTAATGAAAAGTTCATTTAGACCGGTAGAACTTAGGTAGAAGATATCTTGGGATAGATACAATAGATAGACAGCATTCAGGACTTTATATTTTTACTCATTTTTTGTTTGTTCCTCCTCGGGAATATTTAAAAAAACTTACAAAATTCCAAAAATTCACATGAAACGGATAAAGTTTATGTATAAATGTTATGATGCATTTGTCCTTACCAAAAAATAAACAATGTTGTCCCTGCTCAGGTGCCCATGTACAACACCAATACAAATATTGGTTTATCTGATACTAATAATACCTTTATTATTATTGACCTCCATTTAATACACATTAGTAAAGTATGAAAAGATCTTTATATTTTCCCTAACAATAAAATACTTACTTATAAAATATTATTTTATAATATTAACTTTCCATAATACACCACAAAAATTCCATGACTGGTCAAAATGGATAAAATAATATTAAAGTAAAAACATAAAGTTGTGTTGTATCCCAACTAAACAGTCAACAAATATAAGTACAACAATTTATTACCAAAATACTAAACCACACTCTCACATACAAGTACAACAACATAGAAGCACAGAAACACAAACACAGTTATAACAGTTAACACACACCCCTTACATTAACTATAATGGTTTTCTATATCGTTTTTATAAAATTAAAACTTTTTGTTGTTTTCTTTTTTTTTGCAAACAATATATAGAGTTAAAAACCCACACTTTTCACATTTTACAGCCACTAAAACTGTCGCAACAACAAAAATAACAATCGAAGAAATTGTTGTAAAAAAAAAACGTAGAAATGGCATCTGAAAATGATTTATAACCTACAAAGTTTGCTTTGTATTTGTAATATAGAGTTTGTTATACTACAAATATACGAATCTGGATAAATATTGTACAAGAGAAAAAAATAAGTATTAAAACTACAGAATTTATTAACAAATAAACGAAATTCAATTTAAGTTTTCATAATTGAATGCAATCAATTAAAGTGCTAAGTTTGCTCGGGGGAGAAAATATTTAACAAAAAAAAAAACTATTTATAAAATCAATTCACAGAAAATAAATAAAACTGTTAAAGTTCATTTTTTAGTTCAATATTAAGCTTTGAAAAACTAATATATAACAAAAAGTTTTTATGATTATTAAACATTGCAATGAATCAAATATCAATCATTATTATGATTTCAAATTAATATCATGGGTATGGTTAATTTTTTTTCTTTTTCAATATCCTTGAGTTTATTAAAGTTTTACATAAAATCAATAAAGTGGGAAAATACACACTAGTATTGTTTAAAAAATGAATAGTTGGCATCGAGTATTTGTCTTTTTTGGGATACTTTTCCAAATCAAGAAAGAAAAGGATAAGAGAAGTTAATACATTATAGAAAAATCACTTGTAACACCAGCAATAACCAAGTAAAGAATCGTGCGTGCCGACTATATGATACCCTACACCAGTTTTGTTGAAAGCCACTTAATCTTTGCATACAGAATTTTATTGGGCTGAAATGGATTTGTGTTAAAATTTGTCTATAAATAGGTAAAAATTAGAAAATCAGTACAATAACAAGCACTTTATGCTCATGCATAATAATTTGAAAGCCTTATAACAAGTTTATAAAATGATTTTGAATGGAAAATTTGTTTTATAAGTCACTTATGTATTTTTAAAGTGATTATGAATATGACCCAAGTGTGCTTAAGTGAAAATCTGAAATAAAATACATAACGTTGCTAGGTTCAAAAATGGACCAATTCTTTCAGAAATCAATAGGCTTTGTCCCTGTCCCTAACCTATATGGATAGTGTGCTAAATTCGATCAAAATGTATTAATGTTTACGATCTACAGCATGCGCTGAAATAACATGGACAGATAGACAGATAAGCGGACAGACGGACAATGCTAAAACGACTTAAAAACTTTAAAAAAGTCGTTAAATCCACATAGAATTATTATAGCCTGTACACGTAGTGGTGTAGGGTAAAATATTTTAGCTACAACTACTGCTAACATAGAACACAGTCAGCTGCCCAATGGGATGTAACGGCAGTATATCTTAGAAATCTTAAAAACGCGATCACAAGTTAATTTCCTTACTAAACTCTCTCTATTTCTAGATCCTGCCAGAAAAGCGTAGCGTTCAAGGAAGCTTCTGTATTCTGAGGACTTACCTTGACAAGGACGTGTGCCGTACCAAATCATATCTTTGAAGGACCTGCTAGTATCCTTGAGGGTCTTGTGAATATTGCTGAAAGGGTTGCGAGTACCCTTGAAGGTCCTCTGAATATCCTTGGAGGTCCTTCAAATATCCATCAAGGTACTATGAGTATCCTTGAAGGTCGTGTGAATATCCTTGAAGGTCGTGTGAATATCCTTGAAGATTCTGTGAGTATCTTTGACGATTCTGTGAATATTCTTAAAGATCCTGTTAATATCCTTGAAGATCGTGGGAGTATATTTGCAGGTCCTCTGCATGTGCTTCTAGGTCCTGTGAGAATCCCGTCAATATACTTGAAGGTCCTGTGAATTGACTTGAAGTTCCTATGAATATACTTCAAGGTGCTGTCCGGTAAATACCCTAGAAGACCTGGGAGGAGCTGCAATGGGATTCTGATAAAGAAGTGTGCCGCACCAAGTCACATCCTTTGGAGAATCCTGAACGTGATTAGACATGGGAGCGGTCTGTGTTAGGTCACATCCTTCGAAGACCTCTGCAGATATCCGTTGAGTATCCAAAACCATTTGACCAACACTTAGATTTGTTTCGGCGGGGCAGTGTGCAGTAAGTGGTCACGTCCTAGAGCGGTATTACAGTATCCGAGCAGTCCCTGTAGCAAACCGAAGACAGGGACTTGGAGAAGGAAGTGTACTATCCTAGGTGTCATCCCTTGTAAACATTGGGAAATCCTTTTAGTATCTTTGGACTAGATTTAAGCAAATGAGTGTACCGTACCAAGTCACGTCCCCCAAGTAATTGGTTTCAGTTGAGAGGTGTGCCGTTATATGTCACTTCCAAATGTATCCGGCTCAAGCTTGTACCTCGTAAGTACACCTAGTAACCAAGAAGTACACAAAGAGCCGACTGTGACTGAAAGGAGTACCATCCCAATTCACATCGAATAAGTATTCAGGAAGAGAGTGAGCCGTTCAAGGTCACATTATACGGAAAGCCGAGAAGACCCCGTTGATTGGTCTGATTAAAGACATGACAGGAGCTGGAGTATAACTCACAGTTCACTTCATACCAGAGGGCTTGTAGGAGAGTTGTGCCCTCCCAGGTCACTCCCAGAGGAACTCATCCAGAGCGAGTGTCCTGTAAGTATCCGTAATAATATTTATTTCATCCTCAGTTCAATAGAGTTCCAAGAAAATTTTTTACAATCGGTAGTCAACCACACTTATTCTACAACTGGTTCCACTGCATCCGATTCCATGGAACTGGTTCCGGAACTAGTTCCTGGGATCCTATATGGAAGGTGTGGTTGACGTAGAATCAGTTTCAGAACTGATTCTAGAGCAACCGATTCCAAGGGGTTGCATTTCGGACAATTTCAAACAAAAAGAATCGGTGTTAGAATCGACAGTAGAAGGGGTTGTGAAAAGTAGCTATTCTACAACCGATTCTTTGGAGCAGAAAATTTCTCTGGTTAGCTATTCTGCAACCGATTCTTTGGAACAGAAAATTTTCCTGGGTTCATCATCGCCACCAACCCGTTGGCTATCTGTTAAGTATCCAAAGGAATCGACTGTGACTGAAACGTTTGTCATTCAAAGAAGAGGGTGAGCCGTTTAAGGTCACCTCCTTATGTGTAGCTTAAGAAGAGTCGCCGTACCAGGTCGACCCCAAGCGTGCTAAAAAAATGTTTCGCGCTCTCATATCCTTGCTAGTTACTTGACTCGTGAATAATATATTTAGATTAGTAAACATAGAGGTTAATTTTTAAAATACTTAACTCTGCCTCTCAGCTCTCAGTCATTGATTAATTTGTGACGATTCCCATCCCCATGAACTCGGTCGCAAACGGAGGAAACTCGCCATTACATTGTTCAGAATTACTTCTAAAAGAGCCGTACAAATAAGTATACCAACGGACACTTTCGAAGCCTCGAAATAAGCGATTTTTTTGAAATTGTTGATCCCGTCAGGATTCGAAACTGCGATCATCTGTTCGGGAATAAATTTCATCCCTTAGGATCACTTTTACAGCTATAACGGTTTAGAAACAATTGTTAAGTAATTTTTGGGCTATTGTTCAGAATTACCCCAAAAAACGTTCTAAAAGTATATTTTGAAAGCATCACAAAAAATACTTGGCGTCACAATTTTATTTTCAAAAAATATTTTTCGTTTAAATTCTCACCTACTTGTTTGCTTTAAACCATTTTTTAAGCCTTTCCAGATAAGAGTAGAGATACAAGCTTGCGGCTTCTTCGGCGTTTCCTCTTTATATTTTAATTTCTCTGCGTTTACTCGCATACCCGCATATTGTCATTCTCACACCCTCTTATGTTGACATATTTTCAAAAAGTAATCCCATTATTTGGTGATGTTCAGAGATGGTTGAAATTTTATTTTGAAACGATTTAACTTTTATTTTGAAAAATCTTTGTTTTTCGAACTGATTAGGGCCATCATTTTATTGTGGGTATTACTTAAAAATGTAGGATTCACAAGATACGGCTTATCTTTTACAAATGGTCCGTGTCTTTAATAACTTATATGGCATATTTAAGGGTATGTGGCATTTATTTACATGTGGCATTTATTCTCACTTAGTCATTGAACGAAATAATGTAAACATCATAGTTTATTTTTTATTCGATAATGTCGAAGTTTGTGCTAACAAAGCATCATCTGCGGGAAGTTTCGCTTTGCTTCTTCAATTTGAAAAAGAGTTAAGCTAAAGCACATCGATGGCTCACCGAAGCTTATTCTGAATATGTTCCATCCATTTAAACGTGCGAGAGATAATTTGTGCAGTTCAGAAGTGATGATTTTCACACGGAAGTCAACGACTATCCAGTAGACCGTACCTTTAAAAAAAAAGTTCGCCCTACACCGTCCAATCAAAATTATTTTTGCAAGAAAGTTTAAAAAAAAAATAATTTTTTTGCCGAACGTAGGGGTCGCCATTTTACATTTTCCGTTATATATTTGGCATTTACAGTCGGATCTCCAAGTATAATACATCGATGTTTTTCTCTCGAGGTAACCAATGTTCTGCTCTAAGGATGATTTACCTCAAGTATTCCGTTCTAGTATTTACTTACCAGATCTCAGTTGCTAACACCCTAGTCTACAACCCTAATGTCAGAAAATTAAAGCTCACAAAAAATCACTAAACTTTTGCAAAAGAAATTTTTCGATAAACCTCGTACAAATTTTTTTTTATTTTTTAGTTGTCGAACGTAGTGGTCGCCTTTTTAAATTTTTTCATTGAATTTTCCTTTTATAGCAAAACACTGGTCTTCTCGAGGCAAAAAATCGATATATCACACTTTAAAATGGCGATCCCTACGTATATGAATATTTTTGCAAGGCAATTTCAAGAAAAAAATATTTTTTGCCGAACGTAGGGGTCGCTATTTTACATTTTTCGTTATATCTTTGGCATTTACAGTCGGATCTTAAAGTATGATATATCGATGTTTTGCTCCCGAGGAGACCAGTGTTTTACTCTAAGGGCCATTGACCTCAAGTATCCTGTTCTAGTAGTTACCCCCAAGAGATAGCAGTTGCTACAACCCTAAAGTCAGGAAATTAAAGCTCAAAAAATATCATTAAACTTTTGCTAAGGAAGTTTTTCGATAAAACCAGTATAAATTTTTTTATATTTTGGTTGCCGAACGTAGAGGTCGCCTTTTTAAATTTGTTTCATTGGATTTTACCTTTATAGCAAAACACTGGTCTTCTCGAGGAAAAAAATTGATATATCACACTTTAAAATCTGACTTTAAATGCCGAAGCTATAGCGAAAAATTATAGGGAAAAAAATTGCCTTTCAAAAATACTTCATATTGGGGGTGTACGGCGAACATTTTTTTTGCGGTACGGGTAACTGTCCAGGTCAGTTAAAAAAGTAGATTGTTGTCAAACTTAAGGAGAACTTGGGAGTCATTCAAGCAACAAACTCAAAACGTTTGTAAGTAAGAAAAATGCCCGGCATGTGCGACTTGACATGAAGCCGTAATATTCCATCATGACAACGGTTGGGCACATATTTCAAAACCGGTTAAAAACTATTTAGAAAATAGTGGTTGCGAAGTATTGCCTTACCCGCCTTATAGTCCAGACCTTGCTCCGTCCGACTAGCATTTGTTTCGAACGATGAAGAACGCTGTCACTGGAATGCCTTTCACTTCAGAACAGGGTATTCGGCATTGGCTTGATTCGTTCGTGGTCTAAATAAATTAGCACTTCCCTTGGCGTTTAATCCATACGTTGCCAGAAAGATGGGAAAATGTCATAGCTAACAATGGCCAATACCTTGAATAAATTTATATTGTAGCATTGTTTCACAATAAATGCCCAAAATTTGCGAAAAATCCCGCAAATTTTAAGTTACACACACAATATTTTAATGACAATTTAGTGAAGTTAAAAAGAAAACAAAAATTTTTTTAATAAAAATTGTTCTATAACGAAACACAAACCTCATTTCCCACCCCTGGTGCTCTCCAAACATACACTATATGTACACTAGACCGTACCTCAAAAAAAAGTTCGCCGTACACCCTCCAATATGAAGTATTTTTGCAAGGCAACTTAAAAAAAAAAAATTTTTTTTTTTGGCCGAACGTAGGGGTCGCCTTTTTCAATTTCTCGTTATAGCTTCGGCATTTAAAATCGGATTTTAAAGTGTGATATATCGATTTTTTGGCCTCGAGGAGACCAGTGTTTTGCTATAAAGGAAAAATCCAATGAAAAAAAATTTAAAAAGGCGACCCCTACGTTCGGCAACCAATATATAAAAAAAATTCTACTGGGTTTATCGAAAAACCTCATTAGCAAAAGTTTAATGATTTTTTGCGAGCTTTAATTTTCTGACATTAGGGTTGTACATTAAGGTGGTAGCAACTGAGATCTGATGGCTAACTACTAGAACGGGATACTTGAGGTCAATGGTCCTCGAGAGAAAAACTTCGATGTATCATACTTTAAGATCCGACTGCAAATGCCAAAGATATAACGAAAAATGTAAAATGGCGTCCCCTACGTTCGGCAAAAAAAAATTTTTTGAAACCTCCTTGCAAAAATACCTCATATTGGAGGGCGTACGGCGAACTTTTTTTTTTGCCTGTAAGGTGGTACGCTCTAATGTACACACATAATTGTAAAGAAAATGTGAATGTATGAATAAAAACAACCGTCACCGCGGCCGCAGTAATTTAATTGGTTTTTTCTTACCGCAGCGGAAGCCGCAGTAGCAAAGTTGTACTTCTTTTCCGACTCTCTTTTCAAACTAAACATTTTTTTATAAAGTCCTAAAGTATGTTTCCTTTTTATATTCGCACATTCACATGATAAATACTGAAATGTTTTTGTTGTAATTTATCTTAAGTGTTAAACGTTATAAAACAAGAACAACAAAAATTTACTGTTTTTTTTTTTTAAACAATTTCAATTCTCAAGAGTAACATTTTTAGTTTATTAACATTAATTCATAATGTCTTTCTCCACTTTTGCTGGCAGGGTTTCGCCCTTAAACTCCTTAACAGGGGGTGTGTGTGTGTTGTCTGACAGCAAAGTCTCTGCGGATAAATATTATTTTGCATAGTAATTAAATTTTGCATACAGTAAGGAGTAAAGTTAACTATTCAGCAGAAGTTTTTTATATATTGTTTAATTTTCCTTATAAAGAAATATTAATGAAAGTTGTAATATTCATGAATATTTAATGGCTGAAAGAGCTGTGTGTGTGTGATAGTAAGGAATAATGTAAAATTTTCTATTTAAATATTGTAAAGTCAGCAATAAAGGTTGGGCAAATAAAGTCAATTGAAAAAAAAGCAAACAAAAAGAAAAAAAAAAAGAGAAAGAAAGAGTGAAATAAATAGAAAGAGTTTATTAAATAATGGAAGAGTTTATTTATGGTAATGTATGAAGCTGTCATAACAGCAATGCAAACTAATAGTTGGGGTTCAATTCCCAGCTCGATTAGATAGATTAAAACTATAAAAAACTAGGAATTTAATTACCTAATATTTTTTTTTCTTTTAATATGTTGCTTAATTGTTAAAATTATCAAAAGTATATTCAGACTTTTTGCTTCATGACCATTTTTTAATTCGCTTAAAATTAAAAATCGATCCATCCTAATATACGTCTAAAACTCATCTCTAATGATTTTGTTACTTTAACATGTTGATCTAGAAATCTTCCTCTATTTTCATTTAATTTTAAAGAAATTTTCTTTGCAACTGGATTTAGAAGGAAGGTTGCCTTGTAGAAGGTTTTACTTTAAAAATTTATAAGTAAATTTACACTTTCAAGAAAATAAATAAATAAATTTGTGATTACGATTTGTTCAGCTTAAGGTTATGTTAAGTTATATTTCTAAAATAAAACATTTATGAATGAAGTTTATGTATAGTTGATCTTTCAGTTGGAAAATTGAATGTTTTTAGTTCGATTCGAGATCACTTGTTATCAAATTTTTCTTTAAAGTGTTTTAAAATTAAAGAAGGACGATAAAATTCAAAAGTAAATTGAAGGGAATAAAAAATTTAAAAAATCGATAAGTCAGAAAGATGGCATAAGTATTTTCGAGTTTTACTACAAATCCATCATCAGCATCCATGCTGCTGGCCTTATCGATTTTTTTTAATTTTTTTTCTGTAATTTACTTGTAAATTTTATCATCTTTCTTTAAGTTGAAAATAATTTAAAATAAAATATGATAATCAGTGTGTTCGATTACTTGAAATTCTTACAACTTTCACTACAGTTGGAAAGTTTTGTTTACTTTTTTTATAGAATTTTTCCAGCTGTAGTAAAAGTAGTAACTTGTAGTAAGTAAACGAACACGCCTAATATGTGAACTCAATCGAACGAAAACATTCGTTTCTTAAAAATTCTTTAAATTTCAGTAAATCTCCCTTAGTTGTTCTTCCTATCTAAGATATAATGTAAAAAAATGTGCATCAACAATAAAAAAAAAAGAAATATAAAAAATCACTGAACTTTTCTTAAAATTTTAATTTTTACCCTAAAAAAGAAGAAACTCTGTAAAAGCGTCTTGAAAAAAACTTCTTTTATTTCTTTAATTTAAACTCGTACTTCATTTCACCGTCCATAATAAAATCACTTTAATAAAATGATATTTTTCTTTTATTAAAATAATTTTGCTACAAATTGGCATTCGTTTATTTTAAATCAGAGGGTAGCAAAGAAAAATAACGATAAGAAGATATAGGAAATAACAATTGAAAACCAAAAAAATAAAATAAAATGTTAATTAAAAAATTTATAGGAAGGGTGAAGTTGGCAACTGTTAACAATTTTAAGACAAATTTTAATTTTAAAAAAGTTCAATAGAAATTTTATAACAAGTAAAATTGTTTAAAGAAAAAGAGTTTAAACTTTTTTATTTATATTAAAAAGAACTTGAAAAACAAATTTAATATAATACTGATTGACATTTAACCAATTTTTTATTTCTATTACAGGTAAGAAAGTTTGCAAGCACATCAATATTTGTAAGTAAATTGTTAAATATTGTACTATGAGGCTTTCCAAGCTAGCTGTCTCGCTATAGGAAAATTTATTGCTCTACATGATACGAATACAAAATTGATACAAGTTTTTCGATTTTTCCAAAAAATGGGCGACAAGATATAGATTAATTCAATATGAATTTTTGCTATAGCTGTGTTTTCGACTTAAATATATCCATACACTATACAAAAATGTATTTTAGACAAAAACTAATAAATAACTTTTCCTATGCACGTTAACTTTCAATGCGGATAATTATCAACGTTGAAAACTCAACATTTATACATTTTGAGATCTAAAATAATGTTTTCACGTTACTTCCTAAAAAGTTTTGCTGGCGTTATAAAATCACTATACCGCGAATACTTGTGTTGAATATAATTAATTTTAGATAGTTAACCCTTAAGTGCTCTTGGGGCTTTTTTGAACTTATGTTGAAAATATACTAATATTTTTTCAGTGGGGCATGTAGGCCCCAACAGCACTTAAGGAGGGTATCGACTCAAGGAAAATTTTAGTTTTCAAATTTTTTTTTATATTTTATTTGGATAGAGCATACTCTTCAGTAAATGTTCGAAAAATATCAATAAAAATTTCGAAAAAATAAAATTTCCACATGTTTTTTTGTAAAATATATTTAATTGAATTTGCACACAAAATTTTTTGGGAGCGTTTTTTATCATTGTCTTTTTTATAAATCTTATTTCGTATAATACAGCAGAACAAAAAGAAAACAACTACATCCAAAGATGCAAGAATTGCACGCAGTCTTTAAAGAAAATCCAATGACGATTCCTCGATGGTGGGCGAAGGCACGTTATACGAGGCAGGTACTTATAGCTTTTATTAAGCCACAAAAGTAATCAGTGTATATAAAAAATAAAAAACAAATACAAAAAAAAATTAAAAAATGTACAAAATAAAAGATTTTGACCGAATTGAAATGTCTTATTAATGATCTACCATCGTTTTTAAGAATATTTGGGTTAATATATATAAAACACTCTTTATCTGATTCTTCCCAAATTTGGTGCACATGTAGAAAACTGCGAGGTATAAATTTTATTCATACACAGTTTTTTAAAATTTTGATGTTTTCTTAGCGTAAAATTAATTTTAAACTTTAAACGCGTTTTCCATTCAAAATCGTTCAAAATCGGCTGCCACTGTACAGCCAAGGCGGGTTAACCGAAGTTGATCCGTGTTTTTTTTCTTTCGTAGGCAACAAAAAACTTTAGTCCCTATCGTGGCCCTTTTTTTGAAGTTTGGTCAAATAAATTTTATATCCCCGAGCAAATGTGTTTTTTCTTGCCGTTTTTGGAATTTTTGTGTTTGTGTGGCAACTTTGTTAAAAAAAAATTTTAAAAATAAAAACCGGGCCACGATAGGGACTAGAGAATTTATCTGGGATTAAGAATCAATTTACACTTTTATTTTCAGATAATTAATGAAGTCTGCACAGTGGCAGCCGATTTTGCCTTTTTTAAAAAAGGCCTGTAATAAAGTGGCAACTCTGGCGATTTGGGCTGGGGAAATATAAAACTGATATTTTTCAGAAATACTACAATAATATGATTTTTAAACAAAAAAATTAAATATTAAAAATATTGTTAATTGAATTTTTGACAAACGTTCAAATATGCCCTTCAAATTGCTGTTATTACAGTATTTAACCCCCTTAAGGGCAAATCTTTTGAAATTGAATTACGGTACTTTTTGAAGTAACAGAAGTACATATGATTAATAAAGTGTGGCGCAAAGGTAATATCATATTGTTAATGTGTTTTAATTTTTGCAAATTGTGTCAAATTCCATTGTGCTTTGACATCTATATTGTAGATAGATAGAGAATTATTTGACAACAAGCAATGAAGCTATACACACCTGAAGAACGTAAAATCATTACACTATGAGACAAATGGTAGGGGTCAGTGATCGGGAAGGGTTTAAACTACCGGGGAAAGTTATATCGGTAAAAAAGAAGTTATACGTGTCCCGGCGTTTCGCTGGGTCAACCCTAGGAATCGAGATATATCGATTTGACCTTTGGTGGTCTTTTTTTTGACATAACTCGAGAACCACTAGTCCGATTTTGCTCAAACAATTTTAAAAAAATTAAAAATTACAATTCCTTTAATCTGTTCATATAACGTTTTTCTATATACTCAACAGTTTTGCCGGTAAAAATAAATGTATGAAGAAAAAAATATTTTTTGCCTAAAATATTAAAAAAAAAGTAATAAACAAAAGGTTATTGATTTTTATGGTAGCGGTAACAAACATTTATTTTTACCGGCAAAACTGTTGAGTATATAGAAAAACGTTATATGAACAGATTAAAGGAATTGTAATTTTTATTTTTTTTTTTTTAATTGTTTGAGCAAAATCGGACTAGTGGTTCTCGAGTTATGTCAAAAAAAAATATATCTCGATTCCTAGGGGTGACCCAGCGAAACGCCGAGACACGTATAACTTGTTTTTGACCGATATAACATGTCCCGTTGGTTTCATCCTATCCCGATTTTGACTGTCGCATAGTGTTATTAATGCTTATTTGACCAATATTCGGTACTGTATGTTTATAGGTAGATTTGGTATTTTGAAAATGTTTTTCTTGTGTAATACAATCATTAAATTAATTCATTTTCAAATGCCGTATTCTGCAAAAAAAAATTTAAGTGCGAATGCTTAATAATTTCCATAAAATAATTGCATATTACTAATATGAAAAAATGTAAAGTATACAGAAATTCTACTAAGATTTTATTTACTCAAATGTATATTTACCGCATTTTTCTTTGACAAATTGTGTATGTTTTTTCTAAAACATTTTTTGTTTGCAATGCCACTAAACTGCGAATGCTTAATAAAATATATGTATATAGGTACTAATAAAACATTACGCATACGTAAAAGTATGTAAAATAAAGATTTCAAAGTCACTATAACCATGGATTGTTCAAACAAAGACAATGTGCTTTATATACACTTCCTCTTCAAGTATTTAATTTTAATGTTATGAAATAGTAGTACGAATGATTAATATTTTAGCTTAATAATTCTATATTAAGCATACGTAAAAAATTTATTTGAAATTGGCTTTTGACATCGATTTCTTGCTAAGAGAGTTTATATTGTTAGAACCATTTTTATTTCAAACACTTTTTAAAGTGCGAATGATTAATATTTTTTTGCTAATAATTCCGTATTATTAATTAGGATATAGCGTATATTTTATATTTGGATATAACATATTTTAAAGATCCGTTCATTTTCAATTATGATGTATTTTTAAATGCGAATTTTTAAGTATTTATGCATTGACCTACATATATATTTATTTTTTTTTTTACTATAATCAATCTAAAATATTTCCAAAGATATGTTCAAGTACATATGTATATGGTGCTAAAATTAGTAAACATTTTTCAAAGGACTTTAATAAAAAAAAACCTTTTTCATGTAGTTGTTTTATTAATTAATTACAAGTTTTATTTATATAAATAACCACCTTGCTTTACTTTAGCATCTTAGGTAACATATTTTGCAAAACTATTAGTGTATAAAAGCAAAGAAAACTCAAATAAATATTTTTTCAAACGACATCTTCAAACATGTGTTAATTTAATACCAAAATCCTTTTCCTTTCGCTTAATTTTCTTTAACTTCTTGTTAAACACAGGTGTTAAAGGATTTTTCTTTTTTAGAAAGTCGTAACTTTCTTTTTTATCTTTTAAGATTTTTAACTAACTGCTAGCATTTCTATAGTAAGTACTAGTTGGGTTTAAATAAACTTGAAAAATTAATTGTAAGACATTAAAATGTAGCTTTTTCTTTACTACAACTTTCTCTTGAACTTAATTTTTTACTTGTATTTTATACTGGTTAATTGTATATCTGAAAAAGTTTTTGTTTTCCCTTAATTTTTTTGTATCTTTTGAAGTAGTATTTGTTTGTAGCTTCCATTAGTTTATATAGACAAAATGTCATTCATGTTTAATTCATTATAATCGTACTATAAAGAATTATAAAATATATTTTAGTTCATGTAGGGGTTTCATTTTCTATAGCCTATTCATCATTTATACAATTAAAACATAAATATAGCTTTTTTAATGCAACAAGGTGTTTGTCCTACTGAGTATGTAGTTGTATATGATTTGAGTATGTGTAAATTGTAGGTACTTCCTTTTAATAACTCATTTACACGCTTGACCCATTTTTTGTAGAACAAAAAAAAATGAGCACAATTTAAACAAAACTTTATGCTAGGGGAAGATTTTTTTTTAATCAAATATTAAAGGGACATTTTAAACAAAATATTTATTTTTCTTTGAACAAAATAAGCTTTTATCTTTTAGAAATATTTGATTTTTAAAGAGACAAAGAAAATTCTCTTGTTTTAAAATTTTTTTTTAAGTCCTTGCATTTTACAAATTTAATTTAGGTTTTACAATTGGTTGCAAACCTCAACATTTCCAAAGCAGATTCCACTGAAACTAGTTTCGCGACCTAATTCACAGATTTATAATACATATAAAATATTATTAAGCGAGAACTAGTTCTAGAAAAAGCTTTTCCGCAAACAAAAATTTATTTTATAAAATAAGAAAATATTTTTAATTAAAACGAGTAAAAAGGTTAAAGTCGGGCATGCCGACTATAGAATACCCTACACCAGTCTGGGTAAAAGCCAACTAATGTCACCAAAATCAATAGGCTGCGTTATTGGGCCAATATAGGTCTGTGTACCAAATTTCATCAAAATATCTTAATATTTGCGACCTGCAGCGTATAAACAGTATAATTTTGGTAGGACCCTTATATGGGCACTAGGTCTAAACATGGACCGATGTTCATCAAAATCAATAGGCTTCGTCCGTGGGCCAAAATAGGTCTGTGTACCAAATTTCGTCAAAATATCTTAATATTTACGACGTGCATCGTATAAACAATATAATTTTGGGGGGACCCTTATATGGGCACTAGGTCTAAACATAGACCGATGTTCACCAAAATCAATAGGCTGCGTTACTGGGCCAATGTAGGTCTGTATACCAAATTTTATCAAAATATCTTAATATTTGCGACCTGCAGCGTATAAACAATATAATTTTGGTAGGACCCTTATATGGGCACTAGGTCTAAACATGGACCGATGTTCACCAAAATCAATAGGCTTTGTCCTTGGGCCAACGTAGGTCTGTGTACCAAATTTTATCAAAATATCTTAATATTTGCGACCTGCAGCGTATAAACCATATAATTTTAGTAGGACCCTTATATGGGCACTAGGTCTAAACATGGACCGATGTTCACCAAAACCAATAGGCTGCGTTACTGGGCCAATGTAGGTCTGTATACCAAATTTTATCAAAATATCTTAATATTTACGACCTGCAGCGTATAAACAGTATAATTTTGGTAGGACCCTTATATGGGCACTAGGTCTAAACATGGACCGATGTTCACCAAAATCAATAGGCTGCGTTATTGGGCCAATATAGGTCTGTGTACCAAATTTCATCAAAATATCTTAATATTTACGACCTGCAGCGTATAAACAGTATAATTTTGGTAGGACCCTTATATGGGCACTAGGTCTAAACATGGACCGATGTTCACCAAAATCAATAGGCTGCGTTATTGGGCCAATATAGGTCTGTGTACCAAATTTCATCAAAATATCTTAATATTTACGACCTGCAGCGTATAAACAGTATAATTTTGGTAGGACCCTTATATGGGCACTAGGTCTAAACATGGACCGATGTTCAAAAAAATCAAACTTGTTCGTCCTTGGGCCAACATAGGTCTATGTACCAAATTTCATCGAAATATCTTAATAGGTGCGACCTGTAGAGTGCGTACAAGATTGCATGGACAGACAGACAGACGGACGGACGGACGGACGGACGGACGGACAGACGGACATCGTTAAATCGAAATAAAAAAAAATTCTGAACCGATCGGTATACTATAAGGTGGGTCTACGACCAATATTTTTTGGTGTTACAAACATCAGCACAAACTTATAATACCCTGACCACATAGTGGTGTAGGGTATAAAAAGTCAAAAAACAAATTATTCCTATAACCGGATTTGAACTTGTAACCAACCATCTTACTGCAAACCTTTTTCAACAAAGCGTCATCATTGTCATAAAGTCAATGCTCTACCAGTGTATTTTTTTACCATTTTCAATTTTAAAAAAAGTACCTTTTACGTTAAAAGAACCTTTTATTAAAAAAGTACTTTTCATTAAAAAGTATCTACTAAAAAAGTACCTTTTATTAAAAATGTACCTTTTATAAAAAAGTACGTTTTATTAAAAAAGTACCATTTATTAAAAAAGTACCTTTTATTAAAAAAGTACCTTTTATTAAAAAAGTACCTTTTATTAAAAAAGTACCTTTTATTAAAAAAGTACCTTTTATCAAAAAAGTACCTTTTATTAAAAAAGTACCCTTTATTAAAAAAGTACATTTTATTAAAAAAGTACCTTTTCTTAAAAAAGTACCTTTTATTAAAAAAGTACCTTTTATTAAAAAAGTACTTTTTGTTAAAAAAGTACCTCTTATTAAAAAAGTACCTTTTATTAAAAAAGTACCTTTTATCAAAAAAATACCTTTTATTAAAAAAGTACCTTTTACTAAAAAAAAGTACCTTTTATTAAAAAAGTACCTTTTCTTAAAAAATTACCTTTTATTAAAAAAGTACCTTTTATTAAAAAAGTACTATTTATTAAAAAAGTACCTTCTGTTAAAAAAAGTACCCTTTATTAAAAAAGTACTTTTTATTAAAAAAGTACCTTTTATTAAAAAAGTACCTTTAATTAAAAAAGTACCTTTTATTAAAAAAGTACCTTTTATTATAAAAGTACCTTTTATAAAAAAGTACCTTTTATTAAAAAAGTACATTTTATTAAAAAAGTACCTTTTATTAAAAAAGTACCTTTTATTAAAAAAGTACCTTTTATTAAAAAAGTACCTTTTATTAAAAAAGTACCTTTTATTAAAAAAGTACCTTCCAAGTACAACAACAAATGTGTCAGTTAAAGTACCAGTTAGCAGCTAACTGAACATTCAGTAATAGGGCCCAAAAGTTTTGTCAGTGTTACAGAGGACATCAACAGGATTTTATTTGTTTTTGTTAATTTTTATTTTTTTTTTTTTTTCAAGAAGTATATTAAAATATTAAAACTGTCCTGCTGTGACATATCATATTTGTATGGATATGTAAGTTATACTGTATGTTAAAATGCCCTTAGGATTTATCAATTGTAATGTCATATGGACTTTAAACAGGAAAAGAAAATAGCACCAGTATTTTGAGATTTTTGGGAAAAAGAGAAATGGAAGAAATCGGTATTTACAACTTCTTTGATTCTATTGTTGTTTATTTTATAATATTGTATTTATCCTTTATCGCCTGACTGCACCTATCCAAGCGTTTTGAACAAACCACTATACAACAAACTTCCTGTATTTCTACTCTATACTTAACAATGAAAAGTTATAACAAAATATATAATGTGAGAAAGATAAGAATTGTTACATTATTTTTAATATAAAAGAAGAAAAAACTATTGGCAACACTCAAGGATGCAGCTTGATACATAAAATGTGGACAACTTAATTATTTAATCAATGTGAATGGGCTTAACTGAAGTGGCATCTCATTAAGTACAGGGGAAAACCGCTCCATTTTGAAATATAACGACTAAGTAGCTAACAACCGAAGAACTAAACCGAAAGCGAATGATTAAGTTACCTTTTTGTGATATATTCTTAAAAATATTTTTATACAAATATTTTAACAAAATATCAAATTTTATATTTGTAAAAAATAACTTGAAAAAAACACTTCTAAAGGCCAAAATAAAGTTGTTTTTTGAAACGTTATGCAATAAACAAATACTTTTTCTGGATAATGTAATGACAATTAATCGCCAATTGCCAGTATTTTTATTATGTTTTTAATTTAAAGGCATCAGAAAATTTGCATTTCTTAAAAATAAAAAAAACTTTGTCTTTATTTTTTTTTAATTTCGAACAAGAAACAACAGAGTAGTATTTTGGAAGATGACAAAGCAAATTGTGGTCAAACTTTTTGTTGACTTTTTGTTTTTTCTTTGATATCCTAAACGTTAAATTACACTCCTAGACGAGTACAAGAAATTTTAATTGAGTTTGTGATTTAACCTAATAAATATTTCTAGAAATTCTAAAACTTCGTCCCCTGACGATTTCCTTAGGCAAGAATGAAATCTGGATAGGGACATGCATTTAACAGATTGTTTTTCACAATTTGCCAAATAAGTTTTGGGATTTTAGCACATTTAATTCCTTTAAAAAATATTATTTAAATTTCAAACAATTTATTGGAAATAAATAAAAAAAAATTGTTGCAGTACCGAACAATAATAATAACTTCATATCATTAAAAAAGTGAATCGCTCAATAGAACTAGTTCGTTCATGAACGACACAACTCTATTATACACAAACGCAAATTAAAATAATTTTTCTTGACAAAATATCTTCGAGAAATATGTCAGATTTCAAAATATATCGCTTTGTCAAATTCGAGTGGTTTATTAATTTACAATAGAGAATCAAAGAGCAGTTCACAAATAAATTATTGAAACTATTCAAAATAATCCATTGTGGACTTATACAAAAATTGCAATATAAGTACCTTTCCGTGATTTGATCTGTTCCCCGCAATATGGTCGCAATCATATTGTGGTGTAAGCAAGAAGCATATATATTAGGATGTCCCTTAAATTAACGATTTGTAGATTTTCGTTCATTACCCCTCCTCCCCTGTTTTATTGGAAATGGTCCCAAATGGAAGAACTCAATTTTATTTTTTTTGATAACGTTAACCCGTATTATTATTAAAAATTCCCAAAATTCGAAATTTTGAAAAAAATTATTTTTTTATTATTTTTATTTATTTCGATTATTCATTTAATATAGTCAAAATGATTCAGATATGGAATTCTGATTTTATCGGACATCATTAACCCACTTTAGTCTGGAATCCAAAATGTCCCACGAATTTGATAAAAATGCAAAAACGCTTTTTTTAATTTTTTTTGCTTATCTAAATATTTTCATTAAACCTTGCACAATTTTCTAAAAAGTACCACTTAAATTTAATTGGACTATAATTATCTCAATTTTGTTTAAAAAATCTTTTACCCTTAGTGGCGCGGGGACAAAAAATACCCATGAAACTTAATACTAACTGAGACTACAAGATTGTAAAGCTTTTGAATTGATAAAAAACAAATTTCCATTTGACAAAAATAATTATTTTATGTAACATGATCCTTATAGGGTTAATTTTTACAATTTTGGCCAAAAACGACCCACTAGGAAATTTACAGAATAACAACGGTCATAATTTTTGGAAAAATATCACTTCAAATGAATAAAAAAAATGTTTTTCCACTTGATAAAAATTATTATTTTGTGTAACTTGATCCATATACGGTTTATGTTTTCACTTTTCGGCAAAAAACAGCCACTTGGAAATTTGCAGAATAACGTCTTTCCAAATAGAAAATAATAAATGCATAATAAACAAAGCTTTTAATTAGAATATAATAGGATTACACAACTAAAATTCTCTATTAACATACGGACACTTTTGATCCCACCTTTTTTACCCTTAAAAATAAGATTGAAACTATAAAGAACTGCGCTTGTGCGTTAGTTTTTAACATGTTTTCAAAATATAGTAATCACTAAATTACTTTTCTTTATACAAAAAAGAAACACAGTTGGCCACATTTAATACATAAACAGTTTGACAACATTGTTGTCGTTGTATTGTTGAAAATATTTGCTGCAGTACTGTTGGCATATAGCAGCAATCGTTAGAGTAGTCAACAACTTGTTTTGTTGGTATGTATGCCTCAATACATTTAAATGAAGGTGGACATTCTTTGTGGAAAATATCAACAACAAAAACAAGATGAGCAAGGTGATATTGTTGTTTAGCTGCCAGCATTATTTATTTTTATTACTTTGCAACATTATGTTTTGCAGCCATAAGAATGGTTGCCAGCATGTTGTACAATGTAAAACACACAAACACTATTCACGATACTTCAAAGTGAAAAGCATTTATGTTGACTATGTTAGTATATAAAATTGCTATAAAAAATGTGTAGAATAAAAGTTTTATTAAAAATAGCAAACACTTAAACTTATACCTGCGCTTTTAGAGTTTTACGCATATTTTTCCATTACACAACAAAGACATAAAAAAAAAACAAGTTGCAACAATATTTCGTATTATGAGTAAAATTTTTCATTAAATTCTAACTTTTATGATTTGTAATAAATTTAAAGTAGTTTTAACAATTTCTAAAAATGTTAATTAAATTGTAAAGAAAAATTACAATTAGTTTGAAAAATTTACATTGAAGGAATTTAAGTTTTGTTTATAGACTTTAAAAAATTTATGAAAATTATCACGTATGATTATATATGACCATAGGGTTAACAATATTTTAAAATTTTCCTAGAAAACCCGTTATAAACACAGAAGACTCCCAGATGTTTTGACGACTTTTTCCTATAGAAAACTTTTCGATTTTAATATTTTTTCCTAAATTAAAGTCCTTAGATTCCAGCAGCTTTCCCTAAAGAAAAATCCTGACATTGAGATAAACCTTTGCTCAAAAAGCCATACGATCCTGAGGCTGTTTTTTGATAGAAACCCCTCAGATTCCTGGTACTTTTCCTATGGAAAATCCCTTTGATTCCAAGGAGTTTCATCTACAGAAAACCTCTCTCATCAGGAGGACATTTCATATAAAAAACGCTGCCAATCTGAGCATGTTTGCAATAAAAAAATGCTCAAGTTCTGAGCACCTTTTATAGAAAAATCCCCAGTTTTTTTAGAACTTTTTCCTATAGAAAACTCTAAGATTTCGTGGCCTTCTTCCCATAGAATACCCGACAGCTTTGACGAAAATTTTACTATAGAAAAAATTTTGCTGAATCTGAGATATTTTTATATTAAAAAGTCCTCAGGGAAAAATACACTAAAACTAAGGTATTTCCTATAGAAAGGCGATTTTTTTTCTATAAGAAAAGGTTCCCACAACCTGATGTTTCCTTAAGAGAAAGTGACCAGTATCTGAAGCTTTTACTATGGGAAAAATTACTGAGGCTTTTTCTATAAGGAAAAGTGCTGATAATCTGAGGTTTTACTAAAGGGGAAACTTCCTAATTATAAAATTTTTTATTAATAAAATATTTTCAAAATGAATTTATTATTATTATTTCACCCTATTATGAAAAGAGACCAATATTTTTTGAGTGGGCCATACAGCACTTAAGGGTTAATATTCTGAAATTGAGTTAAGGATATTATTTTTATATCTAGAAAAATAATAATAAGAAGTTCCATGAATATCCGCTCAGTAATATCTGTTATATTAATATGTTTAAAAAAAATTAAAATGTCCTCAAATTTGACCTCTGACCTTACACAGGAGTAATTTAATGTATTTATATTTTGACCTCATTTTCAGGATTGAATTATTTAATTTTATGTTGTTATATTCCGACCAAAATCATGTGGAATTAAAAGAAGAAAAAAGAAAAACTTGCCTAAAAACTAAATAAATGCCTAAAATCCTTGTTTTCTCGAAATCCGCTGAAATAAAATCTCTGCCCCAGCCAAATGAAAAAAGGAATTCCTACAATTTTTGCAGTTTTTAATCTTTAATATATTCTTAATAAAACCTTAATTTAATTTAATTAAATTTCTTTAAAAAAAACATTAAAATTGTAGATTTGAAAACAGTGTTTAAGAATTCTGACCTTTTTGGCACTAATTTAAAACGAGTTAGCAAAACACAATAGAAAAAAATAATTCTTATCTGAGTTCTTGGAACTTATAGAATAAAAAAATGTTTCTGTAGGAGATTATTTCAATAAATTTTAAAACTTGGACCTGAATTTCTTGATCAAGTGGTCTGCGTAATATCAGTTGCCTGGGGAAATTGTAATAACTTGGCTGTTTTTCAACCGATTTAAAGTTTTATTCCTTTATTACAAACAGAATTCACTCTAAATTACAATTATATAATGCTTTTTCGAATTAGTTTTAAAATATCAATGTTTTCGAGAAAATGCACAAAAAGTCATATTTCCCCTTTGTAATGCGTGTTCCAAATTTCAGGGCCGTTGCGGCACGTCTTCCCGATGTCCGATTATCCTACTTTTTTAGCGGACGTAGTTTTACACCCAAATAAATATTTAAAGGGGGTAGCCCAGTCAAAAACTCGAAATTTATTTTCCTCCATACAAGCTTGGAACTCCCTAATGTCCATTTATGCCCATGTATTATCATATACAAGATCATGTATGATCACTAGAACGTACCTCAAAAAAATTCGCCGTACACCATCCAATCTAAATTATTTTTTTAAGGAGGTTTCAAAAAAAATTATTTTTATTTTGCCGAACGCAGGGGTCGCCATTTTACATTTTTCGCTTTAACTTTGGCATTTACAGTTGGATCTTAAAGTATGATACATCAATGTTTTTCTCTTAAGGGGACCAATGTTCTGCTCTAAGGCCATTGACCTCAAGTATCCCGTTCTAGTATTTACCCACCAGATCTCAGTTGCTACCACCCTAATGTACCACCCTAATGTCAGAAAATTAAAGCTCGCAAAAAATCATTAAACTTTTGCTAAGGAAGTTTTTCGATAAACCCAGCAGAAATTTTTTTGGTTTTTTTGGGTTGCCGAACGTAGGGGTCGCCTTTTTAAGTTTTTTTTTTCATTAAATTTTTCCTTTATAGCAATACACTGATCTCCTCGAGGCAAAAAATCGATATATCACACGTTAAAATCCGACTTTAAATGCCGAAGCTATAACGAAAATTTAAAAAAGGCGACCCCTACGTTCGGCAAAAAAATTTTTTTTGGAATTTGAGGATGAACCGCGCACTTTTGTTTTTGCCTGTAAGGTGGTACGGTCTAATGTACATGTCCATTTATGTCCATATATGATCATATACAAGACCAAGCATGATCATGTAAATGTATAAATGTATAAAATGCAAATTATTATAAATCATAAGTAATGTAAAAATTTAAAAATTGTGGCGTATACTTAATATATGAATATTTCAATAGTATTACTCATACGTTATATTCTGGTATAAACAAAACTTATATGAATCATCCACATCGTCATACTTTTTGTGTGAAATATTTAAATTTTCTTTTATAAAGTTTTAAAAATCCACCCAAGCATTTACATATACCAGAATGATTTTAATCTTACTCATACATTGTTTTTAGTATAAACAAAAATTAATATTAATCATACGCATTGCAAAACTTTTAGAATTAAGTGTTAAAATCTTGTTTTACATACAAACATGGTAAATTATTCTAAGAATTTTGTTGTATTTCTATTACAAAGGAACTCTAATACAGCTTTTGCATAATGTGTTCTTGTATTTCAATTAAAATTTCCTTAAAATAAACCTTAGGGTATAATTTGTTCTAATGTAAGTACAACAAATTTTCTAGTTTATAATGAAATACAAATTACACAGTACAACAGCCAATCTGGGGGGTGAGAAATTCCAAGTCAGGGTGATGGTACTAGGTCAGTATAGTAAAACCCTCAAAGGGTTTGGCGTTCGTATGTGTCATTTTTTTTTATGACCTTTTAAATTTTTTCCTTATCTTGATGTTTTTTCGCTTAGTTGTAACTCGAGAACCACTTGTCCGATTTTGATGAAACAAATTTAGAAAAATTTAGAATTACAATTTCTTTAATCCGTTCATATAACATTTTTCTTTATAATCAACAGTTTTGCCGGTAAAAATAAATTTGTGGAGAAAAAAAATATTTTTTTGCCTAAAAATTAAAATTTTTTTTTTTTAATTCATTTTTCTTTATAATCAACAGTTTTGCCGGTAAAAATAAATTTGTGGAGAAAAAAAAATATTTTTTTGCCTAAAAATTAAAATTTTTTATGAATTTAAAAAAAAAAAATTTTAATTTTTAGGCAAAAAAATATTTTTTTTTCTCCACAAATTTATTTTTACCGGCAAAACTGTTGATTATAAAGAAAAATGAATTAAAAAAAAAAAAATTTTAATTTTTAGGCAAAAAAATATTTTTTTTTCTCCACAAATTTATTTTTACCGGCAAAACTGTTGATTATAAAGAAAAATGTTATATGAACGGATTAAAGAAATTGTAATTCTAAATTTTTCTAAATTTGTTTCATCAAAATCGGACAAGTGGTTCTCGAGTTACAACTAAGCGAAAAAACATCAAGTTAAGGAAAAAATTTAAAAGGTCATAAAAAAAAATGACACATACGAAAGAAAAATGTTATATGAACGGATTAAAGAAATTGTAATTCTAAATTTTTCTAAATTTGTTTCATCAAAATCGGACAAGTGGTTCTCGAGTTACAACTAAGCGAAAAAACATCAAGATAAGGAAAAAATTTAAAAGGTCATAAAAAAAATGACACATACGAACGCCAAACCCTTTGAGGGTTTTACTATACTGACCTAGTACAATCACCCTGACTTGGAATTTCTCACCCCCCAGACAATAATCCCAAAAATGTTCCATAGTGTTATTTAATGATTTTATACATATGAGGATTTCAATAACAACTCTACAGCTAAAATAAAGTTTATCGCCTAAATGTCAAATTTAGAGTATTTATTGTGTTATAGGATATGAATAAAAAATTTAATATATTTTTCTATTTTTCAAAAAAAAAAAAAAAATTAGGCGAAATAGTCAAAATAGTCCAATTTAGCATTTGTATATTTTTTATTACAATTTTACTGAATGCTGTAAGTTTGACTAAGTAAATAAAGTTTTTAATAGGCAATTAAAACAAAAGTAATAATTTAAAAAATTAGAACTATAGATATCACAATTTATCCAAAAAATTGGTAAATTTTCTTTAAAATATAGAAATATTTTTCTATATTTTAAAGAAATAAATTGATAGAAATATTTTTCTATCAATTTTCAGCGTTTTATTCACCTTTTTTTGGAAAAAATTGTCATTGAATATTGTATATCGCAAATAATCAATAAAAAACCCAATAAGTGTTCTATAACACTATGGAACATTTTTGGGATTATTGTCTGGGGGGTGAGAAATTCCAAGTCAGGGTGATGGTACTAGGTCAGTATAGTAAAACCCTCAAAGGGTTTGGCGTTCGTATGTGTCATTTTTTTTTATGACCTTTTAAATTTTTTCCTTATCTTGATGTTTTTTCGCTTAGTTGTAACTCGAGAACCACTTGTCCGATTTTGATGAAACAAATTTAGAAAAATTTAGAATTACAATTTCTTTAATCCGTTCATATAACATTTTTCTTTATAATCAACAGTTTTGCCGGTAAAAATAAATTTGTGGAGAAAAAAAATATTTTTTTGCCTAAAAATTAAAATTTTTTTTTTTTAATTCATTTTTCTTTATAATCAACAGTTTTGCCGGTAAAAATAAATTTGTGGAGAAAAAAAAATATTTTTTTGCCTAAAAATTAAAATTTTTTATGAATTTAAAAAAAAAAAATTTTAATTTTTAGGCAAAAAAATATTTTTTTTTCTCCACAAATTTATTTTTACCGGCAAAACTGTTGATTATAAAGAAAAATGAATTAAAAAAAAAAAAATTTTAATTTTTAGGCAAAAAAATATTTTTTTTTCTCCACAAATTTATTTTTACCGGCAAAACTGTTGATTATAAAGAAAAATGTTATATGAACGGATTAAAGAAATTGTAATTCTAAATTTTTCTAAATTTGTTTCATCAAAATCGGACAAGTGGTTCTCGAGTTACAACTAAGCGAAAAAACATCAAGTTAAGGAAAAAATTTAAAAGGTCATAAAAAAAAATGACACATACGAAAGAAAAATGTTATATGAACGGATTAAAGAAATTGTAATTCTAAATTTTTCTAAATTTGTTTCATCAAAATCGGACAAGTGGTTCTCGAGTTACAACTAAGCGAAAAAACATCAAGATAAGGAAAAAATTTAAAAGGTCATAAAAAAAATGACACATACGAACGCCAAACCCTTTGAGGGTTTTACTATACTGACCTAGTACAATCACCCTGACTTGGAATTTCTCACCCCCCAGACAATAATCCCAAAAATGTTCCATAGTGTTATTTAATGATTTTATACATATGAGGATTTCAATAACAACTCTACAGCTAAAATAAAGTTTATCGCCTAAATGTCAAATTTAGAGTATTTATTGTGTTATAGGATATGAATAAAAAATTTAATATATTTTTCTATTTTTCAAAAAAAAAAAAAAAATTAGGCGAAATAGTCAAAATAGTCCAATTTAGCATTTGTATATTTTTTATTACAATTTTACTGAATGCTGTAAGTTTGACTAAGTAAATAAAGTTTTTAATAGGCAATTAAAACAAAAGTAATAATTTAAAAAATTAGAACTATAGATATCACAATTTATCCAAAAAATTGGTAAATTTTCTTTAAAATATAGAAATATTTTTCTATATTTTAAAGAAATAAATTGATAGAAATATTTTTCTATCAATTTTCAGCGTTTTATTCACCTTTTTTTGGAAAAAATTGTCATTGAATATTGTATATCGCAAATAATCAATAAAAAACCCAATAAGTGTTCTATAACACTATGGAACATTTTTGGGATTATTGTCTGGGGGGTGAGAAATTCCAAGTCAGGGTGATGGTACTAGGTCAGTATAGTAAAACCCTCAAAGGGTTTGGCGTTCGTATGTGTCATTTTTTTTTATGACCTTTTAAATTTTTTCCTTATCTTGATGTTTTTTCGCTTAGTTGTAACTCGAGAACCACTTGTCCGATTTTGATGAAACAAATTTAGAAAAATTTAGAATTACAATTTCTTTAATCCGTTCATATAACATTTTTCTTTATAATCAACAGTTTTTCCGGTAAAAATAAATTTGTGGAGAAAAAAAAATATTTTTTTGCCTAAAAATTAAAATTTTTTTTTTTAAAATTCATAAAAAAATTTAATTTTTAGGCAAAAAAATATTTTTTTTTCTCCACAAATTTATTTTTACCGGCAAAACTGTTGATTATAAAGAAAAATGTTATATGAACGGATTAAAGAAATTGTAATTCTAAATTTTTCTAAATTTGTTTCATCAAAATCGGACAAGTGGTTCTCGAGTTACAACTAAGCGAAAAAACATCAAGATAAGGAAAAAATTTAAAAGGTCATAAAAAAAAATGACACATACGAACGCCAAACCCTTTGAGGGTTTTACTATACTGACCTAGTACCATCACCCTGACTTGGAATTTCTCACCCCCCAGAATGGCTGTTGTACTGTGTAATCAGTTAGTACCACTGTACATATAAGCAATATCAAATATATAGGTGCCTCCAAGGGGAACATAAACATATATTTTCTATGAAAGGCGATAAACCTGTTAAAACTTTCAGAACTGATATTTTTTTTTAATAAAAATATAAAAAATTCTGGTTATTTTTCAGACAAACAAATTCTGAAAACTAGTTCATAATTTTATCAAAATTCATTATTTTTAATTAAATTGCCCATAAACTCTATTGATAGAAAAAATTTCAGCATTTCCCAAATTCTACTAAATTACAATAATAAAATAAATAAATACTAAATCCGTAAGTTACTCACGCCTACTTAGCCCACTACTTAAAATTTTTTTTTATAGTTTTTTCTCTTTTTCACGCTGATAGAAATACTGTAATTTTGTCATAGACACGATATGATTCTCCCTATAGCTAGGCAGTTGGTAAGGAAAGCCCCATATATTTGTGTTTTTCAAATGTAAGCCATATTTAAAACTTTCTTTTAATAAGAACCTAAGGCGTGTTTATTTTTCAAGAGAAATAAATTGCAATTAAATACATTTACATACAAAATGAACAAAATGCAATTATGTAAAAAGCATTCTTTAATGATAATTTGTTTCTACTCTACACTTTACACGAGTAAAAAAGTTTTGATATAAACAAATTATGTTTTATATACATAATTGTAAATGTTTCTATGTGGACGCAAATGAAATCATTATCAGCCTTATGTTAACTACATATAATTATATAACATTATATATATTTGTATGAACACGGGAAGACTTCCGCGGGGAGCTGGTTCCACATACGGCTTGTGGGACTGATAAACGAATACTCTCTGTAATGAGTTGTGTGATCTACGGGACAATCGACTACAAACGGATGTATTCTCATAGAAAAGCGAGTATTCCGAACAAAAATCCTGGACCTAGGAATTAGTGCACTAATTTCGACAGAACACTTGCCATGGTAATATCGATAGAACAGTGATGCACAAACCGCATTCATACGATGCTCCAATGAGTCAATATAGCTGTATACCCTACTGTCATCGATGAGCGCCGACTCTCTTCTTTAAACACGGTCCAAAAACTCTAAAATAAGCTTTGAAGCTCCTTTCCATATATGGGAGTTGTATTCCATATTCGATTGGATGTAGATTAGACCGTACCTCAAAAAAGTTCGCCGTACACCGTCCAATCTAAATTATTTTTGTAAGGAGGTTTCAAAAAAAATTATTTTTTTTTTGCCGAACGTAGTGGTCACCATTTTACATTTTTCGTTATATCTTTGGCATTTACGGTCGGATCGATATTTTTCACTCGAGGTGACCAATGTTTTGCTCTAAGGCCCATTGAGCTCAAGTATCCCGTTCTAGTATTTACACACCAGATCTCAGTTGCTACCACCCTAATCTACAACCCTAATGTCAGAAAATTAAAGCTCGCAAAAAATCATTAAACTCAAGTATCTAGGAAGTTTTTCGATAAATCCAGCAGAAATTTTTTTTTTGCCAAAACAGGGGTCTCATTTTAAAATTTTTTTTCATTTGATTTTTTCCTTTATAGCAAAACAGTGATCTCCTCGAGGCCAAAAACTAAGGAAGTTTTTCGATAAATCCAGCAGAAATTTTTTTTTTTTTTTTTGTTTACCAAAATAGGGGTCTCATTTTAAAATTTTTTTTCATTGGATTTTTTCCTTTATAGCAAAACAGTGATCTCCTCGAGGCCAAAAAATCGATATATCACACCTTAAAATCCGACTTTAAATGCCGAAGTTATAACGAAAAATGTAAAATGGCAACCCCTACGTTAGGCAAAAAAGCTGAAGTTCACTTTATGGGGCACTCCTAAAAAAAAAAAAAAAATATGACCCCCTCTGGAATTAAAAAAGAAATTTTTTTTTGATTGGGTGCCAAGTTAGGACTGTACGGAGGATGAGTCATCAATTCGATGTTTTGATTGCTCAAAAATTCATTTGTTTGACAAGATGTGTGAAATCACGCATTATCATGACAATCGTCTTTCGGGGTTAGTTTTACGAATTTCTCCAAAGACTTCCGGCAAACAAATGATCGTGTACCACTCAGAATTGACCGTCCGACGTTGCTCAAGCGGAACAGTGGCCACATGACCCATTCGGCCGAAGAAATAGACGACCATTTGCTTCGCTGTGCTTCTTCCACGAACAACTTTTGTTGGATTCCGCTCATCTTGGAATACCCACATGGTCGATTGCTATTTTATTTCCGGCTCATGCGCATATATACATGATTCGTCACCTGTCACGATTTTATAGACGTCTTTTGAAGCACCACGGTCGAAGTTTTTAATCATTCCCTTACACAAATCGACGCGAGCCTTTTAAACGATTGATAAATTATGGGGTGTCCAACGAGAGCAAATTTTTTTTACAACTAAGTGTTCATACAAAATCGAATGTATTGAAGTGGAACTAATGTGCAAGGATGCCTCTATCTTACGATATAACACATGATGATCTTGCATTATCAGTTCACGCGCTGCATCGATGTCTTGTGTCACAATAACCGATTTTGGACGACTTCACGGAATTCGTTGGCGTCCGAACTACGACCACGATTGAATTGACTATACCAGCGATATACTGTCGTTTTTGATGCTGCTTTATCGCCATACAAAGAACTAAGTTCATCGACACATTCTTGTTGAGATTGAGATAATCCATGTTGTGAAAAATAATCCAACGAAATCCTTCTCCTGAAATTTCCATTTTTTTGGCCAATTTTGAATTTCTTAACTCACTGTAAACAAAACAAATAGCACTTGTACATCAAAACATTGTGAGTACGTTTATGCTAAAAAAATGTCTAATTTTATTATGGTGTTGCCAGATTTTAGCTATTGACATTAGTGTTGCCAGTTCCCGAAATATAAATAGTATTCATCGTATTATGATCATTTTGTGCACTTTTTACATTTGTTTTAAATTTTGTAATTTTTTTTTTTTTATTTGGTTTTGTACAAACCTAAAAACTGTCACACTTTTTATTACAGATACTCTAGAGCAATATTTTTTTAAGCGCGTCCAAAAAGTAAGAACACAAATAATTATTTTCTTTCTTTTTTTTAATTTTTACTTAATTTGTAGTGCAAAATAAACAATAATCTTATTTGTTGAATGAATGCTTCACAATCTACATTTTGCCCAGACTTCTTGTCGATGAACCGAACCCAACTTTAAATATACAGATCGACTCAGAACCACTTTCTGTTTCGATTTAACGATATCTGTCTGTCCGTCCGTCTGTCTGTCCATGTATTTTTTTGCATTTTCTACAGATAGCAACCGTGAAGATATTTTGATAAAATTTGATACACCGATCTATGTTGGCCCAAGGACGAACACTGTTGATTTTGGTTAAATTCGGTTCATGTTTAGACCTAGTGCCCATATAAAAGTCCGCCCAAAATTGGCTTATTTACATGCAACAGGTCGGAAATACGAAGATAATTCAATTAAATTTGGTTCGTTGGCTCACATGGTCCCAAGAAAAAAGCTTACTGATTCTAGATAAAATTGGTCAATATTTGGATCTATCACCCATATGGGATATATTTCCGATTTTCTCTTAGTAACTTCTAAAGCATGAGGGGAAAAAAGTTCCACTATGACATATCAAAAAAATCATTTTCGAGGAGCCCAAATTTCGTCCCAAACACGTCTAAAAACCCAAAAAAAAACATTTTTTCGAAAAAATGATATCGCCATCGTTTTAAGCGTACAATTTTACCTTGAATAGGATATATTTAAAAAATTTGAAATCGGCGAATTTTTTTATTCACAAACCAAATTTAAAAATCTTAAAAATCAACTAAATATTCCCCCATTCATCTTAAAAATTAACGCGTAAAAAAAGATCGATTTTTCGACAAAAACTCGTCCAAAACCTCAAGAAAAACATTTTTTTTGGAAAAACTGCTATCGCCATCGTTTTTAGCGTACAATTTCAGCTTGGAAAGGTAATATTTAAAAAAAATTAAATTAGGCGATTTTTTTTTTAAATAAAAGTTGAGAAAAAGTCAAAAAATTTGGGAGCCTTGAAAATGATTTTTTTAGTATGTCGTAGTGGATCTTTTTTTTCTTCTTGCCGAAAGCTATCGAAAATTAGATGGCACAATATTGCTAAATCGACCCACCCTAAGGAACATACATGATCATACATTGACTAGTATGTGATCATACATGTGCACACATGATCATATACGTCCATAAATAGTTCAATGTATGACCATACATCATCTCATATATTTCCATATATCTTCGGATCCGAAATTTGAGGACATATAGAGGTATATGGCGATATATGATCATATATGAGTATACATGAATCATATGTGAGCATATATGGTCATTAGAGCGTACCACATTGCAGGCAAAAAAAAAAGTGCGCCGTACACCCTCCAATATGAAGTATTTTCAAAAAATTTTTTTATTTTTTTTTTTGCCGAACGTAGGGGTCGCCATTTTACATTTTTCATTATATCTTTGGTATTTACAGTCGGATCTTAAAGTATGATACATCGATATTTTTCTCTCGAGGAGACCAGTGTTTTGCTGTAAGGACATTTTGACCTCAAGTATCTTGTTCTAGTAGTTACCCACCAGATCTCAGTTGCTACAACCACCCTAATGTCAGAAAATGAAAGCTCGCAAAAAATCATTAAACTTTTGCTAAGGAAGTTTTTCGCTAAACCCAGTAGAAATTTTTTTTTATATATTGGTTGCCGAACGTAGGGGTCGCCTTTATAAATTTTTTTTAATTGGATTTTTCCTTTATAGCAAAACTCGAGGCAAAAAAATCGATATATCACACTTTAAAATCCGATTTTAAATGCCGAAGCTATAACGAAAAATTGAAAAAGGCGACCCCTACGGTCGGCAAAAAAAAACAAAATTTTTTGAAATCGCCTTCCAAAAATACATCATATTGGAGGGTGTACGGCGAACTTTTTTTTATGAGGTACGGTCTAATGGTCATATACGAATATGAACGGTCATATACCCTCAAATTTCGGATCCGAAGATACTTATATGGAAATACATGAGATGATGTTTGGTCATACATTGAACTATGTATGGGCATATATGATCATGTATGCCCATGTATGATCATTTACTAGTCAATGTATGATCAGGTATGTTCATATATATTTCGACTTTCACATGGGATGCTAAAAATTAACAGAAAAAATTAAAATTTTCGATGTTTTTTTTTGATTTTTTTTTTAATGCAAATAAAAATCGAGCCTTTCAAAAACAGCAGTTTACAATTTTTTTTACAAATTATTTCTGTAAATTAAACAGCGTAGACTGCTATTTGCATTCAACTAAATTTAGCTTAAAATAATAAAAATTTTTTAGATATAACAGTTTACTAATATTTGGCAAAATTTTCTGCTGATTTTACAGTAGAATTTGTCATTTCCAATTAACCAGAAGTTAACTTAAATATTTATAATTAAAATTTTGTAAATTTAACCGTTTTATTTTTGCTATCCTTATTAAAATAGTATTTAGTATTTAGCAAAATTCTGCTAATTTAACAGTTTTTTCTGCAACGTTATTTTTAACAAATTTTTAGTTGCTCTTTCTGCTATTTTACAGATTTATTTCTATGAGTGTAAGAGCTTTTATCGCTTGAGTAGTATTTTTAGTTTTTAATTAAGCCGTTTTTACTATTTCTTTCTACTTTCTTATTTTGTCGGTTTTTTTCATTTGGGCAATTTTTTCAAATAAGCGTTTTTTTCCTGTCACAACATTTCACCTAATTTTTTTCATATTAACAATTTTTTTATTAAAGCATATTCTTACTATTGTAAGAAAAACGTGATCTCTTTTCTTCTATGTTGTTTTTTTTTTCAATACCGTTTTCTTTTATTTTAGTGCTTTTTAAAATTTTGACGATTTTTATTTTTATTTAAAATATGTATATGACAGCAAACTGAATTTCTGACCTTATAAATGCGTTTTTATTATGTTTCAAAACAGTTTTAATATTGAGCATGTTTTTTTATAATAAAATTATTAAATAATTCTTAAACTCCTTTTTATGTAAATTTAATTTTACACTTGAATGCTTAGCAAAACCATTTCAAAGAATTTGTTTCTGTAAAAATAAAATAACAATGAAAAAAAAACAAATTATTGTTAAGCAATTTGTAAAATAATGATGATGGTTTTTGCCAATAATGAAACATACAAAAAAAATTGTTAGAGATACAAGCCAAAAATAAATAAATATTAAAAAGAAAAAAGATGTTCAAATCTAAATTGACCGTAATAATATTATGGAAATAATTTTCTATATAATTATTTTTTTTTTATATTTGGCTTACAAATAACAACTTAATATAGATAAACCGAATTCTTTTGAAATTAAAAAGAATTTATTAAAAAATCTTAAAAATGTTTTAGGATATAGGATAAGCATTTTGCCTTAAATTCTAATTAACTGGAAAATTTTGTTTGACAAATTCTTGCTTAAGTAAAATTTAAGTTAAAAATCTTATTAAGTGCTGACTATAACACTGGCCCATAAAGATTGTGATTAAAAAAATATCGATTATTTTCAATATAAAATTGTTTTAACAGATGTAAACACTTGCAGTGTAATGGTTGAATAAATCACAGAATTCTTACATAATAATTTTTTTTTTTTTAGAAAATATGTTAAAACAACATTTTAATATTTAAAATCCCTTAAAAAATCTTTTTATTGTGCTTTTTTAAAGATTTTCTAGAAAATGTTGTCTTAATTAGAATTATATTCAATGTCTTTTGCCATTACGTGAGGAAAACACATTTTAAAACTTAAAAAGTTTTAAAGATTAAAGCCAACCAACAACTTAATGGAAATTTTATTGCTTTAAGCTAAAACAGAAGTTAAAATTTTCTGCTTTCAGTGTCGAAAGAATTATTTTAAGAAATTCTTTTTTCCCCTTGTTAGTAAAACTCATAACCATCTTGTCTTCTTCCGAGTATAGTTATTTTAATTTCTTTTTTTTTTATATTTCTTGAGTTCATTCATAATAGTTTGTCATTTAAAGTTTTCTTTACATTTTTCTTTTGCAATTTGTTGAAAAACTTGTTGTCTCCATGAATAATTAAATCAGTCAGTTTTTAAATGAGTGTTTAGGAAAAAAAAATCTACGCAAATATGTTTAAGAGGAAAAGAAGCTAAAAGAAGTAGATTTATAATAAAACGTTCATTTTGAAATAATGTGCTGGATTAAACATTTAAATCGTGTAAATTATGTAATTGCTCAGAAGCAAAAGAAAGTGATTAAGGCCAGAAAGGTTGTTAGTTATGTTAATTTTAGCTCTTTTATAAGCTGAAAATGACATTTTCAAAAAGGAAGCCTTTTAACACCCCCATACAAACACTTAGAGAAAATATGTGTTGGCAATATTATCAAGGCTACAACAATATATTCGCTACTATCATAGTTGGTTGCTGCAAATAAATTGTTGTTGTTTAATACGGTACTTTGCTAAGCATTTTGTAGCCTATAATCATTTTGTAGTTAAAATCTCTCTTTTTTTGGTTATCATAGTATTCTCTTATCTATAATCATAAATTATCTGCACTCTAATTAATTTTTGTTTAAATTTACACAACTTATATTAGGAAACTGAGCTCCTACGATAAATATGATAAATTTAATTAGTATGCGTATGTAAATTATACAAAAACTTTGTAAATTTACCTTGAAAACGCACTTGAATTTTTCGAATGTGTAATTTTACCTTTTTTGTTAGTAAATTTACACAAATAAAATAAGTAGTATCGCCCAAAAATAATAGAACAAATTATTTTTAAAACATTTTATTAACAATTGTATAAAACTAATAAAGCTTAATTAAAACCTCAGATTCTGAGGAGATTTCCCCATGGAAACATATTCACTTCTAAGCACTTTTTCCCATTGAAAGATTCTGAGTACTCTTTTCTGTAGCAAGTAAATTTAAATTCTGAGCACTATTGCCTAAAAAAACATAAGATTATAAAGACTTTTTCTTATAGAAAACCCTATTTTCTATAGGAAAATTCTTAGATTCTGTGTTTTTCACCTACTAAAAACCCATTAGATTTAGAAATTTTCCTATAGAAAAAAAAATCAGATTTTGATGAATTTCTTCTATAGAAATGTCTCAGATTCAGCGACGAAAGTTTTTTTACAAAAAAAAAAATCATAGAAACAGGGGGATATTCTATGGCAAGATATCTTCAGAATTCAAGCGTTTTCTATAAATAAAATTTCTTAAAATCTGTAGTTTATTTATACCCAAGTAAAGACGTTTTGATATCGTCATATTTTGTCATATAAAATTTTTTATAATTAAATGATGTTACATCTTAAATATACCGCTATATCTTGTTTTATATAGCACTTTTAATATAGCGCAATATATTAAAATACCTAATACGTATCTGATACATTTGGATAAGGACAAAATCCGGATAAAATTGTATCAAGCCATATCTTATTCCATGGAATTAGATGTAAGCGTATCAAAGTAGATATACATAATATGATCTAATACAATCTAATTTGATATAGTGTAACGAAGTTTTCCTTCTTTAGCTTTCGTAAGCCCACGGGCAGAGAAACAATCCGATCAAAATAATCGGCGCCGGCGATTAAGGTTAAGCCGAATAAAAATCTGCGGCGGCGGCGCAAAAAAGTAAGAATTATCAGATAAAAAAGAATTTAAATTCATTGATAAAAATTACAAATAACGATTTTTAGTTTTCGAACGGACCTAGAAGGAGAGATAGTTGGGGTTTCTAAATATTTACATTAGACCAGGGCTGGCAAAACTATGACACGCGTGTCAGTAGTGGCACGCGAAGTTTTATTGGATATTTTCAAAAAATTTAAGCTATTGGAAGACCAGCAAAAAATTCAGTTAAATGTGAAATTTCGCTACAAAAATGTGTGATTTAACTCCATAATGGTGAAATTTTTCATAGATCTTGGAAATCGTCTTTTAAAATGAATAAAACTTTGCATTGCTACCATTTTTATTTAAAAAATATGTTTAATACAGAACTCGCAAATTCGATTATCAGAAAATTCTGGGAAATTTTCTAAAATTCTAGATTGAAAGAAGTTTAAATGTTTCGGTGAGAAAATGCCTCATAATCGAAGAAATAAAAAGTACCAGAAAATTGCACAAAAATGGAAAACAACTTGCATTAAAATTGGATCTAAAAAATTAAGTTTTGTTTAAAAGGAAAATAGGTGCTACAAAATAACCCTCAATGAAATACTGAACATAAGTTTCATAATGAAATAACCCCCTTTCTTGGAATTTAAAATTGGGTTTTGATCGTATTTCGCAGAGCTAATTCATCTGAAATAGAAAGTTCTCTGTTAAAATTCATAATATTCGCTTTTTATTCATTATTATGATGATAAAAACCGCGCGATTTATTTTAGCAAAATCACATTTTTGAACTATTTTTCTTACGTAGTTAAATAATAGATGGCGCCCAATAATTTAGCTTTTCTTAACAAAATGAAATAACCACAAAAAATAACTTCCCAAAAAAAGGCAATTTTTTCATAATGAAATAATCTCAATATTGAAAGATTAAACAAACCCTCAAAAATTAAATAACAGTCAAAAATGTTTACATCATTTCTTGGATGTTATTTAATTTTTCCTTTTGGGGGTTACTTCCTGGGGTTATCCGCAACGCTGATAAATTGGTACATCTGCAATGATATTTTTAAAATAAATTTTCCAAATTTTTAAAAAAATGACTTAAAAGACAACTAAAATTAAGGTGGCATGCGAGAAATTTAAAAAAATCCGTTTCTGGCACGCAGCGAAAAAAGTCTTGCCACCCCTGCATTAGACTGTCTCTTCAAATAGCGATTTGTCGATTTTCGTTCATTACACCCCCCCCCCCCCCAGTTTTATTGGAAATGGTCCCTAATGCAACAAATTGATTTTTTTTTTTTTTTTTGAAAACGTTTACCCGTGCCGAAAGTTGGACGAAAATGGCCCATTTTGGAAAAAAAATGTATATTATTATTAAAAATTCCCAAAATTCTAAATTTCGAAAAAATTAATTTTTTATTTCACTTATCCATTTAATATAGTCAAAATTATTCAGGTATGGAATTCTGACTTCATCGGATATCATTAACCCACTTTAGCCTGGAATCTAAAATGACCCACGAATTTGGTAAAAATGCAAAAACATGTTTTTTTAAATTAATTTTAAAGATTTTTTAAAATGCCTAATTTAGAGATGTCGATTACTATTTGTACCACATAATAGTTGATATTAAAGAAAAAAACTAAATTGGAAAAATGATAATTCGAGTTTGTTTTCCAGGACATTTTACATCATTTTGTCAAAAACTACACAAAATTGGAATGTTTTCTTCAAATTTTACACAGTTTTCGGAAAAACAACACTTAAATTTTATTAGAATATAATTATATTTACATTTGTTTAAAAAATCGTTAACGCTTAGTGGCCTGGAGTCAGAAAAGACCCATGAAACTTAATATTAATTATGACTACAAGATTGTAAAGCCATTAAATTGATAAAAAAAAAAAAAACTCTCAACTGGATAAAAATAATTATTTTATGTAATGTGATCCATATGGGGTTAATTTTTATACTTTTGGCCAAAAACGTCCCACTAGGAAATTTGCAGAATAACACCTTTCATAATTCGGAAAAATATCACTTTGAATGAATAAAAAAAAAATGTGTTCCACTTGATAAAAATTATTATTTTGTGTAAGTTGATCCATATAAAGTACTGGAGAAACAAAATTATTAACGTTGGCAAAACGCTGGCAAAACCAATAAATAGGTAGTATGGAATTATATTTTCCAAAATAAAATAAAAAAAAGTTCATATGTATCTTTTTTTGTGCTGCCGTGATATGAACCCAGGCCGTCATATTGGCAGACGACAGCTCTTCCGATTGAGCTAACTAGACCCTACGGGAAATTTTAACAAACTGTCACCGAACTGGCCCTTTTATATGAAATAGAGTGGCCACTTTTACATGGCGTTGTCATAGGAGGTGGAAATTGACCCCTTGTGACATGTCACAAGACAAATCCCAGGACAGGTACCTGTACTTTGTTTTCTTATGAGAGTTCTAGAAAAAACGTCGGTAGTCTAAAATTGCTCACTTTGTTTATTTGCGTTCATATTAATATTAATAAATTAGAAAATCCCGGGATTTTTGAGAAATAATCCCGGGATTCGGGTTTTCCCGTTTGGCATCCCTATTAAGAAGTAATATTTATTATGCAATATAATGAGTGCGTATGAGTGATAATAATTTCATATCTAGATATAACTCATACGTACAGTAGGCTGTTTATTTTCTGGATTCATATGGGAAAATCTACGAAACAGGTCGATTTCAGATTTTAAAAATGAAGAATTTCAAATTGGTGGCACCCAATTTTTTTCTAGATTAACTTATTTAAAATACATTAAAAAGGAGTAATCTGTTCGCGTGAATAAATTTCTTTGAGTGCTGGGAAAGCTATAAACAAAAAACCACAAACATTTTTGTTAATAAATATTTTGAAATTTTTGGATTTTTTGGGCATGAAGTAGAAATATTACATTTGTTTTTAATTTTTTTATTTCGGAAAATTGATACTTCCAGCCGAAATTAGCCGAAAAAATCGACGACGGCAGTGGTTTAAACGGCTCACGGGGTAGGGATAGTCACAGAAATTTATTTCTAATCAGTGACAGAGAGTTAAAACACAGAGTTGAGGTTATTGTTTCGTAGGAGTTTCTACGATTTCGTACAAATAAAAAAAACTCTTGGGTTTCGACTAAACGATGCTGATGTTGGCAAAACAATAACTCATTTTATTGAATATTCAGTTACTTAAGCCTAATTTCTATATTTCTAATGAATTCAGCAAGCATTTAAATGATAGCAACACGGTTGCAGAACAAAAAATAATTGTACTGCATTTCAGTGATGTACCAATTATAGAATTTAAGTTACGCTAAAGTTCAAATATTACAATTATTGAATTCACTATTTAACAAGAAACAAGTTCAAAATATTGTCACAGCTCTGATGGCTACCTGGTTGCCTTGATGGAATGTCTTGAACCGGAGGGAATAAGAAAAGGAAAGAAAAAAAGAATAACGGTTTAACATGGATACTCGCCGGATCCTTGCTCTGGTTGCGTTCCTCTGGTAGTGACCTGGAACGTCAGAACTCTCCACTACGCTCTCGTAGGTAGTCCCTTGTACGGCACACTCCTGTCCAGTTCTCGTCCTATCTCCAATCGGAGCAGTAGACATGATCTTCTCGGCCTCACAGGGTTCTTCGATCTGGATACTTATGCAGCTAATCTCGGATGGCACAGCTCTCAACTGAAGTGCACTACTCGAGGGACGTGACCTGGTACGGCACACTCCCTTGTCCAAATCTCATGCACAGGACCTCAAATGGTTTACCAAAATCTGCAGATGACGTGACCTGGGACGGTACACTGCACTGCTGAAACAAAGCGAAATCTTGGTTAACCCTCTAATGCTCTTTCTTCTGATTGCAATAATATTTAAACCATATATTTGACGTTGAAAATCTACTATGGAACAAATATTAAAATTTTAACTTATCGCTTTATTTAGGCGATATAGCACAACAAAAGTTGAAGACGTATCTTAAAACCCAGTAATCAAATAATTTCGGTTTTTGCTGTAAATAACACTATCAATAAAAAAAAATTAAGTACCGAAAATTGTTGATCAATTGTTGTTATTTCAAAAGTTACGGCGATTTTCGGTTTTTGAAAATTACGAAATTTGGCGAATTTGGCACTAAACATCAATAAATTTTGATAAAATTTCTGTTCTGCTTACTATTACTTCTGATTATATAACCTGTGTTTAATTTCAAGAAAATCTGTTGGCTAGTTTTTGAGTTAGAGAGATATTGGTAAAACGTATCCTGGCGTTATCCTGTGAGTCCTGGAGAAAATTTGAAATGATTTTACAATTACAGACTCTAAACTAGCTTTGTTTTTATTGATGGTTTAGGTTGAATGGGAGCCCGCCAGAACGGCGAGGTCACTCGGAGGCCATAGGGCCCATTGTGATTCCCTTAGTTTTCCCCACATGGAAAGAAATACCACGACCCGAGAAATCTAGAACCATCCCGATCCCCTTAAAAAGTTCGCAAGACCAGACAGAGAAACATCGCGTAGGCTGTCCAGGTCGTCGAAGAACCTGCACCCCAGATATCTGAGTCGCCGTTCCTGCAGTCCCGGACATTCACAAAGCAAATGACGCACTGTCTCCTCCTCCTCCTCGTCCCCACAGCCCCTACAGTAGTCCGCCTGGGTGTAACCCCAACGCGCAGCCATTCGGCCTATCGCGTAGTGTCCCGGTAGAACTCCTACAAGCATCCCGACCGTCCGCTTGCCAAATCCAAGAAGAATCTTTGTCCTCCCCGGATCTGGCAGTGGCCATAGGGTCCGAGATATCCTACAATTGGTCAAGGTTGTCCACCTTGCCCTCGTCTCCCTATCCGATATATCCCCTATCACACCGAATAGCTCCACGAGAGGAACCAGGATAATGTACGCCAGAGCGTAAATGTATTTTTGGCAATTTTTCAAATATTTTTTTCTGTTTTAAAAAGTTAATTTTTTCAAATTTTCTAAATTTTCACTTTCCATGCTTCTCGCTTGAAAACCGTTCCTTATACAAAAAAAGTTTGAAGGCAAAAAAGTAGATAGTTAAGTGTTCTATGCATGTAATACAACTTTTTTAATAAAATATTGTTATTTAGCCAAAAACTATTTAAAATCTGAAGACCGCCTTTAGGCGGCCTTGTGCCTTAGAGAGTTAAAAAGAAAAGTTTTATAATACTCACCGGGTCCATTCAGGAGTCTTTGAAGAAAGTGACTTAGTACGGCGCGCTCACTCGTCCAACCACGATTCTCACGATGGGACTTCAGGGTAGGACCTCCAAGGATGGTCACAGGACCGTCAAGGATATTTACAGGACCTTCAAGACTACTCAGAGGATCTTAAAGGATATTCACAGGACCTCCAAGGATGGTCACAGTACCGTCAAGGATACTCACAGGATCTTCAAGGATATTCGCAGGACCTGCAAGGATAATCACAGGATATGACCATGTACGGCACATGTCCTTACGAGGATGCATGAGCTATCTTGTACGGCACGCTTCCTTTGTAGGATCTAGAAAGAGAGAGAGAGAGAGAGGTTAGTGAGTAAAATTACCTTGTGATCGCGTCGACTTCTGCCTGATCCTAATTTCTACGATGCGCGGCCTTTTATACCCTTTTGGGCAGCTGAGTACATTAGTGGTAGTCTAAATAATTATTAATGTGTGTAGACAGAAACGAGCGGAGCGACTTATGTCGTTACAACAGGTAGATGTTCTCAGTTTTCCGATATCTTCTTATATACGAGTATAAAAATCACATCTCACGATGTTCGTTCACGCTAATTTCGGAAATCGCCCAACCGATTTCAATGAAATTTTGTGAGTGTATATGGCTGGTTTCAGTTTGAGAGATAGGATATCAGAAATTGCTATAAGGTGAGGCAAAATAGGGAAAGTCTCAACCTTGATGGCGTGCCCAAAGTGCCGGAAATTGAAATTTGGTATGTAGGTTCCACTTCCGTCATAGACTTCCGGTAAGGAAATATGTTTTGAAAATTCGTGCCGGAAGGGATAAAATGGCGAAAAGTATCCTCTCTGGGGCCCTGCTCAAACTCCTATCGCTAGGTGCAAAATTCGAAAAGTCTGTCTCTTGATGGCCTACTAACTTGAAATTGGCTAGAAACCTGAAATTTAAAATATGTGTTCCTTATTGATAGGGCACTATTCCGAATTTTGACAGGAAGGTGGTAAAAATGGGGATTAAAGAGGGGGCTGAAGCTGAAAAGTTGATTTTTGATATGAAGGTTCCTCGTCTGTCGTACACATCTACTAAGATTGGATCTTGAAGGTGGGGGCAAAAAGTTGAAAAGGATCCCCCTTGACGGCCTACCCAAATGGCTGGAATCAGGAAGTTAAAATTTGGTTTGTTGGGTTTTCTAATCCACTTTTTTTTAATTTCCTAAGGGAATGTGTTAACAATTAGGTTACAAATGGGGAAAGTTTCCCCCTTAATCCATTAATGCCTGACCCCATATTCCTTTGTCCGATTTCGAAGAAGCTTCATGCTGACATTATTTAAGGTATTTGCATAGATATAGTATATATATTTTTTTAATCTACCATACTTGGGACTTATGAATTAATCGCTGATATGAAACTATTCCTCCATGTTTTTTAAATAAAATATTCTTAATATTATTTCCCATGTAAAACTTCTCATTTCTATTTGAAAATAAACAACCCAGGAAAATTTTTTACAATCGGTAGCTAACCACACCTATTCTACAACTGGTTCCACTGCAACCGATTTCATGGAACTCGTTACGGTACCAGGGAACATATATGGAAGGTATAACTGACAACCCACTTTGGAAATATAAGTAGAAGTGGTTGCTTTTGGAACAATTTCAAACAAAAATAATCGGTGTTAGAATCGACAGTAGAAGGGGTTGTAAATGAAAAATAGCTATTCTACAACCGATTCTTTGGAACAGAAAATTTTCCTGGGAATATCTAAAGCAGCGGTACTTTAAAAAAAACTAAAAAATGGGCGTTTTAATACACATATTATAAAATCGTACCTGTACCCCAGGGTAGTAGTCTTAGCCAAGTAAATATTTTTTTGTGAGATAGAGGACACCTTAGACTATTATGCACTAAGAGCATTTTCCGAATTCCCACTTCCCCAATTTTCCAGAACCATTGCATTGCAATTTTTGCAAATTTGAAAATTTGTTGACTTTTGAACCTCCAAATATCCACCCCCCCCCCCTCCTAGGAGAGGGTACATTTAACGCAGCATACCTAAAAAAGGTATTCTTATCCTTTCCCTACCTGTACATGAAAACTAATTTGCAGTAACTCTTACCTAGATCTAGTTAGATTTTTACTAAGATTACTCTTTCTTGGGTATTTAAATACCCAATAGGTAGAAACAGCTTAAGGGTAAGCAGGCCGTTGCCTCCTTTGGTATAAACTAAAAATTTTAAAACCGAATATAATTAGAACACTGACATTGGAAAACGAATTGAAATTTAACAGCGAGTAGAAAAAAATTGAATGGAACGCCGAACGATTGATATCGAAACTCTAGCCAATGGGAACGAATTGGAATTGGCAACGAGTTTTTATCAACGATTCATTCTTTTTTAATACAATTAATATCTCATTTTCACAAGGAATGGAAGTTTTAATAAAATTTTATGAAATTAATTCAAAATTTCATTCTTTGTCTAGTTTTCTAAAAAGAATTATTTAACCCTAGAAAGATAACGTACGTCTGCGAGACGTATGGATTTTGCATTTTATGCTCTCTTTCTCTCAATCGTTAACATAGAAAGTTCTCACGTTTATTTATCTCAGTCGTTAGCAGTAGCTTGATGGTGGTGGTTGTTTTTCTGCGGTAAGTTGTTTATTTTCTGAGAAATGAGCATAGCATACACCTGTATGTGGAGACCACAAGAATTTAATTTGTGATTCTTGCATATAATGCACTTTGAATTTAATTTTTGTTTATTTGTTTAGTTCAATAATTTTATTAATTTCTAATTAGAGTACAAATTTTTAATTTTTTTTTAGTTTTTAAACAAAACCAAAGTTCTTCAAAGAAGACTTTAAATGTTCTCATTATTTTTAATACATATTTTATTTTAATTTTATATTTAAGTTTTCTGTAACAATAAATAAAAATAAAATGAAATTGAATAAAAAAAATTATCTCAAAAAAAATTGTATCAATATTTGACTATTTAATGTCCTTAGAAGGATTTAAAGAAGTATACGTCTCACAGACGTATCGTTATCTTTTCAGTACAAAAAAATAACGTTATCTTTCTAGGGTTAATAACCCCTTAGTAACTCTCCCATTGTAGTTAACAACTAATTTCTGCTTATTTTAAGACAAGTTATCTACCCTCAGTGTTCCCAAAAACTTTTTTAAATCAATTCAAAGATTGATTTTTTTTTAGGTGATATTTTGTTAAACACGTTGTTTTTTTTTTTGCTCTTTTTCACTTCTCAGCTAATTTAACCTAATTTTAACAAACAAGTGGGTAGCTAATTTGAAAACTAAACTCGTACTATACATTTAATATGTTTTTGGTTTAAAACTCTAATGTTAAATATGCGATAATCTAGCAAATAACAAATAACTTTTTACAAAACCAAGTAGAAATGTAAAAAAAAAATAAAGAATGGTAAACAGTTCAAAATTTCCAAAGTGACTATCTGTCTTTGTGTCGCTGTTGGTAGAGTATGTGATGTTTCAATACCATGTGTCAACAGTATTTTGTTCCCAAAAAAAAAAAAAAAAAAAAAAAAAAAAAACTAAAAAAAAGACAAATCTTGTTGTGCTGTTCAACTTTTTTTCTTATGCTTTATAAACGACAACAAAGTTAGTTCTTATATATGGTTGTTTTCCAACTAAATCCAACATGTTCTTAATGGTGAATGTGATTTCAGTTGAAAAAAAAAATTCTATACAACAATTTGTTGGTTATATTGCAGTTTATATTTCTGTGACTGTATGTATGTAAGTGTACAAAAGCATTAGTGTTAATGCATGTGTATTTGGATTATGTATACATTAGGGTCGATCGACAAAAAAAAATTTAGGCAGCCATCCCTTACACTGGTGTTTCAGTTCTACTCGTTGCCAATTCCATACCAGCTTCCCATTCCCTTCCATTTCGTTGCACATTACATTACACTCCATTACTTTCTCTATATTCCATTCCATTTCCCTTATCTCTTATTTCAATTCCACTAGTTCCCAAATCCATTCCATCACATTTCGTTCCCATTGTCTAATGTTTCGATTCCACTCGTTTCATGTTCCATTCCATTTCGTTTCCCAATTTAAGTGTTCCAATTCCACTCGTTTGCAGTTTCGTTTCATTTCGTTCCCACTATCTTGTGTTTCAATATCAATCGTTCTTGTATCCATTCTATTTATTTGCAATTTCTTCGTTCCATTTTGTTTTGTAACTTTGTTGTTTCATTTCCACTCGTTCCCTCTTCCATATCATTCGCTCCCCGTTCCATTTGATTTCATTCCAAATTCCATTTCGTTCCCTGTTCCATTGCATTTCCACTGTCTAGAGTTTCAATTCCACTCGTTCCCCGTTCAACTCCATTTAGTTCCGCTCGTGTAGTGGCAATTCCACTCGCTTCCCGTCCCATTTAATTTCTCAATTTCAATGCTCCAAATACACTCGTTCTCTAAATTTCAGGTTTCTAGCCGAAGAGTTTTGGGGAGCTGTTAAGGGGGCACTTTCCCCTTTTTACCCCCATTTTTACCAAGTTCATTTTTTACCACAGAAATGTACCTTGTCTGTAAGTTAGCCCTTACTAAAACGACATATATTATAAATTTCAGGTTTTTAACCAATAGGGTTCATGCAGGCCGTCAGGGGAAATCTTTTCATCTTTTTGCCCCTCCCGGTAGCAAATTAGGGTAAATGGGAATATTAGTTATATCGGAAAAATGGGCATAGAAGTGGGCTCAACAGTTTTTGTGTTTAATTTCCGAAGTATAACTTTGATTGTACACACAGAAAATAGATTCATTGTGGCAACCGAATTTTTTTACAACCGAATGCTTTGGTTGGAGCCACGGAATTACTTGTTTGTAGCCAGATATACGGTTAACACAACAGAATTTCGGTTGAAACCACTCATATGTATTGTGTCAGGAACAAATATGATTATTACAACTAAATAATTCGATTGCTGCAACCAAATCATTCTGTTGGCAAGAAATTCGGTTGTCACAATGAATCTGATTTCTCTGTGTATGTCTTTTTGTTGATGCTCACATATTTGTTTGTGTTTCCATTAAATGGTACATATAAGCTTAAGTATAAACTTTAGTTTTTTTTTTAAATATATGTACGTTTGTTAGAATGCAATAGTGTTTAAATTTTATTGGATTTTACAAAAAAAAAAAAACTTGTTTGATTTATAACTTATCAACACACAAAAACTGGATACATAAACACACTATGAGCAAAAAGTATTAAAAAATGCAAAATATAAGAAAAAAAAATGTTGCTCCATCATACACATAATAATCTAATGGCGCCCAAGCAGGGACAAATACTACTTCATTCATATTATGCAATTACTCATTACTACTAAATTTGCAATATTTTCATAAAATTTGCTTTAAAAGCTTTATAACATTTTGATTTAGATCTTATTTTATAATGTGACCAAAGATGTAGTCACAAAAAAATTGATGCTAAAACTGCTCATCGCTAATAATTTTTATTAAATTTGCTTCAAAAAAATCCAGTATAATTTCGATTAGGTTTCTTGTTATAAGCAAATATTTAGTGTTAAACATATTTTTAAAAATAAATGCTCGAGTGTTGTTAGACCTTTTAAATTAACTAACAAGGAAGGTACTCGTATTCCAATAGGTTCTCTTCGATCTTAGTAGGATTCTGGTATATGATGGAGCAGAAAAAAATATTGTACACGTGCTTTTATAGCAGCCCAGTTTCGTGTTTAGGATTTAAAAAGTGGGGTCAGAAGTAACCCAGCTTTTCTTATTTTAAATTTTTTTTTTATAATTTCAAAGGAAAATAGACAAACTGGATATCAAATGAAAATCTTTTTTGAGACAGGTCTACCTGTATATGTCCAACTTTTTTTGTTATTTAGTTACTTTATTTCCCAATAGCACATTTGTATGGGAAATTATTGTTGGTTTTAGCTCACATTTATGTATAATAATGCCTATTTAATTTAATCGAGGGGGTGTCTGAGCTTTTCTCGATACTCGTTCGCAAAGCGCCCTTTTTCACTTATACTTCAAATAATTTAAATAAGTGGTAACACTTGGTCTACAACGCGGAAAATGTGGGTATCAATATTTTTATTTTCTTGCGTACTTTAAGGCTGTGTTCAAATAAATCAAATTTTATTAAATTTTAGACAAGTTTTCTCCCACTTTTTAACCCTTATACATAATATTGGGCCAGTGAATAAAATACGCACCTCCATTGTTTCTACTCTATCACATATCCAAATTTTATTAAAATTGGAGAGAACCCATTGAGATACCTTTCATGTAAGTATGATTACACTGTGAGACAAATGGTAGGGGTCAGTGATCGGGAAGGGTTCAAACTACCGGGGAAAGTTATATCGGTAAAAAAGAAGTTATACGTGTCCCGGCGTTTCACTGGGTCACCCCTAGGAATCGAGATATATCGATTTGACCTTTGGTGGTCTTTTTTTGACATAACTCGAGAACCACTAGTCCGATTTTGCTCAAACAATTTTAAAAAAATTAAAAATTACAATTCCTTTAATCTGTTCATATAACGTTTTTCTATATACTCAACAGTTTTGCCGGTAAAAATAAATGTATGAAGAAAAAAATATTTTTTGCCTAAAATATTAAAAAAAAGTAATAAACAAAAGGTTATTGATTTTTATGGTAGCGGTAACAAACATTTATAAAAGATATATCTCGATTCCTAGGGGTGACCCAGCGAAACGCCGGGACACGTATAACTTGTTTTTGACCGATATAACATTTCCCGTTGGTTTCATCCCATCCCGATTTTGACTGTCGCATAGTGTTATTAAAGCTTGAGGTTTTAATAGGTTTTTTTTATAAAATATCCTTTATTTTATTATACCAATATTTCGTCACTCATCTAATGATATCATCAGGGTTTTCTATAAACTACAACAAATATTAAAAACATTTAAAAATGTCCATATTAGTTTTAAAGTTCACTCGAAAAATTAGATTATCTTTAAACTTAGGTTATTGGCTTTATTTCATTTGCAAACTGATGAGCATAAGGATGACTAAATAAGTATGACTGGCTGAATCGATGGCGATTATACTGGTAGTTTTGTATTGAAAAATTTTTTAAATAGAAAAAAGAAAGTAATGTGAATGTAATGGCACCCTAAATTTTTCTTTTTGGATTTTTCAAACCAGGCCCCTTTAAATATGTTCCTTGGGTAAACAAAATTTTTGACAATTTTCTTAAGTTTTTTAAAAATAATTTAGCGCTCGCGGATTTAGAATTTTTCATATAAAAAGTGGATTTATTAAATCCAAAAAAAAAATGGATTTATTTATCTGGGTTTACACATAGCAATAAAAATGCAAATATATGAAACAGCTTATTAATTTCATGTCAGAAAAATAAAGAAATAAAAATTAAAATGGAAACAAAAAAATTGCAAACCTAACAAACAAAAGGTTTTTCTTAAAATTTTTTGTATGAAATATGTTTAAAAAAAACTATACCTCACTAAATAGGTACATATTTTCCATCTTGGACATGGAGAAATAGCTGAAATAGAAATGGCAAATTTTCACCCTACTGTAAGTAATTTAATTTAATGCAATTAGTGAATATTAAATATTGCAGTGGAATATTTTAATTGTGTAAAAATATAAATTGAAGTGATAAAACTGAAAAGTCAGACTCTTTGTCGCTGTTTTATATAAAATATAATTAAAAATTAAAAGTTAAAGTAAAATCCTTCATCATTGAAGTCGGTATTAAAAATTAAGGTGAAAGAAGTGTCGGATAAAAAATTCTTTTTAAAATAAGGAGAATCTGACCCCATTTGATGAGCACATTTTGAACTACTTTTTGGATTTATTAAATCCAAGTGATTAAAAAAGCGGTTAATATTTTCGAAATGTTTATATAATAAAGCATTTAAATATTGAGGGCATTGTGGTGTAATGCTTAGCTCGTTGCGCTCATACACATAAGGTTGCAAGTTTGATCCACAGCGATGGCATCATCAATTTAGAAAAATAATATGTATGAGTTTTATAACCCTTATACATATCGCATCGTTCTCCTTCGGTGTTTCTATAGCACTTAACCCCACCGAAGTAAAAAAGTACCGTTTATTAAAAAAAGTACCATTTATTAAAAAAGTACCTTTTATTAAAAAAGTACCTTTTATTAAAAAGGTACCTTTTATTAAAAAAGTACCTATTATTAAAAAAAGTACCTTTTATTAAAAAAGTACCTTTTATTAAAAAAGTACCTTTTATTAAAAAAGTACCATTTACTAAAAAAGTATCTTTATCAAAAAAGTACCTTTTATTAAAAAAGTACCTTTTATTAAAAAAGTACCTTTTATTAAAAAAGTATCTTTTATTAAAAAAGTACCATTTATTAAAAAAGTACCTTTTATTAAAAAAGTACCTTTTATTAAAAAAGTATCTTTATCAAAAAAGTACCTTTTATTAAAAAAGTACCTTTTATTAAAAAAGTACCTTTTATTAAAAAAGTACATTTTATTAAAAAAGTACCTTATATTAAAAAAGTACCCTTTATCAAAAAAAGTACCTCTTATTAAAAAAGTACCTTTTATTAAAAAAGTACCTTTTATTAAAAAAGTACCTTTTATTAAAAAAGTACCTTTTATAAAAAAAGTACCTTTTATTAAAAAAGTACCTTTTATTAAAAACGTATCTTTTATTAAAAAAGTACCTTTTATTAAAAAAGTACCTTTTATTAAAAAAGTACCTTTTATTAAAAAAGTACCTTTTATTAAAAAAGTACCTTTTATAAAAAAGTACCTATTATTAAAAAAGTACCTTTTATTAAAAAAGTACCTTTTATTAAAAAAGTACCTTTTATTAAAAAAAGTACTTTTTATTAAAAAAGCACCTTTTCTTAAAAAAGTACCTTTTATTAAAAAAGTACCTTTTATTAAAAAAGTACATTTTATTAAAAAAGGACCTTTAATTAAAAAAGTACCTTTTATCAAAAAAAGTACCTCTTATTAAAAAAGTACCTTTTATTAAAAAAGTACCTTTTATTAAAAAAGTACCTTTTATTAAAAAAGTGCCTTTTATTAAAAAAGTACCTTTTATTTGAAAAATACCTTTTATTAAAAAAGTACCTCTTATTAAAAAAGTACCTTTTATTAAAAAAGTACCTTTTATTAAAAAAGTACCTTTTATTAAAAAAGTACCTTTTATTAAAAAAGTACCTTTTATTAAAAAAGTACCTTTTATTAAAAAGTACCTATTATTAAAAAAGTACCTTTTATTAAAAAATTACCTTTTATTAAAAAAGTACCTTTTATTAAAAAAGTACCGTTTATTAAAAAAGTACCATTTATTAAAAAAGTACCTTTTATTAAAAAAGTACCTCTTATTAAAAAAGGATATTTTTTTTAAAAAGTACATTTTATTAAAAAAGTACCATTTAGTAAAACAGTATCTTTATCAAAAAAGTACATTTTATTAAAACATATCCTTTTATTAAAAAGCACCTTCTGTTAAAAAAGTGCCGTTTTTTAAACATGTACCTTTTATTGAAAAAGTATCTTTATTTAAAAATTACCTTTCGTTAAACACAAACCTTTTATTAAAAATTTTCCTTTCACTAAAATCGCATTATGTTGCAAAAAATGATTGGTCTCATTTTCTGTTGTTGATATATGTAATTTTTTGTTGTAATATTGGTTTTTGTATAAGAAAAAAAGTTTTATTATTTGCTGAATTTATTTTCCTTTTGGTCTTTTTGTTTAGGGGTCTTAGCCAAAAAGTAAACACAGTTTATTTATACAACTTTGTTAAAGCTATAGCTTTCAATACATCAAATAATAATGGCAAATATGTAGATGCAGGCTACTATAGAAAGAATAAAGAATATTAAAAAAATACTGCAAAAAACATAATATTTAAAATCCGCAAGACCAACTCAAAGGAAAACAAAATATTTTAAAAGCTTTAAAATATGTCAAAGCGTTTAAGGATTAATTTTAAAGTTGGTTTAAGAAAAATTTTGTATAGTTATAAACAATAAATGCCGGTGATAAGGTCTGCAAAGTTGTGATTTCATTACTAGATATAGTATTAGAAATATTCCATTTTAAATGTAGATATAATTTATTGTAAAAATAAGCAAATTTATTAAAATTTATGTTGCCTACTTTTAGGATATTTTTGAATTTTGCTATAAAAACTATTGAAAAAATTACATAAATTTCAATTTATGTAATTTTTTTTTACTAATTGCCCCAAATACTGAATAATTTTTCTATTCTTAATTTATATTAGCATCTGTTGTTTAAATTGTCCTTAATGTTTTCAATCAATTGTCATTTAAAAATCCTTTTTTTGTATAAAACGAGTGATGTTTTGTTGTAACAACAAAAACGTGCCCAATTATATTTTCAACATATGTGACGCGCAAAATAGAAAGAGACCTAAGGATAGAAAGGGACCTAAGGTCAGGAGAGCATGGGATCGGTCTCATTCGATGCTCAGATGTTGTCCACAAAAAAAATTGATTTTTTTACCCTTAGGTCCCTTTTTCTATGCGCTGTCACATACATATATCGATTTGTTTATCTAACCAGCGGTTTACCATAAAAATGTTACAAAAAGAGTTGGAGTATGTCTCGTTTATTCAATGGTAGAAAACAAGGATTTTTTTTTACAATTTGTTTGCTAATTAACATTGATTTGAGTTTGACAATTGTCTATGGCACAGACACCCACAGGAGTTAAAAACACAAAACAAAATAAATGTCACTGAAATAAAAACAACAAATTCGATAGAATTTCTCTATAGACCGGATGACACAGAGTTTAATTGTGGCATTCAAATGTTGATAGATATTTATAACAAGTCAAAATGCAAGCTTAGATATGTAATTATTTTCAACTTTTGACATAGATAATATAACATATAATCAAGAGATAAAATTTGAACAAGTTTAAAATTTGGAAGTCTCAACTTTAATACAAAATTGTCAACAAATTTAATTCCTTTCTATGCAATAAGTCCATAAAAGTAATGAATTTACATGTATTCAGTTAGAATATTGTTCTACCTCAAGTTCAAGTAATTAGTGCCCTGCAAATTTAATATAAATAAGGAACAGCAAAAATTCCTTTTAAATTTCCTATAGTGTATATAAGTATGACCTTAAATTATTGCGTATCTGTTTAATATCACTTTGTTTTATATCCCCTTTTACCTTAAATTTCATATCACTTACAATTTTGTAATTATCATATGAGTGTTCTTAATTACAAGTGATAATAATCTTTTAATTACCATTAACATTATTAATGTTGCATGGGTGAATGCATCAATAAAACACATTCAATCATTAAGTGATATGTGCAAATGATTACACTATGCGACAGTCAAAATCGGGATGGGATGAAACCAACGGGAAATGTTATATCGGTCAAAAACGAGTTATACGTGTCCCGGCGTTTCGCTGGGTCACCTCTAGGAATCGAGATATATCTTTTTTTTGACATAACTCGAGAACCACTAGTCCGATTTTGCTCAAATAATTTTAGAAAAATTAAAAATTACAATTCCTTTAATCTGTTCATATAACATTTTTCTATATACTCAACAGTTTTGCCGGTAAAAATAAATGTTTGTTACCGCTACCATAAAAATCAATAACCTTTTGTTTATTACTTTTTTTTAATATTTTAGGCAAAAAATATTTTTTTTCTTCATACATTTATTTTTACCAGCAAAATCGGACTAGTGGTTCTCGAGTTATGTCAAAAAAAGACCACCAAAGGTCAAATCGATATATCTCGATTCCTAGAGGTGACCCAGCGAAACGCCGGGACACGTATAACTTCTTTTTTACCAATATAACTTCCCCCGGTAGTTTGAACCCTTCCCGATCACTGACCCCTACCATTTATCTCACAGTGTTATTTAATCTTTAACTTAAGGCCATGGCTATGAGCAGTTGATATGATATGTGGAAATATATAAACTAGGATGGGTCGATTTAGCAATCGATATTGTGCCATCGATTTTTCGATAGCTTTTGGTATGAGGAAAAAAGTTCAACTACGACATATCAAAAAAATCATTTTCGAGGCAGCAAAATTTTAATTTTTTATAATTTTATAATAAATTCTAGATTAGCGCCATCTTGCGGGGGCTTTTTGAAACAACTAATGAAGTTGTAAACAATATAACATTGCAACCTTTCCAGAAAGGTATTACTTATGAAAATCGGATCAAAAATGTGGGAACTAGAGGTAAAAGTATATAAGTAAAATTACTTTCTGCTTGATGATGAAATAATGATAATGATGATCAAATGATGATGATGATGTTGATGAAAACAAGCAGAAAATAATTTTACTTATATACGTTTACCTCTAGTTCCCACATTTTTTATCCGATTTTCATAAGTAATACCTTTCTGGAATGGTTGTAATGTTATATTGTTTACAACTTCATTAGTTGTTTCAAAAAGCCACTGCAAGATGGCGCTAATCTAGCATTTATTAGAAAATTATAAAAAAAAAACTTGAAAAATTGAAATTTTGCCGCCTCGAAAATGATTTTTTTGATATGTCGTAGTGGAACTTTTGCTTCCTCATGGCAAAATGTATCGAAAAATCGATGGCACAATATCAAAAAATGTATGTCCACACAAAACGGCCCACTCCAATGTATATAGTTCAAATATTATCGCAAGCAGAAAAAAGAGCATTAGAGGATTAAAAATAATTTGATACGAAAAAGTTTTCTGTTGTATGTATATTAAGGGAGTTTTAATTAAAAATATGTGTAAATATTTTTCCATCACACTTCTTAGAAGATTTATTGTAATAGAATATCTATCAAATCCAATTTTAGAAATTTTATTTTTTGTTAAGCAAAAGCCTTTATTCAATTTAAAAGTCCACAAAACAACTTAAATGTTTCATTTTCCTTATTTGTATGTTCTCTTTTCAAATCATGTCATAAACACTACAGCTTTTTTGTGGCTTTGCTGTTGTTGCTTGTTCTGTTTATATCAAACAACATTCAAGTCATTCAATACAAAATTGTTTACAAATGAACAACAAATTGAATACAAACAGAAAAAAACATTAAAAGTGGTAGATGTAGAATTGTGTCATTTAATAAACAAACTAGTTCAGTTGAACCAGTCACTCAAAGATAAGAAAACCTTAGTTCACTATACTGTCTGTATAATATTTTAGTTAAAATTACTGAAAGTTAGTTAAAAATTACTGAAATTAGCAGATTAATTTTGCAAAATTTTAGTAATATAAGAACAGCAAAATAGAACTGCTAAATATACAGAATTTTAGTTATATTATTTGAGTTAAATTTTAGTTAGTAGAAAATAACAATTTAACCTGCTAAAACAATTATTAGGCTAAAGGAGATGGACCGGACTGAACACTTGCAGCACCGCGAGACTTACTTAGCCCGACTTTGATCTGGGGCGCACGAAATCTCTCTTCGGCAGCAGCAGGAGGGACGCACAGTGCTTTGATCACATATAACAATTGGACAAAAATAGAAGGAGTGGAGACAGAGTTTTGAAATTTGGCACACTGACATAGAACCTCTTAGTTAAGAAAAATTTTAATTTTTAGAAATATTGGGCCAAGGACACCCCCACCTCCCACAGGTCCTGAAATTTTAAAATATTATATTAGCTACATAAATGGACGTAAAATTTTAAAAAGTATCCATTGAGATGCACATAAAACTGGAAACGTTTGTGTTAATTTTTATCAAAATCGAAGCAAGGACTCTTACTCCAGCCATATATCCTTTATTTTAAAATCTTTATAAAACATTAAAAAAATTAACCGATTGCCATGAAATTTAGCACGTGAATTTATATAGGGTCAAGCCATATTTGTGCCAAATTTGGGTCAAATCGATTCATTAATAAAAAAAAACGATTCTCATAAAAAATGCATTTTACACTTTTAAAATTACTTTTCTAAAACAAAAAAAATTCAATAGGATTAAAATAGGAAACCATGTGAATCCTCCATTTTAGGTTCAGCGAATTAATGTAAAATACTACGAAGAATATTTTTGTGGAACATTTTAATCTTCTAAAGGGACTCTTTTGGCCCCCTTTTAAAAAGGTACAAAACCGACCTGAAAGATAAAGAGTTAGAGGGTTAAAATGTTCCACAAAAATATTTGTCATGAAATTCTACTATAAGTCTTTTAAGACATCAGTATTGAAAATTTAACTTGAGTGCCAGTAATAAGTAAAAACTTAAAACGTGTTTAAGGGTTAATTTCGTATTTATCCAAAATTGGCGCTCAAATTTCCCACAAACCTAGATTTTAGGGAAAAACCATGGGAATCTTCCATTTTAGGTATAGGACGTCTTCAGCGAACTTATGTAAAACATTACAAGGAACATTTTTGTAGAACATTTTAACCCTCTAACTCTTGAACTTACGGGTCTTTTTTGCACCTTTTTAAAAAGGGGCCATAAAATTCCCTTTCATTGAAGAGTTAGAGGGTAAGAATGTTCCACAAAAATGTTCTTCGTAGTGTTTTTAGCGGTGATGCTTTAGTGAATTTGCTCCCAAAGTTCAAAGATAGATTTTATTTTTTTTATCAGCTTTTATTACGTGAATGAGATTTAAAAAAGGGTCTTTAAAAAAAAGCATTTTTTTTTTTGATTTTTATAAAAAAAAATGGTAAATATTTTTTTTAAATATAATAATAACTAAAGGCCTATTCCTAACAAAAAAAAATAATAATGTGAAAATCAATTAACATAATTTTTTTTTTATATATTATCAAACTTTCCCAGCCAGCAATTTCGGAGCGCTCATAAATAAAATTCTTAAATGGCTCATAGAAATGATTATTGTTTTTTTGAAAACACTATTTTTTTTTTGGTAGAAAATATAAACCCTCAGAAAATACTCCAAAAAATTGTCCCTACAATCTAAAAAGCTGACTCAAAATGAGGGTTCATTTTTCGGAAGATTCCAAAATTATTTAAATTTATGAGTTAAATTTCAATTTTATACGTTCTTTTTTCTGAGTCATTTCTGAGTACACAGGGGGCTCTTTTGGACAGACCACTTTCATAGAAAAAAGTGGAAAAATGGTTATGTTTTTGTAGTTCATTTCTGAGTATTTAATGATCATCATTGTTTGCTGGGTTTGTAGTTTTTAGGATTTTAACCAAAAATTAGGTATATTTAAGGATTTATTAATAAAATAGATAATGTGTTTTTGCCAAAGTTTATACCTTTTTCTAAATAATATTATCTTAGTTTTTGGAAAAAAAATTATACCATTTTATTAAAATCTAAGAAAGTTGAAAACTTTTTCGTAACCCATAAAAAATGAAATTAAGCCCCGGTTTATGTATTACGAAAATTGTCTAAACGAAAACAAACTAACGAAAATTTGTTTTTGTTTCCCATATATTTTTGATGTAATTGTCAATTGCTATCGTTTAGAGTATTTTCGTAATAGATAAACAGGCCCTAAAAAAATACATATTTTGACAATTAAGAAATTTTTTTTGTTTTAAGTTAAATTAAGAAATTTGGTTCTTTTCTTTATTTTGTCTTATACAAAATTATAAGAGCATGACAAAAAATTTTTAAATTTTTAAAATCAATTAACATAATTTTTTTTTAAGTTGCATTTAACTTTTGATATTTTTAGGCTCCCAGCAAAAATATTGTAAAAATTCAAAAAGTAATTTGATATGTTAATTGCAGAATTTTTTACAATTTTATTATCTTTTATTGATTCGAATATATTCAAATACTTAGAAAAGAAAAAATTTTAAAGATTTAGAGGTATCTTTGAATTTTTACCAATTTTTTTTTTTTTTTGTAAGATCCAAAAAATTCATATTTCTGCGACCTCTAGTGTAGACAGAATGAGTTATACCAGAAAGGATAATGTTTACAAGATTAAGAAATTTTAGTGTAGGGTAGAGGGGGGATCCTTCGCCACTTTTTTTTTCAAAGCTCTGTCATTTCTTAACCCTTAATTATTTTTCAAAAATTTCTTTCAAATTGAAGATCTACATATCTTGGCTTTAATTTCTATGATTTTTATTCTAATTATTTGCATATTTTCTATTACTTTTTTAATGATTTTCAAAGTAACCCAAATCGGCGTAACTGCCCCAAACCTGGGGGATATTCGCTAAAAGAGCTAGATACAATTTCAACAAAAAAATATTGTTAATACGTCAAAGTCAATGTTTTAATGACTGAAATAAATAATTTAGAATAAGTTCTTTAAGGTATATTATTCTTTTTAATCAATAAATCTCCACTACATTAAAAAAAATAATTTAAATCTGGAATATAATGATTCTTCAAAATTACAAAAAACTGAATAATTAATATAAATTTAAGAATGAACACGATTGTTCTATTTTACCATTAAACATATTTTAAACATATAGAAAAGTCTTATAGAGCATTTTAGGCAGGGATGCACCAACTCTTCGTAGCTCCAGGGGCCATCTGGTGATTGTGCCCCAGAGACAGGCACTAACATAAAATTAATATTTTTTCACACTTTTTAAGCATTTATTAAAATCAAATTACTATTTTCTGAATTTTCACGATTTGAGGAAGTTATTGCAAAATGTAGTTGCTTTCAATTATTTTTTCGGCACCCCAAAAAACACAAAAACACGTCTATCTGCGACCACATGTGATATAAATTCGTCAAAGTGGATGTCAAGCAAAGGTAATTGAAAAATGCACAAAATATATTTTTTCCAATTTTTTATTTCCCTTAACATCGGAGAAAAATGGGATTAGTGTATGTGCCCCAATGGCGAAGGATCCCCCCTCTACCCTATATACAAAAAAAAAATAATTTCGTTGAAATCGGAGACACAAATTTTATTTTTTGATTTTTGTCTATGGGACAAAGCACTGTGCGCCGTGTGAAAATTATATAGACATTAACATATTGCTTAATTTAAAATTTATATAATTTTTCTTAGATTTTTAAATTAATTGCACCATTTTTATTTATAGAAACCACACAAATTTCCAAAAAAAAAAAAATTAAATCAACTTAAAATTAAACTTGATTTATTTTAAAATTTTTCTAACCAAGCACAACAAGCAATTCTGATGTAAAAACATAATTTTAATCAAATCAAATTAAATTAAACCGATATCAAATTTGTTTTACTAATTATTTACATCAAACTTTTTATTACAAAATTTACAAAAATGTTTGTTATAACCACAATACCACAGTAATATTGTTGGTTAGAAATGATTATTTAACAATCCCCTAATGATGCTATTTTAAGAAGCAATCATATTTTTTAAATTAAACCGCAATGTTTGGGGAAAAAAAGTTTGTGTTTAAGTTTAGTCAAGTTTTAGCGTTTTTTATTTTTGTTAAAACCTATAAAGTGAATATATTATTCGTAGATATTTTGTTACATTCTTGTGTTGGGTAATCGAAAAACTTTAGCAGTTAGCAAAATGCCATTTAAATCTTAATAATGTTTTAAGTAACGTATACTTAATATATAAGTAAATATTAATCATACGTCTAGGGAAAGTAAAGTTTTTATAATATGAAAATATTAGAATATTGTTTTGATAGAATGTTTTTTTTTTTTAATTGTTACAGAAGATGTTAATAAAATAGTTAATAAAATATCTTAAAAGGACAATATAAATCAGTTTTTTCGCTCTCCTGAAAACCTGTTAAAACACATTGCACTACTTGCAGGCAAGCCGATGATATGTAGACCCCATTTTTTTTTTAAGATAATTTTTACTTTTAGAGATCTTTTATTTTGGAGTTTCTTTCACTCCATTGTCATTATTTTGGCGCTTTTTCATTAGAAATATTATGATTAGATTTTCTATTCGATTACTGGCTTTAATGGTGTTTGAAAAAATACAAAAAATGTCCTTTTTTTATAATACCTAATTACAAATCAAGCACATACAAAAAAACATTATTATTTTTTCATAGAGAATCAAGCAAAAGTTTCACTTTATTAACTATGAAAAACAAACAAAAAAAAAACATTCTGTCAAAAAATATTTTAATATTTTCATGTTATAAAAACTTTACTTTCCCTAGACGTATGATTAATATTTAATTACTTATTAAGTAAACGTTACTTAAAACATTATAAAAATTTGAATGGCATTTTGTTAAGTGCTAAAGTTTTTCGATTACCCAAACTCAAGAATATGTCAAAATATCTGCGAATAACACACTTTCCTTCACTTTATAGGCTTTAACAAAAATAAACTCCAAAACTTGACTCCCAAATGCTATGTTTGGCTTATGCTGTATTAAAAACAAACTTCTTTTTTTCCAAAACATTGAGGTTTAATTTTAACAAATATGATTGCTTCTTATAGGGTAATCGCATCATTAGGGGATTGTTGTATAATCATTTCTTACTAACAATATCAATGTGGTATTGTGGTTATAACAAACACTTTTGTAAATTTTCTAATAAAAATTTAACCAGAAGTTTGTTTTGATGTATTTAGGAAACAAATTTGATATGGGTTTAATTTTATTTTATTCAAATTATGCTTTTACAACAGCATCGTTTGTTATATTGTATTTAATGATACAAATTTTAATCAAGTTTTATATTAAGTTGATATATTTCTTTTTGGAAAATTGTGTCAATCTAGATAATATTACAAATTTTAATTTGAAGCAAATCTTTGATATATATTACTCATACCCATTTTGCAAGCGATTTTACGCGATTTATTACAATTCTAAACTTTTTTGTTAAATTTTCATTTATAAATTTCGTTTATTATTAAATTTTGCATAATCACTTTTCAAATTTATAAACGAGTTATAAAACAAATTTTTCATACAAAATTCATTTTACAAATGTGTTATAAGGTTTCGAAATTATTATGCTTAGGCGCTTTATACATTAGATGTATAGAGAGAAACATAAATAATATAAAAAATATCACATTAGAAAAGAATATGTCAGTCAATCATTTAGTCTCATACAGAAAACAAAAGGTTCACATAATAATTTTGAATTTTGTAAAGGCAATTATAGTCCATATATTTCAATATATCATCTAGGAGAGTATATTTATTTGCATACCAACATTACAGTATATAAAAATATGGTTGAAAAGTTTAGGGACAAAAATGTTAAAAAACCGAATTTGACAATTTCAAATTTAAATGACTTTAACATTTAAGTACATCTGTTAAGTGATAATAGTTTCACAATTTGGACAAAACAATGCAGACTTTCCTTCCCGCCCATGTGAAAATCGAAATATATATGAACACATGTGATCATACATTGACTTGTATATGATCATGCATGGGCATACATTGTCATATACGTACATGCTTAGTTCAATGTATGACCATACATGATCTCATATATTTCCATATATCTTTGGATCCGAAATTTGAGGGTATATGACCGTACATGTTCATATATGATCATATATGCTTATATATGATTCATGTATGCTCATATATGATCATATATGGCCATATACCTCCATATACCCTCAAATTTCGGATCCAAAGGTATATGGAAATATATGAGATCATGTATGGTCATACATTGAACTATACATGTACGTATATGACTATGTATGCCCATGCATGATCACATACGAGCCAATGTATGATCATGTATGCTCATATATATTTCGATTTTCACATGGGGAATAATTTTTTAAACTACCCATGTGAAAATGGAAATATATATGAGCATACATGATCATACATTGGCTCGTATGTGATCATGCATGGGCATACATAGTCATATACGCAAATGCATAGTGCAATGTATGACCATACATGATCTCATATATTTCCATATACCTTTGGATCCGAAATTTGAGGGTATATGGAGGTATATGGCCATATATGATCATATATGAGCATACATGAATCATATGTGAGCATATATGGTCATATATGAACATGTACGATCATATACCCTCAAATTTCGGATCCAAAGATATATGGAAATATATGAGATCATGTATGGTCATACATTGAACTATGCATGTACGTATATAACTATGTATGCCCATGCATGATCACATACGAGCCAATGTATGATCATGTATGCTCATATATATTTCGATTTTCCCATGGGTAAATTCGATATTATTTTTGTGTTGTCTCTATTTAAAATTCTCAATTAAAATTTTTTAAATATCCCAGCCAACAAACGAGCCCAATAAATTAATTCAGCAAAAGCTTAAAATTTTTGTATGGAAGGGTTCATCCAAAAAAGCCTTAATTTTTTGTTCGAAAATTACTCAAAAAAAGAGATTTTTAAAAATTCTAAAGTTTCGAAAAATAATCTTATTTTGAGGCTCTTTTTGAATTGCTCGCAAAATATTTAAATTTATTTACGTTTCTAAGTCATCTCTGAAAAATCATATATCGATTTTTATAATAATTATCGATTTTTGAAAAATTTCTCGATTTTAATAAAATTTATCAATTTCTGTGAATTTTTTCGATTTTTGTAAAATCTATCGATTTTATAAAAATTTATCAATTATTTTAAAATGTATCGATTTTTATAAAATTTATTTATTTTTATAAAATTTTTCGATTTTTTGAAAAATTTAACAATTTTTGTAATATTTTATTTACCGATTTTTGCAAAATTTATATATTTTTTTTTGTAATTTATCGACTCTTGTAAAATTAATCGATTTATACATTATCGGTTCATCGGTTTCAAAACCTTTTTAAATTGATACCGTTACCAATACCGTTATTCCAAAACCGTTTCCTAAATATCGGTATTTAATCGGTTTTAATAAAATATTTTTCAAAATTTAGTAATTTTTGTTAACCCAGCCAGCAATTTCGGAGCGCTCATAAATAAGATTTTTAAATGGCGCATAGAAATGATTATTGTTTTTTTTTTTAAACACTCTATTTTTAGTAGAAAATATGAACCCTCAGAAAACAATCCAAAAAGTTGTCTCTACAATCTAAAAAGCTGTCTCAAAATGAGGGTTCATTTTTCAGACTCAAAGAAGATTCCAAAATTATTTAAATTTATGAGGAAAATTTCGATTTTATACGTTCTTTTTTCTGAGTCATTTCTGAGTACACAGGGGGCTCTTTTGCACGGACCACTTTCATAGGAAAAAGTGGAAAAATGTTTATGTTTTCGGAGCTCATTTCTGAGTCATTAATGATCATCTTTGTTTGCTGGGAAGTTAATCGAGTTTTTTAAAATTGATCGATTTTTGTAAAATGTATCCATTTTTATAATATTTATCAAGGTTGGCAGCCGATACTTTTACAATACCGTTATCCGTTTCAAAATCCTTTCAAATTGATAACCGTAACCAATATCAATATTCCAAAACCTTTTCCCATAATACCACAAAGTTTCGGTTATCGGTAAGGGTTATTTTAGATTATTTCGGTAACGTAATTTTGAGGGTAACGCTATTTCAATTATTTCGGTGTTTTAAGGATAACGGTATTTCAGTTACTTCAGTAAAGGTATTTTTAATGATAACGATATTCTGATTGTTTTGGTAACAGTATTTTATGGTTAACGGTATTTCAATTATTTCGGTGTATGCCTCATTTTTTTCTCCTAAAGAGCAGAGAATTTAAAATAATGATAACGGTATTTTTAGGATAATGGTATTTAATTTTTTATGGTAACGGTATTTTAAAGGTTTTGATATTTCATTTATTTTGGTAATGGTATTTTAAAAATAACGGTATCTCCGTTATTTCGTTAATGGTATTTTAACGATAATGATATGTAGGTAACGGTAATTAAAGTTAACGGTAGTCACTTAAAAAGGTTCTGAATCGATAACGGTACAGTTTATTTACCGAGTTTTGTTGTTAAATAGGACATTTTCATGGCCACTGGCTTAAAACATGGTTAGATTTCAACCATATTCAATGGGGTTCATCCATGTGTCACTATAAACTTATGTTCCTGCAAAAAATAGACATGATTTTAAAAGCACTGCAGTACTATCTAAATTTCATTAATATTAGATAGAATCCATTTTGACATACCTGTTGTGAATCTATTGAGCGATGTCCGTCCGTCTGTCCTACAGAAATTTATTACCCCTGCAAAAAATAGACATCACTACAGTACTAAAAGCACGTTTTATAGCGCTTTTCTCTTTTCTCCCTTCCAAAAATGCACTAAAAGATGGCAGAGTTTGTGATGTCGTTGTATTTTTGTTGTAATTTATTGCTTCTAAGTGGAACATTGTGAACAAAAATCATGTCATATATCCGCAATAAAAGAAGCTGCTTCCAAAAATGCAGTAAAAAGTAGCACTTCGTTTATTGCTGGTATGTGACATGATTTTTGTTCGCAATGACCCACTTAGAAGCAATAAATTACAACAAAAATACAACAACATCAAAAACTCTGCCTTCTCTTAGTGCCTTTTTGGAAGGGAGAGAAGAGAAAAGCGCTATAAAACTTGTTTCTAGTACTGCAGTGCATTTCTATTTTTTGCAGGTGCACCAAATTTCATCCAAACTGTAGGACAGACGGACGGACATCGCTAAATAGATTCACAATAGGGATTTCGCAATGGGTTCTTTCAAATTTTAGTGAAATCCAGATATGTGAGAAAGGCGAAAAAATAAGAGATACTTAATTTTTAGCGACCCAGTCCAAAGTTTAAGGGTTAAAAAGTAGGTAATTTTTTGTAATTATTTAGAGTGGTGTAGGGTAAAAAATTATTTTGGAATGAACTAAATTTTAAAAAACTGCAAACATATGGCGCTTTTCATAACAACTGTCCAACTAAATTAAAATTAATAAAAATGCATATTAATAGAAAAATAAAAATACCCTGCTGGCAGTCCGTCTCCGATATACATAAATTGCCTGCACTTGTACGTAAAAACCATACGTCAGTGTGGCAACATTTGTGAAAAAGGTTAAAAAGAGGAGATAAGAAGATAAATAAAAAATCTAAAGTAGAATGTTTGTTTAAATGTTTGATCACTTCTGAGAGTAAATTATCATATAGAGACAATCTGACAATAAAATATAAACAATAATACAATTTAATGGAAAATCACTGATGAAGCCTGTCCATAAAAAAAGGCAGAAACTAGATCTAGTCTGATTGGCAAATTAATAATGTGTCGATAACTTTGAAAAAATGTTTATTCTTCTTCTTAACCTCAAACTTACTTAATTAAAATTAATAAAAATGAATATTAATTACAATGTTAATTGCATTTGGTCTATATGACGCGTTTGAAAAAACAACACTTTACTAAAAAGAAGTATTGTTTGTGCAAAATGGTACCAATGTAAATTTTAACAACAATAAAATTTTTAGAAAAGTGACCGAAGTAGGAGCGGTCAATATTTTAGACCAATTCAGCGATTATTTTAAGGCAACTATACACGTTTATTATATTATTATTCAATATTTTAAAATCAGAAAATCAGAACAAAGTATTTAGTAACAAAATATGCTGATTGGTTGGATTTGGGAAAACTGATCAATAATATTGAACGTTTATTTCCGACTTTAGGTTATTATTTATAGTAATTTAATGGAATTTAAAAATCATAGATATTTTATTTTATCAGTAGACTTCAGGCTTTTTTAAGGCAATTTAAAAATATAGATAATTTAAAAAAATATATATTTCTCTTTTAGTTCGGAACTAGTTCTAAATTTTTCATGTAATAATTTTCAAAAAAAAATTCACTTTAGTTTTTATTTATAAAAAATGTTGAGATGTTATTCTATCGATTCAGAAAGTTAAAGCGTATTACTATTTGTTCTATAATCAGGACACCAGTATGTATAATTAATATGATAAATCCCAGTGAAAAAATAAAATCCACATAACTGGTTTTAGAACACCTTATAGTGCATTACGATAGGTTCGAATTTATTCTCTACAACCGCTTCTTTTATATGGAATTTGACCCAAAATCAATAGGTTCTTTTCCTCCAAACTAGAACAGTTTGTTTTAGAACCGGGTCTAGAACTAGTAATATAACTGGTTTTGTGATAGTGAAACCTTTCAATTAGGCTTCTGGTAATCAGTTCTAGAAACGCTTTCATGGAAGCGGTGGTAAAAGCAGATGTTATACAATATAACATCTGAGGTAACCGGCTCTAGAAAAGTTTTCTGCGATACGATATTATTTATAGTCATATTTACGTTTACGGAAAACCATTGATAACAAGTCTAAAGTAAAATAGAGGCCTTAGCATTTAAAATGTATTGTTACTTTGGTGCAAGTCTAAGCAGAAATCTATCAGGATACCATTAAAGAAAATCGTCTTTACTTGGAAAAGAATGGATGTATTTTAATGAAGTTTTGCTCAAAATATATATATATACCCAGCAAAAAAAGTGGAAGTGATCTTAATGAATCAATTTTTCATTGACTCCAAAGTATCATTAAGTTCTGTTTTTCCGCTTCTAAAGCAGTTCTCTTTCACAACTTACAAAAATGTTATAAATGTTAAATTTATATGGAAATATCTGTAGTTAGTTAGATTTGAAAAGACTTAATATCATTCAAAATCACATTTTTGGAAGTTGTGAAAAAGAACTGCTTTAGAAGCGGAAATCAGAATTTAATGATATTTTGGAATCAATGAAAATTTGATTCCTTAACAATATATATTGAAGTTAAATTTAAAAAGTTTTTAAAGTTTAAATTTTCGATCAATTTCCATTCTTTTTAAGAGGAAATCGCTTCATCTTCTTAAGTAATATTCAATTTTTAATTGTAAATATATTTTTATAATTAGTATAATTTTTATCCAAACCTGCTCTTTTTGAAGCATGAGTTTTCGAGATTTACTCTCAACTTATTCCGCCTTATATCGCCTTAATCAGAAGTTTGAACAATGCACTTTTTCTTTATTTTTCATGACACGCATCAGCTATAAATACTACAAAAATTCACAGCCCAGTTGAGAGTTAATAAGAATTTAATTACCAAGAAAAACCTCAAGATATTGATAACTTTTTAGATACGAGCCGTACAGTGAAATTTCATAGGTTTTTGATTTAAGTCTTATCACTTGGGATAACTTCTCTTATTAGCAAAATATTGTATTATTGGCTTTTAGTATGTGTGATATTACATGAGATTTGAGTCAAAAAGTATTTTATAAAGTGGATTTTTATTTTGGTATTTTTAGTTGAGTAGTTCTTTGAGTTGAGTAGTACTTTCTGACTAGTAGACTATAAGTACCCATACCTTTGCTTCAAAGCAATACAAACACTCACTGGCACATATACTAATACATGTACAGAAACTAATACACAATTGTTTTAAAGTTGTAGTTACACTATGGCCCAACATTATTAGAGATAATATTTTAATTGCAGGATTTACTGGGAAATTTTATTAAAAATTTATTTAATTCAAATAATGATAAAACAGGTAATTTTTTTATTACAATTTTATTTTATAATCAGTTAATCAATTCCACTAAAATATAGATATTCACTTAAAATCTCTTTAGATCTTGGTTTCTTGGAGTCTGGCAAATTTCGTTCACTTTAACATCATTGTTACATTTCGTAGTTTAAAAAATATTTCTTTATTAGTAAAACTTCTGATATTTAATCCCGAGATCAGTAATTTTATTTTAAATATTCTTCTTAAAAATCAATATTTCGATATTTTTTGAATATTACCCTCAAGGTTCTTCCAGTGAATATTTATCTACAAAAACAAAACTTTAAGTTTTAGTTGCTTACACAACGTCGTTTATTACTGCACAGTGCAGTAACAGATACTGATGTAAATATAAACAACTATAGCTTTAAATTATATTTTTAGGTAAACATTCATGGAACAACCCTGATGATGATATTCAAAGAATATCGAAATATTGATTTATAAGGAGATAATATATAAAAAAAATCACTGAGTTTTTTAAAATAAAATCACTGAAAATCACTGACCTCAAATATCAGAAGATTTATTAACAATTGGAAAGGTCGTAAAAATAGAACTTTTAATTTAATTTAATATTTCTTTGTAAAAAATATTTATCAAATTTTAATATATAAACATACTTCCTGCTCTTACTATCTATTACATTCAAAAGCATAAGCTTTGTTTCATAACTAGTGTTTGGTTTCGTGGCAAAGAGAAAGTCAAGGATGTAAAAAAATAATAAAAAATCTGCAAAAGTATAAACAGCAACAGAAAAACTGAGATTTTTTTTTCACATTGCAAACACACAAAAAATAAGTGTTGAAGCACGGTCTTTGTGTTTTGGTACAAAGTTTTTCCATACTTTTTATTTTAGAAAGGTAGAGGTTGCTTTTAGTAAAGTTATTCTTTTGTAGGATCAACAACTAAAGAGTCTTAATTTTTATAACTTTTGTCTATTGCAGTTGTTTTGGTATTTAGTTTTTGAACAATATTGCGTAGTTTTAAGGTAAAATTTTCCTTTTTCACACTAAAAAAAAATTTGTAAGTTAGTTTAACCCACCCCTTCGCGGGTTTAATCCCTTAACGTATTCGTACCTATTAACACAACATTGATAAAGAAAAATGTCGTCGAAAACTCCCAATTTTTCTCTAAGAATTTCTTGAAATTTAATTTAAGGTAAACCTTATATTTGTAAGCATTGTTGTTATTAAAATCAAATTTACTTTTCCAAGATTTTTCCTCTATTTTCTTTTTTATTTTTCTTTTCAGCACATTGTTACTTGATTTTTATTATTACAAATAGCCTTCTTTGCTTTTCCAAGTGCCGAGTGATGTGAAAAGCAATATAAGAGGCTTTCCATACCAATTTTCCCACTATAGGAAAACGTTTATCATAATAATGTTAAAATTAAAGTATTTATTGTTATATAAGATAAGAAAGAAAATGGAACAACCTTTAGAATAAATATGATATTAATTATATATACAGAGAACCCAGCCATAAATAAGATTTTTAAATGGCTCATAGAAATGATAATTTTTTTTTTGAAAACACTCTTTTTTTGGTAGAAAATATGAACGCTCAGAAAACAATCCAAAAAGTTGTCTCTACATTCTAAAAAGCTGTCTCAAAATGAGGGTTCATTTTTCGGACTCATAGAAGATTCCAAAATTTTTTAAATTGATGAAGAAAACTTCGATTTTATACGTTCTTTTTTCGGAGTCATTTCTGAGTACACAGGGGGCTCTTTTGGACGGACCACTTTCATAGGAAAAAGTGGAAAAATGATTATGTTTTTGGAGCTCATTTCTAAGTCATTAATGATCATCTTTGTTTGCTGGGAAACTAACTATTTCTAAAATAAATATTTAAATTTTTAATAAATATTTAAAATAGAAAATATTCAACGAAAATTAACTTCAAAATAAAGCTAAGTAACACCCTGAAATTTTTAAATCAATATAAAAACCTTTGAACTTTTTTCTAAATAAAAAAATAAAAGAAATTTTAGGCAATTTTAAGATAAATTAAGTTATATAATTCTAAACTATTTCTGAAGTATTAAAACAAATATATATACTTTAAACTGCTTATTTAAATAAATAAATGATTGATGTAGTCAAATTTCTAGCATTTTCAAAATTCCATTAAATTTAAAAAAGACTACACCCAGAAAACAGATTCGGTGCTGATAACCCCATTTGTAGCCAATCGAATTGTTCAGTTGCATTAAATGAATTTTTCGTTTGCGGCTGCCGAATTATTCTTATTACAACTGAAATTCCGTTGTCACAGTCAAATTAGTCTTGTCTCAATTGGTTTTCTGCCGCCACAACTGAAAAATTCGGCTACCACAACCGAACCATGCGATTGACTACAAATGGGGTTATCAGAACTGAATCTGTTTTCTGGGTGTAAATTTGTCAACACTCAACCACCCTTCTTACATCACACATTTTTTTTTTTTTTGGGAAAAATTTAAAGAAAACTGCCTATCTGGTATCAGATAGGATTTGATAAATATATATTTTTTTTTAGCTCGAGAATTTTGGTATAAAAAGCCTCATATATAATGGTTTTCCTTAGAATAACACAAACATATTGAGAAAATCAACAAGAAGTTTCTTCTTATATTTTTTTAATTTTTTTTTACTTGAAAACTCCAGATATTTTATTTTTTCACACGAATATCTATTTACTTAAATATTTTTTAAGAAATATAATAGTTTTGTATGTCTACAATATTTTGAAGTATTGTAAAAACAAATAGAAATAAATCTAAAGTTTTGTAATAAATTAAAGTTACATGACCTTAAAAAAGACTAAAAACAGACGAATTTCTTAAGGCAAGTCCTTAAGGAAATCTTGTCAAGGGTCGTGTTTCAACACACATTTTGGCAAATCCTGCACATGTGGAATTCCTCACCCCCAATATCCCGATAACGTTTTTCTCAAAAACTAAGACTCTCACAGAGAAAAGAAATTTATTTGGAATATTACGGGTTTTTCGAAGACCAAATAAAATACATGAAATCGAACAATGTCTTTGACACGAGGAAGTCATAATGAAGCCGTCTGCAAAAACATAAATACAAATTTCGCTTAAAGACTAGTACATTGGAAGATGACAAAGCAAATTGTTGTAAATTTTTTGTTGTTCTTTTTGTTTTTTCTTTTATATTTTAAATGTTAAATAACGCTCCTAGACGAGAACAAAAAATTCTCATTGAGTTTGTAATTTAACTTAACAAATATTTCTAGAAATTTAAAAATTTCGTCCCCTCAGGATTTCCTTAGGCAAGATTGAAATCCGGATAGGGATATGCCTTCAACAGATTATTTTTTACAATTTATTAAATAAGTTTTGGGATTTTAGCACATTTAATTGCTTTAATGCGCCGCTTAAAGAAAATTTTAATCGTCCATATCTGGAAAACTAAAGGAGTTGAAGGAAATGTGTTTGAATCATAGATCAAAATCGACCCCAATACCCGGACACCTAAACCAAAATTGCGCCTTACATGAAAGATTGAGCCCCCTAAATAAAGGGCGCTTTTATTTGGAATATTACCCTTAACTCGGCAACTAAATGGTATAAATGAACAGGAACAATAATTTTTGCCGTAGGAAGTTCATAATGAGGCATCTGTGAAAAAAACAAATCCATAAATCGCTAAAATATATCAAAGATTTTTGTAATAAATATCTCGAAAGCTAAAATAGCTAGAGCTAAAGTCTACTCCAATACTCCGATACCGAAACTAAATTTCGGCTTATACGGCTAAATTTTAAGTACGCTTTTTCCGCGAAAACTAAGCCTCATAAAGGAAATGCCTTTTATTTGGCTCATCGTCTATATCTCGGTAACTAATTGATATAAATGAAAACGGGTAACGGTTTTGGCCAAGGAAGCCATAACAGGCATTATGTGGAAATATTAATACCAAAAAAAAAAAACGCTTTAATAAAACTTCCATCTTCCATCATCCCTTTCTTGTGTCCAATGCGATAAATCTGCCCATCGAGAATTGCATAGTCTCCTTCTTTAGGCAGGGTGACCTAAGAAATAATAAGGTTCACTAGAACTTTAGTGAATTTTATAACTGTGAATCCATTATGTTTTGTAATATACGTACGTGTGCATTATTGGCTTTTTTTAAATATATTTTATTGTTTGCGGCTAAAGCTGTGGAAATGAAGCAGGGTTGTATTTCATATGAGTTTTGCGAAAACTTTTTCAATGCGAGAAATACAGGAAAGGTATAAGGAAATACATCTTACTCATACATATATAATATGCACATCTCAAATACTAGACGAGTAAGCAATTTCTTCTTATATTGGGTTTTTTCCCCAATTTAGAGAATTTTTTTAAATTTTGTCGTTTTTAAATTTTGACGATTTTATACATTTTGGCTACTATTTTAAATTTGTCAATATATTGTACAATATATGGTATATATATCCTAATTTAGTAGGTTTGAGGTTAAGTATAATAAACCTTTTTCTCTAAAAATTATAAACACATTAATTTGCAAATCAGACTAGATCTAGTTTCTGCCTTCTTTTTTTATTTTCTATTAAATTGTATTATTGTTTTATATTTTATTGTCAGATTGTCTCTATATGATAATTTTTTTCAACAACCTGTCGGCTGTAGGAATCTAACCCACACACTCCTACATTACAAACGTAACTATACTACAGTTCGACAGTTTAGCCATCTACTTAACCCACGATAAGGACTTGCTTGCAAATTCATAGTTTTCTTTCCTATTCAGCTTTCTGTTATTGTTTTTACTCTCAGAAGTGATCAAACGGATACATACAAACATTCTGCTTTAGATTTTTTTTGTTTATCTTCTTACCTCCTCCTTGTCACCTTTTTCGCAATATTGTTTTATATTTGAACATATATATTTCGTATATGCTTATATATGAACATATACGACCATATACCCCCAAATTTGGGATCCGATCATATATGAGACATCACATTGTATGTGATCAGCTATACCCATATACGATCATACACGAGCTTGTTGATATGCGATCATATTTTCACCTGGGTGTGGTGTTTTCTTAATTTTGGCATTTTTTCCAATTTCGGAGATTTTTAAAATTTTGGACATTTTTTAAACAATTTTATTCCATATTGAGGATTTTTTTTAATTTTGCCGTTTTTTTAAAATTTGGAATTTTTTCATTACCCATGGGAAAATCGAAATATATATGAACATACATTTATATTTCGATCATACATTGACTAGTATATGATCATGCATAGTCATGCATGATATGCATAGTCATGCATGATCATATACGTCAACGCATAGTTCAATGTATGACCATATATCATCTCATATATTTCCATATATCTTCGGTTCCGAAATTTGAGGGTATATGGAGGTATATGGACATATATGATAATATATGAGCGTACACGGGTCATACGTGAGCATATATGGTCACATATGAACATGTACGGTCATATACCCTCAAATTTCGGATCCGAAGATATATGCATATAAATGAAATAATGTATGGTCATTCATTGAACTATGCATGGACGTATGTGATCATGTATGCCCATGCATGATCATATACTAGTCCATGAATTCTCACACACATTCATATATATTTCGATTTTCACATGGGTACCAACGATTTTTTAAAATTTTGAAGCTTTTTTCCATTTTGGCGTTTTTTTTTGTTATTTTTGTGTTGTTTTCAATTATTGACGTTTTTTCTATTTAAGAATTTTTTTGTAGTATTAGTGATTTTTTTAATTTCTCACGTTTTTTTCTTTTAATTTTCGTGATTTTTTAATTAAAGAGTTTTTTTCAGTATTGGCGACGTTTTTCAATTTTGACTACTTTTTTAATTTTGCATTCTTTTTAACAATTTTGGCGTTTTTTTCCAGCTAAACGATTTCTTTCATTTTCTGCGATTATTTTTAATTTTTACAATTTTTTTACAACCTTTTTCAACTTTGATGATTATATTTCAGTCTTGACGACTTTTTCAACTTTGGCATTTTTTTCCATGTAATTGTTTTTTTTTTTTTTTAATTACAGTGATTTTCTTAACTCTAGCGATTTTTTTTCAATATTGGCTGTTTTTTTTTGGCGATTTTTTTTTTCATTTCACCAATTTTTTAATTTTTGGCGCTTTTTTATATTTCTGAAGATTTTTTTAATTTAGACGATTTTCTGCAAATTTGGTAATTTTCCTCCATTTTAGCGTTTTTTTTTTTTGTTCAAATTTTGGCGATTGTTTAATTTTAGTGACTTAAAATCTGGCCTATTTTTTATAGTTTGGCGATTTTTCGACTTAATCTACTTTTTCAGTTTTGACCAAATTTTTGCGATTTTCTTTCCTTTGGCGATTTTTTTTTTTCAATTATGCCGATTTTTCCAATTCAATTTTTTTGCAATTTCAACGGGAGATTTTTTAAAAATGTTGGCGTTGTTTTTCGACATAGGCATTTTTTAAAGTTTTTAACGATTTTTTTAAATATTGTTATTTTTTCAATTCCGGCAATTTTTTGAATTTTGAAATTTTCTTTAAAATTTTTGGAGTTTTCCTTTTTATTTTAGCGATTTTTTAATTAATCTACTAACTAACTAGATTGTGAGAAATAATTATTTTTATAATTATAATCTGTTGAAGGCATGTCCCTATCCGGATTTCATTTTTGCCTAAGGAAATCATCAGGGGACGATATTTTAAGGATTTCTAAATAGAAATATTTGTTAAGTTAAATTACAAACTTAATAAGAACTTCTTGTTCTCGTCTAGGAGCGTTATTAAATATTTAAAATACCAAAGAAAGAATAAAAAACAACAAAAAATTTATCACAATTTGCTTTGTCATCTTTGGTATTTATTTTAATGTATGATTTTTTTCTTAATTTTTTATAATCTTTACGAGATTATTTTCGGTTTTTGCTGTAAATAATACTATCAATTAAATAAAATTACGTACCGAAAATTCTTGATCAATTGTTGTTATTTCGAAAGTTATGTCGATTTTTGCTTTTTGAAAATTACGAAATTTTGTCGAATTTGGCACTAAACATCAATAAATTTTGACGAAATTAGTTCTGCTTATTACTACCTCTGTCTTTAATTTTAAAAAAATCTGTGGGTTAGTTTTTGAGTTAGAGAGATATTTGTAAAATGTATCCCGGTGTTATCCTGTGAGCCCTGGAGAAAAACTTTTAACTGATTTTAAAATTAGGGACTTTAAAGTAGGTTTTTAATTATCGGTAATGTACGCCAGATCGTAAATGTATTTTTGGCAATTTTTTAAATATTTGTTTCTGTTTTAAAAAGTTAATTTTTTCAAATTTTCTAAATTTTCACTTTACACCGTTTTCACCGTTCCTTATACAAAAAAAGTTTGAAGGCAAAAAAGTAGATAGTTAAGTTTCCTATGCATGCAATACAACTTATTTAATAAAATATTGTTATTTAGCCAAAAACTATTTAAAATCTGAAGACCGCCTTTAGGCGGCCTTGTGCCTTAGAGGGTTAAATAGCTTTTAAGTAAGCAATTTTAAAATCGATCTTAGTTTCGACTATAAAATTGACCCTAATTTTTTTTTTTATCTAAAAATTTTCGAAATAAAAAATTAAAAAAAAGTTTTTAAATAAAAAGAAATCGAAATTTGAATTCCACAAGGGCCGCACAAAAATCAGCAAAGGGCCGCATTTGCCCACCGTTGTTATATATGATATATTTTTCTTTCAAATATGTAAAATATTATATGCAAAATATGTGTTTAATCCCCTTTTTTCTAACCAAACTCAATGCCCATGAAAACTATCTGCCATAAATCAACATTCCTGAAAAAAAACACCACAAAACTATAAAACTTAGCCAAGGATTTAAACTTAGTGTGTTAACTACCTTACAATACCTTGTTGCAAACCTTACAAATAATATCATAAGGACTTTTGAATATTTTTTATATGAATAACCACAAAATATATTCTTATTCATACTTAATAACATCTTCTCTAATATTTTAAATAACTGTTTTAGAAATAAGGGAGTAAATAAAGAACTAAAGCATTTATAAATATTATTATTAAGTTTGCAAATGTTAAAGTAGAATAAGAAGTAGATGAAAGAAAAAAAAATTATTTTCTTCCGTATGTTTTAGAAATGATAAACTTTATTAAGGTTTCCTTATACTTTGTCTGTGAACAAAAATGAAGAAAAGTTTCAAAAGAAAAAATTTTATTACAATATAAATTTAAGGGTTAAAAATATGGATTTTCTTAAAAAATAGATAATTTAACTACGAACTAAAAACCCACAAATAGTAGAAGTTATGTGGTTTTTATATAAAAAAAAAATAGTAATTTGGCCACAAAAATTGAAACGAATTCTTAGAAATTATTAGTTTAACAATAGGAAGTTATATAAAAATAAAATGTACTGAAATTAAAAAAAAAATTCATGAAAACTTAAATTGAAATTAAAATATAATTTTATTGAAATTAAAATTTCCTTTTACCAACAATTTTTCTTTGAGGTATTTTATTAAAATCAGACATGGGACTAATACATTCAATGAAATTAATTGCATGCTTATGGCATAGAAAATAAGCACCTACAAAATATGGAGTCTGGGCTTAAATGGTTTTTGGTACCTACCCAGTCAGAAACTGCCAGTAAACAAATACTGGCAAAACGCTTTTTACAAACGCTGGTAAAGTGTTCCAAATTAGCGTTCTCCCAGTGATTTATTTTTAATACCGTGTTTACTCAGTGGTATGCCAGTGCTTGTTTTTTTTACCACTGGAGAATTCTGACTGGGAGATGGCGTATCTTTTATCAATGGTTTGTATCTTTAATAACTTACCCCATCAGAAATCGCCAGTGGTACAAAAAATCAAGCACTGGCATACCACTGGGTAACCACGGTAATAAAAATAAATGACTGGCAGAACACTCATTTGGGACGTTTTGCCAGCGTTTGCGAAAAGTGTTTTACCAGTATTTTTTTTACAAAAATTTCGGTGGTTTATAAAAAAAACCACTGGCAAAGAATTGGCTTAGAGTGCTATGCCAAGGTTTGCAACCAGTGGTTATCCAGTGCTACCTAGCCAATGCTACCAGGCGTACAAAAATCAATTCACTGGAAAACCAATGATTTTATAAAAATGCTGACGCTTCGTTAAAAAATGTTTGTAGTCGGAAGGTTCCGAGTTCAAATCCGGTTGCAAGCAAAAAAATTTTTTTGGATTTTTTTTAATTTAAAATTTTTTTTGTTTTATAAAATCAATTTTTTGTTTGTGGGAAAGCTCCTTCAAGACCAACTTTTTTTTGGCCTCCCAACACTGGCATACTAGTTACAAAAAATTGTTTGCCAGTACTAGCATTTTGGCACAGCCAGTAGTTGTGGAGCTATTATCACTCATTTATGTGTTTAGCCATCAAATATTATATGTCTCGTTAGCTCAGTGGGTAGAGCAATCGTCTGCCAATCTGACGGCCTGGGTTCAAATCACGGCAGGACCAAAAAAAATACATTCGAACTTTTTTTAAATTTTATTTTGGAAATTATATTTCCAGACCACCTATTTATTGGTTTTGCCACCGTTTTGCCAACGTTTAAAAATTTTGTTCCTCCAGTGCTTTTCCGGCGCTTTTTGAACAGCCGGTCCTTTTGTCTAATGATGTTATCATTTTGGGAATGGAAAAGCACTTTTTGCCAGTACTTGTACCACCTGTTAAAGTGCTTTGCCACCGCTTTCCCGTTTGTATTTTTCTGACTGGGTTATATATCATTTTTGAGGGTAAATATCTGTCATTTATTCTCACTTAGTCATTGAACGAAATAGTGTAAACAACAAATTTTTTATTTTTGTAGGTTTGAGGTTAAGAAGAAGAATAAACCTTCCTCAAAAGTTATAAACACATTAAATTTGCAAATCAGATTAGTTCTAGTTTCTGCCTTTTTATGGACAGGCTTCATCAGTGATCTTCCATTAAATTGTATTATTGTTTATATTTTTATTGTCAGATTGTCTCTATATGAATAATTTCAGAAGTGATCAATTAGACATATACAAACATTCTACTTCAGATTTTCTCTGTTTATCTTCTTATTTCCTCCGTGTCACCTTTTTAGTTTTTGCTTCGAAAATATCGAATTTTTTGCCAACAAAACATCATTTGCGGGAAGTTTCGATTTACTTTTTCAATTTGAATAAAAGTGCAGCTGAAGTACATCGATTGCTCACCGAAGCAGAACGAAAGCAAATAACTTTTTCACAATAATTGCAACATGTTAGTAGTAATCCCGTAAAAGTTCTTTGCTTTCGTTCTAATCACTATGAATAGAATTAAAAGCTTGAATGTTAAAAAGCACGAGTACATTACTTTGCCATTGTAGGAGCTTCCATCAAAAGTAACAACTATAACATAGAGAAAAATAATAGGTTTGTTAAAAACATGTGGTTTTCGTTGTAGTATGAAATTGATAAGTAAAAATTTTTGAGTTTACCTCTCAAAATGTTTTTCTCTGAAAGTTAACATATATACATTATACCCTAGAGAGAACCCCATAAAGACAATCTGATGATAGTGAATTGGTAACACTTGAAAATGCATTAATTGTCAACCATTGGTTCTAGGAAAATTTTTTTCATAAGTTTTTTTCTATTTGTTGTAAAATAAATTGTAAATTCTATTTGGAATTTGTCATATTTGATCGTAAACCGAACAAAAATAACAATTCTCTCATACAATCCGGAATTCAAACTTTTTTTAATAAGTTTAAAAAATAATATTACAACATTTGTTTTTGGTCAATGTATAACTAAATTGTTTTCTTTTAAATAGTTCAACCTTATCAAACTATATCACTATAATATGCTTCATAAGTTTAATAAATTACTCCTGAACAATAAGAGTAATACAAAAACAAAGAACTTTTTCATATGCAACTTAAATACCTAGAAAAAAGTTCAAATATATTTGTATTATAGTCCAAAGAGCCCTTAAGCAATACATATGTGAGCCGCTTTAACAAAAATAAAAATAACAAAACAAAATCGGCCAAGAAATAAAATTAGGTTTATATTGAAATAACACCGAAAAAAAGAAGATGAAGGCAAATGATGTTGTCATTAGAACTAATATAGATATATGACAACAATATAGTAGATATAAACAAAAATGAATGTGTTTATGTATCATTTGTATGGGTGGCTATATTAAGGTAGTTCACAATTAACAAAATAAAAGTTTTCAGGTCCTGACTTACAATATATATTTAAGTTACTCAAGGCAGTAAGTGCTTAATACTCCTATAAAGTTAAATATCTGTCAAAACAAAAATCCATTAAAAATTTGAGCTACCCTAATAGTACATATATAGATGTACTTTTTACCAACACATCACTCCCAAACAATTTACTTTTTTTCTCTTTTTTTTGCACTTTTTTTTGTTTTGTATATTTAATTTAATTTATGTACAATTATATAAAAGTACACACATGTCGTTAATAAATTTGTCCATTGCATTTCTAAGTAAGAATAAAGACCACAAAATTAAAATTCTGAAAAAAAAATATTTTGCTGTATTTCATTTGCTATAAATTTAGTTATTTATTTAAGAGAATCACATTTCGTAGATCCTTTTTTTAAACCTATTTTTATATTATAACCAATAAAAAGATTAGAGAGGAAATTAAATCAACAAAGTTGCAAAAATTTTCTAAAAGAGTTAAAAGAAGTTAGAAAAATCTATAACATAATTAAAGAATAATCTTTACAATGAGAATAATCTTTGCCATTAGAAAAAATATTTTTTGTGAGGAAGCATCTAAAGCAAAAACGTGTCTATAACTGATGATTTTTTTTTAAATGCTTAGAATCTAAGGATTTTTAGTAAAATAAAGTGCTTAATATCCTTGGCTTTTCCTATTGAATATTTTATATCGAAAAAGGCCTCTGCTTCTGAAAACATTCTTCTATTGGGAGATATAGAATCTGAAAATTTGTCTAAAGCATTTTTATATAGGAAAAAAAGCTCAAATTCTAATGCTTTTTGAATACGAAAAAGTAGTTAGATATTGAGAATTCTCTATGGACAATTATCAGAATATCCCTTGAATTGTGAGGAGATTTGCCAATAGAAAACCTACTGAATTCTGAAAACTTTTTCTAACGAAAAAGCTTAATAATTTAATAAGTTTTTTCCTATAAAAAACCCTAAGATTCTGAGGTTTCTTATTATAAAACGAGTAAAAAGGTTAAATTCGGGCATGCCGACTATACAATACCCTACACCAGTCTGGTTAAAAGACAAATAATGTTTGGATCCGAAATTCGAATGGGCTAAAATGGGGCTTGTGTCAAAATTTTCTATAATGTGAGTCAGCGCACCAAATTTCATTAAAATATCTTAATATTTGCGACCTGCAGTTTGTAACCAAGCCAATTTTGGGGGGACCCTTATATGGGCACTAGTTCTAAACATGGACCGATGTTCATCAAAATCAATAGGCTTCGTCCTTGGGCCAACATAGGTCTATGTACCAAATTTCATCAAAATATCTTAATATTTGCGACCTGCAGCGTATAAACAGTATAATTTTGGTAGGACTCTTATATGGGCACTATGTCTAAACATGGACCGATATTCACCAAAATCAATAGGCTGCGTTATTGGGCTAACATAGGTCTGTGTACCAAATTTCGTCAAAATATCTTAATATTTACGACCTGCAGCGTATAAACAATATAATTTTGGTAGGACCCTTATATGGGCACTAGGTCTAAACATGGACCGATGTTCACCAAAATCAAACTTGTTCGTCCTTGGGCCAACATAGGTCTGCGTACCAAATTTCATCAAAATATCTTAATATTTGTGACCTGTAGACTGCGCACAAGATTGCATGGACAGACAGACAGACAGACAGACAGACGGACGGACGGACGAACAGACGGACATCGCTAAATCGAAATAAAAAAAATTCTGAGCCGATCGGTATACTATAAGGTGGGTCTACGACCAATATTTTTGGTGTTACAAACATCAGCACAAACTTATAATACCCTGACCACATAGTGGTGTAGGGTATAAAAATCATTTTCAAGGCGCCCAAATTTAAATTTTTTTGCAATTTTCTAATAAATGCTAGATTAGCGCCATCTTGCGGTGGCGTTTTGAAACAACCAATGAAGTTGTGAACAATATAATATTACAACCTTTCCAGAAAGGTATTACTTATGAAAATCGGATAAAAAATGTGACAACTAGAGGTAAAAGTATATAATTAAAATTATTTTCTGCTTAATGGTGAAATGCTGATAATGATCATGATAATGATGATGATGATGTTGGTGAAAACAAGCAGAAAATAATTTTACTTATATACTTTTACCTCTAGTTGCCACATTTTTTATCCGATTTTCATAAGTAATACCTTTCTGGAAAGGTTGTAATGTTATATTGTTTACAACTTCATTAGTTGTTTGAAAAAGCCGCCGCAAGATGGCTCTAAGCTAGCATTTATTAGAAAATCGCAAAAACTTGAAATTTGGACGCCTCGAAAATGATTTTTTTTATATGTCGTAGTGGAACTTTTTTTTTCTTATGCCAAAAGCTGTCGAAAAATCGATGGCACAATATCGATTGCTAAATCGACTTACCCTAATGTCTATTCCTATGAAAAGTATGTGACTCTTAGCTGTGTTTGTATTAATCTTGTTTGTGTTGTTGCAAAGTCACAATGAATTATATTTATTAAAATTTTTGTTTGGAAATTTCAAAAAATTAAGACCTGGTATCGACACAGTCATAATATTGACAAATAAAATTTTAATTTTTTGAATTTCATTGTCGTTTTTTAAGGAAAGTTGTGACTTTCAGTCTTAAAAATAGTCTTATGGTGGTCACTATGAGTCACACAAATAAGAATAGGCACCTAAATGTGCTAAAATCCCAAAACTTATGTACAAATTTGTAAAAAATAATTTTTTGAAGGCATGTCCCTATCTGGATTTTAATTCTTAACCAAAGAAACCATAAGAGGACGACGTTTTTAGAATTTATAAACTCCATGGAAATTTCTTGTTCTCGTCCAGTAGCGTCATTCAACGTTTAAAATATCAAAGAAAGAACAAAAATTGTTTACCACAATTTGCTTTGTCATCTTCCAAAATAATACTCTGTTTTTTTTTAACAGGTCTGGCAATGTAGTGTCATTTATTTATGTATAATTAACAAAAGAAAAAGTCGTATGTTTTCTGCAAGTAGAAGTTGCATTTAAATTTGCACAAGCATATTTCTTACTTCAAATTTATTATTATCGTGGTAAACATTAATTGCATTAGAGGAATTAAATGTGCTTAAATTCCAAACCGTATTTAAAATATTTTCTTTTAAATAAATTCTGATACTTAAAACTACAGCTAATGAAGTATCGGGGTTTTAAGTTTGTAGCTGTATAAAATTATATTTTCTTTATATTATATCCAAATTCTGGTACTTAACTTAACAAATCATGAGTTTTTGTAAATTATGGGCCATCCTTTAAAGTAAATTCCTGCTGATATACATAATTTACCACCTTTGTGATTTAAGTAAATCCTGCTGTAGTTTACTGCATTGCTTTTGTAATTCAACTCTATTTTTATTACCATAGAAATGTGTTAAATAACTTTACGTACCCTTAACATGCTAACCTCAATTTATTGCAATACCTTTTTCCTGCAGATAATTTTTTTCCTATATAAATATATTTCTTTACTTAGAACGGATTTAATATTTATGACTGTCTACATGTAATGAACTGCATTATCATGAGGTTTTTTTCCTTCTTCTTGATGTATAGAAAATTTAAAGACTAGAGTATTTAAACAATTAATCTTTATTCGATTAATCGAACAATTTTGTTCAAATAATAGTGCGAATTTTTCAAAACGTAAAATTTCGAACAGCAAATAATTCGAATAATTTAATACGATTAATCGAAATTGGTAAGAACAAAATTTTTCTTATATGAACCAAAATATGAGTGAATATATTCTCATTTAACTCATTGAGTGTATTACAGAGCGCGGCGTTTACGCCTGGCGAATCCAGGCTTAACATCATAAAATATAAAAAATTTATCAGGAGCGTCTAAAAGTGTTGTTCACTGCAATTCATATAAAATTAAAACTTTTTAAAATATAATCTCAATACAAATCTTTTACTTGTAAATTTTTAAAGAGCTGTTAAAATTATTATTGCTAATTATTTTAAATAAATTGCTTAAAAATAAAAAAACAAATTTATTTTCATTACTTTATATAAAATTTTGTTCGATTAATCGAATGATATAAAAATTTTATTCGACTAACCGGTTAAGAAGAACCCCATTTAATTATTTGAGCGATTAATCGATTAATTTGAAAATTCAATTAATTGCATATCCTAGTGAATACTGAATAGTTTAAGTTACAGGAAGAAAAGGTTTGATGAATTTGTTTTTGTTTGTTTGTGTTTAGCTACTAAACATAGACTACAATAAGTTTAATCAATAAATTTTGAAGAAAGCTAAAAAGCAAGGCAAAAAAAGCTACTAAAGAAGGATGATAAAAAAAATTTTATATAAAAAAAAATAAATTGCCAAGAAAAACATAAAAGAATAAAATTTACAAGACGAGCTACTAACAGACAAGTGATTAATATTAAAAACCAACAAGAACTGAATAAAATTTATAAAAACTGAATATTTAAGCTAGAAAAATTATTATGATTTTCTATAACATATTAAACATTATTTCTTATCGACATTAATTTAACTATACATTACATTAAATGCTTTTTATTTAACAATTTCACGCGCACAATTTTACATAAACCATAAAAACCTCTACATTCAACACTTGCAGCGGAAAAGCCATGGTTGCATTCAACAACATCAAACAGCCATAACCATAACCACCATATCTTGGCCTAACAAGAAAAGTAATTAAATCTAGAAAAAAAAATATACAAAAGCTGTTTACAAAAAACCAGTCTAAGTACAATAAAAACTGCGCAAAAAAGAACAAGAAATACAAAACGAGTCGGGCATGCCGACTATACAATACCCTACACCAGTCTGGTTAAAAACCAACTAACGTTTGGATCTGAAATTCGAATGGGTTAAAATAGGACTTGTGTCAAAATTTTCTATAATGTGAGTCAGCGAACCAAATTTCATTAAAATATCTTAATATTTGCGATCTGCAGTTTGTAACCAAGCCAATTTTGGGGGGACCCTTATATGGGCACTAGGTCTAAACATGGACTGATGTTCACCAAAATCAATAGGCTTCGTCCTTGGGCTGATATAGGTCGGTGTACCAAATTTCATCAAAATATCTTAACATTTGCGACCTGCAGTTTGTAACCAAGCCAATTTTCGGGGGACCCTTATATGGGCACTAGGTCTAAACATGGACCGATGTTCACCAAAATCAATAAGCTTCGTCCTTGGGCCGACATAAGTCGGTGTACCAAATTTGATCAAAATATCTTAATATTTGTGAACTGTAGAGTGCGCACAAGAATGCATGGACAGGCAGACAGACGGACGGACGAATGGACGGACATCGTTAAATCGAAATATAAAAAAATTCTAAGCCAATCGGTATACTATAAGGTGGTCTAGGACCAATATTTTTTGGTGTTACAAACATCAGCACAAACTTACAATACCCTGACCACATAGTGGTGTAGGGTATAAAAATACTGCAGTAGCAAATATGTAATATGAGAAAAAAATTCCAAGCCCTTAAGTTGGAAATTAATGTTAAAGTGCTATTAGAAAATATTAAATGAAAAGGATTAGTATAAAATTTTAACATAAAGTTATAGTGAATGGAAGATTTTTAATATCAAATTGTGCTTAATTAATTGAAGTACAAGTTTAAGTAGTTGCAGACGCAAACAGCTAAAACCAGTTTTTAAGGTAACTTTTGGTACTCTACAAATCAGCGGTCGGCTTTTGGCAGGTTTCTTACTAGAGAAGTCTTCCGACGCAAGACCCTTAGATCTTAGTAAGCTTCGGATATATTGTCGTGGTGAAAAATATAAAGGGCACGTATTTTTTTTAGCTGCCCCTTCTCATATTTAAGGGTTAAACAATTGGATCAAAAATTACAGCAATTTTTGGTTTCTTCGCTTTATTTTATATATGTTGAAAAGTAACTATAGGAAAGGTATTGGAAAAGTCTATGTAACACAAAATATAAATATCATAGGTGGTTTTGGTGTTTTTGGGTCAGTGATCGGGAAGGGTTCAAACTACCGGGGAAAGTTATATCGGTAAAAAAGAAGTTATACGTGTCCCGGCGTTTCGCTGGGTCACCTCTAGGAATCGAGATATATCGATTTAAAGTAAGTAACTATCATATAGGGGAAATTGTCACCTTTGGTGGCCTTTTTTTGACATAACTCGAGAACCCCTAGTCTGATTTTGCTCAAACAATTTTAAAAAAATTAAAAATTACAATTCCTTTAATCTGTTCATATAACGTTTTTCTCAACAGTTTTGCCAGTAAAAATCAATGTATGAAGAAAAAAATATTTTTTGCCTAAAATATTAAAACAAAGTAATAAACAAAAGGTTATTGATTTTTATGGTAGCGGTAACAAACATTTATTTTTACCGGCAAAACTGTTGAGTATATAGAAAAACGTTATATGAACAGATTAAAGGAATTGTAATTTTTAATTTTTTTAAAATTGTTTGAGCAAAATCGGACTAGTGGTTCTCGAGTTATGTCAAAAAAAAGATATATCTCGATTCCTAGAGGTGACCCAGCGAAACGCCGCGACACGTATAACTTGTTTTTGACCGATATAACATTTCCCGTTAAATTCATCCCATCCCGATTTTGACTGTCGCATAGTGTTATTATAATATTTCAGTGAGGGGGTCTTTCGGATTTCTTCGATATTATGCCTACTTCGGATTTGTGACAAATTTTCCCGAAGGTATATATTTTAAAAGATTTGGGAATCTCTGACCAATTAACATAATCAATACGTGTATCAAATTTTTTATTTTTAAGAGTAAATTAGATTTGAGATCTTACAAATAAATAACAGAGAATAAAAATTGAAAAAAAAATCGATCAGGCCAGCAGGATAGCATATATGTATTTTTAGGTCCCGCTACAGATCCATCTTCAGTATCCCTGCCTTTGTGGGTTAATAACTGATAATGATCTATTTATATTGACTGTGAAACAAATAAACAAATTTAAACACAACTTATACAAACATCAAAGAAATTCTAATAATGCTATTTTTATCTTCCTGTAGTTGGAGTTCAATTTTCTTCTAAAAGTTGGGGAAATTTAAATAAAATTTAATCAGAGTAAATGCGACAACAATAATCACCAAAAAAAATTTCATTCTTATGTTGATATTAACAGATAAAAATGTGTTTTGAAGAGATATGGTAATTCACAAAAAATAATCACGTTTAAATTTTGGTTTTTTTTTAAATTTTTTAATTTTTTTAATTTTTTCCCAATTTAGAAATTTCGGAGTATTTAATACTGCCATAAGTTAATATATTTTCAAAATTTGTGCGTTAACAAATTTGTTTAACAAATTGCTAGATCTTTCAAAACAACAGAGTAGTATATTGGAAGATGACAAAGCAAATTGTGGTAAATTTTTGCTGTTCTTTTTTGGTTTTCTTTGATATTTTAAATATTTAATAACGCTCCTAGACGAAAACAAGAAATTCTCATTGAGTTTGTAATTTAACTTACCGAATATTTCCAGAAATTCTAAAAACGTCGTCCGTCTAATTAGGCAAGATGGAAACCGGATAGCGTCATGCCTGCAGCGGATTATTTTTCACAATTTGTTAATTACGTTTGGGATTTCAGCACATTTAATTTCTTTAGTGAAAAAAACTACTAATTTTAGACATAATGAGTTTATTTGTAAATATATAATGTCTAAAAATACTTTTTGTGTGTATTATTGTATATGGAAGTGTCTGCAAATAGTTAGTAATTTTTTGTTTATATTTATTGAATTTTCGTAAAATTAAACAAAACTTTACCTATTTTACGTATAGTAGTAAATTTACAAACATCTTTTTAGAGAGTACCGGTTACTAACCCAGTAAAATTTTCCTCGTAGTGTTTTACATAAGTTCGCTGAACACATCCTATACCTAAAATGGAAGAGTACCATGGTTTCTCCCTAAAATCCAGGTTTGTGGGACATTTGAGCGCCAATTCTGAATAATTACGAAATTAACCCTTAAACACATTTTAAGTTTTTACTTATTACTGACCTTTAAGTTAAATTTTCAATGCTAATGTCTTCAAAGACCTTTAGTAGAATTTCATGACAAATATTTTTGCGGAACATTTTAACCCTCTAAGTCTTTAACTTACGGGTCATTTTTGTCCCTTTTTAAAAATGGGCCAAAAAAGCCCCTTTAATTGAAGAGTTAGAAGGTTAAAATGTTCCACAAAAATATTCCTCGTAGTGTTTTACATAAGTGCGGTGAACATACCGTATGCCTAAGATCGAGGATTTACAGGGTTTCCTATTTTAATTCTATTTAATTTTTTTATGTTTTAGAAAAATCATTTTAAGCGTTTAAAACGCATTTTTTATGAGAGGCATTTTTATAAATCCCCAAATTTGTCACAAATATGGCTGGACCTTATATCAATTCACGTGCTAAATTTCATGGTAATCGGATAATTTTTGCAGGTTTTATAAAGATTTTAAGATAAAAGATATATGGCAGGACTAAGAGTCCTTGCTTCCATTTTGATAAAAAAATTGACACAAACGTTTCCAGCTTTATGTGCATCTCAATGGATACTTTTTGTAATTTTACGTCTACTTATGTAGCTAATATAATATTTTTAAATTTCAGGACCTATGGGAGGTGGGCGTGTCCTTGGCCCGATATTTCCAAAAATTAAAATTTTTCTTAACTAAGGGCTTCTATGTACCAAATACCAAATTTCAGAACTCTGTCTCCACTCCTTCTATTTTTGTCCAATCGTTATATGGTATCAAAGCACTGTGCGACGTTTTTAGAATTTCTACAAATATTTGTTAGATTAAATCACAAATTCAATGAGAATTTCCTGTTCTCGCCAAGGTTCGGTATTCCGCACTTAAAATATCTAAGAAAAAACAAAAGCAGCAACCAAAAATTTACCACAATTTGCTCTGTCATCTTCCAAAATACAACGGTAGATCTAACAATGTATTTACAATATATATATTTGTCTATAACCAACGCAAGTACCTGCAAACAACATTTTTTACTCTTCAAAATACTATTTCTCTAGTAGTTGTCTGTTAGCTGTAAATATAAATGTATTTTCATATAAAACTACTTTAACCCCGTTTAACGTTTGACTTTAACGTTTTTGATATTCTTGGCCCAAAAACATATAATCATGTATTGAAATTTGAATTATATTATGAAAGATATGATAAATATTCTGTTCCTTTATTTTTTTTTTTTTTTTTGGATGAAGTGCAGTTTATGGGGTTTCGTCAAAAAAATATAAAAAAATAGAACCCTCTTTAGAATTAAAAAAGAAAAAAATCGAAATTAAGGGGGACATGTAAGTGTGGATACTCAAATTAAAAAAAATTTTCTCACCATTCCAAAAATGTTATTTTTTTATCCGTATTTTTCAAACGTAGCCCTAACTAGAGCCATTTTAGTCCCTTAAGATGGGGGCCCAAAATTATGAGATTTTGTTGTGTGGTAAAATGGTACTCAAATGATCGGAAAAATTTGCACGACTACTAAAATTACTTCTAAATTTAAAAAAAAAAAACTGAATTTAGTCCCTTGAGAGGGGGAGGGGGGTGGCCCATTTAAAAAAATGTTTTTTCCCTGCGGCTCCATTTCACTAACATGTTCGAAAAATTAAAATTTTTTTGGCAAAATCGCGCTTATTTTTAAAACAAAATTTATCCCTGCGGCGCTAATTTAACTATCGAAATTTCATTTCCCATCATACTTATTTTCTTATAACCCAAAAAGTTTACGTGCATCGAATTTTTTTTCCTACACATATAACGGCTAAAACCAAACATACATAATTCAATTGTGAATAATTCATCAAGCGAACAAAACAATAACTAATTGCCAACGACAGCAACTAAAATAATGTGATTTTATTTTTTTTTTTTTAATTTTTGGAAGGTCTAAATTTTTTAGAAATGGCTATAATTCGATTCACGTTTCACGGATTAGAAAAAATACCTAATTTTTGGAATCGTGAGAAAATTTCCGTTCATTTGAGTACAATTTTCGCTTATATTATTTTTTCACTTTTTTCTACACCCCTAGTGGAGTTACTTTCAAAAAATCTTTGACATTTCAGCACTTACCCAATTTTTCGCAACATTTCTTACTCGACTTTCTTGTGGTTATTTTTGCTTTTCTCAATTTTTTTTTTTTACTAATTTGTTGACAACTAAAGATGTGAGTAAATTAGTGATGTGTTTTTAAGGATATATTTGTGATATGTTGGGTCTTTTTTAGCCTGTGTATATTTAAATTTATTTTTTTAACAATTATTTTAATTTTGCATTAAAAATACAAAAAAAATTTTTTTTTTTGGACTTTCTATATTTTCATATATTTAGTTAGAAAATTCTTCTACCTCAAGTCCAAATTCTAATATGATATTGTCATATTAGATTTTATTTGTTGTTTCAAAAAGGGGTTGATCATTTTCAAAAATTCACACAGATGCCATAGTGCCAATCTTACCTGAAATAAAAAAAATTTAAATAAATAATTATAAAGGAATAATCAAATATAAAAAAAAAATAAATTTAACAATTTAATAATATGACAATATCATATTGGAATTTGGACTTGAGGTGGAAGAATATTCTAACTAAATATATAAAAATAAATTTAGTTAGAATATTCTTCTACCTCAAGTCCAAATTCTAATATGATATTGTCATATTAGATTTTATTTGTTGTTTCAAAAAGGGGTTGATCATTTTCATTGATCATATCAGGTAAGATTGCCACTATGGCATCTGTGTGAATTTTTGTAAGTTGTATTTATTTAAAGAAAATTTTTATTATAATAAGTACCAAGTGAGCAACTAGACGTATGAGTGATAAAATATTAAGTATACGTCAGGGTGTCAAGTATCAAACTTTTTATTTTTAAAGTATGTCAGCGTACTTGAATGGGTCGTAACGTCGCATTTGTAGTTTTGCTAAGTTACTCAAATATGTAACATGCTATTCAAGGATGATAAATGGGATTTTCAAAATAGCGCCAATCAGGTAAAAAAATAGTAATTATTCGACCCCTATAGTAACAAAAATTTAATTTATTTTTATAAATTAATAAACAAAAACGTTCATAAAAACAGGGAGTCTCACATGTTTCTGAATTACGGCAACACTGGTTTTTAATGCCACAGATAGCGCTGATTGCTGTTTCGTTTTTTCTGGCAACACTTCTCTGTTTAGTGGGGAAAAGTGCTCTATGAAAAGTTTTAGCACCTTCCCATTTTAAAAATTTAAATCCCCAATTTTGTATACAATTCGTTTTAATTTAAACAAAACCCCAATTTTAAAGAAAAAATGGAAGCTAAGTTCACATAGCTCTTAAGTCCAGAAAATTATTAACAAGTGACTCAGCTAAGTATATAAAATTCAGTATTTTACGAAGAAATACTTATTTTTTCACTCGAACTTTAAAGGCTCAAATCTTTCTTTAAATGGTAAAAATACTAATTTTTTTATTACAAGAAAGTCACAATCGCAATTAAGCTAAAATGTCACTTTTTAAAAATAATAGTTTTGTACAACAAATTTTCTAAAGAACAAATTCTACATAATTTTCACACGAAATTCATTTTCGTGAAGAATCTTTTTTTTATTCAAAAATTTGTATGAAATTTGACAACCCGATCAAAAAAATTTATTTATAGTCATATATAGTAATATCTTGTTTTATCTTATAATATGTGTATATATATATTGTCATGAATAGCCATATATAATTATATGTTTCTTATGTGGTGCCTTATATAACCATATATTTTTTTTATATATTGCCTTTTATAAGATTGGATATCAACAATATATGCTTTACATAATAAAATATGACACATATGTTGTCATATATCTCATATTTATGCATGCTCATAAACATGCATTCGTGATCATACGTGGATTCATAAATCTCCATACATGAATCATATATGACCATACATGTGCATTAACGAAATTTTGAGGTAATATCTACAATGTAATATTCCACATGTGTGATCATGCATGTTCATTAGACCGTACCTCAAAAAAAAAGTTCGCCGTACACCCTCCAAAATGAAGTATTTTTACAAGGCAATTTCAAAAAAATTATTTTTTTTTGTTTGCCGAACGTAGGGGTCGCCTTTTTCAATTTTTCGTTATAGCTTCGGCATTCAAAGTCGGATTTTAAAGTGTGAATTATCGTTTTTTTGCCTCGAGGAGACCAGTGTTTTGCTATAAAGGAAAAATCCAATGAAAAGAGATTTAAAAAGGCGACCCCTATGTTCGGCAACCAATATACAGCTATGGACATAGAAATAGGACACTTCATACAAAATTATCTGCATGCATTTCTCTTAATAATTATAAAGCAATAATTATATTTCTTTTCTATTATAGTAAATTGTGATCAAGTAGTCTCAGATTATATATAAAACTTTGCAATATTCAAAACATGCAAATATTTACAACAAAATTACCTTACTTTGTTCATATTTGACTTGGACATAAAAATAGGACACTTGCAACAATTTTCAAAATTTTACTCGATGTACTTTGTAATAATTTTCTTCTCATAATTTGCGTTTGAAATAAGTAAATTCTTTTCTAATTGTACCAATATGGGACGTGGAAAACATTGTAATCCAGAAAAACGAAGACTTATATCTCAATTCCACAACGAGATGAAATCTCCAACTGAAATTGCTAAAATACTAAAGTGTTCAAGGAATATGGTATACAGTGCTATTCATTTATGTGCTGCCGACAAGAAATATCATACGCAAAACAAAGAACGTAAGCTAATCCGTCGTAAAACTACAACTTATATGGACAGGACTATAGTACGCAATAGCAAACTCAACCCTTTTAAGTCCTCCAGTCAAACAAATAATGAAATCAGGGAAAAATTCAACATTCAAGTGTCAGACAGGATAGTAAGAAGAAGACTGAATGAAGCAAACTTATTTGGACGAATAAGTAGAAAGAAGCCCCTTCTTCCAAGAAAAAATATTAAGTATTGATTTTGCCAAAAGGAAATGAGTTGTCCACAAAGGAAATGAGTTGTCCTTTTGGAAAAATGTGCTTTGGAGCGATGAAAGGAAGGTAAATCGTGTCGGACCAGATGGTAGAACATTTGTAAATCGCCCAAAAAACCAGGCTTTAAACATTTAGTACACTCAGAAGACCTTGAAACACGGTGGGGGTAATATTATGGTATGGGGGGCTTTTTCCTGGCGTGGTGTTGGTCCTATCATAAAAGTAGAGGACAAAATGGACAGATTTGAATATTTGAGCATTCTTAAGAATGTTATGGAGCCATTTGCCTATAAAAATATGCCAGTTAAGTGGATCTTTATGCAAGTTAATGATCCGAAGCATTCGTCGAACAAAGTAAAGGATTGGTTTTTACAAGAACAAATTAAGGTTTTGGACTGGCCAGCCCAAAGTCCGGACCTTAATCCAATAGAAAATCTATGGAGTGATGTAAAAATAAAAGTTTCGCAAAATAATTACAAAAATTCCACCGAACTTTGGGCTGGTATTCAAGAAGCCTGGTATTCTATACCAAAAGAAAGATGCCAGAGATTAGTTGAGAGTATGCGAAGCGGTTATTGATAATAATGGATACAGCACAAAATATTAATTAAAATAATAATTGTTTTAAAAACCCAAAAAAAAATGTACGATTTTTTGTAAAAATATAAAATGTGTCCTACTTAGCAGTCCAGGTATTTTTATTAGTTTATACATATTTACCAATATATATAAAATAGTTGAAGGATTTTTATTTAAATAAAAAATGCATTACAATCATCAATAATAACACTTCCCGTATATAAAATAAAAAAATTTATTTTTGTTTTATTTTTCAAAATAAAAAATTATGTTTCTTAACATATAAAAGTGTCCTATTTCCATAGCTGTATGTACAAATTCTATCGAGTTTATCGGAAAACTTCATTTCATTTTTACGAAAATTATTAAAAGTGTTATTCCGTAAATTTCCTAGCGGGGCGTTTTTGGCCAAAAGTATAAAAATTAACCCCATATTGATCATGTTACATAAAATAATAATTTTTATCCAGTTGAGATTTTTTTATAAATTTAATGGTTTCCAATCTCGTAGTTATAATTAATATTAAGTTTCATGGGTCTTTTCCTACCCCAGGCCACTAAGGGTTAACTAGTCTTACCAAATTTAAGTGATATTTTTCCGAAAACTTTGATGAAAACATTAAAATTTTGTTAAATTTCTGACAAAATGAGCAATTTTTGTAAAATGTCTTGGAAAGCAATCGCTCCAAGCACAAACTCGAATCATCATTTTTCCAAATTATTATTTTTTTTTTTTTTTTTAATATCAACTATTATGTGGTACATATAGCAATCCACATCTCCAAATTAGGCATTTTTAAAAATCTTTAATATTAATTAAAAAAAAAAACACGTTTTTGCATTTTTATCAAATTCGTGGGTCATTTTGGATTCCAGGCTAAAGTGGGTTAATGATAATCGATGAAGTCAAAATTCCATATCTGAATCACTTTGACTATATTAAATGAATAAATGAAATAAAAAGTAATTTTTTTCTAAATTTCGAATTTTGGGAATTTTTAATAATAATACACTTTAACGTTTTCCGAAAAAAAATTTTATTTCTTCCATTTGGGAACATTTCCAATAAAACTGGGGGGTGTAATGAACGAAAATCGGTAAAATTTTAAAAATTTATAAATAGTAGCAAATGGGTCATAAGAGTGCAATAATACTTTGGCGGTTATAATAAAACCACAAAAAGTACTAAAGTACCAGTTTTATCACCCCTGTGCTATATGTATTTTCGAAGAAATTTCGTTTTTAAATAAATACGATTTCTATCGAATTTTTAGAAATAACCAAAATGTGTCAAAACAGTATTGATTATGACAGTGTGCTAATCAACTTTCGATTGCGTCAAATGTGGTACAGTTGTGCCATAAATAACATCACTGATATACATTAAAAACAGCTGTTTTTTCACTCTCGCGTAAAATTGCAGAAAAAATTCCAGTAGTCAGCACTATGTGTTTCCCATTAAGAAGGTTGAATCAGCTGATTCGTCATGTTACGTTTAGTAATTTGGGATTTAACCGAAAATTAGTAGTTATCTAAAAGTACTTGTATTTACTTGTCGAATTTTCAGAAAAAGTTTGGAATCGAAATCTAAAATTCTTAGGTTTAGTTTAAATTGAGTTTTAAGCATTTTTTGCTTACCCAGCAAACAAAGATGATCATTAATGACTCAGAAATGAGCTCCAAAAACATAAATATTTGCCACTTTTTCCTATGAAAGTGGTCCGTCCAAAAGAGCCCCCTGTGTACTCAGAAATTACTCAGAAAAAAGAACGTATAAAATTGAAAAATTTTGGAATCTTCTTTGAGTCCGAAAAATTAACCCTCATTTTGAGACAGCTTTTTAGATTGTAAAGACAACTTTTTGGATTGCTTTCTGAGTGTTTATATTTTCTTCCAAAAAATAGTGTTTTCAAAAAAACAAAAATCATTTCTATGAGCTATTTAAAAATCATATTTATGAGCGCTCCGGAATTACTGGCTGGGTATCTAAATAAATACTCATTTTTTACTTTTTCATTAAAACTTTCTTAAGCTCTATAACAAATCTCTTACACATATTTTTCTCATCAATAACTGAATTAGTGCTATTGATTTGACATTATTTGTAGATTAATAACCTAATTATGTTTTAAAAAATAAAAAAATAAAATTAAAAAAAATGCAGATAAGCCAAATGGCTTCGCAGACTAGTCGTAAGATATGTTAACATTTTTATTGCTCAATAAAATTGAATTATAAAAAAAAAAAAAAAAAAAAAAAAAAATTTTAGAAACTGATTAAATTTGATTTATATCGATATAATAGAATATACAGAAAGAAAAACTGATAGTTAAATTTAAATTCATATTATATTTTTTTCTAATATTTTTAACTGAGGTATGAATTTTATTAAAATAAATGTGATTTTAGTTACCCAGCCAACAATTTCGGAGCGCTCATAAATAAGATTCTTAAATAGATAATAGAAATGATAATTAACAATCAATAACAGAAAACAATCCAAAAAGTTGTCTTTACAATCTAAAAAGCTGTCTCAAAAGGAGGGTTCATTTTTCGCACTCAAAGAAGATTCCAAAATTATTTAAATTTATGAGGAAAATTTCGATTTTATATGTTCTTTTTTCTGAGTCATTTCTGAGTTGGACGGACCACTTTCATAGGAAAAAGTTGAAAAATGTTTATGTTTTTGGGGCTCATTTCTGAGTCATTAATGATCATCTTTGTTTGCTGGTTAAAACAAAATTTTTCGTATTTAAATTAATATTGTATTAACAACATTTAAAATGTTATTTAAGTTGAAAAATATTTTACTTAAAAACACAGCAAACTTAGTGAGATTTAAAATTTATTTGTATTTAATTCAATGTTGTTTCTAATTGTTTTAAATATTTTTCTGGCTGCAGTAATCCTACCAGCAATATACTACAGCTGAATCAGTTTAGGTAACAAATCTTAGATTTATGTTTCTATTAAAAATATAAAAAAAAATTAAAAATCGTTTAAACTTTTACAAAAAACGATCAACATTAAAAACAAACTAATAAATTTATAAATTCTTAATGCCTATGGTTGATTACACTATAGATTTTACTGAAGCAAATCCTGATCTATAAAAGATAATTTATGCAAATTATATTTGTGCCTGTGATAACAAAATCAACATGAATATTAATATATACGGGTCGTTACTGAAAGGGAAGTTAACAAAAGTAGGAAAGGTAGAAGAATTGAGGGGAGGTGACATGTTTCTATTTCAAGTAAATACATTAAAGTTGTATTCTAAAGACGATAGTTATTTTCTTGTTGTAAACAGCTATAACAAGAGAAATTGCTTGTCGATAACATACAATTTTGCTAATAATAAATAACGCGTATAGAGTATTTAGTAAAATATTGTTGTTTGTGTTGTCACAGTTAACCCACTAGGGGAAAATCAAGTTAATCTTTTTGAAAAAAAACAAATTCAAAATTTGGTATTTTGTGTCTACTAAACTAAATCTTAAAGTGAAACAAAGTATCTATTAAACTCACACATGGATTTAGCTGTTCTAATATAACATCGGCCTTTTCAAATGGGTTATTTCTACTAAACTTGTATGTATTTATATTACTTTACATTAAAACAAGTATACATAAAGTCGTTGTTAAAATTGTGGCCTGAGGTCTGTTAGTAGGATCTTAAAAGATTTCAACACATATGTTGTCCTTTTACATAGTTGAATATGTATTTTGTGTAAAATTTATACATATCTGAATTTTATATAATATTTACAATCGTTTGTAATATTACATTGTAACAAATAAACAAACACAAACCGGTAGTTTGAATAAATTACTATTTAAACATATAAACTCAATAAGCATTAACTTGTATATTCTTTAAGGCAACTACCAGATACAGAGAAGAAGCTACAGTAACTTTTTTTTGCTATAACTTGCTACATCTAACCATTACATGTGTGTCATTAACTATAAGTATAAAGGATATTGTGATATTGAACATCATACCCTAGTATGTTTTGTTCTTATAGTGGTAAATATAGTTTTTTAGCCTTGCTTACTTCAATACATGTATATAATTTGCTATCCTGTATATTGTTTATTTTCTAATGCACTATCTCATTAAGGTTAAGGGTATTTGATTACCTGGAGAGAGTGTTAAATGTAAAGCTATCACTTAAATACACTTTAACGTATACTTAATATTTCAACACTCATACGCCTCAGTGGCCACATTTAATACGTTTTGCAGCATATAAACTGCAAGTGGCTTGTTGTGGCAAAATCCTTGGATATTTTATTTCATTTTAGTAATATAGTTAATGGGTAAACAGTAGAATTAGGTCGTGACAAGTGCAAAGCTAAGTTATATCTTAAATGATTTAAAAAAGTTTAATTCTTATTAAAAACAAATAATCTTTAAAAAGTAAGAGAGCTGGTGATAATTTGGGAATAGTTTTTATCCGGTTAACAAAAAAGTGCCTGTGCATATTTTTTTTTTTTAATTCTTTTAAAGAACATATTGCATAGAGGGCCTCATGGCAAAAATTTAGTTTTTAGTTTGTTCGGATCATGCGCGGTTCCAGCAATTAATATAAGGGGAAAAATCATACGCCTCAGTGTCTAACTCAATGTATTTTTCTACTGTGGCGTATGATTTTTCCCCTTATATTAATTGCTGGAACCGCGCATGGTTCGGATTTTTGTGGTTTTTTGAAACACAAAATTTTGGTGTTTAATTGGGAAAAGTTGGGGGAAAGTGGCAAAAGCTAAAAATTTTATTTTAAACAAAAAATTACTCACTGGCTTAAATTTAATGTTTAGTATCAACATATGTATGAAAGATAAAAATATGAAAAAAATTTTCAAAAAGGCCTAGACCGACAAATTTATAGATAAATATTGGGTGTACAATAGACCGTACCTCAAAAAAAAGTTCGCCGTATACCGTCCAATCAAAATATTTTTGCAAGGAGGTTTGTTTTGCCGAACATAGGGGTGGCCATTTTATATTTTTCGTTATATCTTTGGCATTTACAGTCGCATCTTAAAGTGCAATACATCGATGTTTTTGTCTCAAACAAACCAATATTTTGCTCTAAGGGCCATTGACCTCAAGTAAACCGTTTTAGTATTTACCCACCAGATTTCAGTTGCTACCACCCTAAAGTACCATTGTAATGTCAGAAAATTAAAGTTCGCACAAAATCATTAAACTTTTGCCAAGGAAGTTTTTTAATAAACCCAGCAGAAATTTTTTTTTATTTTTTTTGGTTGCCGAACGTAGAGTGAATTGATCCCATATAACGATTGGACAAAAATAGAAGGAGTGGAGACAGAGTTTTGAAATTTGGTACACTGACATAGAACCCCTTAGTTAATTTTTAATTTTTAGAAATATCGGGCCAAGGACACGCCCACCTCCCATAGGTCCTGAAATTAAAAAAATATTATATTAGCTACATAAATGGACGTAAAATTACAAAAAGTATCCATTGAGATGTACATAAAACTGGAAACGTTTGTGACAATTTTTATCAAAATCGAAGCAAGGACTCTTAGTCCTGCCATATATCCTTTATTTTAAAATCTTTATAAAACCTGTAAAAATTATCCGATTGCCATGAAATTTAGCACATGAATTGATATAAGGTTATGCCATATTTGTGCCAAATTTGGGTAAAATCGATTCATTAATAAAAAAAAAAAAAAAAATACTTTCACAAAAAATGGGTTTTAAACCCTTAAAATGATTTTTCTAAAATAAAAAAAAAATTAAAAAGGATTAAAATAGGAAACCAAGTGACTCCTCCATTCTAGGCATACGGTATGTTCAGCAAACTTATGTAAAACACTACGAGGAATATTTTTGTGGAACATTTTAACCTTCTAACTCTTCAATTAAAAGGACTTTTTGGGCTCCTTTTTAAAACAAACAAAAGCGACCCATAAGTTGAAGAGTTAGAGGGTTAAAATGTTCCACAAAACTATTTGTCATGAAATTCTACTATAAGTCTTTGAAGACATCAGCATTGAAAATTTAACTTAAAGGCCAGTAATAAGTAAAAACTTAAAATGAGTTAAAGGGTTAATTTCGTATTTATTCAGAATTGACGCTCAAATGTCCCACAAATCTGGATTTTAGGGAGAAACCTTGGGAATCTTCCATTCTAGGTATAGGATGTGTTCAGCGAACTTATGTAAAACACTACGAGGAACATTTTTGTGGAACATTTTAACACTCTAACTCTTCATTTTACGGGTCGTTTTTGTCCCTTTTTAAAAAGGGGCCAAAAAAGTGCTTTCAATTGAAGAGTTAGAAAGTTAAAGGCCAAAAAATTCCCTTTCATTGAAGAGTTAGAGGGTTACAATGTTCCACAAAAATGTTCCTCGTAGTGTTTTACATAAGTCCGCTCAACACATCCTATACCTAAAATGGAAGGTTCATATGGTTTAAATACTAAACACTCTTAAATGCGTGAAATTTGAGTAAAAATCATCAATTTAGGAATTTCAAAAAATTCAGTTTTTTTTAAAATTGTGGTAAAAAATAGTAACTAATTTTTTATGGATCTATTATATAACAGTATAAACTTCCAAAAAAAAGGGAAAAAATATCTAGTTTTATATATATATTTTTTACACTCCATAAAACTTAAGTAATTTTCGGATTTTCAACAAAAAACATTGTGTTTTTCGTAGCAATAAAAAATAATTGTTTTGCAAAGATATACTAAAATTCATATTTTAATTTAACTACAAATATATTGAAGTAATTAAAAAAAAAGTCTTCCAAACAGTTTTTAAAAAAATGTATTTTTGAGAATTATTTTTGTGAAACAATTGAATTCTATTTTTCTGTTCAGTCCTTTTTGTATAAAATCCTCTGAATTTAGCGCCCTCTCGTGGCGGCAAAAGCAGTCACACCAAACATTTTTCTTTAACTTTATTATTTTTCAAAAAATGGGTTTTAAATCTTAATTTAAAATAATTTTTTTTTTGTCCATGGGACGAAGCTTTGTGCGTCGCCTTTTTAAATTTTTTTCATTGGATTTTTCTTTTATAGCAAAACACTGGTCTCCTCGAGGCAAAAAAATCGGTATATCACACTTTAAAATCCGACTTTAAATGCCGAAGCCATAACGAAAAATTGAAAACGGCGACCCCTACGTTCGGCAGGAAAAAATACCTTACAAAAATACTTTATATTTGAGGGTGTACCGGGCCCTTTTTTTTTTTGCTTGTACAACTTAAAATTGCGGGATTTTTGGCAAATTTTGGGCATTTATTGTCAAACATTGGTTATGAACATTCCCCATCTTTCTGGCAACATGTGGATTCCGCGCCAAAAGAACTGCTCATTTTTTGAGGCCAACAACGAATCAAGCCAATTTCTGATACCCTGTTCTGAAGTGAAGCGTATTCTACTAAGAGCGCTCTGCATCGATCGAAACAAATGGTAGTCGAACGGGACAATATCTGGACTATAAGGTGGGTGAGGAAAAACTTCCTAACCACTATTTTCTAAATAGTTTTTAACCGGTCTTGCAACATGAAATATTACGGTCGCATACACCGGGCGTTTTCGGCCTATGCTCGCTTTAAACGAATCAATTGTGTTCTATACAGGTCCCCTGTAATCGTCTGACCCGATTTCAGCAGCTCATAAAAGATGAGACTCTTCTGGTCCCACGAAATACTGAGCATGGATATTCGGCTTTGGCTTTGATTTAGCTGGTTGGCCGGGCTTCACATATCATTTCTTTAGGTTCGGAGTGACGCAGTGGATCCATTTTTCATCACCAGAAATGATTCGAGGAAAAACTTACTTCTTGTTATGTCGTTTATTCAGCATTTCGGTCATAAAAGTATAGTTACGTTTGTAATGTAGGATTGCATGGGTTCGATTCCTACAGCCGACGAGTTGTTGAAAAAATTATCATATAGAGACAATCTGACAGTAAAATATAAACAATAATACTATTTAATGGAAAATCACTGATGATCCCTGTCCATAGAAAAAGGCAGAAACTGGATCTAGTCTGATTTGCAAATTTAATGTGTTTATAACTTTTGAAAAATGTTCTTAACCTCAAACCTACTAAATTAGAATTAATAAAAAATACAAAGTTTAGTATTTAAAAACTTTAGTATTTAAAAACTTTAAATACTAAACTTTATCTATTTTAGAGGTGACATCTTTTTGCTTATTTGGGTAAGGGGTTCTTTTAGTAACGACTTTTCAATAGTAACGATATACAGTGGAAGGGGCTTTTGAATCGCTAACGGTATTTTACAAAATTTTGCCACCCAACCCTGCTTAAACCGTAAAATATTTACTAGAAAAAAAAATTATTTAATTATAGAGAATATAGAAGTTCCCATATACTGAAAAGAGCCTTGAAACATATTACGAAAAAAAAATTTTGTAGTTAATTTTTTCGTAGAATATACGAAACTTTCGTGTATTTTACGAAATTCAGTTTAGTAATCAAAACATTAAAGTAGTATTTTGAATGATGACAAAGCAAATTGTGGTAAATTTTTTTGTTGTTAGTTTTGTTTTTCTCTGATTTTTTAAATGTTGAATGAGGCTCTTTGACGTGAACAAGTAATTTTCATTGAGTTTATAATTTAACCTAATAAATATTTCTATAAATTCTAAAAACGTCATCTTTTGATGATTTTCTTATGGAAGAATTAAATCCGGATAGGGAATTAATTAAAAAAATATTATTTTTGCAATTTTGTAAATAAGTTTTGGGATTCTAGCACATTTAATTCCTTTACAAAATTGAGTAGTTTTTTTTTTTAAAGACTTCTTCTCTATCCGCTTTGGAAAAGGGATAGAGAATTTAGAGGGTTTAAACTTAAGAAGAAGAATAAAATAATTTTTGCATTTTGCAAAAATTATTTTTTCAAAACCACCTGTTTTATGAAAAAAAAGATAACTATAACCTCTAAAAGCTTCTAAGCTATCTTTTAGCGAATAACAAATATATCATTAGATAAAAATCATAACATTTGTCAAAACACAAAAACAAACAGACAACATTTTCCTACACATTCACACATTTTATATCCGTCAACCAAAAAAAAAGCATATCCTTAAACAAACAAGCAGCCTACATTTATTTTGATGATGCTAAACACATGATATCGTATAAACAATTTTCCGGTATCATTGTTTTTTATCAATACTCAGCACACTAATAATTTAACTGTTTTTTCTCTCTCTCACTCTTTCACGGTTTGGTTTACGAGTGATTTGTAATGTAAAATATATGAAATTTAAGAAAAGAAGCATAACAGGAGGAAAGGCGAAAATCATTAGTAAAAAACACATGTTAACAAGAAACAGCATGAATTAATAAAAACATTTTTGGAATATTTTCTACTGTAATATTTTCCAGAAAATAAATGGAATAAAAAATTTGTATGTCAATGACAGGGCAGGTTCACTATGTTAAAAAAAGTTATTTTGAAGATTAAATATAAAAGCTTAAAAATTTGTAAAAAATTTTTATAGAAGAATTTTCCACTTAATATATCACATTATTTGTAAAAATAAGGCATTATCAAGAATAAGAAAAAATTATACAACTTTTTAAAAGCTTAATGAGTGGTTTTTTTTCATTTCATATGAAAACTAATTCATTCTATCAAACCTGAAACTCATGTTTCCTTAATTTGACATTATTGTGTATATCAAACATTGTCGAACGAAATAAAATTAAAAAAATAACAAATGTGTACAATACCATAAAACTTTGGTAAACTTTAAAATATCCACAACATAGTTTTTTAAAAATAGTTTTAATCATTGAATGAATAACACTTTTTACCTTTTAGGTATAACAACTATTCCAAACTACAATATTTTTAACAAACACCAAACCCATATTCTATGTTCATATGGTTATTTTGGCAAATTTTAAAATGTATAGAAAAGTGTATATTGAATTTGATGGTAAAACGAAAAAATATAATAATAAAATGTTTTTGTTGAAATAATTTAAAAAAAGTCAATATCATGAAATTAAATAAAAATATGTGTAACAAAATCTAATCTAGTTAAAATACTTTTAAATTAAAGCTTGAATTAAACTACGTTTGAATTATATTCACTAACAAGGAAAGTACTCCATCCTAAACACTCCGATTTTGATGAAATTTGGATATGTGATAGAGAAAAAAAAATCTAAGGTCGACCTGTCTCATCTCGGAATTTTAAGCGTCCAAAAAGGGATTCAAAAATGGGTCCTTTTTCGGTTTTTTGCGCTGTTACTAAATAAGGCGCGCGTTAACATTAGTGAAGAAGAAGTTGATTATTAACAGTTGTGCTGTTAAGACCGCGAGTTAGTATCGTGTTAAAGTTGGTAGGGCTCTAGTAATGGTCATAATAGAGAGAGTTTGTAAATAAGTATAGTGTGTAAAGAAATACGAGTGTCCAAGCTATTTCAAACTTAAGTGTATTCGTGTTTTGGTTATTATAATTGGCCGCTTTTAACGCTGCGAGAGCATCAGGCTGGTTTATCTAAGGGAGATAAACGAACGTTTTATAAGGTAAAACGTAACACTTGGTGTCAGCGTTGGGACTGGTTATTTTGATTGCAATAGAAAAGAATCCGGTTTATTTAAGGGAAATAAACCAACGTTTTTAAAAGGTAAGAAAGTATAAATATATATTATTCCTTATTAAATTTAAGCGTATACGTGTTTTTGCGTTTTTCGATATTCCGGAACACCTTTTTTGGTAAATTTTTAAAGAATTTAGGCCGCTTTCTGTGCTAAACATAAGAAATATGTACATTAAACTTAATATTTTGATGGATACATTAATTCTGTGATATACTCTTTTTTAATTTCGTTAATTTAAAATGTGCTACCATACAAAAAGTTTCAAAAACTGCGGTTCCTTTGGTCAAAATATCTTAAAAAGCAAAAAAACTAAAAAAATACCAATTTTTTAACCCCTTTTTGGACCCTTAAAATTCCGAGGTGGCCGATAAGCTGAGACAGGTCGGTCTTAGATTTTTTTTCTCTATCACATATCCAAATTTCATCAAAATCGGATTGTTTAGTATGGAGCACTCTCCTTGTAAGTCTTACCAAGGATGATTGATTTATAGAGAATGCTCAGAATGTGAAATTTGATTCTCGAAATATTTTGTCGAATTAGGATTTTCTGTAGCAGCCGCAACTGAAAGTCCCTAGATGCCGCAATGCTAATATAAACCACGCTCAGAAAGAGCTTCTTACATAAATGACGCTTTAACTAATAAGATAAACTACTCTTGTAAAATCTTTTCAATGATGTACGCTTCAATAAAAGCTTTTCACAAAACTACGCTTCAGCAACTGCTTTTAAATTAAATACGCTCTAATAAAAGCTTTAAAATTGAGTATGCTTTACCAAAAGCTTTTATAAAAGCTCTTTAATAAACCAAGAGTAAACAATACCTTAATATACAATTTTATGTAAAGTACGCTTTTATAAAAGCTTTTAAATAATACAATAAAACTTAATATACAAAATGTGCTTTTATAAAAGCTTTTAAATAAGTAATGCTTTTATAAAAGTTTTTAAATATACTATTTTTTAATTCGAACTACCATTAAGTAAGAAAAACTACACATTTATACCCAGCAAAAACAGACATTACCGAGTAATTAAGCGGGTAAGTAGCACACAAAGGGTTTCACTACTTACCAGACTATTTACTCGCAACATTACTTTTGTTCGCGATGTCCAAAAATTCATGGGTGGTCATTACCCTATCGCTTACAAAAAAAGTGCGAATAACGAGTTACCCATAGTGAAGGAATAAGTAGTTACTCACAAAGATAGAATAAGTGGTTACTCAGAAGTTAGGAAATAAGTGGTTACCCTACATTGTAAAATAGTTAGTTATATTGGCAAAACAGAGTTTTTACTTTGGAAAATTTTTCTATTTAGGGTAAAACAAATTTATAAATAAATAAAATATTAATATAAAAAAGACAAAATCAGTACTTATTTAATCAATTACCAGTAAGTCATTACTTTGCAAGAATATATAAATGCTTCTATAACTTATTATCGGTAAGTCATTATTTTGTTTTTTGAAGTAATGCAAAAGGTAATGACCTATCATTACTTGGTAATCTAAATAGCCTGCGCTTTAGTAAAAGTTTCTAAATTAGCTATGATTTAAAAAAAGCTTTTAAATTGCCTACATTCTAGTAAAAGCTTTAAAATAACCGACGCTTTCAAAAAAATCTTTTAAATTACCTACGCTTTAACAAAAGCTTTTAAATTACCTAAGCTTTAATAAAATCTTTTAATTAAACTAACCCAGTGTAGAAACCGTAATGACATATCATTATTTTTTGGACTACCAGTATGACACCCACTTACCTTCTGCATTATTTTAAAACATATAATAATGAGTTACTGATAATGACTTATTTTTATCATTATTTGAAATCCCATGTGAAAATCGAAATATATATGAACATACATGATCATACATTGACATGCATAGGCATACATAATCATATACGTCAACACATAGTTCAATGTATGACCATACATGATCTCATATATTTCCATATACTTTTGGATCCGAAATTTGAGGGTATATGGAGGTATATGGCCATATATGATCATATATGAGCATACATGAATCATATGTGAGCATATATGCTCATATATGAACATGTACGTTCATATACCCTCAAATTTCGGATCCGAAGATATATGGAAATATATGAGATAATGTATGGTCATGCATTGAACTACGCATGGATGTATATGATCACGTATGCCCATGCATGATCATATACTAGTCCATGTATGATCATGTACGTTCATATATATTTCGATTTTCACATGGGGTAGAAAATAATTTTCTAGATTTTTTTAAAAATTTTTTGAAATCTATTTTTAGGCTCAATATTTTTTAAACACTGGTAAGGATATATGTAACCACAAATTTTTTGATTTTTTTGTATGTTGGCGAGTAAGCTTACTTGTGTGGTCAATTATGTGGTCAGGTCAATTATGCTTTTATCTATTAAATATTACATGTCGATATAGCTCAGATGGTAGAGCTATTGACTGGCAATTTGTAGACCCAGGTTCGATTCCCGCACCAGCAAATTTTATTTTAAAAAAAAAATACAATAAAAAATATTTTTTTATATAATTTATTTTTTTGAATATCTATTTTAGACTCATTATTTTTGTCAGTACTGGTAAGCACATAGGTAACGATATATTTTTTGATTTTTCGTATGCTGGTGTGTAACCATAACTCATTATTTTTCACGACATCGCCATATAAAGGTAATAAGAAATATAATAACAAAAGTAACTAGTTTCCATTACTAAGTATGTAGTTACATAACCACATATCTGGTAATGATTTTCTACAATATATATGCTTACTATTCTCGTGAGTTACTTAGAAATATTTACTAATCGCTTTCGCAACCTTTTCCTCGTTTTCCTGAAATAATCCGACTTACCTGCTTACTATTCTCGTGAGTAACTTATAAATATTTACTAATCGTATTTGTAACATTTCTCGTCTCCCCGAAATAACCTGACTCGTGAGTTACTTAGAAATATTTATTTAACCCAACTCACCAGCTTATTATTCTCGTGATTTACTTAGAAATATTTATTTATCGTATTTACAACTTTTTCCTTGTTTTCCCGAAATAACCCAACTCACCTGCTTACTATTCTCGTGATTTACTTAGAAATATTTATTAATCGTATTAAGAACCTGTTTTCCTGAATCAACCAGAGTCTCCTGACGATTATTCCCGCTAGTTACTAATCGTATTAAGAACCAGGGGCCGAATTACGGTATTCGTGAACGAGCGAAATTGTTCGAAATCCGTTTTTTCTATGTGTAAATTCGTAAAAACTAACAATAATAATACCATATTTTAATTTTATATCCAATCTAGGGCCGAATTGTAGAATCCCTGGCTCAAAAAACTTCATCCAAATGCTTAATTTTCTGAAATAAAAAATTCATTTCGATCAGGGATGGCGTAATTCGACCCCTGTTTTCCCGAATCAACTCGACTCACCTAATCATATCAAAAGACTGACCGAGCTATCGATGTATGGATGAACTGCCAGAGTTGCCAAAGATCATCATGTGCACCGAATTGCACATAATGACATCGACATCGAAGTCGTATAAAGAATAACACTCATTAGATTATGTAACTTGATTACTTTAAGACCTTGGCAAATAAAACTGGTTGCAATACAGGATCGTAAAGATGAATTGAACAAAAGAAACGATCGTTATTGTATTTGAAATGAGGCAGACCTTCGACGAACCTAGACAAACTGAGTCGTACCCCAGCCGAAGACAAAACTGCATCACATGTTTATGTGGATAAATACTATTAAGATGATCAAATCATTGGCAATGCAAAATTGGAAAGTCGAATTCCATTGTTATTTCGGACATCTTCTCCGTATACGCCAATCACTCTTCCGGGTTCTTCAGAATTTACACCCACCCTTCCATTGAAGTCTCCGAGTAGTATAACTTTCATAATTATATTGGGTCATATGAATAAAACTTAGCAATTACTTCGAAGTAATTACTATGGGCTTAGGAATGGCTTTTAACTACAAAATTACCAATTGCCTGGTAGAATGACATGAAATATAAATGAAAATTAAAAAATTAAATTTCTAGTCTACTCCCGAATAGACTAGATTTGAGAAGTAATTGCTTAAAAACCCTGTATTTCCCCCTATTAGTAATATCTATTTTTTATTCATATGAGCCATGGTATATGGTGCTTTGTATGGTGTTCGTCTTTCGCTTCCGCGTTTTCATCCACGTTTGGTGGGTATGCAGAAATCAGGGTAACATATCCGTCTTGTTTCTTTACCTTAACATAGATAATTCCTTCATTTCAAACTTCCACTCGCATATGCTTTCGACGTTGTCCTTATTATACCTAATTTTGCCATCTCAGTTAATTGAACCCCTGAATATATTAATAGGAATTCTCCTTCAATAATTTCAGAGTCCTGACAATTTTTCTTTGTTTCTGTTAAAGCCAGCTATTTTACTTTAGTTTACTTGATAGTTTCAATAAGCTCAATTTCCTTTCCAGTTCAAATATTTACGTTCCATGTTCCGTATGCAATAATCCTATTTCCGTGCCAGGTCAATTATCGATTATTCCAGCCATTTTTATATCCTTGTCTTTGATTTGGTTTAATGTTATGTGATTCGGGTATGCAAGGGATTGGCCCGCAGTCTCCCATCCCAGATTGGAGGGGCTGCCTCCTTTATAGATTAACTTTTATTTGGAATCTTTAATAACTTCAATAGTTTTAAATAAAATATATCAGGTTGTTTGTGTTATGTGAACAACTTTTTACTACGTATAACCACATTATTTATTATACAACATCATTAATGATTAATTTTCTATTCATGACTTAACATTATTAAAACATAATAACAAAAAACTAATATTTTATACATAAATAAGTAGATAATATTATTCATATATTCTATGTATAAACTATCCTAATGATTATGTCGATATTAAAATCAATCAATTATATACGTGCATGTTTGTTAATTGGTGAATATTAATATAAGTAATATTAAGTATTTTCTATATTTTACTTAATCACTCCACAATAATTAACGATATCTAATATAACAAGCAAATACGTTTATACTTTGAATGGTAGTTACAAAAAATAACGAACTGATTAATATGAAAACCGTACAAATGAATGAATTTCGTTGCAAACATTTACAATACAAGAGTAATCAATAAGCATGAAATTGTATATGAAAAAAAAAAAAAATAAGAACAACAACTGAAAAAAAATCATTAGAAATGAAAACAATTTGTCTTTCTATGGGTTTCTTCTTTGTTTTTTGATGTTGTGTATGTTTTTTAGGCAAAACATGATTGGACATGTTAGATATACCAAGAAAATGAAGAAGAAATATAAAGTTGAGATAAACACAACCCGAAAAAAACACTTGCCAATTAGTAAGAAATATAAAGACACTCATTTTGAAATGATAGCAAATATTGGAAAAAAAAAACAAACTTAAGCCAATTTAAGAAGGAGCCAATTTAAAAAGAAAATAAAATAATTGGGAGAGTAAAAACTAGATAAGGTGGTTGTTAAGTCATCCTACTTCAATCTTATCACAATAATTATCAACGTTGAAAACTCACCATTTATACACTTTCACATTTAACATAAATCCTTCTTCCCTAAAAGTTTTGTTGGCGTACTTTCGATAATACCGCAAATATTATAAACATTAGCTGTTTAGAATTTGTTTATATTTTAATCAGTGAAACGTATATTTGCTTTAAATACTTAACTTTGATAGCTATGAGCGGAAATACAGCTATAGTTAAGTACTCAACTCAGCTTTAGAGCTTAAAGTTTTAACTTAAAGTCCCAGAAAATGGTTAAGGAATTTAACAGAAATAGCGTAAGAAAATAAATAATAAAATTCGAAACTTTGTTTTTTATTTGAAAAAATTTTACACCTTAAAGTCCTCAAACCACTCCTAAAATAATCACTAAAATCAAAATTTTCTTTTTAAATTTGATTTTAGTTCAAGTACTGAACCAACGTTCAAATCTGAAACTAAGATCCCAAGTTGGGCGCCATTATTTACAAATTCAATTTAATAAGGAAAAGAAAAGAGAAGAGAAGAGAAGGGAAGAGAAGAGAAGAGAAAGAACAGAAGAGAAGAGAAGAGAAGAGAAGAGAAGAGAAGAGAAGAGAAGAGAAGAGAAGAGAAGAGAAGAGAAGAGAAGAGAAGAGAAGAGAAGAGAAGAGAAGAGAAGAGAAGAGAAGAGAAGAGAAGAGAAGAGAAGAGAAGAGAAGAGAAGAGAAGAGAAGAGAAGAGAAGAGAAGAGAAGAGAAGAGAAGAGAAGAGAAGAGAAGAGAAGAGAAGAGAAGAGAAAAGATAAAATTATAAAATATTCAAGCATTGCGCTATATTATGGCTCATGATGGCCACGATTATAGTGAAATAAAGGTTTCTTAAAAAGCTTACTACTTTAGTTTTTCTTTAATAATGTAGGGTATCAAAAAATTTGGCAATGAAATAAATATTGATTTAATAGATATTACAAGATGTTATTTGTTAGCCAAATAGCACGTAGATTGTCTGTCAATTTTAATAATCACAACAACAGCAATAAATACACACAAAGGGATGATAAGATATAACAATAAAGCAATTTATGTATTTTATATAGGCCCAAGTGGCAACTACAAAAGTCAACTTATAAATTTTACTAATATTATATTATTGTACTAAAACATCTCTTTTAAGTAAATCTACTCATTTTAACTTAGTTTTAAAAATCTACTTCGTATTTAACTATTTGTAACACGTAGCAAAAGAAACCCAAGGGCATCATATCTGTCAATATCTATAAGAGTTATAATATACAAAACAAGTAGCAAGTAAATGGCGAAATATAAAAAACCAACAACGTGTTTTAAGCGGTAACGTTTTGTTTGATTTAACTTTTTGCACAGTACTCCTTAAGTACTAAAATACAATTTTTTTTTAGTGAAAATATACACATATTTTCTTGTATATCTACTACTTTTTTTCCTTTCTTTTCTTTAGCATTAAAATTTATATCTACTTACCACCAGAGATTTGTAAAAATTATATATGGCAGTTGTACGAGTAGCAGCGACCCCAGGAAGCTTATAAATTTATTATATACTTGTGTTTTACTGTGCCTTTCATTATTTTACTTGGTCTAAGATAACTTTTTAGGCATTTTTCTCATTATTTGTTTGCGGTTGGCTGGTGTGAACTAGAAGCAGCAATTATTGTGGGTGTTTTGTGGTGTTTATATACCGAGATTTACGAGTATGGTCATGTTTTTATATAGTAGCTAAACTAACCGTGAATGATTGTTATAAAATATGTCGTTAGTTTATTATTCTATTCATGGAGAGGTATATTTAGATAATTTGTTTAGTTAATTTTGTTAATATGGTGTTGTTTTTAGTACCAGAAAACCAAAAATGATTCTTAACAAGGTTAAGTTGCCTTAAATGCTTTTGTCAACAAAATCGAAGTTAGATCAGTTAATCAATTAACTCCAATTCCTATAAAATATTGGTGAAAAATTATGATCTTTTTACTCCAAAATCTAGATTATTTTCTGAACTATATTTGTAGGAAAGTTTTGGCAAAATTTATTGTTTACTTTTCACAAGTCTTTAAAGGGTTAAGATTTTTTCAAAATTAAGATAAAAATAGGAGAGCATAGGAACATATATGATAATTTACAGATTTTAAAATTTAGTTAAAATGACCACAATAATATAATATTCACAAAATTCGTAAGTGGCTTTAAAAAGTTGCCGCTTGAGCATATATAAGATCCATAAATTGTTGTTTGTTATATATTATCATCACTTTGTGTGTATTTTTTGCTGTTGTTATGATTGCTAAAATTTACAGATAATCTGCTTGCCATTTGACTAACAAATAACGTCTTGTAACATCTATTAAATTGATATTTAAGCGAATAGTCTGTAAGGATCATATGTAATCCATAGACTTTTATAAAAAAAAAATGAAATTAAATGATATTTATATCGTTGCATTATTGTTAAATAAAGACTAAAGTAGAAATATTTTTATAAATACAATGGCGGCCAATATGGAATATAAGATAGCGCAATGCTTGAGTATTTTATATTTTTATTCTTTCCTCTCACTGGTATGCTACTTTTTTTTATTAAATTGAAATTTTAAAATGGCTCCCAACTTGAAGCCCTAACTTCAGATTTTATGCCAACGTTCACTACTTAAACTGAAATCAAAATTAAAAAGAAAATTTGAATTTTTGTGATTAGTTTAGGTTCGGCTTAAGGCTTTTGTGGTGTAAAATTTTTTCATGTATGAGTATTAGGGTCGACCTTCGTTATATGGACGAAGGAAATGACGTGAGAGAGAAACACGTGCCGTATCGGCCCTGAAGTTTGAAATACGATTTACAAGGCGAAAAAATCACTTTTTTGGCTTTTTTGAAAATACTGGTGCAATTATTTTAATATTTTCAACCGATTTTGGATTTTTTTAAATACAATTATTTGAGAGCCAGTATTTTCAAAAAAATCCAAAAAAAAATGATTCTTTTCGCCTTTAAACTTCAGGGCCGATACAGCACGTGTTCCCGTTATACGATTACCTTCATTTTTTGCATGATGTATTTCCATACCCAAAAGCACATTTCTAGGAGGAGGGACGGCCTTAAATCGCAAGTTGAAAAATAAGGTCAACCCTAATGGGTATAGGTGATCATATATTTTTACACAATATAAGGTTAGGTTGAATGGGAGCCCGCCAGAATGACGAGTCTCCTCTACATCTATATAAAAAGAAAAACCACGACCCGAAAAACATTGGTATACCCACTGAACCTTCCAACTGACTGGAATATCCAACTCTAGCTCCAGTATGTTCTGAATAAGAACAGAGTCCAAATTGCCTTCCTAGGATTCCTATATGTGACAGCGCATAGAGAAAGGGACCTAAGGGTAAAAAAATCAATTTTTTTTTTGTGGACAACATCTGAGCATCGAATGAGACCGATCCCATGCTCTCCTGACCTTAGGTCCCTTTCTATCCTTAGGTCCCTTTCTATTTTGCGCGTCACTTATGTAAACATTTCCTCAACCGAAAGTTCATTGCTAAAAAGGATCTTATAATGGTCAGAAAATGAACACTTATGTGAAACCTTCTAGCATTGAATTCTCACAAAGTCAGTATTCGATACCAAAGTTGTGTCATTAACCTCTTCCCTACTCCTATTACAGAACTTTGGCCTATTGCCCTTATTACATATAATCAAATTAGTGGATAGTACGTAATCAAACAGTGACTGACCTCGATCATTAATATCAGAACAGCACAATAGAGAGTGATGGGCGTTGGCATCAACTGTCATTAGCAGAAAATGGCCTTGGTCCTGCTTACCTCAACCGGAGTTCGATCTGCCTGTAATCAAGTGTTATATTCTTTGAAGGGGACATGCATTGAAGCAAGGAAAAGAGAAGGCATCTTTCCATCGAAGTTCCGCTACCTTTAGATCTTTGTTACTGTAATGAGATATAAGGAAAAAATTAATGCATTTCTTATACAATATACAGCTCCTAAACTTAACCTCAATTAAAGGCACGAGAATCATGAATTAACGTCAATTAAATCCAGGAACCTTGTTGCCCGAGAACCAAGGTTTCTGAATTAAGGGCACACCCATATCCTCCATCCCGGCTGCTGCCTGGCAATCTGCACCATCTTTATGCCTTTGGGACCCATAACTGTTTGCACCTATGGGAAGAATAATCTTAAGATAATTCAAATCGAATTTTATCATTTCCTTGGAGGGATACAGGAGGCGCAAAGACTCTGAGCTGACTTTTGCCCAGAGGTCTTTTCCAAACAAATCTCTTATTTTGACGCTTAAGCAGTGTCAGTATAGCTTTATCCTCTATCACTGGAGGAAGAATCCATACCTTCAGGGTCGTCTGCTAAGGAACCTGATTATTGGGAATGATGTCGATATTCATACCAGGCCAAAGTTTCAGAAGATCCTAGAAGGTGTTTTTGAGAAAGTTTTGCACTTTCTCATTGCCACAACCCACCGTCTTGACACCATTCTGCCACTTGGCTCCACGGAACTCAGGAAATGAATCATCTTTACTATATGCCCTCAGTATCAGCTACTCCAAGACTAGCCAGGTGTCCATAGCCATCTTACCCTTAGGATGGATCCGGTCTACAATGGCCTCCTTTAGCTCCTATGCCGATGGAAAGCTAGCTGATGGTTTCAACCGCTTACCCCTTCTACACTTCTATCTCACCTGATCTCTTTCGCTTTGCGCCAGATCTGAAGGCTTTTCTATTTAGTTATCCACTTCCACTCGTTCCCTGTTCCGTTCTCCGTACCAAAGCATTTGATTCCCATTCTCTACTATTTCAATATGATTAAAGACGCTAGAAAATAATTTTGTGTTAGGTAAGGCATTACTTTTTGTTAAAAATAATGCACAATATAGTGGTCTATCATTGCAAGGTAATACATGAATATACTGCTCCCATTACCACAGTTTTACTGAGCATATGGTAACGTAGTACAAGGAACACTACAACCTGTTCTTTGGATTTTACATTTGTTCTGGGAAAGTTTAATATTTGAGTTTTTCTATGAAAATGTATATAACTAAGAAATCTTTCTAATAAATTGTTTAGATTCTAGTGCAACCTTAACATTATTGTTATTGTTATATGCTAAAAGTATTCATTAACTATCACACTATTTCGCCATATACTTTTCATTGATTTAAGTGTTAAATCGATAAATCAAACAATTGAATGAATTCAATTATAAATCCATATTTATTAATAAATCACTTTAATCATATAAATGTACTTATTAACAAATTACAAACAACATACTTTATATCCCAGCCAGCAATTTCAGAGAGCTCATAAATAAAATTCTTAAATAGATCATAGAAATGATTATTGTTTTTTTGAAAACACTCTTTTTTTGGTAGAAAATATGAACCCTCAGAAAACAATCCAAAAAGTTGTCTTTACAATCTAAAAAGCTGTCTCAAAATGAGGATTCATTTTTCGGACTCAAAGAAGATTATTTAAATTTATGAGGAAAATTTCGATTTTATATGTTCTTTTTTCTGAGTCATTTCTGAGTACACGGGGGGCTCTTTTGGACGGACCACTTTCATAGGAAAAAGTTGAAAAATGTTTATGTTTTTGGAGCGCATTCCTGAGTCATTAATGATCATCTTTGTTTGCTGGGATGGCATAATGCTTTTGAGTGTTATTTAAACACTTAAATGAATGTTAAACATTTTAAAACAATTATTATTAAAAACCCTAAACTACTTAATTGAATAAATAATTTTAACAAAAAAAAATGTTTCATAAAATTTTTTATATTTAACTGAAAAAATGAGAAGATAAAATTGTTTATGTACTTGGTTTTTACATGCACGATAAGTGTAAATTTTAACAAGTAACATAAATTTTCCAACAAAAAAAAATTGAATTATGGTCAAAAATTGTTCGTAGTACTGAAAGTAAAGTATCGGTAAATAAAACATAACCTCATAGAAATTTCTAAAATATCCTCTAGCCACTGCATGGTAACTTAACAGAATTTCTATAGAACAGACCTTGAAGCTGATCATTTGGAAGTAACTGATCCGGGATTATTTAAACTATATCTCTATTTAAATATGATTATATTATTTAGTAGGTTTGAGGTTAAGAAGAAGAATAAACCTTCCTCAAAAGTTATAAACACATTAAATTTGCAAATCAGACTAGATCTAGTTTCTGCCTTTTTATGGACAGGCTTCATCAGTGATCTTCCATTAAATTGTATTATTGTTTATATTTTTATTGTCAGATTGTCTCTATATGAATAATTTCAGAAGTGATCAAACAGACATATACAAACATTCTACTTCAGATTTTCTCTGTTTATCTTCTTATTTCCTCCGTGTCACCTTTTCACAAATATTGCCACATTAACGTATGGTTTGTACGTACAAGTGCAGGCAATTTGTGTATATTGGAGACGGACTGCCAACAGAGCATTTTTATTTTTTATAGTAAAGTGTTGTTTTTTCAAACGCGTCGTATAGACCAAATACAATTAATATTGTCATTAATATGTATTTTTATTAATTCTAATTTAGTATATTATTTATATTGTATTTGATACATTTGGATGAGGACAAAATCTGGATGAAATTATATCAAACTATATCTTATTCCATCAAATTAGACCTAATTGTAACAAAGTAGATATAATATGATGCCATGCGATCTAATTTGATACAATAAGATGTAGTTTTTCAGATATAATCGTATATAATACGAAAAGTCATCCCTGCCCAAGTAAAAAAGTTTTAATATAAGCTGCACACATAATAATCCATGCATAAAAATACGAAAAAATGTCAAAATAACAAAAAAAATTTGTAAAATATACGAAAAATAGTTTATTTTACGAAAGTTTTTGTTGTTTTGACATTTATTTCGTATTTTTATGCATGGATTATTATGTGTGTGTGTTTTCGACTTAACTATATCCGTTAACTCATAAAAAGCTTAAAGTGCATAAAAACGCGTTTAAGACGAAAACTAACATATTACTTTTCGTATGCTCGTTAACTTTCAACACGGATAATTATCAACGTTGAAAACTCAACGTTTATACATTTTCAAATCTAACGTAACTTTTTCCCGTTATTTCCTAAAAACTTTTGCTCACATACTTTCGATTATAACAGAATAATTATAAGCATAACCCGTTTAAAAAATGTTTATACTACAATCGGATTAACGTATATTTGCTTTAAATACTTAACGTTGATAGACGTGAGACAAAATACAGCTATAGTCATATATTATTATATAAATATAAATATATAATAAATATATATATTATCATATAGATATAATTTCGTAAAACTTTATATAATTATATCTTGGTATATATGTTCCAATATATAATTATACAAAATTGTATATGATAATATATGGCTATATCAAAACTTTTTTACTTGGGATATAATTCTTGGGAATTTTTTTTTTTAATTTAGCGCTTTTTTCACTATTGGCAATATTTTTTTAATTTTGCAGATTTTTCTAATTTTGCCAAATATTTCTAATTAACAATTTATTTAAATTTTATATTTCTTTATAATTTTAACGATTTTTTTTTATTTTTTAATCTTTGTGTTCTATTGAATTGACTAAATTATTTTAAATTTTAGAATTTTGAGATTTTTATGGCGATTTTTTTTGCGACTTTTCCAATTTAAGCGATTTTTTATTTCTGCGATTTTTTTAATGTTGGCATTTTGTTTTATTTTGAAAACTCTAAATTTTGGCAATTCTTTCATTTTTAGCGATTTTTGTCAATTTTGGTGATTTTTTTTATATTAATATCGTTTTTTTTAATGTTTTTAAATTTTAGAAATTTTTTTAAATTATATTTTTATTCTTAATTTGGCGATATTTTGAATAATTCCCGAATATACTTTATAAATATATTCTACAGCTAAACTAATGTGTAGCCACAGAGGCCGATGCTTTACTTTACACTTTACTTTACTGATGAATTTTATTGGCGATGAGCCCCAATGTAATTTGTGGGGTGGAGGTGATAATGTAAGTAATTACTTATGTGGTTAATATGATGGGAAAAGTAATTTGTGTAAATATAGAATCCATAAAAATAATTTAATTTGAAAACCATTTATCAGACATATTTTTTTATTAAATATATAAACGTGGTTAGGCTGGGATTCGACGCAGTCACGCTGGAATTCGAACCCAAATTCCCTGCTTGTTAGCCAAAAACTCTACTTCTGAGCTATCCAGCAAAACTTTGGTAATGAGTATGATATACTCACACATTACCTTGTAATGATAACTCGTTACCTTCTTCACTGTGTCAAAATAAAACGTAATGACTTACCGATCACTGATTACGTATTAACATACCCAGTGTAGAAAATCATTACAAGATATGTGGTTATGTAACTACATACTTGGTAATGGTAACTAGTTACTTTTGTTATTACATTTCTTATTACCTTTATATGGTGATGTCGCGAAAAATAATGAGTTATGGTTACACACCAGCATACGAAAAATCAAAAAATATATCGTTACCTATGTGCTTACCAGTACTGACAAAAATAATGAGTCTAAAAATATATTTTCAAAAAACTAAATTATATAAAAAAAAAATATTTTTTATTGTATTTTTTTTTTAACTAAAATTTGCTGGTGCGGGAATCGAACCTGGGTCTACAGATTGCCAGTTAATAGCTCTACCATCTGAGCTATATCGACATGTAATATTTAATAGATAAAAACAAAATTGACCAGCTGCACACAAGTAAGCTTACTCGCCAACATACAAAAAATCAAATAATATGTGGTTACAGATACCCTTACCAGTATTTAAAAAATATTGAGTCTAAAAATAGATTTCAAAAAATTTTTAAAAAAATCTAGAAAATTATTTTCTATTTGAAATAATTATAAAAATAAGTCATTATCAGTAACTCATTATTATATGTTGGGTGTCATTACTGGTAGTCCAAAAAATAATGATGTGTCATTACCGTTTCTACACTGGGTATATGAGTTAAAAATGCAAAGTAGTGATTAAAACAATTTTGAGAATCTATTTTTAGATACATACCTTAATTTGTTTTTTTTGTAAGCATGGGGGTAAGGTGTTCATTTTTCGATATCATGAACGAAAATACAAAGCAAAATAATTTATTCACTTTTTAAGTAATCAAATGTTATATGTGTCGATAGCTCAGGGGTAAAGTTCTCGGCTAACAAGCAGGGATCGCAGTTCGAATCCCAGTGAGACTTTTAACCGATTTGTCGATTGGATCGTCCTAACATTTGTTTAATTTTTTTATAGGTCTTTTTCCAATACTTTTTGTTCAAAGTGTAGTATGTGCATTAGGGTTATGACTCATTTTTAACAAAAATTTTGTTATCATGTTTTCGGAAAAAAAAACCTTCCGCACCAAATGAAATTTCTAAAAATAATGTTTGCTCGGGGATTTTGCTTAATTTACATAACGAATTATTACAAAAATTATTGTAAACGACAAAAAATGCATCCAAAAGTCCCCCCAAAAAGGTTTCGTAATTTTTACCATAAATATCTGTTAATAATCATCGTCTGAGTTTCATTTGTTTAAAACTTTGGAGAAATATTTTAATTAAACTAAAACCATATAGACCAAATTTTAACCCTTTTAGTACGGGAACTTTTTTGACAGCAGCGAAAAATTAATATTGCGTTTCTTAATATTTTTTTATGGCCTTTTTGGCTAGGGCATATAAAATTTGATATTTGAAAAAAAAATCAAAAAATCATAACCCTAATGTACATACTATATAAAAAATATCTCGTGTTATATACATATAAACTATAATAAACATAAACAATAGCAAAATCACCATCCAATGTTCATAAATTGAGTACTTACATTGTTTACATGATTGTTATTATTACAGTTACTGCTGCTACTGCTGGTGCTACTGCTGCTTTTGTTTTTTTACTTATTGTTCGCACACCTACCAATATTTATTTTATGTGAGCCCAGTGCAGAAAAATATTACCGAATAATGGTTTATAAAACACATTATAGGGTAATGATAAATGGTTACTTTTCATCTTATTTTTGTAATTATTTTTATATGGAGATGTTATGCAAAATAATAGGTCGTTACTTATATAATTACCAATAATGGTGAAAATAATAAATAAAATAAAGTTCTCCAACAAAAATAAATTATTCCAAAAATATATATTTTAGTGTTAAATTCTTTTTCAATAAAATCCGATTGCACCGGGAATCGAAATGGATAAAAATATAAATATAAATTCCAGGTTGCCAGTTGACGGCTCTATAATCTGAACCATCTAGGCATTTAATATTTGCTGGATAAAAATATAAATGACTTACTGCAGTCTTCAAACATGAAAATATATATGTATATATGTATGTGGTGCGCATAGTTCGGAGACATGGCCAAAAATGTGCCCAAACTATGCTGTATATTAGTCACAAATGCGCTAGACCTAGGAAGAGTTTCCATACTAAACTCTTGATCGAATAACTATCCCCATAGCATGCGCTGTGCATACATATTATTTTATGTTTTAAAGTAATGCATAAGTATAAATTATTTAAAATCTAAAAGTACACTAATAGAAGAAAGTACGTAAAAAATTTAGTTAAAACTACTAAAAATTAGTTAGAAAAGATGCTGCAGAGAAAAACTGCTAACTTAGCAGATTATTTTTGCTATATATTAGTAATATAGGAACAGTAAAAATAAAACTGTTAAATATACAGATTTTTTGTTATATTTGAGCTAAATTTTTGTAAATGGAGAATAGCAAATGAACCTGCTAAAATCAGCAAAAAATTTTGCTAAATAATTAGTAGCCTAAAAATCACCAAAAAATTTAAAATTTTCGAAGTTTTTTTTGATTTTTTTTTTTTTAAATGCAAATAAAACTCGAGCCTTTTGAAAACAGCAGTTTACAATTTTTTAGCAAATATTTCTGCTGATTTTAGCAGTATAAATTACTATTTGCATTCAACTAAATTTAGCTTCAAAATAGCAAAAATTTTATAGATTTAACAGTTTATTTTTGCTATTTTTAGTCTACAAATATTTAGCAAAATTTGCTGCAGATTTTACAGTACAATTTGCTATTTTCAATTAACCAAAAGTTAGCCTAAATGTAACTAAAATTCTGTAAATTTAACAGTTTTAATTTTGCTGTTCTCATTTTACTAGTATTTAGTAAAAAAATCTGCTAAGTTTAGCAGTTTTTTCTGCAACATCATTTTTAACTAATTTTTAGTAACTTTTTCTGCTATTTTTACAGATTTATTTCTATGAGTTTAATACAGCACATAAAAACGTATTATTTTATGTTTTAAAATAATACAGCGGGTAAGGAAGTATCACTATTGGTAGTCCAACAGATAATGATACTTGATAACCATTTCTGCACTGGGCAGCATATTAACTACACCCTTATAAAATATTTGTGTGTGTGTATTTTAACTTAGCTTCCAAACCAATTTTCAATTTTTTAAAATTAAGAAGAAAGAAAATCTTCTCCGTTTACAATATTTTATTATGATTCTATATATTTATATTTATGAACAATATTTTTTTCTATTAACCCGTTAGGAGCAAAAAAAAAAGGGAATATATAAGAATTAGCACGTCATTTTTTCTGCACCACTACTATAATGGCAAAATGCGAAGTCAGGCCAAAATAAAGAAGATACCTAATGCTCCCGAATGAATAAGCAAAAGCCTTTTTTCAAACACTATTTTATGTATACATCGGTGTTTATAATACCTGTAGTTATATACGAAGCACTCTTTTTGTGACAAGTAAAAAATGTTTACCGAACCAAAAATTTTGGAATTTTTTCTTCTATGACCTAAATTTTTCCTCAATATTTGTCCTCTGGTATCAGCTATATAAAATATCTACCCTGGAAGCTGAGAAAAATCACCAAGAACATAGGCTTATTTATCCGTTTTACAACAACCCAATTTAGATATAAAATTGCGATTAAATTTTATGTTTGGTTTGTTCTTTTGCTTCCTTATTCTTCATGGAATTTCGGTACAGCATATTTTCCAATTTGTATGTGAAGGATTGCAATTTTTTAAACTTTTCTGAACAAAATTTGTGAACAGTTGGCTTTTATAGCTACTTTTCTGTTCGAAAGGGTAGGCTTTCTCTTCAATAGACTCACTCATTTCTTTGCCATATTTGAATCAAAATTAACCTTTTCACATCAGTCCGTGGGCTCGTACTGTTAGTACGAGAGTCTTTATATTTTTTAGCAACCCGACACACCGTATTTCTCCTCACTTTTAACTCATTAGCAAGTGCCGTAAAAACACGATTTGGATTTTCTTTATAAATTGCAATTATTTTTCTCCTACATTTTGTTGGTTATCCATTTTTTAACAAACTAACTAATCGTTTTGATTGATATGTTTAAAAACAATTACAGTATATTTCAAAAGCTAACTTGATTCAAAAATTTTTAATTTAATTTAGTAAGTTTGAGGTTAAGAGGAATAGTAAATTTTTTTTTCTAAAAGTTATAAACACATTAATTTGCAAATCAGACTATATCTAGTTTCTGCCTTTTTCTATGCAAAGGCTTCATCAGTGATTTTCCATTAAATTGTATTATTGTTTATATTTTATTGTCAGATTTTGTCTCTATATGATAATTTTTTCAAAAACCCGTTGGCTGTAGGAATCGAACCCATGCACTCCTACATTAAAAACCTAACTATACTAGAGTTCGACAGCTTAGCCATTTAACCCACGTAAGGCCTTGCATATAGTTTAGCTAATTCATGGTTTAGCCCTGTTGGCAGTCCGTCTCCAATATACATAAATTGCCTACTCTTGAACGTAGAAACCATACGTCAGTGTTGCAACATTTGCGAAAAAATGAGACACAGAGGAGATTAGAAGATAAACAATAAAATCTAAAATAGAATGTTTCTATGTGTCTCTTTCAACACTTCTGAAAATAAAAAACAACAATAGAAAGCTGAATAGGAAAGAAAACTATGAATTAGCTACACTACATGCAAGGCCTTACGTGGGTTAGATGGCTAAGCTATCGAACTCTAGTATAGTTAGTTATAGTTAATGTAGAAGTTCATTGATTCGATTCCTACAGCCGACGGGTTGTTGAAAAAATTATCATATAAAGACAATCTGACAATAAAATATAAACAACCCAGGAAAATTTTGTACAACCGGTTGCCAATCATGGCAGTTCTGGAACTGGTTCCTCTGCAACCGATTCTATAGAACTGGTTCCAGAACCAGTTCCACGGAACTTATATGGAAAGTATGGCTGACATAGAATCAATTCTAGAACTAGTTCCAGAACTGGTTCTAGGGCAACCGGTTCCACTTTGGAGTTATAGTAGCGGTTGCTTTTGGGACAATTTCAAACAAAAATCATCGGTGTTAGAATTGACAGTAGAAGTGGTTGTAAAGGAAAGGTAGCTATTCCACAACGGATTCTTTGGAACAGAAAATTTTCCTGGGAATAATGCAATTTAATGGAAAATCACTGATAATTTTTAAAGAACATCTCTTGTTAAAATAAGAATGTTTTCTCTTGAAATTTTTTCCTTACTCATTCTATAGAATAAATCAATTGATTTAGTCCTTAATGGGTTATTATTTTTTATAGTAACAAAACACTATAGTTTTTCTTTTTGTATCCATTATTTTCATCATTTTCTTTTTTCTTGGAGCCGGCTATAAAAACAAAACAATAAAAAGACAGCAACAATATCTGGTTAAAATAAAAGCTCTATGTGTTCTTCATTCATCCAAAAAAAAAAATAAAAAAAAATAGACAAACATAAAAAATCAAGAGAAGAAGAAAAACAACCGCCCTTTTAGTTAGTTTGCCATAAATGCTCGGAATTTGTTTTTTTTTTATACACAACAAAAACAGTTTTTATACTCCTACACAGTTATGGCACCCACATGCAAGTATGCATACATGTGTGTGGGTTTGTGAGTGGGGTTGTGTGTGTTTTTGAGTTTATAGTGGTTTTTGTTTACATTTTTTATAGTTTTTGTTTTTTTTTTAATATACATGTCTGGTATAGTGTTTTGTTGTAAAATTTTTACAAAATTGTTACAATTTTTCCTCAACTCTTCATTTATTTTTACTGGGAAAAAACCTTTTGTAAAAAATCTGGTTATTGTTTTATCAATATATGTGTATATAGTACATGAGCTTGTACATATATATTTAAGTAAATATATATGTGAACATGTTCCAGTTTTTTTTTTCTATATCTTTGAATAAATTGTGGTTTTAGCAAAAATGTCATTAAGTCAAAATCAGTCATTTATAGTGAAATGAAGAACCATTTCTTTTTATAACCCATATCATATTGAGAAAACAAAACTAAATAAATCGTGTATCAAGTTGTCTCTAGGCTGACTTTATTTTTTTATTTAACCTTAAATATTTTATTAAAGCAAAAAGTTTATACAAGTGCTACCAAGCTCTATCATCAGATTGTCCTAATGGGGTTCTCTTTAGTTTATAAAGTAGATTTTAGTGAAGATAATACAGACAATCTGATTATAGTGCTTGGTAGCACTATTATTCAGAATTGGCGTTTCAAAAAAATAAAACAAAAAAAATATTATTTTATTTTGCGAAGAATTTTTTTAAAATTTTTATTGGTGAAAAACAGCTTCCTTTGCACTCATTCAAAATTGTACTGCTAAAATGTTTAAGTTGGAGTACTCCTCCCCTATGACAACTCCCTGTTAAAGTCTTTAGTGTTTATGTTAAAAAAGAAGTACATCTAGATCATCAGTGGTAGTGCTTTTTCTACTGCTTTGGCATCTCTGTTTTTGCTGGGTAATTAGCCAAATTGGGCGTTAGAAATTTAATTAAATTTTTTTTAAACAATCTTAAAGATGTCCTTGAAATGATACTCTTCATCATCAAAAAAAAAAAAAAAACTCTCATAAAATACAATGCTTTTCTTGGAAAAATGTTTACAACTAAAACTTATAATTTTTCTTATTTAAATGCAAAGAATAAAGCTGTTTTTCTAGTTGAATTTTCTGTAAAACAAAATAAAACTTATCATAAATCATATATCATTCACACTCATAAAACTTATTAAACTTTTTATTCTTTATATTTCAACATTTATTGTTTATAATTGTGTAAAAGAAATAAGCGAAACAAATTACTTTTTTCTTTTGCATTTTCTTTTAAAGGGAGGGTAAATGTTAAATTCACAATTCTAAATATAAAAAGAAAAATGAAAGTTTATTTTAAAGCTTTTATTTATTATTTATGACTGCAGAAAAATACTCCAAAAGAAAGTCACATAATATGATAAATTATTTTAAATTATTTTGTTTAAAAAGTAAAGAAATAAACAAGTTAAGCTAGCAAATTAAATGAAAATAAAACCAAACCAAAAGCTTAAATCAAAACTTTAATATTTCACTTTAAAAGTTACTTCCTTTGTTTATAACATAATAATTAATATTCTTTTAATTTTTTTTTATATATTTTCAGGTAAGATGTGTTGAAAAGATGCTTAACGTTAATCTCGATTTGAAACTAAATAAATGGTTTGTTGTTTGTAATAATTTCTTTGAAATATATTTAAATCTTTAATTGGAATTCTTCATAAAATAATTAATTATCATAAGTAATTGCTAAATGTCTTAAAATAAAATAACTTTTTTGAGAAATTTTAAATACTAAACCACAAATATCTCTTAGACATTATTTTACATTTTTAATAAAGTGCAAAATATTTAATGATTATATAAGTTTAACCATTAGTAATAATTAGTATATTAAGCTGAATATTAAAATGGAAAGGAATGTATTCATTATGAAAATTTTAAAATATTGGGACTAGGTAGTAGTCAAATTTTTGAAGAACTGAAAAAATTAAAAATAAACCAGCAAAAATGAAAGTCAGCGAGACAGCTCAGATGAGACCTTTCTACGGCGACTAGATCAAAATAGAGACCGATGTTAAACATTTTACATATACATATTTATCATATTATGTTAATAGTTTTTTAAGTAGAAAATCAGTAAAGTTTTTTTCAATTAAATAAATAGTAAAATTAAAAGAAAATATATTTCATATAAGTAAATTACAGAAAATTAAAAATTTTTAAAATTCGATAAGGCCAGCAGGATAGAATAAGAATTTTCGGGTCCCACTATAGACCTATCCTCAGTATCCACGCCTGGATACTTAACTATTTACTATTTACAATAGTTTATTTGTTTCGCAATCAGTATAAGTAGACCATTATCAATTATTTACCCATAAAGGCGTGTATACTGAGGATGGATCTGTAGCGGGACCCGAAAATACGTATTCTATCCTGCTGACCTTATTGAATTTTTTCAATTTTTATTCTCTGCAATTTACTTATATTTGATCAAATTTAACAAAAAAAAAAAAATTCATTTAGGGAAATTATTTTTTAACTTTTCCAACAGTCATTTAAAAAACAAAATATACTAAAATACGCATTTTCGGTATTACCTAAAATATTCAGAAAAATGCCGCGTGTAGCTGGCCTGTCTTAAAATGAGAGGATCAATTTTTGTGCTGATATTATTTTTACGCCCAATGCATTGGAGGTAAAAAAAAAACACTTTTCCACATTCCATATACTTCATGAGTACGCCAATGTACATCAAAACAATTGAAAATCAGTTAAACAGGGGAATAAGTTATTTTCAATTAAAAAACTGTATTTTGTAGTTTATTCTTAATTTTTGATCAATTAACTTATGGGTGCTCTATTGAGCGCCAATTCTGAATAAGCATGAAATTAACTCTTAAAAATATTTTAAATTTTGACTTATTTCTGGCATTTAACCTAAATTTTAAACTTTGATATGTTCAGAGACTTATAGTAGAATTTTGCGATAAATATTTTTACGGAACATTTTAACCCTCTAACTCTTTAAATTAAGGGTCGTTTATGTCCCTTTTTAAAATGGGGCCAAAAAAGTCACTTTAGTTGAAGAGTTAGAGGGTTAAAATATTCAACAAAAATATTTGTCATATGATTCTACTATAAGTCTCTGAAGACACTGAAGTTGAAAATTTAAGTTCAATGCCAGAAATAAGTCAAAACTTAAAATGTGTTTAAGGGTTAATTTCGTGCTCATTCAGAATTGGCGCCCAAATTTCCGACAAACGTGGATTTTATGAGGAAACCATGTGAATTTTCCATTTTAGGTTTAGGACATGTTCAGCGAACTTATTTAAAACACTACTAGGAACATTTCTGTGGAACATTTTAATCCTCTAACCTTTCAACTTAGAGGTCTTTTTTGTCCCTTTTTAAAACGGCGTAAAAATGTCCTTTTAATTGAAGAGTTAGAGTGTTAAATGGTTCTACAAAAAAAGTACTTCGTAGTGTTTAACATAAGTTCGCTGAATACATCCTATACACATGATTTCCTAGTGCACAAATGTAATGAAGAGGGTAGCGACTTTCATTCAATTACATGTTTGTAGTCATTAATCCAAAAATGATTTAAAACAAATATTTTTCCGATTCAAAGAATTTGCAACAAAATGGCATCGATTTGTTTTTAAATATATATTTTTTTTTTTTTTTGTAACTAAGAGTAAGATTTAATGAAAAATAAAGAAAAAGAAGAATTTTCAAACCTTAACGCAGCACTTAACTAGAAGTAAAATATCAAGTTGTCACCTATTTAGACATTTATATTGGATTTAATTTTTCATCAAACGCTCGAATAATAAATATGATTTTTAAAAATTGATAAATTTAAAGTCCATGTGAAAATCGAAATATATATGAACACACATGATCATACATTGACTTGTATATGATCATACATGGGCATACATAGTCATATACGTCCATGTCTAGTTCGATGTATGACCATACATGATTTCATATATTTCCATATATCTTCGGATCCGAATTTTATTAGAAAATTTTTTGTTTGTTGTTGTTTCTAGTGCGGGAATCGAACCTCGGACTCCAGGTTACCAGTCAATAGCTCTACCATCTGAGCTATCTCGACATGTAATGTTTGATAGATAAAAACTTAATTGACCAAAAAATATGTGGTTACATATATCTCTACCAGTGTTGAAAAAATATTGAGTCTAAAAATAGATTTAAAAAAATTTTCAAAATAATCTAGAAAATTACTTTCTATTTAAAATAATGATAAAAATAAATCATTATCAGTAACTCGTTATTATATGTTTTAAAATAATGCAGAAATTATGTGGGTGTCATTACTGGTAGTCCAAAAAATAATGATATGTCATTACCATTTCTACACTGGGTTGTTATGTTAGGTTTAGAATTTTTGTTTAAATAAAGAAAAAATCATTGTTATAGTTAAGAGTTTAATCACAACTGGGTCGACTGTCGACCGACGTCAGCAAAAGTCGTTGCGTTTAATTTATATTCAGCAACAGTCGACCGTCGACATTTGTTGACGTTTAGAAAAAATGGAAAGCAAAACAAGAATATGTTTGTATTTGTTTCGCCACAATTCTTCATCAATTCAATTGGTTTTGCATTAATTCTTGTTGTTTAACATTTTATTGTATTTAATTTAGCTTTTTTGCGGTAAATTATGTATTTCTATTTTCAATTATATTTCTTCTGTCAAAAAAAGAAATTTTTTATAAACAAAATACGAATTTTTGCAACTCTTATACTAACTTTTACAACTATGTCGTAATTACAGCCATTAATTAGTTAAAAATGTGGCAACAATTTCACAAATATTTTGAGTGTGTATTAGTGTGTCGTCATGAAAATAAAATAGATTCTATTACGATGACAAATCGCCGAACTAAATGGCGACATTTTGCTTCCCATACAAAATATATGAAAAAGTACATGTCGTTGTCGTTCCAGTTCTGATTAATCTCTAAACTGAAGCCATCTACTTGTCTTGTTTTTTATTGTCGGTTTTACGGGCGCAATTTCTCTGGTTATAGTTGTTTACACTGCCCTAAAAACTTTTCAGTGGCATATGGACCACAATTACTAAAATAATGGAACTGTTCCATTTTGCTGCCGGTAAGGAAAACCCTGCTTATCGAACAGGTTGATAAATCCATGAATTTTCTTAGGGTAATTTTGGGGACTTAAATGTAAACTGCCTGGACGGTTTACACCGCAGAAAACTAATATTTGCACAGTTCTTATTTTTTACTCTGAACCTATCCGAAAATGTACGGTGAGCTTTAACACTTTTTTTAACATTCAGTTGCCTTAGGAGAGGGGTTCGCCACTTCAACATTTTTTCAGTACTTTTTGAACGAGTGCAAAGGAAGCTGTTTTTCACCACTTAAAAGTTTAAAAAAATTCTTCGTAAAAAAGATTATATATTTTTTATTTTACAAAAGTTTTTTATTGCCGCCACCGGGTATCGAACTTGGGACCTCATTATTGCTAGTCTAGTTCTCTACCGCTGAGCTATTCATTGATATGAAAGTTGACTACCATAAAAGGAACACTTTGTCCTTGCGAGATATTGTTCCTTATTCTCTTCAATAAAAGTACTTTTTTAACAAGTGCAAAGAGTGCACTGCAATTCAGTATTGTTTTCAGTACTATTGTCATAAGCGCATAGAAAGCAATTTTTCTTCATTTTTATTTTATATATTTTTAAAAAATTTTAAATTTAAAAAGTATTGAATTTAAACAGATTAGAAATATTAAAAAAAAATAAAAAAAAATTAAAAAATATTGGTCACTCCAGGAATTGAGCCCGCAATCATCTATTTAGAAATACCAAATTATAGCAAAATCACTTTTTAGGATCAGTTTTAGAGCAATTATGCTTTGGAAGCAATACTTAAGTGATTTTTTTTTGGATGTTGTTCAGAAGTAATTCTAAAAAAGCTGTAAAAATATACTTGGAAAGAAGTGATTTTTTGAAATTGTTTAGAGTTACATCTAAAAAGCAGTAAAAATACATTAACGGATACTTGTGAAGCAGTGAAATAAGTACCCTACGGGAAATTTTAACAAACTGTCACCGAACTGGCCCCTTTATATGAAATAGAGTGGTCACTTTTACAACAGACAAATCCTAGGACAGGTTACTGAACTCTTATAAAAAAACAAAGTTTAGGGACCTGTCCTGGTATTTGTCTTGTGACATGTCACAAGGGGTCAATTTCCCCCTCCTGTGACAACGCCATGTAAAAGCGACCACTCTATTTCATATAAAGGGGCCAGTTCGGTGACAGTTTTTTAAAATTTCCCGTAGGGTAGTTTATAAAGCATTACTTCCATTTTGTTTTGCTGGGTACTTATAAGATATACCTGAGCCCATGAAGTTTGTCAATTACAAACATCAGCATGAACTCATTACCTGCTGTTCCACAGAGGTTGTAAAAATTATAATTTTTAGAAAACAATATTTTGGTAAAGATGGAACAAAACTTTGTGTTTACTTGAAACTATTATAAAAAAAAAATTAAGGAATGTTCAGTTAAACAGGCCATAGATTATATAGGTATCTTATTCTTCTACTTCTTTTGTCAACAGACACTATTTTGCACACGCATTTAAAGAGTTTTTGTTAAAGAGAAAGCGATCTCTGTTATCTATGAAGAAGGCAGCCACATACCGTCAGCTGATTATTAGTTTGACCTACTGACCGTTGTTGAAAAAAAATGAGTTGGGAACATAAATATCCTCTTTCTGATTCCGAATTCCGTTGCTCGATATCTCTGAGTTATTCAGTATCGAAAAACATTCTTTATCATTTTTTTTTTTTTCGATAAAAACTTATTGGCATATGGGTCAAACCAATAATAAGGTGACGATATACCAAAGCGAAAATCATAAAAAATATTACAATTTTTTATTAAAGTTTTATGCTGAATAACTTTGTAAACATCTTATGTATATATGCATAATTTTATTGTTTTTTAACAATCCTCTTTCACTTTTTTGTACTTAAGAAGTTTTATTTTTTGGGTCTCAGTTGTGATTATATTAAAATAATAAGCTGCTCAGAGTTTATTTTTATACGAGCATTGTCTGCAGTACTATGTATTACACATATATTTTACAACAGAGATTCTTAAACTTTACAGTATACATATGTTTAAAATAATATGATTTATACGTATGAGTAATATGAAATTATTGTTTAGAAATATTAAGCATAAGCAATATTAATAATAATTTTGGAAGTGTTTAGAAGTAAAGCTAAATATTTTTATTAAGTACACAGACAATAATTTTCACAATAATTTTTATTAATATCTGAGATAATTCGAACAATTGTTAGCACCGCTTAAGAAACACTGCTGTACACCCTAAGTAATACATTCACCCAATTATATATTTTCTTTTCTTTTTTTTTTTTTTTTTTTTTTTTGTACTTCAAAATTCCTTAATGTTGTTAAAATAAACTTTATTGTTTTATATGTAAAAATATGATAAATTTCCACAGCCAAAGTTAATAAAAAGTTTGTTGGCTTGTGTTTTTTTTTTTATAATGAATTTATAATTTAATTGTTTAAGTAAAATAAATACAGAAAATAAACTTTTAAAAAGATTAGATTTATATACTTTAAAAAAATTTTGATTCAACAAGAAAGCGTTTTAAAAATTCCCAACAAAATTTGTTGCAAATCTAATTTAAAAAAAAAAAAAATCAAAATGTTTAACAAATTCTAAAGTTTCCTTGGAAGTAAGAAATAACTGAAACTAAAGAGTTTAGAAAATAAAGAGAATACAATCCTCTCAGTTAGTGAAAAAAAAAAATATAAAAAGTGGCTTTAAATAGGAAATTAAAATTTTTTTCGCTCCTTTTTAAAACCAAAATTATAATTTTTTGATGTTGCTACTAGTAGATAATGTCACATTTATTGTATTTTAAATACAAAATTTATCAATTTCTCTTTGGTTTTCCCTAAAATTGGCCTATTTCTTGTTTGCAGGCTCAAGCTGTTAAACACATATTTTTGGTTTATTTTTAATATAAATTTTGTTCAAACACGAATTGCATGTCAGGGAAATGAAATTATTTTTAACACGTTATTATAAAAAATTTGAATTATTTATAAGAAAATAGTAAACAACAAGGCCTTAAAAAGAATTATGAAGTTAGCTTTTTGTTAAACCTTAAAATTACCTAACACTGGATAACAAAAACTTTACTATTTTCTTATCAAATTTTGTTATTTACCAGTTAAATCAATTGCAGATTTTATATCTTAAGTTTTACTTCTATTAAACATTTCTGTTGCCCTGTGTATTTTTTCCTCCTTTAAATTAATTATATAACCTGTAGCCATTTATGTTGATTTACTTTTATAACCTTCATACAATTCTACTACCATATCACAATCTCTCCATCTAATTCCTTTGCTCGAAGGTCTGTTTATTCGTTTGTGTGTTTGCTCTTATACAAAATAATAATTTATGGCAAATAAATTATGTTTAAATGGTAAATTATATAGCAAATAGTATTTAGAAATTATTTTATATATCAAAGTTTGCATGCAAAACGCAATAGGTGATTTAACTTTTATTTATAATCAAAATGTGAACAATTATTTATTATTGATTGTTTTTCCTTTAGTACGAGTACTAAAGAAAATTATAGGAAATTTATTAAAATTTATTATATAAACTGAAAGTGTTTTAATACTTTATAATTCCTATGAAATAAATCAAAGGCAAATTGAAATACATAAATCATTAATGGAACGTGACTATATAAAATAAGTGCAAATGAGAATGAAGTTTAGAGATTGAAGAAAAGTTAAAATAACATAAAAAATATATTTTTCAAATACTGCAATTCAATCATACACTAATAGGAAAAAGTAGGTAAAAATTTTAGCTGAAACTATTAAACATTTGTTTAAAAAAATACCTTACAGAAAAACTGCTGAAATTAGCAGATTACTTTTGCTAAATTTTAGCAAGATAGGAACAGCAAAAAAATCTTAAATACACAAAATATTATTGTTGCTTCTCTTTTTAAAGAGAAGTAACACTCAGGAAATTCTTCCTATTAAGTAACGTTTTGCTTTCTTTAGAAAGGTGATAGAGAAGAAGTGAAAGCTGGTGAAAGATGAAGGGCTTTAAATATTACAACATTGTAATTGCGCGAGATGTTGAATCTTAGCACAGTTATTGTGCGCCATTTGATGAATGGTTGTGCGAACTTTGTTGAAGCTTTTTAGTTCATAGCCCTGTTATGTTATTTTACTTCGGTGTGGATAAGTGCTATGGTAACACCGAAGGGGAACACTGCGATAAGTATGAGGGATAGAAAAAATATATATTATTATTTTTCATGAATTGATATTGCCTTGGTTGGGGATCGAACTTGGGCCAGGGTCATTTTGAACTAATTTTAGTAGCTTCTCCTGGTTTATTTCTATAAGCGTATAGATTGCTAACGAATATATTGACATGAAAGCAAGTGGGATTTTTGATAGCCCTATCGATTCACCTTTATATGTGACCTTCTCCGAGAAAAGGGACCTAGTGTGTGAAAATGAAAAAAATCAAAAAAAAAAAGTTTTAATGTTTTTCTCATTTTTATCGATTTTTCCAAGTTCGTTTTGTACGTTTTTATGGGGTAAATAAATTTTTATCAGACATCTAACTCATTTTATCTTATTCTACACCCTTTTAGGTACCAGAATCCACTCTTAAGTCCAAACCCGTTTTTCGACACACTAGGTCCCTTTTCTCGGAGAAGGTCACATATACTTTTATGCCTATACATGAGATCGGACAAATTTTCTTGCCAAAAGTTTATTACTTTGTTTTTCTCTATCACATATCCTAATTGTATTATGAAAATTTTTGTGAGCAAATCCAGGAGTTCTGAAGACTTTAGCCTATATAAAAACTTTTTTACCTAGTCTCAGCTTTTTAAGATTTTGTTCTACCGAAAAAACTTTAGTTTATAACGACGTTTTTGCTTAAAAATAAAACTAGATTTTGAGAAGGTCTTCCTGTAGAAAATCTTTAGATTCTAGGGTATCCTTGGTACAGAAAAACGATTAGATTCTGAGGACCTCTTTCCAATAAAATATTATAAAATCCCCTTAGGTTCTGGGGACTTTTTCCTATACAAAACAATCAGATTTAGTGGCCTGTTTTCAATAGCAAACCCCCAAATTCTGAGAACTTTTTCCAAAAAAAAATCCTGATATTCTAAGGACTATTTCCAATAGAAAAACCCTCAGATTCAGAGGACCTTTTCCGACAGAAAACTCCTCAGATTTAAAGGACCATTTTCGATAGAAAACTCCCTAGATCCTTAGGGGGTTTTTTATAGAAAATTTTCCTTTTTCTGACATAAAAAACGCTCAGATCCTGACGATTTCTTGCTTCTGAGTAATTTTTCCTCCAGAAAGCCCCTCACATTCTGAGGAATTCTTCCTATAAAAAAAATCCACAGATGATGAAGACTTTTTCCCAATAGAAAAATTCTAAGATTATCAGGACTTTTTTCTACAAAAAAATTCTCAGATTCTAAAGATTTTTTCCTATGGAAAAATCCTCAGATTATGAGGCCCTTATATATTGGAAAACATCCAGATTCTCAGAAATTCTTCCTACAGAAAAACCCTCAGATTGCTATGACATTATTCTTATAGAATACTCTTCAGATTATGAGTGCTGTTTGCTATAGAAAAACTCACAGATTCTCACGACATTTCTCTATAGAAAAAATCTGATAGCCTGTAATTTTGTTCCTCAAAACCACTCAAGACCTGATGGATGTTGCGTATTGGAAAACCCTCAGAATCTGAGACTTACCCCTTATATGTAGAAGAATTTTCAGAATCTGAAACATAATTTCTGTAAAAGAATCCTCGGACTCGAAAAAATATACAATATTCGGTGTAGGACCCTCAGATTCTGAGCAATTTTTCCTATGGGAAAGTCCATAGATGTAGGCGACTTTTCATATAAAAACCTCAGATTTTGAAGCTTTCTTTCTATAGAAAAATAAGAAGAAATAAGAAGAGCACTCATAGCCAACTCCGTAGATTTGTAGACTTTTTCGTATAAAAAAAAATTCAGATTTTGAGGACTTTTTCCAAAAAAAAAACTCTACAGGCTCTGAAGACTTTTCCTTTAGAAAATACTCCAGTTTATGTACAAAAATCCTTAGATTCCCATCAGGTATTTTAATATTGTAGCTGATTGCGGTTGGCGTTTTCGATATCGATGGTTAAGCGTTTTCGCTCAAAAGAAAAATTTCTATACAAAAGTTTTAAAAAGTTGTCAAAAAAAAATAGCTAAAAATAAAAAATGGACAAAAAGAAAAATCTCCAAAAAATAAAAACAGTTGAAAATATACAACAAAAAACAGCATACCCGTGTAAAAAAAATTAAATCTGACCAAAGCTCGATAGATCTAATTGTACCAAATCTTAACAGATCTGGAGCACTATATAACATCAAATACAACTCAATTTTGAATTTAAGCTAGAACTAAAGAACTTATTTACACCTATAACTCGTTCTTCTTACCGAGTATTTCTTTAAAATAAATCGGATAAGATTTGGTACCGAAATTGCTAAAAAAAAAGTAAGAAAATCAACAGAATGAAAAAAAAATAAAAAACCAAAATTAAAAACAATCTAGTAGGTTTGAGGTTAAGAAGCAGAATAAACCTTTTTTATAAAAGTTATAAACACATTAATTTGCAAATCAGACTAGATCTACTTTCTGCCTTTTTCTATGGACAGGCTTCATCAGTGATTTTCCATTAAATTGTATTATTGTTCATACTTCCCTGTCAGATTGTCTCTATATGATAATTGTTTCCAACAACCCGTCGGCTGTAGGAATCGAACCCATGCACTCCTACATTACAAACGTAACTATACTAGAGTTCGACAACTTAGCCATCTAACCCACGTAAGCCCTTGCATGTAGCGCAGCTAATTCATAGTTTTCTTTCCTATTCAGCTTTCTGTTATTGTTTTTTACTTTTTTTGTTTATCTTCTAATCTCCTCCGTGTCCCCTTTTTTCACAAAAAAAAATCACTGAATCTAGAAAACACCAAACCAAAAAATTACTAGAATTTTAAAATTAGCTAGTGTAAAAAAATGTTTAAATTTAAAAAATCGATCAAATTCGAAAAATTTACAAAACTGAACAAAAAAACCGCTGAAGTCGAAAAATCGCTAATATTAAAAAAACCAGTGAAATTAAAACCCGTAGAACCTGATTCGTCAAATTTAAAAAATTGCTGGAATTTAGAAAATCGGCAAAAATTTAAAAAAAAGAATTACAAAAAATCTAAAAATATCGCTAAATTGTAAAAAAAAATCCAAAATTGTATAAAATCATTTAAATTGGAAAATATAAAAAAAAATTTGAAAAAATTAACTAAATTTAAAAAATCGCTAACATTGAAAAAAAAACGCTACAATTAACGCCTTTGAAAAAACAACACTTTACTATAAAAAATAAAAATGCCCTGTTGGCTGTCCGTCTCCAATATACACAAATTGCCTGCACTTGTACGTACAAACCATACGTCAATGTGGCAATATTTGTGAAAAGGTGACACGGAGGAAATAAGAAGATAAACAGAGAAAATCTGAAGCAGAATGTTTGTATATGTCTGTTTGATCACTTCTAAAATTATTCATATAGAGACAATCTGACAATAAAAATATAAACAATAATACAATTTAATGGAAGATCACTGATGAAGCCTGTCCATAAAAAGGCAGAAACTAGATCTAGTCTGATTTGCAAATTTAATGTGTTTATAACTTTTGAGGAAGGTTTATTCTTCTTCTTAACCTCAAACCCACTAAATTAGAATTAATAAAAATACATATTAATGACAATATTAATTGTATTTGGTCTATACGACGCGTTTGAAAAAACAACACTTTACTATAAAAAACACCAAATTGGAAAAAATACTAGAATTTAAAAAAACACTAAAATTGCTGCTCGATATTACCTAAGCTATGCCTGTTCTAAATTCCATTGCAATCGCCCCACTAAGTAAGAAATGGCCGAATTATGTCCAACAATTTTGTGAAATATTCCACTGTGTACTGCTTTCAAGTGAAATTTCACTAGACCGTACCACCTTACAGGCAACAAAAAAAGTACGCGTTACACCTTCAAATACAAAGTATTTTTTCAAGGCAATTCCAAAACAATTTTTTTTTTTTTGCTGAACATAAGGGTCGCCTTTTTTAATTTTTCGTTATAGCTTCGGCATTTAAAGTCGGATTTTAAAGTGTGATATATTAATTTGTTTGCCTCGAGGAGACCATTGTTTTGTTGTAAAGGAAAAATCCAATGAAAAAAATTCAAAAAGGTGACCTCTACGTTCGGCAACACAAAAAAACTAAAAAAAATTTTTTGCTGGATTTATCGACAAACTTCATTAGCAAAAGTTTAATGTTTTTTTGCGAGCTTTAATTTTCTGACATTAGGGTGGTACATTAGGGTGGTAGCGACTGAGATCTGGTGGGTAAATACTAGAACGGGATACTCGAGGTCAATGGCCCTTAGAGCAAAACATTGGTCCCCTCGAGAGAAAAACATTAATGTATTATACTTTAAGATCCGACTATAAATGCCAAAGATATAACAAAAAATGTAAAATGGCGACCCCTACGTTAGGCAAAAAAAAATTTTTTTTTGAAACCTCCTTGCAAAACGTTAGATGTACGGCGAACTTTTTTTTGAGGTACGGTCTACTGTCCACACTTGTACCGGTTTTGTAATATGTCCTTTTTCACCGGTCGTAGGATTGGCTTTTGAGATCAATTGATAACTCATTCCTTGTAGGGCATCTTAAAAATATTAAAATATTAGCCCACACAAGACGAAATACACTGATGATGGCTTTGTAGCGAAAGCCGAAAATACGTATTCTGTATTGCTGGTCTTATCGAATTCTTTCAAATATATTTTTCTTCTTTGTAATTTACTTGTAAAAAATTGTATCATCTTTCTTTGATTTGAAAAAAATTTAAACAGAAAGTGATATTAATTTATGATCTAGAGTCAAACTAAAAAGAACATTCATTTACTTAAAAATAAGAGATCAACTAAATATTCCCCCATTAATATTTTTTTTATCTCAAAAAATGTTTTTTGACTGATAGATTTTTTTCACCTCCCAAATAATTGTTCATACAATGTTTGTTATTTTATGTTTTTTCCACAAAACATTGTGGAGGGTATTTAAAGATTCCACACTGCCGGATATAACACTGTGACTTGCTTCGTACTCAATTAATCAATTGCAGTCTTAAATTTTTCAATAATATGATAAAATATATGGAAAAATTCGTCACCACTGAATGAGTTAATTTTAATTTAAACTAAATTGGGATTTCCAATTAATTTTTCATAATAATTATTTTATTAAAATCTCTTAACACAATAGACATTCGTCAGACAGTTAACACTGCAATTAACCTTTAGTACAAAATACCATAAAATTTTATTGGAAAAAACATTATTTAACTTATTCGTAATTCTATTAATAAAAAAATAGCGGATGTAATTTGATTTGAAAATGTGTATTTAACCACAATTTGAACTATAATTGAAATAAAATTTTTTATACACAAAAATAATAGTGTATAAGGTCATGTTCTATAAGTATTTTGATGATTTGTTAATAAATATTTATTTAGCACTTAATAGACGTGACGAGAGAGTTGAGTTTGTTGTGTGGCTTGTGTGCAAGCAACAAATGTGAGGTGAATTAACCCTTGTGCACACACCAGTAGTAAGATAAACACCTTAGGTTTTAACAGAGATTTTTGATGAATGAAAGATTTTTTTTATTATTGTGGGTAAGCTTAGTGGTTAAATATTTATTTTGTCTAATAAATACCATGTTGAGTATGTAGTTGTTGTTTCTTTGTCATGATTTCGATGACGGTGATGATTTATAATAATGATAGTAGGTATTAATAAGAAGTTGGTAAAATAAAAGCTATTATGATTAGCAAAAATTTATTATAAATAATAAAAACCCAACAAAATACACATTTCATTTGTCGATAGCTTAACAAATATGTATCTATATGCACTTCTAGCATGCTTAATATTTAAATATTATCTTTTGGCAAACATTCAATTATGAAATTGTTATTAAAATTATTGAATAATAGAGAATTTCAATTTATGTACGGGTAAATCTGACTTGTTAAAGCGCTAGAAAATTAAAAAAAAAAATGGTAAATCAAGATATTGATTGATAATTATATTAAATAGATTTATATTGACTTCAATATTGAAACAATTTTCTTAAGAAATATTCGAAAATCATAGTACAAAATAAACTTAAATGTTTTTAGTAATGCTAATTCAAAAAGCATTTAGGCGTAAGGATTTAAAACATTCGGTATTTAATTTTTTTTTTTTCAGTATTACATATAAAACAATTTAAATTTTTATATTTTAAATTCTTGTCGTTTATTGAACCTTTCTTTTTCTATTTTTAACTTCACAATTTCCTTGAGCTTAAGGTTTGTTTGTTATATATAAAAAGTTTTTTATTTTCCATATTTCGCTACTCCATTGTGTAGCATCTTCAGGTAATAACAATTAAATTAATAAATTATAAATAATTTGAAAGTTTGAAAAAAAATTTTTTTTCATATTTTATTTACCAAATCAATTAAGTTTCCCTAACTACTCCCTGTAGCTCATTTGTAAAACCAAACTTTTGTTAATAAAATCAAAAGACTTATTTAATGATTTTTTTCGTTATTTAATTTGCTAGAAATACAACAAAGTTTAGCATAAAGCTATAAGGTTTTCAATTTATTATTTATGCACAATTTAGTAGAATTTTAACAGGTGTCCAAGCAACATGAAACAACAGTTGAAAATAAAAGTGAGATATTTTTTTAAAAAATAAATTTTTTTTAATTAAACTTTAATATAAATTCTCTTTATAGTTTTTAATTATATTTATTTTAAGCTGTAAAAATATCAGTGGACAAAATGTTAATAAACAAAATAATAAATTCGTATTAAATTTACCAACAATTCAAACGGAAAATGTGCAATTGACAACGGCGGATAATAGAGAATATATGTTAAGGTAAAGTTAATGAAAAAACGCCAGATGGCAACACTTGGTGAATCAATAACACTCGTAATAATCACCACAAATATTAAGCTACCGTCTTAGAAAAAAATCAGTAAAAATAGCAGAAAAAGCAACTAAAAATTAATTAAAAATGATGCTGCAGGAAAAACTGTTAAATAAGCAGATTTTTTTTTTTTTGCTAAATATTAGTAAAATAAGATAAAAATAAAGCTGTTGAATTTACAGAATTTTAGTTATATGTATTTAGATTAACTTTTAGTTAATTGAAAATGACAAATTGTACTGTAAATTCTGCAGAATATTTTGCCCAATATTAGTAGACTAGAAATAGCAAAAACAAACTGTTATATCTACAAAATTTTTATCGTTTTTAAGCTAAATTTAATTGAATGCAAATAGCAGCCTTTCTTGTTAAATTAACAGAAATGTTTGCTAAAAAAAATTGTAAACTGCTGTTTTCAAAATGCTCGATTTTTATTTGCATTTAAAAACTTCGAATATTTTAAATTTTTTTCGTGCTAAAAATTTTTTATTCTTTGTAGTTTACTTGTGAAAATTGTATTATCTTTCCCTGATTTGAAAAATAATATAAACAGAAAGTGATATTACCCAGAAAAAAAAAATTGCAAGTAATGCTTTACAAACTACTTCTTTCAATGCTTCACAAGTACCCGTTAGTGTATTTTTACTACTTTTTTAGAAGTTATTCTGAACAACTTCAAAAAATCACTGCTTTCATTGCTTTTTTGGAATTACTTCTGAACCACATCCAAAAAATCTTTTAAGTATTGTTTCTAAAGAGTAATTGCTCTAAAGGTGATCGTAAAAATTGATTTTGGTATCATTTGGCATTTCCAACCAGAGGGTCTCGGGTTCGTTTCCCGGCGACACCAATATTTTTTTATTTCTTTTTTAATTTTTTTTTTATTCTAATAATTTGGTTTTTAATATTTATACTTAATGAGTTTAAATACAAAATTTTTTAATTTTTAAATTTTTACAAATATGTATATATAAAACGAGTAAAAACGTTAAAGTCGGGCATGCCGACTATACAATACCCTACACCAGTCTGGTTAAAAGCCAACTAATGTTTGGATCCGAAATTCTAATGGGTTAAAATGGGACTTGTGTCAAAATTTTCTATAATGTGAGTCAGCAAACCAAATTTCTTTAAAATATCTTAATATTTGCGACCTGCAATTTGTAACCAAGCCAATTTTGGGGGGACCCTTATATAGGCACTAGGTCTAAACATAGACTGGTGTTCACCAAAATCAATAGGCTTCGTCCTTGGGCGAACATAGGTCTGTGTACCAAATTTCATCAAAATATCTTAATATTTGCGACCTGCAGCGTATAAACAATATAATTTTGTGGGGACCCTTATATGGGTACTAGGTCTAAACATGGACCGATTTTAACCAAAATCACTAGACTTCGTCCTTCGGCCGACATACGTCGGTGCACCAAATTTCATCAAAATATCTTAATATTTGCGGCCTGTAGAGTGCGCACAAGAATGCATGGACAGACAGACAGACGGACGGACAGACGGACATCGTTAAATCGAAATAAAAAAAATTCTGAGCCGATCGGTATACTGTAAGGTGGATGTAGGACCAATATTTTTTGGTGTTACAAACATCAGCACAAACTTATAATACCCTGATCACGTAGTGATGTAGGGTATAATGACCACGTAGTCGTGTAGGGTATAAAAATTGGTGAGAAATTGCATTTTATGCACCTGTAAAAATAATACTGAAAACATTATTGAATTGGAGTGCACCTTTTACACTTGTTTAATAAGTGCTTTTATTGAAGAGAATAAGGAACAATATCTCGCATTAACAAAGTGGTGTTTTTATGCCAGTCAACTCTCATATCAAAGAATAGCTCAGCGGTAGAGCGCTAGACTAGCAATCGTGAGGTCGCAAGTTTGATATCCGGTGGCGGCAATTAAAAACTTTTGTACAATAAAAAAAATATAATTTTTTTTTGTAGAGAATTTATTTTAAATTTTAATAGGTGGAAAAGAGCTTCCTTTGAACTCGTTCAAAAAGTACTGTACAAAAGTTGAAGTGAGAGTACTCTTCTTATATGACAACTCAATGTTAAAGTCATTAGTGTTTATGTTAAAAAAGAAGTACATCTAGATCATCAATTGTAGAGGTTTTTCTACTGCTTTTGCATCTCTTTTTTTACTGGGTAATTTATGATCTAAAAATCGAACTAAAAACATTCATTTACCAAATAAAAAGATCAACTATACATACCGCTCATTCATCTTAAAACACAAAGATACGGTGCAAAATATAATTTAAATAACATACATTTAAATTAAAATTTAACGGTTCGTTCTAATTCATAAATCTGTGTTTATTATACACAGAGTTGAATAGAACCAGCTGCGAAACTTGAAGAATTAAAGTTCAAAGCAAAAAACAGTAATAACAAAAGGATAAAAATAGCATTGTTAGATTTCGTTGATATTAGTCTAGTTGAATTGTTAACATATTAAATTTGTTTTAACATTTAGCATAAGTAGATCATCATCAAAGATTAACCCATCAAGGCAAACGACACTGATGATGGCTTTGTAGCGAAAGCCGAAAATACGTATTCTGTCTTGCTGGCCTAATCGAATTCTTTCAAAAAAAATTTATTCCTTGTAATTTACTTGTGAAAATTGTATCATCTTTCTTTAATCTGCAGAATAATTTAAACAGAAAATGATATTAATTTATGATCTAAAAATCGAACTAAAAACATTAATTTACTACTTATTTAGCAAAATTTTTTGCTGATTTTAGCAGGTTAATTTGCTATTTTCCATATACTAAAATGTAACTCAAATATAACTAAAATTCTGTACATTTAACAGTTTTATTTTTGCTGATCCTATATTACACTTATAAAAAAAAATCCCGTACAAATAGGTCAAAATTGTGCTGGCGCAAATACATGTACTATTTCCTGTTATTTTAGCAGAATTTTTAACTATTTGAACGGGCTTTTTTAGAGAAAATAATAGAAAAATTAGTTCAATTTAATCCGACCTCGTTTAACACACTTTTGAACTAACTTTTTTTATGATCGTATTAATATATTGTATACCACAAATAGTCTGCTAATTTAGCAGTTTTTTTTCTGAAGTAATTTTAATTTTTGACAGACAGGTTACTTGAAATTCCTACAGAGAGGGCAAAAAAAGGGAAAAGTATCCCCTTTGAAGGCTTACCCAAATTGCTGGAACTGGGAAATTGAAATTTAGTATGTATGTAGGTTCCTTCTCCCGCGTAGACGTCGGCTAGGGCAGGATTTTTTTAAATTTCTACCGGGAGTGGCAAAAATGGGAAAAGTATCCCCTATGGTGGCCTGCCCAAACTGCTGGAACCATAAAGTTGACATTTGGTATGTTGGTTCCTGTTCCCGTTAAGACAAAATTTTTGGAAATTTCTACCGGCAACAGCAAAAAAGCGGAAACTACTGGGGTATGGGCTAGTTTATCGATAAGAGCCTTTAATATGTTTTTATCCGCCTATAATTAACGTGTTAAAAATTGGGGTTCAAAATTGGAAACTCCCCTTTAAACTAAAAAGTTTAAATTTGATATGAAGGGTCCTCCTCTGTTGTAAGCATTCACTAAGACGGGATTTTTTGAAGTTTTTACCGAGAGGACCGAAAAGGGAAAAGGCTCCCCTTTGGAGGCCTGCCCAAACGACTGATACCAGAAAGTTCACATTTGATTTGTAGGGTTTTCTACTCCACTTTTTGCATTTTCGGCGGGAATGTATTATAAATTGGGTACAGATAACGAAAGGTTTCCCCTTAACGGGTTAGGCCTTAGCTAGAAACCTAAATCGAGTGTAATTGGAACATTGAAATTGGAAAACGAAATGAAATGGAACGACGAGTGGAAATAAATAAAATGTAAGGGAGAACGATTGATACCGAAACACTAGACATGTGGACGAAATGCAATCAAACTGGGAACGAGTGCAATTGGGGCACTAGACATTTGGAATGAATGTATTGGAACGGGGAACGAGTGCAGTGGGAACACTAAAATCTGGAAAACGATTTGCGTGCCTTAAATCAATTTTAAGGCACGCAAACAACGTAGCGTGATTTGCTCGAAGAGTCATATAATTGTTTTTTATATCCTACACCACTACGTGCAGAGGGTATTATAAGTTTGTGCTGATGTTTGTAACACCAAAATAATTGGTCCTAGACTCGCCTTATAGTATACCGTCCGTCCGTCTCTCTGTCCATGCATTCTTGTGAACACTCTACAGGTCGCACATATTAAGATATTTCGATGAAATTTGGTACACCGACTTATGTCGGCGCAAGCACGACACCTATTGATTCTGGTTGAAATCGGTCCATGTTTAGACCTAGTGCCCATATAAGGGTCCCCCAAAATTGGCATGGTTACACGCTGCATGTCGCAAATACGAATATATTTCAATGAAATTCGTTTCGTTGACTCACATGGTCCCAAGGAGACCTATCGCTCATATGGGCTATATTTTCGATTTTCTCTTCTTTTATGATTTTATAGAAAATTTTGACACAAGTCTGTTTTAACCCATTCAAATTTCGGATTCAAACATTAGTTGGCTTTAAATCAGACTGGTGTAGGGTATTAGTCGGTATGCCCGACTTAAACTTTTTTACTCGTTTTTTACTAGGAAAGTGATTAAATTTTAATTTAAAATTAAAATAAAATGAAATCTGAATATATATGGTGATCCATATCTTTTTTGTCCCTGATTTTTAGAACTATTTAGAACTGGTACAATCAGGTCTACTGAGATCTGGTCAGATTTCATCTCTTTCTACCTTAAAAAAAGTACTTTTTCAATAAAGGCTATTTTTTTTTTTTTTTTTGTTTTTGAAGAAAGTACAATTTAAATTTGAATTTATTTATTGTAGACAAAAAGTGCTCTTGTATAAAAATTCGTATTTAAAAAAGTATTTTTTTATAAACCTCGAAAATTTGTTTTTAAATTCTTATTAAAATTTTTATTTGTTTTTGTTTTTTATACATTTGTCCCTTTTAGAATTACATTACCTGACAGTGATCGTACGGAATTTATTTCCCTGGATTCTTCAAATGATGTGGTTTTAGTTCGTGGTTCTATAAATACATATTATCCCAATAGTAATGCTAATTTAGTGGTTGATTATGTGGCGGATAAAAATGGCTACAGAGCTAGTTATAGATTTGGCACCAGCATAACAACACCGCAAATTAACACTGCAAGTGCCCCTGAATTTAGGACTCGTTTATCGAGTAGTGATTTGAAATCGTTAGCTGGTTAAGTGATATAAACTTTTAACACATTAGGGTTTTAAAGGAAACATATATTGCAAAATGATTAAATTTTCAATGAGAATATTTCATTCATGTTTACAAAAATGTTTATTAATATTATTGCATATAAAAAAAAAATTTTTTAATCATTAAATAGAAATAGCTTTGTATGTTTATTCACAAAAAAAAAATTTTTTTTTTTCTTATTAGAGGCTAACTGAACGATTTTTAATGTTGTTTTGCATGTTAATTTGTTTTATTAAACTGTAATAAAATTCAAAATAATTTTATGAATATGTACAAGCTTTGAAATCTAACTAAGTTTGCTTGTTTAAATATGTTTTCAATTTATTTTTAAAATTCAAAACCATTATCGAAAATTTTGAAATATTAATTTAAATGCTAAAAAGTTCATTTTAACTTTAATTATATTTAGTTTAATAATATTCATACTTAATTTAAAATTGTTTGCAAAAAATTACATGTCAATTCATTATAATACTCGTATAACAATAAATTTAGCTTAGATTCTTTCTCTGTGTATAAGTCGATTTAGATTTATAGAATACTCGTATACATATATGTATATTTAAGGATCAAATTCTTATTTTTAGTACAGGAATTAAAAAAAATTATTATTTTTAAATTGTTTTTTTTTTTAATTTGCTTCCTTTAAATCTCTTAATATCTTAATTTTAGTATTATCTATTTATGTTTATATAAGTTTATTAATTCATTACTAACATTTATTGTCAAACAATTTTTAATGTTATTATTTATAGAAACATGAACACAAAAAAATATACAACTTACTGCTATTAATAAAATTACAAAACTTTTTATCGTTTTTTAAACAACAAACTGCACAACATTTGTTTTGATTTTGTATTTATATTTTCATTTTTTTTCGTAAACTTCTGAATACAAATACCACAAATATTTTTCAAAGTTTTGTTCTCTCTCATTTTAAGTTTATTCAAAAATTGTTGTCGTTTTTTGTTTTCAACAACAAGCATTGCAGTAGTTTTACTTGTATCATTAAAAACTTGCTAAAATACTTAAATATAAATAGCATTATGGTTAAAACTGTATGGCTGTATATTGAAAGAAGTTTTGTGGAGAACAAAAATCAAGTTTTATGATTTTTTTAAAAGAAATGCTAATGCTAGTAAGTTTTTTAACTAAAACAATTTTAATAATGCATTAGAAATTAAAATTAAGAAAATAAAATTTCACTACATAGTTTAGAAAGTTTAGAAAGTTTTCGTTGATAGAAGAAAGTATTATTTACTTAAATTTTTCCATTATTTAAAATTGACTTTAAATAACCTTAAAAAATTTCTATCAATATTAGGGTTGCTTAATGGCGCACAACGTAGGGTTTTAATAAAAAAATTTAATTGAAATATACATATTTTTGTCCAAAAAATTCTCCGGAAATTTGAAATTAAAAATTATATACATATGTCTATATTAAGTATCTTTGATGTATTCTGATCCACATGGTCATTAAAATAAGGCCATATAATATTATTTTACAATATTTTTCATGGGAGCCTTTGCATATAAGATATAAAACATTATCTATATGGGGCACTCTTTGTGAACGGGAGACTACTTTAAATCACCATTTGAGCTTCACACACAAAGTTTTCTCATGACTTAAAATTTAGGTGAATATATCTACTTTCAAAAGCAGAATGGCGCAATTTGAAATTATATGGAGACAGAGGCATTCACTTATAAAAGTTTGTCAGTAGGATCTACTGAAAATTACAATCAAATTACAAAAGCATATACACCCGACTAAAAAAGATGTTATATAATCTTATATCACCATATATAAACCCATATATATGTTCATATCTTATTTGATCGAAATATTGGTATATAATTATATCAAACGAGATAAGCATATTATCTAACTTGATACAATTTGATCCGAAAAATGGGTCTATCTAATTGCATTAAATTATATATGTGACGCGCAAAATAGAAAGGGACCTAAGGATAGAAAGCGACCTAAGGTCAGGAGAGCATGGGATCGGTCTCATTCGATGCTCAGATGTTGTCCACAAAAAAAAAAAAAAAAAATTGATTTTTTTACCCTTAGGTCCCTTTCTCTATGCGCTGTCACATATAAATACATATAATTTTATAAAAATGTTTAAATAAAATTTTAGTAAATATTGTTGAGATCACTTATTTTCATTCATATTAAATACTAATGGCCGACAGAACAGTTTGGCTAACAAAGTGGGTATTGGTCGATCTTTGGTATTGATGGAAATGAGGATTGAATGCGATTTAGGACGTTTTTAGGACGCAAATTGTCCTTAAACTTAGAATAACGCAGTTTGAAACTGAATTTCAATAAAAAGCAAAATTCAAAACGAGGAAAAGTCGTTTAGAAAAATGTATGCTAATAAACTTGGAAATGGCCGACAAAGTAAATTTTCGGTTTAACTCAACTTTACAAAAATTTGTCGGAACAACTTACTTATAAAATGTCTTACTTATAAAATGTGTCTTTCTTATAAATAAAAAAAATCTCTTTCTAAGTTTGTTTTCTTCATTGTTATAGTGCAATTAAACTTTATAAAATTTTGTATAATTAGATATCATGTCATGTTATATATTTTGATATAAGATCGTTTATAGACGCTTATACGCCATTATATATAATTGTATATAAACTATATCGCAGATCTCTTAATATATGGATGGAGACCAAATCGCGTATGATTATATATAACGTCATATCAAACATATTTATAAAACCAAAGTGTTAATATAAATGTATATGGTTATATAAAGCCACGCATATAAACATTTATAATAATATCAAATCATATAAGATTATATGAAAACTTTTTTAGTCGGGCAGTTAAAAATTCTGTATATTTAACAGTTTCATATTTGCTGTTCCTATATTACTAATACTTAGCAAAAATAATCTGCTAATTTTAGCAGTTTTTTCTGCAGCATGATTTTTAACTGATTTTTGCTAACTTTTTCTGCTATTTTTACACATTTATTTCTATGAGTGTAGTAAAAATATTTGAATTTATTTCTCAAATCGTTATTTATTTGGGAGGTTATATATATACAACAATACATTATAACCTAGAGATAACCCCATAAAACAATCTGATGATAGTGCTTGGTAGTACTTGAAAATGCATTAATTGTCAACAATTGGTTCTAGGACAGTTTTTTTCATAAGTTTTTATACCCTACACCACTATATGGTCAGGGTATTATAAGTTTGTGCTGATGTTTGTAACACCAAAAAATATTGGCCTTAGACCCATCTTAAAGTATACCGATCGGCTCAGAATTTTTTTTTTATTTCGATTTAACGATGTCCGTCTGTGTGTCCGTCCGCCCGTCTGTCTGTCTGTCCATGCATTCTTGTGCGCACTCTACAGGTCGCAAATATTAAGATATTTTGATGAAACTTGGTACACCGACTTATGTCGGCCCAAGAACGACGCCTATTGATTTTGGATAAATCGGTCTATGTTTAGACCTAGTGCCCATATAAGGGTCCTACCAAAATTATATTGTTTATACGCTGCAGGTCGCAAATATTACGATATTTTGATTAAATTTGGTACACAGACCTATATTGGCCCAATAATGCAACCTATTGATTTTGGTGAACATCGCTCCATGTTTAGACCTAGTGCCCATATAAGGGTCCTACCAAAATTATACTCTTTATACGCTCCAGGTCGCAAATATTAAGATATTTTGATGAAATTTGGTGCCCGGACCTATATTTGCCCAATAACGCAGCATGTTGATTTTGGTGAACATCGGTCCATGTTTAGACCTAGTGCCCATATAAGGGTCCTACCAAAATTATACTCTTTATACGCTGCAGGTCGCAAATATTAAGATATTTTGATGAAATTTGGTACACAGACCAATGTTGGCCCAAGGACGAAGCCTGTTGATTTTGGTTAACACCGGTCCATGTTTAGACCTAGTGCCCATATAAGGGTCCCCCCAAAATTATATTTTTTATACGCTGCAGGTCGCAAATATTAAGATATTTTGATGAAATTTGGTACACAGACCTATGTTGGCCCAATAACGCAACCTATTGATTTTGGTGAACATCGGTCCATGTTTAGACCTAGTGCCCATATAAGGGTCCTACCAAAATTATACTCTTTATACGCTCCAGGTCGCAAATATTAAGATATTTTGATGAAATTTGGTGTCCGGACCTATATTTGCCCAATAACGCAGCATGTTGATTTTGGTGAACATCGGTCCATGTCTAGACCTAGTGCCCATATAAGGGTCCTACCAAAATTATACTCGTTATACGCTGCAGGTCGCAAATATTAAGATATTTTGATGACATTTGGTACACAGACCAATGTTGGCCCAAGGACGAAGCCTATTGATTTTGGTGAACATCGGTCCATGTTTAGACCTAGTGCCCATATAAGGGTCCCCCCAAAATTGGCTTGGTTACAAACTACAGGTCGCAAATATTAAGATATTTTAATGAAATTTGGTGCGCTGACTCACATTATAGAAAATTTTGACACAAGCCCCATTTTAACCCATTCGAATTTCGGAAACAAACATTAGTTGGCTTTTAACCAGACCGGTGTAGGGTATTGGATAGTCGGTATGCCCGACTTTAACCTTTTTACTCGTTTTTCTATATTTATTGTAAAATAAATTGTGAATTCTGTTTGGAATTTGTTATAATTTTTTTTTCAATGGACTTTTGCTTTATAGGAAAACATTGGTCTCCTCGAGGCAAAAAAAAATCCGTATATCACACTTTAAAATCCGATTGTAAATACCGAAGCTATAACGAAAAATTAAAAAAGTCGACCCCTAGTTCGGCAAAAAAAAATAATTTTTTTTTTTGAAATTGCCTTGAAAAAATACTTTATATTTGAAGATGTACTGCGCAGGTTTTTTTTTTTTGCTTTGTAGGTGGTACGGTCTAATGTGCACATAGGTAAATATATATTGTTTTATATTGTTACACATGTAAACAATTTGCATGTTGTTGTCCGCATGTATGTTTAAAATTTTTTTTTTTTTCCTTTATTTGTTAACAAAAAAATGTTAAAAAAAGATTCTATTGAACAGTGTACATGTTTTTAATATGTTGACCTTTTTTTTACAAAAAAAAAAAAATATATATATATATATATATATGTATACTTGATTAAACAAATTGGTTATTGTACGCTTGACTTCGAACAATTTAATTTAAAATATTTAATTTGTATGCATTGATTTGAAATATAATCGTTAAAAATAAGAGGAAGGGAATTGAAAACTGGGTTGGTACAATAGGTGATTTTATAAGGAAGGTTTATTTAGGAGCGTATATTTAACGTGTTCTAAAATTTACATATTACTCATACGTAAAAAAAATAGCGGTATGAATTGTCTTTTAATAACATTATAAAGGTCTTAATTTTTATAGAGCTATAAACAGTCTTAAACCGATTTTGAGCAAAATATATATAAGTTATCTTAATTTTTTTTAAGTACTAACTCATTGGCTTTCTAAAAATAACAATTTAATCATCTCCAGTTTTGCTGTCTCCAGTTTTCATGTCAACGAAAAACTTTTTCATAATTTTCCCCTCATAACATGCATGTATTTTTAATAACAAAACTCTAAACTAACTTTAAAATATGTTCACTTTGTTGATATTATAAAAGGAAACAAACGAAATTTATTTCAGTAAAACTAACCATGAAAATTTTGTTTATAAATATTAGCTGAAAAGAGAAAAATTTTAACTTTTTAAAAATACCACATTCTATGGTACGAGTAAAAGCAAAAATTTGTCATAAACCCGTCATATTTATTAAAGGGTATTGGTGGTTAATAATTTTTTTATGCTGTTTATATCATCTAGAAATGTATCTGGCAGACCTGTTGCAAAAAAAATAATTTAAATATTTTTTTTAAAGACTGACACAGCAAAAAAATTCCTTACAATTGTTTAACTGGTTTAACTTTATATACGATATTTTTCAAGGATTCAAATAAACTAATAATGAATAAGTTCTTTTTCATACTTGGTATCAAAACCTACCTTAACCTCAAGTTTTTTTTTTTTTTTTTTTTTGAAAAACTTCAGTGAAATAATTAGGTGCGTATGATTAAGGTTTGTATGAAATAATCACATATTAATCATACGTATGTACATTTTTTTGTTTCGTTATGCATCAGGCTGCCCCTATAAATGGCTTTATTGTTTAGAGATTGAAGTAACAGCACTAAAGCGATGCGTATTAATAAGCTGAATGCGGAAAAAATCATTAAAACATTTTTGGAGGGGATCTTTAATTCGCTGCCAGCGATTAAAAATTTCTATATTAGTGCATTTTGACAAAAAAATTAAATTAAGGATTAATTTTCTGAAACTAAAGAATGTTATTTTTCGATCTAGAAAAATTACATTCTTAATTTAATATCCGCTCAGGAATATCTGTTATAAATTAATATATTTAGAAAAAATTTAAATCTCCTAAAATTTGACCTTTGACCTTGCACAGGGCAATTTAATGTATTTCTATTTTACCATAATTTTCAGGACTGAAATATCTACTATTGCATTATTACATTCTGGCAAAACTCATGTAGAATTCAAAAAATAAAAACTTGCCTAAAAGCTGTTTTCTCGAAATCCGCTGAAATAAAATCTCTGCCATAGTCAAATGAAAAAAGGAATTCCTACAATTTCTATAAATTCTGATCTTTAATATGTTCTTTATAAAACCTTAAATTCCAATGGTGGATTTTTTAAAATTTCTTTAAAAAAATTTTAAAAAATTTAAAATTGTAGATTTCAAAACAGGGTTTAAAAATTCTAACCCATTTGGCACTAATTTAAAATAAATTAGCAAAACAAAATTTAAAAGAAATACTACTTATCTGAGCTTCTTGGAACTTATAGAATAAAAGAATATTTCTGTAGTAGATTTTTTTAATAAATTTTAAAATTTGGACCCCAATTTCTTGATTAAGTGGTCTGCGACTAATCAGTTGCCTGGGGAAATTGTAATAACTCGGCTGTTTTTTAACCGATTTAAATTTTTATTACTTTATTACAAAGAGAATTCACTTCAAATCAGGATTCCTTAATGATTTTAATTCGAATTAATTTAAAATATCAATATTTTTGCGAAAATGCACCAAATATTTTCCCCTTGTAATCCACGTTTAATTTCAGGGCCGATGCGGCACGCCTTCCAGATATCCAATTATCGTAATTTTTCGGGGGACGTATTTTTACGTCCAAATAAATTTAAAAACCTAATGATTTTTCTATGCGAAAAAATCCCCCAAAAATGAAGGGATTGCCATACAAAAAAGTTATCATAATCTAAGGGATTTTAAATAGGAAAAGGCTGCAGGTTTTAGGGTGTTTTCTGAAAAACCGGTCTTTTCTATAAGAAAAGATCATCAAAGTCAGCGGATTTTTCTATAGAAAAAATTCCCCTCAATCTGTGGATTTTTCAAGCGTCTTTTTCAATAAAAAGTACTTAAAATCCAAGAGTGTTCTTTAATAAAAAGCGCTCAGTCTGATAGTTTTTTCATAGTAAAAAGTTTTCAAAATTTTAAAGTTTTTTTTATAAGAAAAAAATTCATAGAATCTGTGGTTTCTTTTATAGAAAAAAATGCATAGCAAAAGTCTATAGCAAAAATTTTTTCAAATCTGAGAATTTTTGTACAGGAAAAAGTCTTTATAATCACAGGGTTTTTCTAAAGGATAACGATTTTTCTATAAGCGAAAGTCTTCAGAATACCGGGTTTTTTCTATACTAACCTGAATCTGTATGAAAGTGCTCAGAATTTAAAACGACATTTTTAGAAAAAGAGTACTTAAAATCCGAGAGTTTTCTATAGCAAAAAGCGCTCAGCCTGCTGGTTTTTCTATAGAAGAAAGTCATTAGAATGGGAAGGTTTTTTATATAGAAAAAAAATCCTTAGAATCTGTAGTTTGTGCTATAGAAAAAAGTCCTTAAAAAGTCTATAGCAAAAAATTTACAGAATCTATAGGACAAAGTCCTCATAATCAGAGAGTTTTTCTAAAAGAAAAAGTGTTTAAAGTGTGATGGTTTTTCCATAGAAGAAAGTCTTCCGTATACGGGGGTATTTTTCATACAAAAACTCCTTAGAAACTGAGGTTTTTCTGAGACTTGAGAGTATTTTAATAAAAAATCTCACAGAATCTGAACGTTTTTCTACAGGTAAATAAAATGATTTCTATAATAAAAAAAATCTGAATTATTTGAAGAGTTTCCTATAGGAATAGTATTTAGACTCTAAGTTTTTCTATAAACAAAAGCCACCAGAATCAGAATATGCATTTAAGAGTTTTTTTTTACGAAAAATGCCAGAAGAAACCATAAACTTTAAGTGTTTTTTATATAAAAAATCTGAAGCTATTCGCATAAGTGCATAAGCTCAACATCAAACAAATAAGTGTGTGTTATTTTAATTGCAAAGAGCACCACTTTTTTTATTGTAATATTTAATAATTGGTGTCACCAGTGAAATTGATTATTTTGATTGAAATAGAAAAGAACCCGGTTTATTTTAATTAAATAAAAAGGTAAAAATTAAACAATATTTTTCAATAGGCAAACTGATGATGAATTTTTTTTTTAAATTTAAGCAGCTTTCGATTTATTCAGAATCCGTTGAGATCATGGATATTTTTCTAAAAAATTAATTATGCTTTAACAACATTTGCCAGGAAATGGATTTTGTCATATAACATTCCTCTGCGACTTCGCAACAAAAATCTGAAGTTAGAAAATGGTGCAGCAAACAATACGGAATTGATTTCACTGGAATTGTTGGTACGGATGAGATGACCTGTATTTGCATGTCATTATAATAGGAAAGTACCCCACACAGGGAACCCACGATTTTGATATTTCAAAGACCAAAAGAGAATACGTTTTCATATTTGATCAAATTGTACCTTATTTTTAATTCAAAATTTTAACAATTAGTGGCCTTAGGAAACCATTACTTGAGTATTTAGACATCAAAGTAAGGGAGTTAAGCTTCCGGGAACTAATAGATTTTAATGAAAATTTTATATTTTATAGGGCAAAAACGGAAACGTATGTCTGGTTGGCCAATATGGGGGTGAAAATCCAAATTTCAGCATTGCACTCTCCATAGTGATGAAACATTTATTTATGACCTTTTCCCAAAAAAAAAATGTTAAGCTTCTAATACAATTATCTGAAATTTTTTTGTTTCTCATTTTTTAATCACAGGTGACATCGTGTTTAAAGTCGAATGACCCTTTAGTTATTCTTAACTGCGCGTTATTCCAATCTTCGGAAGCAAAGATGATCATTATTGACTTAGAAATGAGCTCTAAAAACATAAATATTTTTCACATTTTCCTATAATTTTTGAATCTTTCTTGAGTCTGTAAAATTAACACTGATTTTGAAACAGCTTTTTAAGTTATAAAGACAACACATTTTCTACCAAAAAAAGGGTGTTTTTTCAAAAAAAAAACAATAATAATTTTTATGACTTCTTTAAAAGTCATATTTATGAGCGCTCCGAAATTGCTGGCTGGGAGTTTTTTAAGAAAATTTTACAAATAACATTTGTTTCGAAAACTAATATTGACAACAAATAACACTTTAAATCATCTTCATACAAAATGTACAACATGTTAACAATAAATGTTTATAAACATTTTAATATGTTTCTAAACATTCAAAATACTACACTTTGTTAGAACGAATATTTTTCTCACAAAAGTGTTTAATAAATTACTTTTCAGACAGTTAATTAGTAAAATAGAACTTTTTGACTAATTTCATATGAAAATGTACATTCTTTATTGTAATCACATTTCATGCCTTCTTCTGGAGTGTGGTTCGTATTTGTCTTTTAATCTTTAAGAAGAAGGAGCTTCAAAAAAGTATGTTTTCCAGTCATACTTTATTATCTTAATAGCAGCACTAGTGGATCAAACAAGAGTGTAAAATATTTTTTAACGTCCTCGCCATTACGCTAACGGTAGGGAACTAAAAATTCCCTCCAAAAATATTTAATTTATTTTTTCTATATTCAGATCTTTGATACCAATAGTTTGAGTATACATATGCATACATATATCCCAATACAAGCATCTCTCGGTCTAACTCTAGCTTACAGTAAATTAAATTGTTGCTGCTTATATGATATTTTAATTTAATAAAATTTATAAAGTTTGGTAGCGTATGAGTGATATTTTATAATCTCATATTACTCATACGTATCCTTTATTATATACTTTCCTAACAACATAATATCTGTAAACAATGACGCCAAGTTTTTTAAAGTAAAACAAGCAAGAAAATTTGTAAAATCCAGCCAGCAGTTTCGAAGCGCTCATAATTAAGATTTTTAAATGGCTCATAGAAATGATTACTGTTTTTTGAAAACACTCTTTTTTGGTAGAAAATATGAACCCTCAGAAAACAATCCCAAAAGTTGTCTCTACAGTCTAAAAAGCTGTCTCAAAAGGAGGGTTCACTTTTCAGACTCAAAGAAGATTCCAAAATTATTTAAATTTATGAAGAAAATTTCCATTTTATACGTTTTTTTTTTCTGAGTACACAGGGGGCTCTTTTGGACGGACCACTTTCATAGGAAAAAGTGAAAAATGGTTATGGAGCTCATTTCTGAGTCATTAATGATCGTCTAAAAAGGCTTTACACAACAACTTTCTTTTATTTTATTCAAAATAAAATTCATTCTTCGAAGGTCTACATATATTTATGTAACGCTATGCAGTAAATTGTTAAATTTAATACAAAATTTGTTAAAGTTTATACAAGCCTATTTCCAGGAATAATGTATTTGTTTGCCTCTACAGCTTACAAAAATGTTTTTGCATATGTAATTATGTCGCCAAAGTTTCCTGTGGTTCAGCCCATAATATCAACAAAATATTACCAGGATGTTATAAACCGCAAACTTATATTTGCATGCATAGTTGTATTTTCAAAAAAAAACATAAAAAAATTAAAAACCGCATACATACAACATACTTGTAGTCTACTACTAATTTAGTATGTACGAATAAAAAAAGAAACCAGCAAGTGTTTGGGAGTTAGAATAGTATTTACATATGGGAAAACATTGGATGCTGTTATTACTAGTGCTTTTGTGTGGTTAATAATAAGTGAATTTTAGAATTGAAATTTTGAAAATTAAAATTTGAAAGAATTTTAAATTTAGAAATATTTTAATAGGCTAGTGGGTTTAAGTATGAATCTGATATGGCTACAGAAATGAAATAACACTAAAATAAAAATTCTGTAGAGATTTTAGTTAAAACTACTAAAAATTAGTTAAAAATTTTCGCAAATACGAACGTAGGGGTCGCCATTTTACATTTTTCGTTATATCTTTGGCATTTACAGTCAGATCTTAAAGTATGATACATTAATGTTTTTCTCCCGAGGAGACCAGTGTTTTGCTTTCAGGGACATTAACCTCAAGTATCCCATTCTAGTAGTTACCCACCAGATCTCAGTTGCTACCACCCTAATGTACAACCCTAATGTCGCCTTTTTAAATTTTTTTTCATTGGATTTTTCCTTTATAGCAAAACACTGGTCTCCTCGAGGCAAAAAAATTGTTATATCACACTTTAAAAGCCAACTTTAAATACCGAATCCACAATAAAAAATTAAAAAAGGCGACCCCTACGTTTGGCAAAAAAAAATTTTTTTTTTTTTGAAATCACCTTACAAAAATACTTCATATTGGAGGGTGTACGGCGAACTGTTTTTGTTTCTTAGGTACGGTCTAGTGTGCATTATTTTTTGCTCTTCCATCACTTAATTCGAATCTCATTAAGATTGGAGTTATAATTTTTTAGCCAAACCTACACTAGGTCATTAGAAAAGTGTACCTATTTGACTTTATTTATTTTGCAACACCCTGTTATGTTTATAAAATTTTGTTTGTGAGACCATTAGAAATAGTTAATTTTAACCAATGATTCCTTTCAAGTGATTTCGTGATGTTCGATTTGTTATTTTTTCATAGTTGTCCCAATATGTTTCCAAATATTGGGAATTTGTACTTTGGGTGAAGAAACTTTTTAAATTACAGCAAATTTCATAAACCAAATTACTATCTGGCTCGCATTATGTTCTTTTTTAAATTGAACTTCATTAAATTCATCCTTGTCAACAGCTTAACAATTTAGTAATTTACCAAAGACATTTTTACAATGATAAAACCATCATTTAACAATAGTTGATTCTATAACTATGTTGAGAACAACCACAACAACGTTGACAATGATGACGACTATACAAATAATATAAATACTCGTACTTGCGACTATTTGTATTATATTAAATATTAAATACCATCTTATCTACTTAGCAAGCCATAGAGGAATAGAAATGAGAGTCTTAACCATGAATTCAACTTGGGTAACAAGATAACCAAGTAACCATGGAAAATGGTTATGGCAACAACGACGACTACACAGAAAAAAAAAATATTTCCTAAATTTCAGCAATTACAAATTGTGTTTGATAGTAAAGTTTTAGACAATTAATAAATTATCATAATTATAACTTTCATAGGCAATAGTCATCATTGATAAATTTTGTATTGACTCAATTACATAACTAGTTGATGATAATATTGTTATTCATCGAAAATTTTAATTAAGTAATTCCATGAATTCAACACATAGAGGCTTCGTCCCGATTGGACAAAAATAGAAGGAGTGGAGACAGAGTTTTGAAATTTGGTATACTGACATAGAACCCCTCAGTTAAGAAAAATTTTAATTTTTGGAAATATCGGATCAAGGACACGGCCACCTCCCATAGGTTCTGAAATTTAAAAATAATATATTAGCTGCATAAATGGACGTAAAATTACAAAAAGTGTCCATTGAGATGCACACAAAACTGGAAACGTTTGTGTCAATTTTTATCAAAATCGCACCAAGGACTCTTAGTCCTGCCATATATCCCTTATTTTAAAATCTTAATAAAACCTGCAAAAATTATCCGATTGCCATGAAATTAAGCAAGTGAATTGACATGAGGTCAAGCCATATTTGCGCCGCATTTGGGGAAAATCAATTTATTAATAAAAAAAAAATACCTTTCACAAAAAATGGGTTTTAAACGCTTAAAATAATTTTTCTAAAAAAAAAATTAAATAGGATTAATGTAGGAAACCATGTGAATCCTCCATTTTAGGCATACGGTATGGTCAGCGAACTTATGTAAAACACTACGAGGAATATTTTTGTGGAACATTTTAACCTTCTATCTCTTCAATTAAAGGGACTTTTTTGGCCCCCTTTTAAAAAGGGACAAAAACGACCCGTAAGTTGAAGAGTTAGAGGGTTAACATGTTCCGCAAAAATATTTGTCATGAAACTCTACTATAGGTCTTTGAAGACATCAGCATCGAAAATTTAACTTAAGTGCCAGTAATAAGTACAAACTTAAAATGTGTTTAAGGGTTAATTTCGTACTTATTCAGAGTTGGTGCTCGAATGACCCACATACCTGGATTTGAGGGACAAACCATGGGAATCTTCCATTTTAGGTATAGCATGTGTTCAGCGAACTTATGTAAAACACTACGAGGAATATTTTTGTGGAACATTTTAACCCTCTAACTCTTCAACTTAGGGGTCTTTTTTGTACCTTTTTAAAAAGGGCCCAAAAAATTCCCTTTCATTGAAGAGTTAGAGGGTTAGAATGTTCCACAAAAATGTTTCTCGTAGTGTTTTACAAAAGTCCGCTCAACACATCCTATACCTAAAATGGAAGCCTCACATGGTTTGAATACTAAACACTCTTAAATGCATGAAATTTGTGTAAAAATCATGAATTTAGGCATTTTGAAAAGTCCTTTTTTTTTTAATTTGTGATAAAAAATAATACCTAATTAATTTTTTAATGATCTATTATATAACAGTATAAACTTACAAAAAAAAAGAAAAAAAATATCTAATTTTAACTCTACTATTTTCTTGAGCTTAAGGTTTGGTTTTTATTTATAAAAAGTTTTTTATTTTCGATATTTCGCTACTCCAATGTGCAGCATCTTCAGGAAATAACAATTAGAATTTTTATTTATAAAAAGTTTTTTATTTTCGATATTTCGCTTTATTTTTATCGAAAATAAAAATTTTTTTATAAATAAACACCAAACCTTAAGCTCAAGAAAATAGTAGAGTTAAAAATTTAAAAAAAAGGTTAAATAAACTAAAAGAATATCTAATTTTATATAATTTTTTTATACTCCATCAAACTTAAGTCATTTTTGGATATTAAACAAAAAAAATGTGTTTTTCTGAGCAATAAACATAATTGTTTTGTAAACAAATACTAAAATCCATATTTTAATTTAACTACAAATATATTGAAGTAATTAAAAAAAAATCTTCGAACAAGTTTTTAAAAAAATGTATTTTTGAGTATTATTTTCGTGTAACAATTAAAACCCATTTTTCTGTTAAGTCATTTTTGCATAAAATTCTCTGAGTTTAGCGCCCTCTGTTGGCGGCAAAAGCAATCACACCAAATATTTTTTTTCACATTTGTTTGAGTTGCTTTCTAATGTTTAAAAAAATCCTTCTTTAATCACAATTTGAGACAAAAATTTTTTTATTTTATTTTTGTCCATGGGACAGGAATCACACCAAATATTTTTTTTCACATTTGTTTGAGTTACTTTCTAATGTTTAAAAAAATCCTTCTTTAATCACAATTTGAGTTAAAAATTTTTTTATTTTATTTTTTTCCATGGGACGTGGCATAGTGCAACGGTGACAAAAAAAATAATTCTAAAATCCCAGTAGTTAAAAATTCTGTTTTATAACAAATCGTTAGATAATCAATACTGTAATTAGTTCAATTAAAATTTCTCAAAATGGAGACTTACACAGGTAATAGTCATCATTGATGAATTTTGTATGGACTCAATTATATAATTATTGTAATTGACTATGATTTTGTTATTCTACAAAAAAAAATGTTGTTAAGGAATTTAGTAGATATTTTTCTGTATGTACGACTACTGGAGGACGACGTCAATGTTAGTAAAATAAATTAAACAAATTTTTGCTTGTTGCATCTTTAACTGAAGATATGTTGTACACTTAAAATATTTTGTTCGTAAAGACCTCTACAAATGTAATTTAAAGCAAATAAAAGTTCTCTTGAAAACATGACTACATTTCATTAAATTCAACTTACATTTTCTTTTATTTTTGACTGTTAATAAAATGAACCATAAATTAAGCAAAACAACTAACAAAATTTACTTTCACAAATTTTATTTGGCTTATTAAAAAAAAAAAAAAAATGACTGCATAAAATAAATGTTACGAATTTTCAGTATTTTATGTTGTTTGTTTTTTTAATGAATTACGAATGTAGTTAAAATATATATTTCTTCTACAAATGAATGTTATTTTCATTTAAAATAACTTCACTGAAATACTACTTGAATAACTAACAAATCCTGACTGCCGAAGTTGCCTGAGTGTATAACTAAAACAGGATAAGGAACCAGAGGATTTCGTTTTAAGAAGAAAACAGATGTTAAAGATTTTTTTTTTGTCTAGTTGCCGACATATTTTTTCCTTCCCTAAAATGATTTTTTATATACACATATATATTTATACTTAGTATAATAAAAAGACGACAACATTTTTGCATTATGTGGAAAAGATAAGCAGACCATCATCACATCCACTGGTAGAACTAACATTTTCCATAATACTCGTATCATGGTTTTCAACAGTATCATGACCATTATATTTTCCATTTTCACAACGATGAAGCTGCTGATAATAAATTATTATAAGACATTGTGTTGATACTTAAGTAGTTAAGACGTTATAGTATTGCAAATTATTCTTAAGCTAACGAAAAAATGCTACAATAAGAACGAAAAGCTGTTTCCAAAAAAAAAAAAATTAAAAACTCCATAATATAATTTTTCAATAAAAAATTGCATTATATTATTTTTTTTTTTTTTGTGCAAATAAAACTGGTATTCCAATAAAGCTGAAACTACTTTTTATAATTTTTCATTTGCATTCTTTTTTAGTTCTCTCTTTTGTAATAATTCCCCAACTTTGTGTATAAATTACACTTCCGGTCAAATTTAGTTGTTATTGCTCGTTAAATAAAGGGGAAGTAAAGTTCATTTATGACTGACTTTTGAATTTTTGTTCAGTTTTTTTTTTTCAAATTTATAAATTGTACATACAATTCGCATAAATCATAGCAAAGAAAAAATATTTGATTTTTTAATTTTTAATCTTAGAAGTTTTTTTATGTGCCGAATGGCTTAAACATTATATTTAATGTTTAAAGCTAATAACACACTCAGGGAATTATGTAGGCAGAAATTACTAAAAATTGCAGTTAATATAAGAAAAGTTTTGCATAAGAATCACTAATATTGCACATATCTCTAACTATTAAAAAAACAACTAAAATGTAGTAAAAAGAACTTACTAAAACGGTAAAAATGACCAACATAAAATAATTACTTGCGTTTGAAAATCAAATTAAAATGTTGTAAAAATAACAAACAAACAACACTATTAAAATAACTAAAACTATCTGCAGTTTTCTCTGTGACGTTAAAACAACACTGTACTAAAATATATTATGAAATTTGCCCTGTGGCAACCCGTGTCTAATATATACGCAAGCTGCCTGCTCTTAAACGTAAAAACCATACCAGTTTGGCGAAAAGGGGACATGGAGGAGATTGGAAGATAAACAAAAATCTAAAAATAGAATGTTGTCTGTGTTTTATCAACAGTAACAGAAAGCTGAATAGGAGTGAAAACTATAAATTAGTTACATTGTATTCAAGACCTTACTTAGGTGAGATGGCGAAGCGGTCGCACTTTAGTATATTTACATTTGTAATATAGGAAAAATCACATACTCGGATCTACAGCCGACGGGTTGTTGAAAAATTATCATATAGAGAAAATCTGACAACAAAATATAAGCAATAATACAATTTATTATAAAATCACTGCTAATGCCTGTCCATAGAAAAATGCAGAAACTGTAGTCTGATTTGAAAATAAATGTCTTTATAATTTTTAGAGAAAAAATGTTTTTATTTATAATTTAGCAAACGTCCCTATAAATAAATTTAAATGTTAGAGACATAAAATTAGCACCATTATTATTTTTTTTTTTTTTGCAGGAAGTCATTGCTTTAGTTCTGAAAAGAAAAAATAAAACAGTTTTAGTGAAAATACACATATAATTTCATAAATTATTATTTACGGTTTTCGATTTTTTCCACAATACTAGAAAGGCGGAAGACGATACCAAAAATATATATTCTTGAAAATAAAAATTTATTACTTATTAAAAAAGTAAAAAATTTTAATTAATTTGTTTTAAAAATTCAGAGTTTTTATTTTCCTCATAATTTTTTCACTAGCATTTTCTCCTTTTGCTAGCACACATATGTGTGTGTGGGCGCTGTGGTGTAATGGTTAGCGCGTTGGACTGTTACACGTGAGGTTGCGGGTTCGAGCCCCAACCAAGGCAACATCAATTTATGAAAAATGGTAGTATGTATGAGATTTTTCTATCCCTCATATATATCGCAGCGTCCTCCTTCGGTGTTCCCATAGCACTTAACCCCACCGAAGTAAAATAATATAGCTTCAACAAAGTTCGCCAACTCAATTACAGTGTTGCCATATTTGAAGCCCTTCTTCTCTATCCCCTTTCCAAAGGAAGCAACACGTTAATTAATAGGAAGAATTGCTGAGTGTTGCTTCTCTTTAAAAAAAAAAAAAAAAAAAATACATATATACAAGGGTGCCCAGTAGACCGTACCACCTTACAGGCAAAAAAAAAGTGCGCCGTACACCCTCCAATATGAAGAATTTTTGCAAGGGAATTTCAAAAAAAAATTTTTTTGCCGAACGTAGGGGTCGCCATTTTACATGTTTCGTTATATCTTTGGATCTTTACAGTCAGATCTTAAAGTATGATACATCGATGTTTTTCTCTCGAGGAGACCAATGTTTTGCTCTAATGCGGCAAATAGACTATGCAAGTCAATTGCACAATAACGATTTTGTTCAAGTCACCTTACTCGCTACACACCATTCAAGTAAACTGTGCAATATTCATTTTAATTCACACTTAGCAGCAGAAACATGTAGCGGATTGTTATTTCTATGAGGCAATATTAGCCTTTAAAAGCTTTATTTTACACTTTGTGCAGGCCAAAATACCTGAAATTCGTTGGTGATGTCAATAAATTTATATTAACATTTTTTACTTTACGTTTATTCATATTTTTAATTTTTTTATCCGTATTTATGATGTTCACTCTTCAAAAATTACTGCTGAACTGTGCTAATTTCAGCATACACCGCGCAAATGACTTGTACAAGTTCTAAAATATTGCGTAAAAATCAAAATCGTTTTGATTTTTACTCAAGTCTAAAAATATACTTGTACAAGTACACAAACCAGGCCACACACTGTTCAACTGACCTGCACAAACTCATTATTGTGCAAGTAACTTGAGTAGTCTATAGGCCGCATAAGGGCCATTGACCTCAAGTATGCCGTTCCAGTAGTTACCCACCAGATCTCCGTAGCTACCACCCGAATGTAACACCCTAATGTCAGAAAATTAAAGCCCGCAAAAAATCATTAAATTTTTGTTAAGGAAGTTTTTCGGTAAACCCAGCAGAAATTTTTTTCAATTTTTTGGTTGCCGAATGTAGGGGTCGCCTTTAAAAAAGATTTTTTTTTTTATTGGATTTTTCCTTTATAGCAAAACACTGGTCTCCTAGAGACAAAAAAACTTTAAATGCCAAAGCTGCAACGAAAAATTAAAAAAGGTGACACCTACTTTCGGAAAAAAAAATTTTTTCTTAAATACTTCATAGGAGAGTGTACGGCGAAATTTTTTTTTTGAGGTACTGTAAACTGTACACATCTCCATACAAAGCCACCTAAAATTTTAGTATTTTGTGCTATGGCATAAACAAATAAGCATGCTTAAGCATGTTTTATGCACCGATAAAAAGGCCTCTCAAATACCTTTCGTTTGACATCAAATTTTCCTATAGTTACTTTGGAAGAAATATGAAATAAAACGAAATATGAAAATAAACAAAAATTGGGCCTTTTTCGACACCATTTCCACCATTTCTTAACCCTTAAATATGAGTTTGGGCAGCTAAAAAAATATATATGTCCTCTACAACATATCCAAAGTTCATTAAGATCTGCCAGTCCGCGTTGGGAGTCTTTCCTTGTAAGAAGTAATAGTGAAAATATAATATTTTAAAGACTGTTTAATTCTACGAATACTGAAAGTATTCGAATGATGAATATGTTTTGAATAAGTCAACGTCACTATTTTGTTTAATTTATTTTTTATTTTATTTGTACAGTAATTTAAGAAACTTTATTTAAAAAGAATTAAATGGAGTAATTATTTCAGATTTTTTTAATTTGTTGAATATAAAATGCTGGATTCTGCATATTCTTGGATGGATGACCATCCTTGAGAAAGTCTTTAACCCTCTAACCGGCCTAAGCTGTTTTGCAATGAAATTTATACCATGTGTTCCTCACGAAAAATAAACAATAAGTTTTTCTACAAATTTTTTTTTTTTTTCGTTGCCTACACAGAGAAAACAGTTTCGTGCTTACAACCGAAATTGTTGCCAATCGAATGGTTCGGTTGTGGTAACCGAATTTTTCAGTTGTGACAACTAAATATCAGTAGAATTCATAGTCATTTGATAATGGCAACAGAATTTCTATTGTCTCAACAATAATTCGGTAGTCACAACTGAAAAAGTCTGTTGTCACAACCGAAGCATTTGATTTGGCAATAAATTCGGTTGCAGGCACGAATCTGTTTTCTGGGTGTACTTTAGGCGATATGAGCCAAAATATTTTAAGGGTGAATTTCAAAAACTGGCGCATAAAAATTACTAGGTTTAAGCATAAATTATTCCTCTTACCAAGATGCAATTTTTTTTTTTTTTTTTATAAAGAGAAGCAACACTCAGGAAATTCTTCCTACTAATTAAAGTGTTGCTTCCTTTGGAAATGGGATAGAGAAGAAGTGAAAGGTGGTGAAAGATGAAGGGCTTCAAATATGGCAACACTGTAATTGCGCGAGATGTTGAATTTTAGAACAGTTGTTGAGCCCCATCTGATGGTAAGTTGGCGAACTTTGTTGAAGCTTTTTAGTTCATAGCCCTGTTATATTATTTTACTTCGGTGGGGTTAAGTGCTATGGGAACACCGCAGGAGGACGCTGCGATATGTATGAGGGATAGAAAAAACTCATACATATTACTATTTTTCATAAATTGATGTTGCCTTGGTTGGGGCTCGAACCCGCAACCTCACGTGTAACAGTCCAACGCGCTAACCATTACACCACAGCGCCCACAATTACAATGAAAAAGTTACATTTTTGTGCTGTTACTTAAGAGGATGTTCCGATTTTCGTTTTTCGAAAAATACTATTTATACCAAATATATTCTTTTTACCAAATTTCAGAAAACTCGGTACATTCGTTTTCAAGTTAAGGCGATGTCCTTTAAAGGTATCCTTATGGAATCCTGTGTGTCTTTGGACCAAAGTAAAGACTTTTTTGAATAGCTTAAGCTTTAATCTATGTATAAATATAAGACTGTCCCTTAAAATAGCGATTTGTCTATTTTCGCTCATTACCCCCCCCCCCCCCAGTTTTATTGGAAATGGTCCCAAATAGAAGAAATCGATTTTCTTTTTTTCGTATAACGTTAACCCGTGCCGAAAGTTGGACGAAAATGGCTCATTTTGGAAAAAAAGTATATTACTATTAAAAATTCGCAAAATTATAAATTTCGAAAAAATTAATTTTTTATTTCACTTATTCATTTAGTATAGTCAAAATTATTCATATATGGAATTTTGACTACATTGGATATCATTAACCCACTTTTGCCTGGAATCAAAAATGACCCACAAATTTGATAAAAATGCAAAAACGTGTTTTTTTTTTTATTAATTTAAAAGATTTTTTAAAAGCCCATGTGAAAATCGATATATACATATATGAACACACATGATCATACATTGAATTGTATATGATCATACATGGGCATACATAATCATATACGTCCATGTCTAGTTCGATGTATGACCATACATGTTTTCATATATTTCCATATATCTTCGGAACCGAAATTTGAGGGTATATGACCGTTCATGTTCGTATATAACCATATATGCTCACATATGATTCATGTATGCTCATATATGATCATATATGGCCATATACCTCCATATACACTCAAATTTCGGATCCGAAGGTATATGGAAATATATGAGATCATGAATGGTCATACATAGAACTATGCATGTTAGTATATGACTATGTATGCCCATGCATGATCACATACGAGCCAATGTATGATCATGTATGTTCATATATATTTCGATTTTCACATGGGATGCCTAATTTGGAGATGTCGATTGATATTTTTACCTTGCAATAGTTGATATTAAAGAAAAAAAATAAATTGGAAAAATGATAGTTCGAGTTTGTGTTTGGAGCGACTGCTTTCCAGGAGATTTTACAAAAATTGCTCATTTTATCAATTTTACACAGTTTTCGAAAAAACAATCACTTAAATTTGATTAAACTATAATTATCTTTATATTGGTTTAAAAAATCGTTAACCCTTAGTGGCCTGGGGTCAGAAAAGACCCATGTAACTTAATATTAATTATGACTACGAGATTGTAAAGCCATTAAATTGATAAAAAAAATCTTAACTGGATAAAAATAATTATTTTATGGAACGTGATCCATATGGGGTTAATTTTTATACTTTTGGCCAAAAACGGCCCACTAGGAAATTTATAGAATAACACCTTTCATAATTTTCGAAAAAATATCACTTCCAATGGATAAAAAAATCTTTTTCCACTTGATAAAAAGTATTAATTTGTGTAACTTGATCCATAGGGTTAATGTTTTCACTTTTCGACAAAATATACCCACTTGGAAATTTGCAAAATAAAGCTTGTTTAGTGAGCCTCTGCATTATTAAATAATATCCTTTAACAATTTTTTTTGTGCTAACTTTTCAAAATTTTAAAAACTCATTAAGTTGTTTTAAAAAAATTATACGTAATATTTAATTGTTAAAATATTGCGCATACTTTTTTTCTATACAAAAGAAAATGCTGAAAATTATTTTTTTTTAAGATCTTACTGTATTCATATTGCATTTAAGGATTTTCTCTACTAAATATTTGCTTTTGCAATTCTTTTTCTTTTGTTTTTTTTTTATTTTTTTTTTTTTTTTGCTTTTCATGCAAGTAATCACCCTCCAGATAATTGTCATTAAAAGTTGTTATTGAGAATTTTAAGTTTTTATGACTTACAGAATAACAAAGAAAAATTATTTCATTGCTTTGAAACCAAAAATACAATATATACATAAAGTATGATGAAAACTTTAATGAAGTTTTCGAAATGGCGAAATAGTTAGAAATATAAAAAATTTTGAAAAAAAAATTGTTAAAGAAATTTTTAAAAGCTATGTAAATAATTCATTTTCTGTGATGTCTAATAAATAGTTAATACTTAGCAATTCCAATACTGAAAATTCTGTTTATTTTTCGAGCATATTATTTGATATTCTTGTAAAATGTTTTTTTTTTTTCTTTTTGCCATAAAAACTTTAGCAAATTACTGAAAATTGCTATGCAGTTTTATATTCTAATATTCTCTAGGCAACATTTTCCAAATTATGTATGTAGTTATTCTTGTTTTCAAGTATGCATTGGCAAATCAACAAAGGCATTTCATTTCCCCCTCTCAGCTGTGAAATGACAGCATACATAAGACTAGAAATGTGGTAAAATGACTTTAAAAAGCTTGTAAAAACATAAGCATAATTATTGCCACAAACTACATAATGGAATGGTAAATAGTAGTATTTTTCTATTATAAGCAGAAATAAGTAATTTAAAATTCAAAATGTCTGCCAAACTAAAGAGAACTATTGAAAAATTTTCAGTTTATTTATTTTTGTCAGCTTTGTAGACTTGTGTTATTTTAAATTTCATCTTCTTCGGATAACGTAAGTTATCGAAAGCAATGACTACTTAGTTTCTCCAAAGAAGAAGGGTATAGAAAAAGGAATTTTCTTTAAAAAAAAAAAGACAAAACAACAGAGTAGTATAGTGGAAGATGACAAAGCAAATTGTGGTAAACCTTCTGCTGTTGTTTTAGTTTTTTCTTTGCTAAGGTCGATTTATTAATAATAAAAAAATCGCTTTTACAAAAAATGGGTTTCAAACGTTTAAAATGATTTTTCTAAAACCAAAAAAATTAAATAGGATCAATATAGGAAACCATGCGAATCTTTCATTTTAGGCATACGGTATGTTCAACGAACTTATGTAAAAAACTACGAGGAATATTTTTGTGGAACATTTTAACCTTCTATCTCTTCAATTAAAGGGACTTTTTTGGCCCCCTTTTAAAAAGGGACAAAAACGACCCGTAAGTTGAAAAGTTAGAGGGTTAAAATGTTCCGCAAAAATATTTGCCATGAAATTCTACTAGAAGTTTTTGAAGACATCAGCATTGAAAATTTAGCTTAAGTGCCAGTAATAAGTAAAAACTTAAAATGTGTTTAAGGGTTAATTTCGTACTTATTCAGAATTGGTGCTCAAATGTCCCACAAATCTGGATATTAGGGAGAAACCATCGGAATCTTTCAATTTAGGTACAGGATGTGTTCAGCGAACTTATGTAAAACACTACGTGGAACATTCTTGTGGAACATTTTAACCAAATTTACTATCTATTTCTGTACCCTTCTTTTTAAGAATTCAACTTACAAACGTATATATTTCTTACAGACATGTGTCTTTTTAAATTTTTATTGTTCTTCATGCGAACTGTACAAGTATTATCTTTATCAGTCATGTACACGTACATACTTTTGGCTGCTTTTTAATGTTCTTTTTTGTCTTGACTTATTTTATTTTTAGTCTTAAAAGAAAAGACATCTTGTAAACTTCTTTTAGGGAGATAAAAATAATTTAGTTTTAAAGCCGTCTAATACCAAACCCAGCAAAGCTTAAAACCAGTCAACATATACTTAGTTCTTAAATTCTCATATAAAATATTCTGCCATAAGTCTTAATTTGAATGATATTCTTGTTGTAGACTTATAGATTTATGGGTCTATATTTTGGCGCCCAACAAATATTGCAATTTAATGTATAACTTCTAAAGCAAGTAATGATTTTCTTTGTTGAACGCACAATGTCGGAGTATGATTATAAAAGTTTTACACCAATGATATCCTTCTCGTTAAACAAATGATTAAAATTTGGCGCCCATCCGAGGATCCATTTGATTATTGCAGAATTTTTATTTTTCATACAAAGTATTAAATAACGGTTTCTTTTTGGGAGTCAATACAGGATCGATTCACTGTAAAATTTAAAAAACACAGTAAAAGTCGTTTAATACGAACTCGGATAAGACAAATTCTCGGTTAATACGAACTAAATTAAAAGTCCCGACGTTTCGGCAACAATTTTAATATAAAAACATCAGTTAAAACGAACTGTTTTTGATGATCTCATAAACAAAGTTTCATATAATTTTCCATTTTTAATACAAACTTTAAAAAATTTGACAATTTTTTTATTTTTTGTATTTTTTTTTTTTGTATTTTGACAAATCTTGAACCGATCACAGAGAAATTTTTTCTTAATTATATTACAAACAATTTATTTAGGAAACCAGATGATAGAACTGCATAGTTTTGTAAATTATTTTAAAGAATTTAATCTTGTGGATAATTGAAAAAATTTAAATAAGTTTTACTCTCTTTAATACGAAACTCGCTTATAACAAACTAATTTATCTAGTGCCCCGGAGTTCGTTTTAAGCAAGTTTTACTGAACCACACAAACTAATGAATATTTTTTTAATGTAGCGCCCAGCATGGAGGTTTGGATTATAAAAATTCTACACCAATGATATATTGCTAGTAACAAAAATGATTTTGTTTTGGCGCCCACCATAGGTTCCATTCGATTGATGTCGAATTTGTGTGTTTAGTACAAAGCAGAGATCCACAATAGTTATAATTTTTCTAAAACAAAAAATCACATAACGAATTCTTTTAAATATAATAAACAAATAATTTAAAAATGTATGAAATTATTTTTCAAATTGAAATCATAAAATTTTGCAACTATTTTCATTTTTGGAAATTTTTTATTTTAATCTTAGTATTTCTGTTAATTTTTGATTTTTATTTGAAAACAATTTATAAAAGTTATTTGTCAATTATTTAAAAAAAAATCAAGCAACAATTTTTTATTTAATTTTAAAATAAAAATCACAATTTGGCCGGCATTACCAGCTAAACCTTGGTGAAATATGTAGATTATTTTCAGTGTACCATTGCCTATTGAGGATCGGTAACTCTTTAACAATGAAAGTATACCTTTACGGCTCCATCGGTTTGTGTCCAGTAGTATGATTTTTATTTTGAATAGTTTTTTTTTTTTTATAAAGTCATATTTAGAATTGTTTTTCTTTGAATTCAAAATATAAATCACACATGATCTTTAAACAAATCTAAAATTATTTAAATTAAAAAAGAATCGGAATCATTTCATATTTTAATCCCTGCTTAGATATTGTGACGTTTTTACCTTTTAAAAACTTTGGCTTATTTCCTTTGAATAAACCGTGTTCTTTCCTATTGCAATTAAAATAACCAATCCCATCGCTGACACCAATTGCTACGTTTACATTCTAAAACGTATTTATATCTCCCTTAGATAAACCGGGTTCGTGCTCTTAGTAAATAAAAATAACATGCTCTGTTTAGTTTGATTTAGCTTTAGACTTATTTACTAAACGCTGTATTACTTTAAATACAACAATATAACACACGCACAAACTCTTATAATCAACTGACTGTACATTAGACCGTAACTCAAAAAAAAGTTCGCCGTACACCGTCCAATCTAAATTATTTTTGCAAGGAGGTATCAAAAAAAAATTTTAATTTTTTTTTTCCCGAACCTAGGGGTCGCCATTTTTCGTTATATCTTTGGCATTTACAGTCAGATCTTAAAGTATGATACATCGATGTTTTTCTCTCGAGGGGACCAATGTTTTGCTCTAAGGACCATTGACCACAAGTATCCCGTTGTAGTATTTACCCACCATATCTCAGTTGCTACCACCCTAATGTACCACCCCAATATCAGAAAATTAAAGCTCGCAAAAAATCATTAAACTTTTACCAAGGAAGTTTTTCGATAAACCCAGCAGAATTTTTTTTATTTTTTTGGTTGCCCAACGTAGGGGTCGCCTTTTTAAATTTTTTTTCATTGGATTTTTTCCTTTGTAGCAAAACACTGGCCTTCCGACTTTAAATGCCGAAGCTATAACGAAAAATTGAAAAAAGCGAGCCCTACGTTCAGCAAAAAAAATTTTTTTTTTTTTTGGAATTGTCTTGCAAATATACTTTATATTTGAAGGTGTACCGCTCACTTTTTGTTTGCCTGTAGGTGTACGGTCTACTGAACATTGCAAATATTCAATTAACAAACAGCACAAATATTAAATTATAACTGCACTCCAAAAGTTTTAATGCGCAACTTCCACTTTCTTCGTAACAATCGGTATTTTATAGTTTAACTGCCGTAACTGTAAAACATAGTAGAAATTTCCAGTGCTTCTACAATAATAATTCTTATTTTATTCATAACAAAGCCCAATTTCTTAACATTATTTATGGCATTTAACCTTAGCATATGCTGAGGTATATATTTAAATGTAGTGTTATGTAGCCAGTTGGATGTGTTTAATAAATTCTGTTTATCGGGATATTTTATTCCAGAAAATTCTAGAATTTTCTCTACTAGACAAATCCAAATTCGTAACATTACTGTTTTTAAATTTGGCGCCCAATATAGGAGTCAATACAATGCACTTTACTGTAAAATATATGAATTCCACACAAAATTATTAATAGTTCTCTCCAGCACCCAACATGGGAGTATAATTGTCAAAATTTATACCAATGACATCCGTCTTAAAACAGATTTCAGTAATTGTTGGCGCCCAACATAGAGTACATTCCATTTTTTTGAATTTGTATGTTTCACAAAAAAGTATTAACTACAGTGTTAACAAACGATTCAGGTTAGTAATAATTCTTCACTTTTTCAACAGTATTTCGTTAGGATTAACGTTACTTCTAGGTTTAACGGTACTTATAGTTATTTTATCGGTTATTTTTAACTGTATTTTAAATTATTTCGTTAGTGATATGTACAGTTGTAGCAACATTAAATAGATCCAATAAAAGTTAAAAATCAATATTTGATCTACAATCTTTTTGAGAGAAGCAAATAAAAAATTTAAAGTTATAATGTAAATAATATAAATTCAGCAATAAAGTGTACATTGAATTGGACGCCAACTAAAGAATAACCCCTCAATTCATAAATGCTTTGTAAAGTTATAGCAGGTTTACAAAATGTCATTTTCATACAAAATTTGTTCAATAAACCTCCTAAAATTTTACAAAGCGTTTATTAATTTAGGGATAAATTTTTAAGGTATTTACTCTAACTTTTTGCTGGGCTTACATGGAAAATATTTTTGCCTTTTAGTTTATTTTCTTTACATTTAATTTTTTGTTCACTTGTGTTTGTCTGCGTTTCGTGTTCTATCAACAACATATTTAGTTTAAGTTGCTTCATCTATTCGAAGACATTTGAAGTAGTGCATGTGCCTGTTTTATTTATAAGACGTGTTGTTTTCCATGATATTTTGTGGTTGATTGCATTACTTACTAGAGACTGACTGCAATATGTTTGTTTTTTTTTTCTTCCTAAAAATATATACTTGAATTGCTTCTTTTTGTAGAATTCTTAAGATTATTTATAGAGGAGATGAGACTTTCAAAGGATTTGTTTAAATATGTTTGTTTAAGATAGAAATAAAATTGATTTTAGTTATAATACACTGATAGAAGGAACAATTGTACGATAATTCTAAGAAAAATTTATTAAAGTAGACTCTTGATTGGAGTTTAAAAATATTTGAACAAAATTCTAAAAATTCCAATTTTTTTCTATCGATTCAGATAGAGTCAGCGTATTTCTGGGCTTCGCTAAGTTTCATATTGATACACTATACTTTTTTCTATAGCGGGGCGGATGGTTTGGAGAACCATCTGTGAGTCTAAAGAAAATCCTCAGTAGAAGGTAGGGTTTTAAAATTTTTCGAAAATTTTTTCGTTCTTTTGTGCCTCTCATCTAATACCAAATGTTAGCTGGGTATCCAAATTGCAACACTTTATACTGAAACTAATATATTAACTACTGAATACCATTTTTTTTATTATCTTTTAATTTGTTCACTACAATTCTGGTGAAACTTTTTTCACATTTTTATTTATTTATCACTTTAATATCTTTAGATGCAACAAACAAATTTTGTAACAATTTTTTTTTTCCAACACAAAATATTTACAAAAGATTTACAATGGCATAAAAAACGAGACTATTTGTTTTATACAACCGAATACTGTTATTTACAATAGCTCTTTAAGAGCAGGGATGGAAATTTCAAGCAGAAGCAGCATTAAATTAACCACAAAAAAACCAGACTATTTGTTTTATACAACCGGAAATGCTCTTGTGTTCTATAACTCTTTACAGGCAGGAAGGAAAATTTGAAGCCGAAGAAGCATTAAATTAAGTAGAAACAGCTTTAAAATAAAGCTAATGAGGAGGGTATGCCAGGGATTAACAACGGATTGCCTGAGTTTCGGATATATATTAGAAGAGACGGACATGTGCCATTTTCAGCGGCCCAATATTATATTAAGTTGATAAAAAGGATGGCAGGAAAATTACCTGTTTTTTGTTTTGTTTTTTTTTTGTTTTTAATTAATATTTTTTATTCTTTCCAAAATTATTTATAGAATTTAAAAAAAATTAAATTTCATTTGAATACAGGACCACTAACATTTAATTAAAATCAACTTACATTTACTTTTGTTTTTGACAGTTAATAAAATGAACCACAAATTAGTCAAAACACCTAACAAAAATTATTTCCATAAATTTTTTTTAGGGACTTGTAAATTTTATAGATTTTTCGAAGGCCCAATCTCATGTTTGTTATCCAAAATTTATCCAAATCTAAACCGCACATACAGACCTTCCCTTTAATTTAAACTTTCCATCCCTGCAGTTGCTGTTTTGTTTTATATTTTTTATTCATTTAAGTTTTTATGAATGTAACGAGTGATTTGCATACAAAAACAAGTGGTTTTAATGGAATCCTTTATTTAGTTTTTTGTGTTTTTTTTTTTTTTTTTTTTTTATAAATAAACTAGTAGACAGTTTGTTGCAAATTTAACCAGGCAACAAAAAACCATACACAAGGCTTATTTTGGTAAATACAAAACAAAAAAGCGGAAACACATTTGTTTATCGGCAAGTGTAGCAAAAATAAATGGTTGCAGTAAAAGCTAAATAAAAGCGATATATGTATGTAAAGTGTTATTGAAATACTTTTACAATTAATTGAATTTTCAAGTGAGCAAAATGGAAAACAAAAGTTAAAGTCGGGCATGCCGACTATATAATACCCTACACCAGTCTGATTTAAAGCCAACTAAAGTTTGAATCCGAAATTTGAATGGGTTAAATCAAACTTGTGTCAAAATTTTCTATAAAATCACAAAAGAAGAGAAAATCGGAAATATAGTCCATATCGGCGATGGGTCCAAATATGGACCGATCCTATTTAGATTCAATAGGCTTTTCCTTGGGACCATGTGAGTCAACGAACCAAATTTCATAGAAATATCTTCGTATTTGTGACATGCAGAGTGTAACCAAACCAATTTTGAGGGGATCCTTATATGGGCACTAGCTCTAAACATGGACCGATTTTAACCAAAATCAATAGGCTTCGTCCTTGGGCCAACGTGTACAAAATTCCATCAAAATATCTTAATATTTGCGACCTGTAGAGTGTTCACAAGAATGCATGGACAGACAGACAGACAGACGGACGCACAGTGTTTCGTCCCCATATAACCATTGGACAAAAATATAAGGAGTGGAGACAGAGTTTTGAAATTTGGTATACTGACATAGAACCCCTTAGTTAAGAAAAAATACTTTTTGGAAATATCGGGCCAAGGTCACGCCCACTTCCCATAGGTCCTGAAATTTGAAAATAAAATATTAGCTACATAAAGGGACGTAAAATTACAATAAGTATCCATTGAGATGCACATAAAACTGGAAATGTTTGTGTAAATTTTCATCAAAATCGAACCAAGGACTCTTAGTCCTGCCATATATCCTTTATTTTAAAATCTTTATAAAACCTGCAAAAAAAATCCGATTGCGATGAAATTGAGCACGTTGAGTAAAATCGATTCATTACCAAAAAAAAAATGCCTTTCCCAAAAAAATGGGTTCTAAACGCTTAAAATAAAATAAATAACTAGGAATCCTCCATTTTAGGCATACGGTATGTTCAGCAAACTTATGTAAAACACTACGAGGAATATTTTTATGGAACATTTTAACCTTCTATCGCTTCAACTAAAGGGACTTTTTGGGCCCCTTTTTAAAAAGGGACAAAAACGACCCGTAAGTTGAAGAGTTAGAGGATTAAAATGTTCCGCAAAAATATTTGTCATGAAATTCTACTATAAGTCTCCGAAGATATCAGCATTGAAAATTTATCTTAAAGGCCAGTAATAAGTAAAAACTTAAAATGTTTTTAGGGGTTAATTTCGTACTTATTTACAATTGGCGCTCAAATGTCCCACAAACCTGGATTTTAGGAAGATAACATGGGAATCTTCCATTTTAGGTATAGCATGTGTGCAGTGAACTTATGTAAAACACTACGAGGAACATTTTAGTGGAACACTTTAACCCTCTAACTCTTGCTGTTGTCTCTTTTGTCCCTTTTTAAAATGGGGCCAAAAATTCCCTTTCATTGAAGAGTTAGAGGGTTAGAATGTTCCACAAAAATGTTCCTCGTAGTGTTTTACATAAGTCCACTCAACACATCCTATACCTAAAACGGAAGCTTCACATGATTTGAATACTAAACACTCTTAAATGCGTGAAATTTGTGTAAAAATCATGAATTTAGGCATTTCAAAAAATCCATTTTTTTTTTGTTTTTGTTTGTGTTAAAAAATAGTAATTAATTTTTTAATGATCTATCATATAAACTTACAAAAAAAGAAAAAAAAAATCTAATTTTATATAATGTTTTTTCATACTCCATCAAATTTAAGTAATTTTTGGATTTTCAACAAAAAAAAAATGTGTTTTTCGGAGCAATAAAAAATAATTGTTTTGTAAACATATATTAAAATCCATATTTTAATTTAACTACAATATATTGAAGTAATTAAAAAAATCTTCGAACAAGTTTTTAAAAAAATGTATTTTTGAGAATTATTTTCGTGAAACAATTAAAACCCATTTTTCTTTTAAGTCATTTTTGCATAAAATTCTCTGAGTTTAGCGCCCTCTCTTGGTGGCCAAAGCAATCACACCAAATATTTTTTTTCACATTTGTTTCAGTTACTTTCTTATGTTTACAAAAATCCTTCTTTAATCACAATTTGAGATAAATTTTTTTTTTGTCCATGGGACGAACGAAGCATAGTGGGACGGACAGGCTGACATCGTTAAATCGAAATAAAATGTGATTCTGAGCCGATCGGTATACTATAAGGTGGGTCTAGGACCAATATTTTTTTATGCTACAAACATCAGCACAAACTTATAATACCCTCTCCATGTAGTGGTGTAGGGTATAAAAATTTATAAATATTTGGCGAGGCAGTTTTTAAAGCAAATGTACTTAATTACTAGATAATATACAGTTATCTTATAAAACTTTACTATTGTCAATTTAATTTCAAATTTATTTAAATATATGTATAGTATTTTATATAAATTGTTGATTTTTTGCTTAGAGATGTTGTACTAGGCGTATGAGTAATATACAATTAAAGATGTAGTACACACCAGTACGTATGAGTATTGTATAACATTATTTATATTGCGTATACGCTTAGTTGTCTTTTTATCTTAAGTAGTACGTACCTACATACATTATAAAACAACTTTAAAATTAAATTTTGTTTAGAATTTTTTTCTTTCAAATTTGTCCTTTGAATATAACTTCATATGAACTTGTAACAAAAAGTTATGCTCCATTTATATTGTTGCTTTTTTTGTTGAACATGCAAAAAAAAAATCATGGTAATTTAAAGTGATATTTAGAACTGTACATTTACCACACCAACAACACTTCTCTAAAGTTAACAATTCAAAGTTAAGCTGCCACAACATTTTTTTTTCTCATTGTTGTTGTTGCTGTTGCCGTTTAGAGTTCATTTCTACAACAAGAACAAGCTAAAAGTGGGCCATGCGAGTGTGTGTGTGTGTGTGTGTGTGTATGCTGTAATTGTGAAACAGAATCGGAGGAGGAGCTTAAATAGGTTTTTTTTTGTAATAAGTATTATTGTTGTGCATTTAACACATCACTAATTTTGAACAAATGTTTTGGTTGCATACGCAGCATTTATGGCCTTGACACAAACACGCAACGGCAACGGCAACAATATAAACATCAGCAGCATCAGTTGAACAGCAAAAAAATGTATTAATAGCAGCTACATTGGTTTGCTATATCTTTATGGTTCAAATATATTGCAGTGCAGCCAAAAACAAAATAATCACAGTTGAAAGTAAATATGACAAAAAAAATTAAGCAAACAGCTTTAATACAAAATTGGTTTCATTAGTGCATAAGAACACTCTATTACAAAGGGAAATGTTTAAAAATTCAAGGTAATTTTTGCCTTGTCACAAATTTGCAGCACTGATTTTAGGTTACAGCAGCGAAAACAAAATTGTGTAACAGATAATGTTAATGAACATCATATAAATGCACCTTGGGATATTGATGTGCAGCTTTTTGTGAATTATAAAAATTGTTAAAAATAAAAATAAATAAACAAAATTTAAATTTGTTGAAAGTGGAAAATTAATTAAATTTTAAAAAAATATTTAAGCAAATGAGGGAAAAAAATTAACCTCTTTAAGATCTTGTTGAGTTATGTCTAAAAATGTAATCAAAAATTTAACCAAGCGCCACTCGATGGGAAATATTATTATACCCTATAATATGTGGGTATTATAGGTTTACGCTGATTTATGTAACTACCAAAAACTCTGGAGTTAGACTCACCTTAAAGTAAACCAATCGACTTTGAGTCACTTCTTGAATCGATTTAGCTATGTCTGTCCTTCCGTATGTTCATGTTAATCTTGTAATCGAATCACAGGTCGCAAACATAAAGTTATTTGAATGAAATTTAGCAAAGTATACCCAAAGAAAAGTCCTATTTGAATTAGGCATAAATGTAATTTTAATACATAAATTCGTAAATATGTCATTATTATTTAGTTGTGAATTTTTATAAAAATACAAGTTATGCCTCGAAATTTAAAAAAGTCGTACCGCATTTGGTCCTAATCCCCATATATACTTACCTTTCCGGTATTCACTAAAATGGAATTTTTCGGCATTTTTATTCACATTTTTTACTATATTTGCTGCACTGCTAATTTTTCCACCCATATAATACCGATCAGGCCGCTTTCTAAGTAGGACCCAAATAATACTGTGGTCTGGGATATCGCATGGCCAAGCTTGGCCGACTATAATGCTTTTCTAGTAAAGGGTTTTTCAATAAGAGCGCTACAAAAGTTTTTTTTAAATAAAACAAAAACGGTTTTGGATATCAATGAAATTCTTTATTCCTGTGAAAGTACGTTCGATTCCATAATGTATGGAAATCGATCTCTTTTGCATGGCCACCACGAGCACGCTTGCAGAAGTCCAGACGCTGAACCCAATTTTCGACGGTTTTCAAGCATAAATCGGCCGATATTGCTGCAATTTCACGTTCGATATTCGTACGAAGTTCATCAATCGTCCCTGGCTTGTTGGTATAGACCATAGATTTGACGTAGCCCCACAGGAAATAGTCCAACGGCGTCAAATCGCACGACCGAGGCGTCCAATCGACTGGACCATTTCGTGGGATAACACGTTCTCCAAACTTGGTTTGCAATAAATTGACTGTGACATTCGCTGTGTGGCTTGTGGCGCCGTCCAGTTGGAACCACATGTCCTCCAAGTCCATATCATCCAATAGGGGCCAAAAATATTCGGTTATCATTGAACGGTAGAGATTCCCATTCACAGTAACGTGCCGGTCTTGATCATCACGGAAGAAGTACGGCCCAATGACGCCGCCGACCCATAAACCGCACCAAACCGTAATTTTTTCTGGATGCAATGATGACTCATGCAGTACGTGTGAATTGCTGTCTGACCAATAACGCATATTTTGTTTATTGACGAAGCCATTCAGCCAGAAATGAGCCTCATTGCTGAAGATGATTTTTCGATGAAAATCCGAATAATTTTCAAGTTGTTGCTCAGCCCAATTCACGAACATACGACGCTTCTGGTGGTCAAGCGGCTTCAGTTCTTGCGTCAGTTTGATCTTGTAAGGATGTAGGCCAAGATGTTTGCGCAAAATTCGCCACAACGACGTCACAGAGATGCCCAACGCTTAAGAACGACGTGTGAGAGACACATTTGGGATTTCTTCAACTGAAGCCTCAGCGGCAGCAATATTCTCGACACTACGGGCATTTCTTTGTCTCACTGGCACGGGAACATTTTGTACTGTGCCTGTGGATTCAAATTTTTCCACTAGACGCTTAATTGTTGATCTGCTAGGACGATTATGACGACCATAAATTGGACGTAGCGCTCTTAACGTTGAGGCCACTGACTCCGAATTTCGGTAGTAAATTTTAATAATTTCGGCTTGTTGTTGTTGAAGAGAAATGTTAAAAGAGCGGCAAGAAATATGGCGTCGTTTGCTGTCCCTGTCTTTCTACTTTTGTAGCGTCCCTGTTGAAAAACCCTTTATTAATGATAAAAATCGTTTTTTGATCCATTTAAGTAGAAAATCTTGCCGCGCCGAGAGCAATTTTCAAAATATCGCATATACACGAAGGAAGTGACCTACGTAACTTGCAGGATATGGAAGTATACGCAAAGAACACGGAAGGAAGTGACCTACGAGCGGCACGCTTCCGGGACGCAATTGATGTTCAAGGACATTCACAAGATATGCAGGATATCCAAAGTATGCAGCAGGAATTTACCTACGAATGTGAGGCTTCTTTGATGCAAATGATGTTCAGGAACATTCCTGCAGGATATGGCAAGATACGCAAAGGAAATGGTAGTAAGTTACCTACGAACGTCAAACTTTCTGAATTCAAATGATGTTCAAAGACATTCGCAAGAAATTTATGTTCAAGAACCTTCGCAGAATACTCGTGGGATATTCAAAGGACCTCGAATGATATTCTAAGGATATATCAGGAAGTGACCTACAAACGGCACGCTTCCTAAATGCAAATTATGTTCAAGGACCTTGCAGGGGTACCACAAGGCTCTGTTCTTTCTCCTTCTCTCTTTCTTATCTTTCTGAATGACTTCCTTTGTCAGACTTCCAATCCTATCTACTCTTTTACTGATGACAGCAAGATTTCGCATTCATATTCCTTTGATCATAGGCCAAGCCTTGTGGAGGTTGAGGGCAAGAGGCAGATTATGAATAACACACTCAATCAGGACCTAACTACAATCTCTGAGTGGGGTCGCGCGAATAGGGTAGATTTTAATCCACGCAAGACCCAAGTTGTATGCTGACTCATAGGACCACTAAGCCATCAATGTCATCTGTATACATGGGTGGTATCAATATTGAGGAATCTGAAGCTCTTGATGTTCTGGGCATGAGAATACAGTGTGATGTCCGTTGGAAGGATCACGTCATTCAAGTGTCGAAAGAGGCATTCCTGTGTCTTGGCTTTCTTAACCGGTGTAAGAACTACTTCACTTCTTCTGATCTCCTTACTATTTATACCCCCTATATCCGGCCGAAGATGGAATACAACTCCCATATATGGGCAGGGGCTTCAAAGTCTATTTTGGAGCTTTTGGACCGTGTACAAAGGCGCTCATTAATGACAGTAGGGTATCCAGCTCTATTGACTCATTGGAGCATCGTCGGAATGTGGGTTGTGTAACACTGTTCTATCGTTACTACCATGGGAAGTGTTCTGCGAAGATAAGTGTACTTATCCCGAGGTTCCGTGTTTTTATCCGTAACACTCGCTTGTCTAGTAGATCTCATCCGTTTGTGGTCGATTGTCCAGTTAATCGCACAACGCATTATAGAGAGAATTCGTTCATTAGTCGAACCGCCCGTATGTGGAATAAACTCCCCGCAGATGTCTTTCCTGATACTTACAATCTAGAGAAATTCAAGTCTAACGTTCACAAACACTACTCCCTATTTCCTGCTCCCCATAACCTATTTTCCTGATATCAACACAATGCATTGCATTAGTATCCCCCTGGGTGTTGGTCTATAGTTAAAAAAAAAGTTATGGCAGGACCCTCAAAGGATATGTCATAAAGTGGCCTACGAACAGCACCCTTCCTGTATGTAAATGATGTTCAAGGACCTTCGCAGGATATTCAAAAGATATGACACAACAATCAACAAATATGTCAGGAAGTGACCTACAAACGACACGCTTCCTTGATGCAAATGATATTCAAGGACCTTCGCAGGACATTCAAAGGAACTCGAAGGACATCAAAAGGTTATCAAAGGATATTTCCAATACCTCAAAGATGTGACTCCCATACGCAACAGATCCTTGTTAGGATAAGTGTGGTGTATTACTAAGTACCTGGAATAAATTACAACGTGTTTTGACAGAAACAAGCAGAGCGACTTCTGTCGTTATAGTAGGATAATGTAGAGTACGTTGGAATGCATGTACCATTTAACTTTTAATTTTTCCACTATTTTTTGATGTGTTAAGAGCACCGTAAGTTTTTTCGATTTCACTTCATAAAAAAATTGTTTTTCACGATAATCAGTTTCATGCGAAAAGTGTGTAGAGTTTTGTTTTACGCAAATTTAATGTACAAGTCTATTTTTTTTCTCGCGGAAAAATAACATTTGGTGTATATTGTGATTGTGTCTTTGTTATAAAATTAAAAAATTGTGCATTTTTATAATTTAAATTGTAGTTGCAGTTTGAAGCCATTAAAATTCGAGTGAAATTTTTCCACCTGAACAACTACTTACCGTGCTTCATTGTGAAGTCTTCTTCTATAAAGTTTTTATTTTACTTAACAGTCCTTTAAGGCACACATATTTCCAGATATATATACATATACAGGAAGCCCTAAAATTTGGTACATATACCTTGAAATAACAAAAGAAAATTTTCGAAAAATAATTTAAACTAATTCTTCAGGATATTTCAAGGTGAAGGCTTTTTTTTAAAGAGAAGCAACATTCAGGAAATTATTTCTACTAATTAATGTGTTGCTTCCTTTGGAAAGGAGAAAGGTGGCTAAAGATGAAGGGCTTCAAATATGGCAACATTGAAATTCCGCGATATGTTGAATATTAGAACAACTGTTGGGCGCCATTTGATGGAGAGTTTAAAAGCAAAAGAGTTATTAAAGCTTTTTTAATTAAGTGATATGGGAACACCCACACTCTCAGAACAATTCCGTTGTGATAACAGTATTTTTTCCAACCGCATTATTTCGGTTGCTGCAACCTCGTAATTCGGTTGCCCCAACCGAATTCAGTTGTCATAACCGATAATTCGGTTGTCGCAACCGAATTCAAATCGAATTCGATTGCCACAACTGAATTCGGTTGGGGCAACCGAATCAATTGGGTTGGCAAAAAATTCCGTTGCCACAACGGAATTGTTCTGAGAGTGCAAGGGGGATAAAGATGAAGCGAAACTCATACATATTTTTCTAAATTAGTGTTGTCGTCGCTGGGGATAGAACCCAAAAACGAAAAAATACACATATTATGTGTAAGCTGGTGTCCTACAAAAAATGCACATAATTTTGGAAGCACTGCAGTATCTACTAGCAAAATGCTTTTTAGCACTCCTCTCTTCTCTTCCTGCTAAAAATGCCGTAAAAGAAGCCAGAATTTTGATATTGTTGTATTTATACCCTACACCACTACGTGGAGAGGGTATTATAAGTTTGTGCTGATGTTTATAACACCAAAAAATATTGGTCCTAGACCCACCTTATAGTGTACCGATCGGCTCAGAATTTTTTTTATTTGGATTTAACGATGTCCGTCTGTCCGTCCGTCTGTCTTTCTGTCCAGGCATTCTTGTGCGCACTCTACAGGTCGCAAATATTAAGATATTTTGATGAAATTTGGTACACCTACTTATGCCGGCCCAAGGACGACTTCTATTGATTTTGTTTGAAATCGGTCTATGTTTATACCTATTGCCCATATAAGGGTACCCCCCAAAATTGTCTTTTTTACACGCTGCAGGTCGCAAATACGAAGATATTTCAATCAAATTTGGTACGCAGACCTATGTCGGCCCAAGAACGAAGCCTATTGATTTCGGTTGAAATCGGTCCATATTTAAACCTAGTGTCCATGTAAGGGCCCCCCCCCCCCAAAATTGTCTTTTTTACATGCTGCAGGTCGCAAATACGAAGATATTTTAATAAAATTTGGTACACACGACGACTTCTATTGATTTTGGTTGAAATGGGTCCATATTTAGTGTGCCTAGTGCCCATGTAAGGGTCCCCCCCAAAATTGTCTTTTTTCCATGCTGCAGGTCGCAAATACGAAGATATTTCAATGAAACTTGGTTCGCTGACTCACATGGTCCCAAGGAAGAAGCCTATTGATTCTAGATAGGATCGGTCCATATTTGGACCTATCGCCCATATGGGCTATATTTTCGATTTTCTCTTCTTTTATGATTTTATAGAAAATTTTGACAAAAGTCCGTTTTAACCCACTCAAATTTCGGATCCAAACTTTAGTTGGCTTTAAATCAGACTGATTGTAGGGTATTATATAGTCAGCATACCCGACTTTAACTTTTTTACTCGTTTATGTAATAGATTCATTATCGTTTTGCTTTATAGCCATTGAAGCTAAAGGAAATGACCCATAAATTATTGCACACTATTATAATCGTGCGGATCCACAAAATGCATTTGGCGAGGGAAGTTGGAGTAGTTTTAATAATTTTTCTCTATTCTCTTTTATATTTGGGGTACAAAATGTCAGAATTTCCCTCCCCTTGAATATGTGACAAATATTATCACATTAAAAATTTTTCATAAATATTCGGAAAGTTTTACAAATCCCTAGTTGGTTTAAAATTAATAAACAAATATATTTCTCAGATAAACTATATATTTTTTATACCAATACCATTATTTTCACTGTTTTCTTTCTTTTGGGAAAACTCAGTTTTGTTTTTTATTTACATACAACCAAACAATGACACAATACTTCATCAATTTGTTATGAGATGTGACAACAACAATCCATGATCCATGCGACTGTTGATGCTGTTTGTCAGTCTTTTCGTTCTTATATTCAATCATCTCTTATTTTTTTTCGTTTTGTTTTTTCGTTTTTCTTTTATTGTTATTTATGTTTATTTCCATATATCAACACAAAACTGCCACTGCAACAGTCATTGTCATTTTATTTTATATATCAGGCTTTCTATATTATACTGAATATTTGCAATATACAATATTAAACGAATATTTTCTCTTAAAGAACGCCAAGTAACACGCTAAAACTTTCGAAATCGATAGAAAAATATTTGAAATTTTTTACAGAAATAAAAAATTTTAAATAGATAATCTATTACACAAAATATTCAGGACTAGTTCTCAACTTTTTTTTATATTGCCCATTAAAACACTTTATTGACTTATAAAAATATTATTTCTGAATTCCATAAAATTATAGCATAAAATTCTAAATAAAAATTGTTTAATTGCGCAATATTAAATGTATTCCTGTAGCAGGCAGTTGTTATGGAAAGCCTCATATATAAGAATCCAAAAAAAAAGCAGGTTGAATATATGAATATTTATAAGTCTAAGAGTGCACAGTAAGTAGCCAGAATTTTATAAATGATTTATTGCAAATTTGACCGAGAGAACTACCAAGAACTACAAAGAACATTTTGATCATGTTTAAAGCGCTGTCATTTTAAATCTGGCCACTATTTGTCAATAAAAATAATGCAAGAATTAAGGAAATTTTATAGAATTTCTAAAAATATTCAGTTTGTATAGATTAAATGAGTATTCGCTAAATTTTACTATGTAATTATATAAAAGGTCGATATCGCTGATTTTTCTTTAAAAGCCAGGCATTCTTCGAACGGGTAGCAAAATTAAAAAACAAACGCTACACTAAAAATTTCTACAATTTTCTAAATCATCTTCCAGTTTTTCAGGGACAACTTAACTATTATTTAGATCTTTAAAAATTAAAGCACCAAGCTTAAAATTAGAAAAAATCATAATTGATTTTATTGTATTGTCCGTCACTGTATATTTCACTATATTTATTGCACAATTAATTGAAATATTCTTTCTGGAAATTTACCCGCTTCTCGGAATATAAAACAAATCATATTGTGGTATAGTATTTCATTTAGTCATCGTGCACGATTTTAATTTTTTTTACTTGTATATAACAAATTTATTTATAATCTTTTCACGATTCCTAATTTAAAAGTCACGTAGTGTACCTGCTTGAATATTAGTTGAAGTTATGCATGACAATGACATGTTAAGTTACGTGCATATTGTTCTCTAGAACAAAAAGTGAAATGTATTCCATTCTTATTTTTAACCTTTGCGTTGTTGTTTATTACACTCTATTATACATTTTTTTATTTCAAAGTGTCTTAAACATCTTCAAAAATATGTTTTTGCATAGAATTTATATGCGTTTTTGTTTTTTTCTCATATAATACTTTATTTTTTATGACAACAACAGGAAATTTACATACAAATGTAGCATTTCCGGTTTAAATGTCATAGCGCAGTCACAGACAGTCACTCACTATGTCACTTACAAAGAACTGATTGTTGTGTGTGTAAGCGAATATATTCGTTTTACTTTTTTCTTTCTTTATTTGTATTTGTCTTTTTTTGTTACTTGTTTTGTGAAAAGGAAGTTATAAAATTTATATTGGTAGTCTTACAATTGTGGTATTTTAAAATATTTTCTGTAGTTGTTTTCAGTATTTATTTTTTTATTTTTTGTATCCTCTTATTTATGGTAAGATGTCAAACGCATAAGTTCAGTGTACTTACGAGGAAGGTATGCCAACTTAAATTCTTAAAACGTCATTCTGCAAAGATTTTCTTAAGTAATAATTTAAAAATTTGATTATATGATCTCAAATTGAAGAGAAATCATTCATTTTTCAATTCCCATGTGAAAATCGAAATATATATGAACACACAAGAGCATACATTGACTAGTATATGATCATGCATAGTCATACATGATCATATCAATCGTCAATGCATAGTTCAATGTATGACCATACATGATCCCATATATTTCCATATATCTTCGGATCCGAAATTTGAGGGTATATGGAGGTATATGGCCATATATGATCATATATGAGGATACACGAATTATATGTGAGCATATATGGTCATATATGAGCATGAACGGTCATATACCCTCAAAGTTCAGATGCGAAGATATAAGGAAATATATGAGATATTGTATGGTCATGCATTGAACTATGCATGGACATATATGATCTTGTATGCCCATTAGAGCGTACCACCTTACAGGCAAAAAAAAGTGCGCCGTACACCCTCCAATATAAGGTATTTTTGCAAGGAGGGGTCGCCATTTTACATTTTTGGTTATATCTTTGGCATTTACAGTCGGATCTTAAAGTGTTATACATCGATGTTTTTCTCTCGAGGAGACCAGTGTTTTTCTTTAAGGGAATTTTGAGCTCAAGTATCCCGTTCTAGTAGTTACCCACCAGATATCAGTTGCTACCACCCTAATGTAACCCCCTAATGTCAGAAAATTAAAGCTCGCACAAAATCATTAAACTTTTGCTAAGGAAGTTTTCCGCTAAAACCAGTAGAAATTTTTTTCATATATTGGTTGCCGAACGTAGGGGTCGCCTTTTTAAATTTTTTTTAATTAGATTTTTACTATATAGCAAAATACTGGTTTCCTCGAGGCAAAAAAATCGATATAACACACTTTAAAATCCGATTTTAAATGCCAAAGCTATAACAAAAAATTAAAAAAGGCGACCCCTACGTTCGGCAAATAAAAAAGAAAAAATTTTTTTTGAAATCGCCTTCCAAAAATACTTCATATTAGAGGGTGTACGGCGAACTTTTTTTTTGAGGTACGGTCTAATGCCCAAGCATGATCATATACTAGTCCATGTATGATAGGGCGGGTCGATTTGTAGGGAGGCAAAAAAATCGCTCAAGTGACAAGGAAAATCGTATTCTGGGGATCAAAATAAGAAACTTTGCCCGAGGAACCATACCTCTAAAACCAATTCTGTATCCCCGACTTTTGATGTCCCAAATTTTGAAAAATCCCACTTTGACCCATTTAAAGTGCCCCAATCGAGTCCAAATGTATGACCGAGCCCCACTAACCTTGGAGGGCCGACCCACCAAAGCCAGTGGCACTCCACCTGTACACCATACTAACATTTTTTCATGTAAAGTGCCAAAAATGGTGATTTTTTTTTTGATAAAAGGTATTCTATAAATTTCCTAGTGGGGCTTTTTTTGCCGAAAAGTGAGAACATTAACCCTATATGGATCAAGTTACTCAAATTAATAATTTTTATCAAGTGGAAAAAATTTTTTTTATTCATTCAAAGTGATTCTGTAAATTTCCTAGTGGGGCGTTTCTGGCCAAAAGTTTAAAAATTAACCCCATATGGATCACGTTACATAAAATAATTATTTTCATCCAGTTGAGATTTTTTTTTATCAATTTAATGGGTTTACAATCAAGTAGTCATATTTAATATTAAGTTTCATGGGTCTTTTCTGACCCCAGACCACTAAGGGTTAAAGATTTTTTAAACAAATATAAAGATAATTATAGTCTAACTAAATTTAAGTGATGTTTTTCCGAAAACTGTGTAAAATTTGATGAAAAGTTTTAAATTTTTTTTTAATTTTTGACAAAATGAGCAATTTTTGTAAAATATCCTGGAAAGCAGACGCTCCAAACACAAACTCGAATTACCATTTTTCCAATTTATTTTTTTTTTTTATGTAATATCAACTATTATGTGGTACAAATAGTACTCGACATCTCCAAATTAGGCACTTTAAAAAATCTTTAAAATTAATTTTAAAAAAACACGTTTTTGCATTTTTATCAAATTCGTGGGTCATTTTGGATTTCAGGCTAAAGTAGGTTAATGATATCCGATGAAGTCAAAATTCCATGTCTGCATCATTTGGGCTATATTAAATGAATAAATGGAATAAAAAATAAATTTTTAATAGTAATACACTTTTTTCCAAAATGGGCCATATTCGTCCAACTTTCGGCACGGGTTAACGTTTTCCAAAAAAAAAAAAAAAAAAAAATCGATTTCTTCCATTTGGTACCATTTCCAATAAAACTGGGGGGGTGTAATGAACGAAAATCGACAAATCGCTATTTTAAGGGACAGTCTAATATATATATATATATAATCCTTTGGTTCCTAGGAGGAACATAGAGCCCCCGGGGATTTATATTTCATATCTCTGGTATCTCTCCAGAGGGACGGAATATGAAAAACATATAGGGAAGCAGGGCTGAATTGCTACGGGACGCCTCCACAGGTTGTGGATAGTGGAAAACACCTTCATGTAGTATGAGGGGTAACTGCAAATTAAATAAGTAGTGGCGAATAATTCAGCGGTCTCATAAGGACATGATTTCTGAGTGGTGATAAGGAGAATTCAATCGACGTGGAGAATTTAAAATTGGCGCCATTACAAACCCAATGCCAACCACGAAATAAAAAAAGTCAGACTGGTGACTTATAACTGGCAGCCCCAGTACCAGTCTAGGACGCAGTGGACCAATCATTCACTCGTCTGAAATCCTCAAGATTACTGAAACCGCATATTTGTATTTAACGATAGAAAAATCATTTTGTCCCATTAGTAAAAGCCTACTTCCTGAGGATGTCTTAAAAGCGAAAAATTTTTTAAATATGAGGCTGTTCTATAAAAAAAAAACCAGTCCATGCTAAGTAACATCTTCAAACACTATAACATTTTTGTTTCTATTCCAAACCAGTCTGTTTTCAAAAGACGGACACCAATTTTTATATTTTGCGTTCTTTATAATTTAAATTTTTATTTACTGCAAATAGTCGAATTTAAGTTATTCCCAAAAGGGGTGTATAAGGTACGGACTCAGTTTTAAAAGTGTTATCCTTCATTTATTTATAACAATTTTAATTTCCCTTCTTCATCATACTAAATGTGCTTCAAATACCATTAACACTTTCACATCATTATTACCGCTTTAGTTTATGAATTTCATTCAATGAACTATATTTCCACTAAGTAAGTCCTCTATAATAATGGTGTTATATCAATACCCAATAATGCATAGAATGGATTTTTGAGTAAACTACCATAGAGTGTATCTATCATTAAATGCATGTTTTGCACGCGATTTTAAATAATATTTTGAAAAATTTGTCAAAAAGAAATTTACACATAAATTAATGTCAAAAATAATTTTCACATAAATAAACACACGCTGAAAGTAAATATTATACACGCAGTAATGCACACATACATGACTATTAACACAAAATGCACACATACACACAAGCTTATACAAATACGTACACTCACAATATATTTTCCATAGCCGATTGAGGTTTATTTGAAAAGTAATAGGTAAAGTTTGTTTTCAATTGAAGAATCAATTAAAATAGACAGAAACATATTGTTTAACTTTTTTATAAGTCAATAAAAAACAAACTACAAAAAAATACGTATTGTTTGTAGGAGTTGATATTTTCAGTCAAATGTTGTATTTTTAGTTTTCTATTTTTAGAAAAAAATATTTTAAATAATTTCGTTGTTTTCTGTTTTAAAACAAAAAAATCAAATATTTTCAGTTTTCTTTTTTGTTAAAATAGTTTGTTTTTAGTACACAAAATTATTTCAATTCAAATTACAAGAAATTCTTTACTCTTACACACAAACATAGACAATAAAAATATGAACGTGTGTGTTGTGTGTGTAGGGTTTTGAAAATTCAAACAAAAAAAAAACTTTCAAAATTGAAAAAACAAACCACAATATCGTTGTTTTCTACCGTTTTGTCCATTAAAAATTGAAGATTCTTTTAACAGACTTATCAATAATTTCTATTTCTTTTATGGATTTTTTAAACAATATTTGAAAATAGATGGCAAAATGGTTGGAATATAATGAAAAATCAGTAGTCCCATTTTTAATTGTATTTTCAATTAATTTTATATGTATTTTAAGTTATTGTTAAAATATTGTGAGTGTATATATAAGCTGTCATATAGAGGAAGGCTTTATTTTCACACAAACATATTAATTTGTTGTATTCCAACATATAAGCTCTTTCACACATTTGCTCTCACACACACACACGGGCATACAATATAAGCTTATGTACACACACACTCTTCTGCAGTTTTTAACTGTTACTTGTACCAATAATTGTTTATGCATGCATAAATAATGCATAATTTAAAATTAAGCTAAATGTAAAAAAAAAGTTGAATAATGTTGAGGGTGGGGTTTTTATTTGATGAAGTGGTTTATAATGTTTGCAAAATGTTAAATTTTGTTACTGTCAAATGTCAATATAATTCTTTTAATAATAATTACATTAAAAGTTTGTGTAAATTTAAAGCAAATTTTTGAAATATGAAGCTTTCCATAACAACTATTCAGCTAAAAAACAAAGTATATCTTTTCAATGTCAATCCTATGGTTTTTATTGTCCCATGTGAAAATCGAAATATATATGAACATACATGATCATACATTGGCTCGTATGTGATCATGCATGGGCATACATAGTCATATACGTACATTAGACCGTACCTCAAAAAAAAAGTTCGCCGTACACCCTCTAATATGAAGTATTTTTGGAAGGCGATTTCAAAAAAAAATTTTTTTTTTTGCCGAACGTAGGGGTCGCCTTTTTTAATTTTTTGTTATAGCTTTGGCATTTAAAATCGGATTTTAAAGTGTGATATATCGATTTTTTTGCCTCGAGGAGACCAGTGTTTTGCTATATAGTAAAAATCTAATTAAAAAAAATTTAAAAAGGCGACCCCTACGTTAGGCAACCAATATATGAAAAAAATTTCAACTGGGTTTAGCGAAAAACTTCCTTAGCAAAAGTTTAATGATTTTTTGCCAGCTTTAATTTTCTGACATTAGGGTGGTACATTAGGGTGGTAGCAACTGAGATCTGGTGGGTAACTACTAGAACGGGATACTTGAGCTCAAAATGCCCTTAGAGCAAAACACTGGTCTTCTCGAAAGAAAATCATCGATGTATCATACTTTAAGATCCCACTGTAAATGCCAAAGATATAAGGAAAAATGTAAAATGGCTACCGCTACGTTCGGCAAAAAAAAATAAAAAAAATTTTTTTGAAACCTCCTTGCAAAAATACTTCATATTGGAGGGTGTACGGCGCACTTTTTTTTTTTTTGCCTGTAAGGTGGTACGCTCTAACGTACAAGCATAGTTCAATGTATGACCATACATGATCTCATATATTTACATATACCTTTGGATCCGAAATTTGAGGGTATATGGAATTATATGCCCATATATGATCACATATGAGCATATGTGATTCACAAACCAGCATATATGGTCATATATGAACATGTGAGGTCATATACCCTCAAATTTCGGATCCAAATATATATGGATATATATGAGATCATGTATGGTCATACATCAAACTAGACATGGACGTATATGACTATGTATGCCCACGCATGATCATATACAAGTCAATGTATGATCATGTGTGTTCATATATATTTCGATTTTCACATGGCTATAGACAACATTTTAATTTTACCAAAAAGTGGGCTTTGTTAAGTACTGATCAATTTAGCGCTCATTTTTTACTATAAAAATAGAGTTGTTCAATTAACTAAAATCGTAAAATACCGTAAAACTCCATATAAAATGCGAACAGTGGTTTTATTATCAAGTTTTGTGCATCAAATGTTAACCCTAGATATGACTTCAGATCCTGTGCTTACTTTTCACTGCAAAAAATTTATGGTGATTGAATTTGAAAATTTTTATACATATATATAAAACTAAATGGAAATCCGCTAAATTTTAAAGGATCTAAAAATAAAGTACGCCATTATAATTAGCATATCCGAAATACATATAACTGATGGCCAGAAAACTATTAATTTTTTTTTTATATAATGCAGTGTAATTTATTAGTAAAATCGTATAATAAAAAGGATTGATTACAAATTTCCAGGAAGTTCAAGGCAATAAAATAGAATAGAATTATCTGGATTTGCTCTCGAAACGACAAATTAAAAAGATTCTATATGAACATTACACAGAGAGAAATTTTCAGTTGCGGCAACTGAATATCAATAGAGTAAATAGTTATTTAATAATGGCAACAGAATTTCTATTGCCTCAACAGTATTTTTATTAGGTAGCCACAACTGGAAAATTCTGTAGTCACAACCAAAGAATTCAATTGGCAATAAATTCGGTTGTAAGCACGAACCTGTCTTCTTGAATGCATAGAAAATATACGCCAGATTTACTTCAATCAGCTCAATGCTTGTTGCAAAAGAGCAGGAAAGACCCAATTTGACACTGCTAACAAAACATTCAAATAAAGGAAGCAATCCCTATATTTTTCATAAAAAATCCAATTCTACTTTTGCATGTTAACTACCAACTAGCTCCCCTTAGTTGGTCTCATTACGTATGAGTAATATAAAATTTCCAGCAACACTCATACGTCTAAGTGGCAAACATGTTTTATAACAAATTGAAAAAAAATAAAATTAAAAACTACAAGAAGATGCAATTAAGAGAAAAGTTTGTTATTTTAATAATATATACATATGTACAAAGAGAAAAAGAAAAGTTTTTATTTTAAATTGCAGTGGTTTTTTTCGAATTAACAGTTAGACGCACACTTGATTAAGTTATTGTTAAAATTTATAATTAAATATTATTCGTACTTAACGGAGTACTATAAATAACAAAAATTCTACTAAACTTAAACAATATATTATATAGCTAATAATTATGTTTTTAATTTTCCCTTTTATATTTCTATAATTTCAGTACTTGATTGTCAAGTTAGCGATTGGGGTCAGTGGAGTGAATGTAATACCTCCTGTGGTTCAGGTACAATGACGCGTTCACGAAAAATTTTACAACCAGCTCAAAACGGTGGTAAACATTGTCCAATATTAATACAAAAACGTGGTTGTCAAGGTTTCCGGTGTCATGGACATCATGATAAGAAAATTTTACGTGGTAAGTATTTAGCTGTAAGGTTAACAACAGTTAAAAGAAGAAAACGAAAATAAATGAAAACAAATGAAATTAAGTTAGTGTTGAAAAATATTGTTAAATAACACCTCTTAATTAATAACAATAATAATGTTCATTAACAGCTCTTCAATACAGCAGCCACATCAATGCAACCCATTGTTTTAAGTCACGCGTCGACGTGTCATTAAGCCATCATCATTACACTCATTGCCTTTTGCTATTTATGCCCCTTATATTACTATTATTATTTTTTAAACGTTTCGCTGTTACAATACTTTGTTTTTCAATGAAAATGAAGGACGAATATTGTATGGATTTTTTTTTTATAAAATACCACTTAAAACAGTATTCTCCATGGGTGGGCGCCATTTCATTAATGTATTTTTAATTAAATCTCTATTTTAAAAAGTAAATCCACTCAAAATTTTTTATATATATAGCAGTTATAAATAATAAAACTATAGGTAGGCTGTGGTTTTTGTTGTTCCTTTGGGCGTGAAATAACTATGGGGTGTATTATATTATAATTATGGAAATTCTGCATAGTTTTAGCAAAATATTTTATATTAAACACCAATTTAAACAAACTAAAATTTATCAGCAAATCCTCAAACTATTTACACACCGAGTTTGATTAAATTACACTCGAAAAATCAGATTATAATCCCGAGAATTTATATCGAAATAGATAAATAATTGTTACCCAATAAGCATATAGGTTTTAAAAATTCAAGTGCTTTAAATTTTGCTTGAAGTAAAGTATATTTCAAACTCTAGCACTTGTTTTTTTAACAAAAATATTTCAAACTTGAGTTTTTGTTTCCCTTTTGCTGGAGTATGCTATTGAAATAAAATGTAATAAAAGTTGAATTCAAGCCTTGAAACTGGAAAACAGGGCTGGAATTGAACTTGATTTCAACTTGAATTCCAGTAAAAATGTTTGTAGGGTTATTAATTGTATACCCGAGTAAAAATTGGATCGTATGTGAACATATATTATCATATAGGGATTCGCATGGGATCATATATGATTATATATGTCCATATATTGACCAATATGTGACAGTATATGGTCTCAAATATGACCAATTTTCACTTGATTACCTTTTTAAAGATTTATTCAATGTAAAATTTCCAAAAAAAAATCTTGATTTAATTTAGCTCTCAATTTACAGCAGACTTTTAAAATAAATTTCAATTAATCTTCATTTAAAACTCCCACTCAAATATATAAATATTTATGTATAAAATGATAGAAAACAACACCAACTAGTTAGATGCTCTAGTCGTAATTTCCCTCTAGTCAACTTCAACACAATTATCATTGACTTACAAATACACACAAACTGTTGTAAAGTCAATATTGTTATAACTTCTATACATCATTATAGCACGAAAGTATACGGTTATTGAACAGTTAAACTCATATTATTCCAACTATTCTATTTGTCTTAGATCACATAAGAGTGTTTTTCTAATCTGTGAATTTTAAAAGTTCATTTTATTATTCCATAAAATGCATTTTATATTTGTTGCAATTGTTATTAAAGTACACTGTAGACCGTACATCAAAACAAAAAAAAAAAAAGTTCGCCGTACACCGTCCAATATAAATTATTTTTGCAAAAAAAATTTTTCCTGAAAGTAGGGTCGCCATTTTACATTTTCCATTATAACTTTGGCATTTACAGTCGGATCTTAAAGTATGATACATCGATGTTTTTCCCTCGAGGAGGCCAGTGTTTTGCTCTAAGTGCCATTGACCACAAGTATCCCGTTCTAGTAGTTACCCACCAGATCTCTGTTACTACCACCCAAATGTACCACCCTAATGTCACAAAATTAAAGCTCGCAAAAAATCATTAAACTTTTGCTAAGGTAGTTTTTCGATAAACCCAGCAGAAAGTTTTTTTATTTTTTCGGTTGCCAAACGTAGGGATCGCACAGTGATTCGTCCCCATATAACGATTGGACCAAAATAGAAGGAGTGGAGACAGAATTTTGAAATTTGGTATACTGACATAGAACCCCTTAGTTAAGAAAAATTTTAATTTTTGGAAATATCGGGCCAAGGACACGCCCACCTCCTGGTCCTGAAATTTAAAAATAATATATTAGCTACATAAATGGACGTAAAATTACAAAATGTATCCATTGAGATGCACATAAAACTGGAAACGTTTGTATCAATTTTTATCAAAATCGAACCAAGGACCAGTGTTGCCAAAACTTATTTAGGAAAAAATGCTAGATTTTTTGCATAAAAATGCTAAAAAATGCTAAAAACTAAAAAAATATGCTAGAAAAAATATGCTAAAAAAATTTTATAAAAATATGTTTCAATTTGTTTAAAGAAATACTATTTTAGTGACTTTTTACAATTAGACTGAAAATAAGTTATCTCTAATTATGAATTTAGTTCATTTTATTAACTAAATTTATATAAAAGAAAAATTAAAAACAACTCAAAAGTTAATTCTTGTAAAAAAGTTCAAAAATCCTTTAAAATAAATTTATTATTTGATTTCCCAACTGTCAGGGGGTTTCCATCAGCTGCTTTTAAAAATGCTTTATGAGCCAAAAAATTTCAAGCAAGAAACAGAGGAATAACAGAAAGAATATGAAGAAAATTAACAGCGAATGAGATAAAATGAAGGAATTCGGGAAAACAAAAAAATAATAAAATCGTTTTTACAACAAAAAAAAAACAAAAGTTAAAAGCAAAAAAATTTATTTAAATTAATTAATTATTATTTATTACCTTATTAAAGTTGTTTTGTTAGTGTTTTTATCAGTAATCGCAAAAAAACAAAATATTAACTTTTTCACTTTTCTTTTGTTTTTCTCATTCTTCACTGAAATTAACAGGCCAGAGCATACATACAAATAATTGAGCACGAGTTAACATAATTTCTTGGGAAGAAAACTCTTTCCTTTAGATCCTCTTTGCAACTGTGTCACTGAAAATATGTTATCTCGAAAAGTTAAAGGCGGATAAACAAAAGTACCTCAAAATGTTTTATTTCTAAAATAGGTGGTAATTTGGAATACTTTGGCGTGTAATATGAATTTCCCATTCAGCCTTAATTTATCTACTCCAAATTAATTTAATGGTTTTTATTGCACGCTCTGTTTGCCGTTTTCAAATTTCTGCATCTTTGGGCTTACCTGCATGAAATTCTTTAAAAAACTTATTTTCGCGATCAGGGTTAATACTTTTTGTGGTGTTGCTTGACGTTGTAAGATTTTTGGTATGATTAAATGAAAAATGTACAGGTGTTACAGTAAAAAAAAATCAAAATTCACTGAAATTCTTAAAAGATAGGAATTTATCACAAACGCTATCCACATTACCCTCTATGACCCAAACCTAAAAAAACATCAATAAAAATTGCAAAGATTAAAAACGAATCTTATCAACATTTTGCAATTCTATTAATTCTATTTTAAACTCTATTCTTTAAATTTTTATTAATATTTCTTTTTTTTTACCAAAAATTGAAGTATTTTTGTGCAAAATCACTCCTTCACCATAACAACAACAAAAAGTAAAACGAGTAAAAAGTTAAAGCCGGGCATGCATATTTAAAATTTTAATATTAAAGTACCATAAAGCAATATTTTTATACTTTTGGGATCATTTTTGAATTTCAATCAATCCAACCCTGTTAAATACAAGTTTTCGCTATTTTTTTCCCCCAGAAACATTTTTTTTTTCGCGATTTTTGTTTTTTTTTCGAAAGAAATTTTTTTTCTTTACTCTATTAAATATTTTTCTAAACCCTATTGAATATACACAAAATAACATAACACATACTTTTTATTTGCAGAAAAAAATGTTTTTGGAAAATTTTTGCGAAAAAAATCTATAAAAAAAAATTCGTGAAAAAAATGATAGCTTCCTTAATGTTTTACATATTTAATAAAATTTGATAAATTTATAATTAAAAATGATCCCAGAAATATAAAAATAAAATTTTTTTGGTACCCATCAAAATTTTTAATTGCGAATATCGCGAATACGAGAGCTAACTTTTAAAAACTGCTATCACCATTGAATACAGCGTACTCGAATTAGCTTTACCAGTAGGGTTCCCAGCTTGTTAAAATTTGCAACTGCACAGTGTAATGAATGTGTACGTATAAAAATAGTTCCTAGTACTTACTCTAAAAGTAAAAAAAAATATTTCTTTTTCATATTACATTTAAATTCAAATTAATGTAGAATATTCTAAAAAAAAAAAACAGAAAATAAAACTGTAAAAAATGCTAAAAATATGCTAAATTTTGTTGGAAAAATGCTGAAAAAATGCCATATGCTAGATACATTTTTTTCATGCTAAATGAATTAAAAAAATGCTAAATCTAGCATTAAATATGCTAAATTGGCAACACTGCCAAGGACTCTTAGTCCTGCCATATATACTTTATTTTAAAATCTTAATAAAACCTGCAAAAATTACCAATTGATATAAGGTCAAGCCATATTTGTGCCAAATTTGGCTAAAATCGATTTATTAATAATAAAAAAAATGCCTTTCACAAAAAATGGGTTTCAAATACTTAAAATGATATTTCTAAAACCAAAAAAATTAAATAGGATTAAAATAGGAAACCATGTGAATCCTCCATTTTAGACATACGGTATGTTCAGCAAACTTATGTAAAACACTACGAGGAATATTTTGGTTTAACATTTTAACCTTCTGTCTCTTCAATTAAAGGGACTTTTGTGGCCCCTTTTTAAATAGGGACAAAAACGACCCGTAAGCTGAAGAATTAGAGGATTCAAATGTTCCGCAAAAATATTTGCCATGAAATTCTACTATAAGTCTCTGAAGACATCAGTATTGAAAATTTAACTTAAAGGCCAGTAATAAGTAAAAACTTAATATGTGTTTAAGGGTAAATTTCGTACTTATTCAGAATTGGCGCTCAAATGTCCCACAAACATGGTTTTTAGGGAGAAACTATGGGAATCTTCCATTTTAGGTATAGGATGTGTTCAGCGAACTATTGTAAAACACTACGAGGAACATTTTTGTGGAACATTTTAATCCTCTAACTCTTCAACTTAGGGGTTTTTTTTGGTTCCTTTTTAAAAAGGGCCCAACAAATTCCCTTTCATTGAAGAGTTAGAGGGTTAGAATGTTCCACAAAAATGTTTCTCGTAGTGTTTTACAAAAGTCCGCTCAACACATCCTATACCTAAAATGGAAGGTTCACATGGTTTGATTACTAAACACTCTTAAATGCGTCAAATTTGTGTAAAAATCATGAATTTAGTCATTTCAAAAAATCCATTTTTTTTTGTTTGTGTTAAAAAATAGTAATTAAATTTTTAATGATCTATTATATAACAGTATAAAATTACAAAAAAACGGAAAAAAATAACTAATTTTATATAATTTTTTTTATACTCCATCAAACTTAAGTAAGTTTTGGATTATCAACAAAAAAAATGTGTTTTTGGAGCAATAAAAAATAATTGTTTTTTAAACATATACTAAAATCCATATTTTAATTTAACTACAAATATATTGAAGTAAATAAAAAATAAATCTAGTAGGTTTGAGGTTAAGAAGAAGAATAAACCTTCCTCAAAAGTTATAAACACATTAAATTTGCAAATCAGACTAGATCTAGTTTCTGCCTTTTTATGGACAGGCTTCATCAGTGATCTTCCATTAAATTATATTATTGTTTATATTTCCATTGTCAGATTGTCTCTATATGAATAATTTCAGAAGTAATCAAACAGACATATACAAACATTCTACTTCAGATTTTCTCTGTTTATCTTCTTATTTCCTCCGTGTCACCTTTTCACAAATATTGCCACATTGACGTATGTTTTGTACTTACAAGTGCAGGCAATTTGTGTATATTGGAGACGGACAAGTTTTTAAAAAAATGTATTTTTGAGAATTATTTTCGTGAAACAATTAAAACCCATTTTTCTGTTAAGTCATTAAGAGTTTAGCGCCCTCTCTTGGCGGCAAAAGCAATCGAATAAAATATTTTTTTCACATTTGTTTGAGTTACTTTCTTATCTTTAAAAAAATGCTTCTTTAATCACAATTTGAGACAAAATTCTTTTTTTTTATTTTCGTCCATGGGAGGAAGCATAGTGCGCAATTTTTTTTATCATTTTTATTTTTTTTTAATTTAAAATTAAAAAAAAAACTTAATTTAAATAATTTAAATACAAATATTGAACAAAATTAAAATATTGATCTCACTGGTATTCGAACATTTCATTTCATCTGTTTCGAAATAAATCGTATCCAAATCACTTCTTAGGTTCACTTTTAGATCAATAATGCTTTTTATTTCTATAAAAATATACTAACGGATATTTTGGAAGCAGTGACAGAAGTGATTTTTTTGAAGTTGTTCAGAATTACTTCTAAAAAAAGCAATAAAAATACACTTTAAAAACACTTTAATATAAAACTAAAATTTTAAATATTTTTTCCGTGGAGTATGTGCTAATATACCGATAAGGCAACTTTTGGAATTGTAGACAAAAACGCAGAAAAATGGGAGTAAAAAGAAGGAAAGTCTCCCTCTTAAGCGTCTGCGCAATCTTTTTGGTTAGAAACTTGAAATTTTAATTCGTTTGTGTGTTAAAATTGGGAAACGGGTAGAATTGAAACACTAGACAATTGGAACGGGAGAAGAATTGCAATGTGAAATAACATGAACCCTAAATTGGGAAACTAAAAGGAATGTAAAGAGAATCTAGTGGAATTGAAACACTAGACGAGTGGAAAGCAGTCGAATAGAACTGGAAACGATTGACATTGAAACACTGGACAATGGGAATGAAATATAATGGAAAAGAGTGGAATTGGAATACTAGACAGGTGGAACGAAATGGAATGGAGAACAAGAGGAATTAAAACAGTAGAAAAGTGCAAGGAAATGGAATGGAACGGGGACGAAATTAAATGAAACAGGGAAAGAGTGGAATTAAAACATTAAAATTGGAAAACGAAATAAATTGAAACACTGGATAAGTGGAACAAATTGAATAGAATGGGGACCAAGTGGTAATAAAACACTTAAAATGGAAAACGAAATGGAATGGAGTGCGCATCCCTTTAATAACCTTTAATAAACAATGCAAACCGCCCTACGGGAAATTTTAACAAACTGTCACCGAACTGGCCCTTTTATATGAAGTAGAGTGGTCACTTTTACACAAGACAAATCCTAGGACAGGTTACTGAACTTTGTTTTTTTATGAGAGTTCAGTAACCTGTCCTAGGATTTGTCTTGTGACATGTCACAAGGGGTCAATTTCCGCCCTACGGGAAATTTTAACAAACTGTCATCGAACTGGCCCCTTTATATGAAATAGAGTGGGGCCAGAAGGGGGAAATTGACCCCTTGTGACGTCATGTAAAAGTGACCACTCTACTTCATATAAAAGGGCCAGTTCGGTGACAGTTTGTTAAAATTTCCCGTAGGGCGGTTTGCATTGTTTATTAAAGGTTATTAAAGGGATGCGCACTCCAATCCATTTCGTTTTCCATTTTAAGTGTTTTAATACTGAACTTTGTTTTTTTATGAGAGTTCAGTAACCTGTCCTAGGATTTGTCTTGTGACATGTCACAAGGGGTCAATTTCCCCCTCCTATGACAACGTCATGTAAAAGTGACCACTCTATTTCATATAAAGGGGCCAGTTCGGTGACAGTTTGTTAAAATTTCCCGTAGGGTGGTTATAAATAATCAAAATCTGTTGGCTAAAAAATCTGTACTGACACTGCTTCCATAATGAGTTAATGAAACCTTCTCTCAATTTAAATTAGAAAGGCCTAAATTTTAGGCAATAGATCAATCTCAATTATGGGGATAAAAGATCTCTGCCATTAATTTGTTTGCTGCTTATCTTTATACCTTTAAACTACTGCTTTCAATTCATCGAGTACTAAGAAATTAAACGTATAGAAATAGAAGTTGTTGGAATAAGTAAAAAAAAAATTTGGAACAGTGTTTAGTGCCTGCAGTTATGAAGCCATTAGAAATAACAGTTAACAAATGAATGAACGAATAAGTAGTGAGTCAGTATGTCTGTCATTGAGTGAATGACTGACTGAGGAACTAAATGAATATACTGTGAATAAGAGTTAACTAGTTGTAGCTGCAAACGTTTCATTGTTTTCTTTTTGCTTAACCAAGTTTATTTAGTTTTTCTATTGAGGACCTACATAGTTTTACTAGTGTTTATTTTTCTTTAAAGTTTTCGTTACTTGCAACAGTGTTGCTACACCATACTAAGTTAGTATGTTTCCTGTTTGCCATATAGATAAAAAGTGGCATGCCACATCAGAATATTTACTTTTAATACGAAGGGTGTATTTGTATTAATTTAGCTTGAAGCCATCATCAACATTATATATTTCTTGTACATTTTTATGGCTTTGTGGATTTTTAAGATTATTGATATTTGCTTGATTGGATTATATTGTTTATTTTGTTGTTCTATGGATTTTACTTTCCCTAAGACATTTATAATAGTTACAAAGCAATTTATTTTTTAAATGCTGCAACATACGAATAATAAAATTCTACTTATATGCATTTTTAAGTTGTATACTTTTCTTCTTGCAACCGTCTTTATTATTTCAACAAAATTCCTTATAACTTATGATGCTTTTAGTGTGCAATTGTCCTTACAAACACAAGAAGGTCATTGAGTGCTGGAAAATCTTTTTTTTTTTATTATTTAACAATTTTTAAGCTTAACTATCTATCTTTTTCTTTTCAAAGTTTTGAAGAAAAGGAAATCATCCTTTTCCCTTCTAAGCATATTATTGTAGGTACTTGTGTGTTAATGCAGCTGCTTCAAGTTGGCGATAAACTTAACAAATTGCTGCCACTTCATATTAATGGATAGTGTAATAGTAACTAATGATAAAGCATTAGTTACGTATGGGTTATAATTAATGACATACGAGTAAAAGGCTAATAGAAAAAACACACCAGATCATATTACAAGAAATTTTTAATAATTAATCAAAATATGTTGACTAAAAAAATCTGTTAAAGATACAACAATGACCTCTTAATATAAAATGAATCAATTGTCATACTCCAATTTTCAAAAAAAAACATAATTCTTTCATTTGAAGTAAATAGTTCCTTTAGACGGGTTACATTACAAAATGGCCCAAAATTATCCTATGGAATTTTTTAAAATATTTTTCCCATAATATGCTCAGCACTATCAAAGGTTTGAACGCTTGTTGTTTTTTTTTTATATAATCAGCTTGTTAATACACATCGTTTGAATGCTATTACGTAAGATTTTCCAATTTCGGGACACCCTATTGTACATATCTTCTGTGATTTTGTTTTTTAAATTGATATACTTGTTTACTTTATTTATATTATTATTATTTATTTACTTTAGTGGTCGATGAACATAATAAAGAATAAATTTTCTGTACAATAAAGCATAAATACAATAATAATAACACACTCTTTTGCAAGAGAAACACTATAACACACATACTCATACAGACAAATAACATGAATTAATACTCTCATATATATCGTAAATATTTGAAAAACAAACCAAAAAAAAAAAAATAAAAATAAATGTTATTTTTACATGCCATACTTTTACACACTCGCACTTACAAATACATATATATGTATATCATATATATATGAAGTTTATTTGCGGTTGTTTGAATGTAAATATTTTTTAAAGTATAAGTGTGTGTGTGTGTATGTGCGTATTTGTGAAAATATGTAAAATATTCGTTTTTGCTGATTGTAAATAAATGTTTATATTTATTTATTGTATGCATATTTGAATATATGAGTAGGGATTTCAGCACTATGGGGTAGGAATTCATAATTTAAAACAAACATCTCTATATACTCGTTTACCCTACGGGGAAAGACACCAGTGCCTGGTTATAAGCAGGATAGTTGCCAAGTTGGCGGTTACCGGCGCTTTATCGATCATTTTATATAAATGAGACCGCCCAGCAAAATATAGACATTAGACCGTACCTCAAAAAAAAGTTCGCCGTAAACCCTTCAATATGAAGTATTTTTGCAAGAAGGTTTCAAAAAAAAATTTTTTTTTTGCTGAACATAGGGGTCGCCTTTTTCAATTTTTCGTTATAGCTTCGGCACTTAAAGTCGGATTTTAAAGTGTGATATATCGATTTTTTTTTTTTGCCTCGAGGAGACCAGTGTTTTGTTATAAAGGAAAAATTCAATGAAAAAAAATTTAAAAAGGCGACCCCTACGTTCGGCAACCCATATATAAAAAGAATTTCTACTGGGTTTATCGAAAAACTTCCTTAGCAAAAGTTTAATTATTTTTTTAGAGCTTTAATTTTCTGGCTTTAGGGTGGTACATTAGGGTGGTAGCAACTGAGATCTGGTGGGTAACTACTAGAACGGGATACTTGAGGTCAATGGCACTTAAAGCAAAACACTGGTGTCCTCAAGAGAAAAACATCGATGTATCAAACTTTAAGATCCGACTACAAATGCCAAAGATATAACGAAAAATGTAAAATGGCAAAAAAAAAATAAATTTTTTGAAACCTCCTTGCAAAAATACTTCATATTAGAGGGTGTACGGCGCACTTTTTTTGCCTGTAAGGTAGTGCAGTCTAATAGACATGGTATTAAAAGCACTGTAGTATTAGAAGCACGTTTTTAGTGATTCTGTCTTCTTTCTCTTTCAAAAATGGTCTAAAAGATGGCAGAGTTTGTAATTTTGTTGTATTTTTGTTATTATTTATTGTTTCTAAGTGGGAATCTGCTTCCAAAATGTAGTAAAAGTAGCATTTCATTTATTGCGGATGTATGACATAATTTTTTTAGCGATGTCACACTTTGAAGCAGTAAATTACAACAAAAATACAGCAACATCACAAAGTGCACTCAAAAATTGTATACCAAATTTCTGTCCATATTAAGCAGAATCTTGTTTTCTTTAATCTTAAAGTCGTCCCAGAATGATTTCGTGTGCCTACAGTCCGCTGAAGTATTCCACCGACTAATCCAAGAATATCTCGTGTTCTCTTTTGTTCTCGCGAAAAAAAAGGGGCAATGGTAGGATTCATGCGGAAGATTAGATCCTGCCCTGGCGAGTAGGTACATCTGCCTTCTCATTGCCCAGAATGCTCTGTGAGAACCTTAAGCTCTCTGTGAAAGCGGCTGACTACCCTAGACCGGATACTAATGAAATAAATTCAGCTGCTTTAGCTATTGCATAAATTTCCACCTTAAAACTGCTGCAATCATCATTCATTCGATATGATTCTACAATATTTAGCTCTATACAGTGAAAACCACTTACTGTGCCCTTCAATATTTTTGAACCATCCGTAAAAATATTGTTAAGAAAATAGATTAGATTAGTCTAGTATAGAAAACTCTGGAATTTTCTGGAAGAAAATATCCCAAGAAACGGGATTTACTAAACACTTCAATCTGGTCACGTAACACTACATTTAAGTATACAACTCAGCATATGCTATGGTTAAATGCCTTAAATAATGTTAAGTAGTTGGGCTCTGTTATAAATTATGTTAAGTGTTATAATCATAGAAACTGGAAGCTTCTTGCATGTTCTACAACCAACGTTCATTATACTATAAAAGACCGAAGGTTACGAAGAAAGAGGAAGTTGCGTATTAATATTTGTAGAGAAAAGTTGCACTTTAACTTTTGTGCTGTTAAGTTGCCTACTAGAGTTTGTTAATTGCGCATAAGAATTGTATAGTCAGTTAATCATTAGAGTTTTTGTGTGTGTTATACTGTTGTATTTAAAGTAATACAGTGTTAAATAAATAAGTGTAAAGCTAAACCAAACTAAAGAGAGCGTGTTATTTTTATTTATTAAGAGCACCAACCTAGTTTATTTAAGGGAGATAAACATACGTTTTAAAAGGTAAACGTAACAACTGGTATCAGCGGCGGGATTGGTTATTTTGATTACAATAGAACAGAACCAGTTTATTTAGAGAAAATAAACCAAAGTTTCTATAAAGCAAATACGTAACAATATTAATTTGTAAAAATCCGACCTAGTTACCTAACCAGCCATTCAAAAAAGGAAGGATAACGTTCAGTTTGCCATCGATTACCTTAAAAGGTCTATCGTAGTCTGACACACTCCCAAGTAGTACAATATGACAAAAAATTTGTTTCCTCAAACACCCTGTTTGATGTAATTTCATGAGTGTAATCTTTGCGACCACTTTCATATCGAGATCAAGTGGGGAAACTTGCCAAAATGCAGGTTTCGATTCAGTATGGGCAATCAAAGATGGCAGCCATATGTGATCAGCGGACGAACCACAGCTGTGTACAGCCAAAGAAAAAGCCTCGTTTTCATGTCCCATCTGATTCCAATGAGCTTTTGGCAAGAGTTTAGTACAGCATTTGATTTTTTTTTATTCTCAACTCATTCTAATTTACTATCCAGTATTGCGCCTACGAATTTTGCTGTCCTTGACAGTCTTAAGGAATTTTCATTAGTTCTCGGAAGGACAAAATTATTCTTCTATTATTTCTATTCTTTGCAGAAAGTACAAGTTTGGTTTTTTCGGGTTCACGCAAAGACCGCAATTTGTTGCCTACGATGTTAGTATTCCCAGCACGGTATGCATGATTTCCGAGATTGTGTTCAAGTACCTGCCCGAGGACAGTATGACAATGTCGCCGGCATAAGCAATTTACAACTATCTAATTTACAACAAAAAGCCATAAAACAGGTGTACCCCTAGTTATAACCGCTTGGGCCGTTATTCCTTCCATTTCAGAGGAAATCTGTCTGTTTGTCAACATTTCCCTTAACCAATTTACTATTGGATTACACTGTACAACAATTTCGAAATTTTTTCAAAATTACGGAGTTCTGACAGTGGATTCTGGTATATGAGACCAGAAAAAAAATAAACATATATCGGCATTTTGAAAGATCACATGGGAATTTTATTTTAGGGGACGGGTTAAAGTTTCCCTCTATTTTAAATGTTTATTGTGAATCGGCATAGGAACACATCCTATATCATTTTAGGTATAGAATGTGTTCAGTGAACTTATGCAAAACACTACGGTGAACAGTTTTGTGGAACATTTTAATCCTCTAACTCTTCAATTAAAGGGACTTTTCTGTCCCTTTTTAAAAAAGCGACTATTTTGACCCTTTTTTAAAAAGGCACAAAAAAGACCCATAAGTGGTAGAGTTTGAGGGTTAAAATGTTTCACAAAAATATTTCTCGTAGTGTTTTACATAAGTTCCCTGAACACATCCTATACCTGAAATGGAAGATTCACATAGTTTCCCCCCAAAATGCAGGTTTGTTGGAAATTTGAGCGCAAATTCTGAATAAGTACGAGATTAACCCTTAAACGCATTTTAATTTTTGACTTATTTCTGGCATTGAAGTTAAATTTTCAACTTAGATGTCTTCACAGACTTATTGTAGAATTTCATGGCAAATATTTTTGTGGAATATTTTAACCCTCTAACTCTTCAATTAAAGTGACTTATTTGGCCCCATTTTAAAAATGGACAAAAAATAACCGTCATTTGAAGAGTTAGAGGATTAAAATGTTTCGCAAAAATATTTGTCATGAAATTCTAGACATCAAAGTTGAAAATTTAACTTTAATGCCAGAAATAAGTTAAAACTTATAATGTGTTTAAGGGTTAATCTCGTACTTATTGGGAATTGGCGCTCAAATGTCCAACAAGTCTGGATTTTAGGGGGAAACCATGTGAGGCTTCCCTTTTGGGTATAGGATGTGTCCAGTGAACTTATGTAAAACACTACGAGAAACATTTTCGTGGAATATTTTAACCCTCTAACTCTTCAACTTATGGGTCTTCTTTGTCCCTTTTTGAAATGGGGCCAAAAAACTCACTTTAATTGAAGAGTTAGAGGGTTAAAATATTCCACAAAACTGTTCATGTGTTTTACATAAGTTTGCTGACTTAAAAGTTTCAAATTGAAATACTTAATTTGGGGATAGAGGAATTGTGACACCAAAAATGGGTAACGAAATCGAACGAGTGAATTTGAAACACTAAGTAAGGCTAACGAAATTAAATGTACGGCAGCGAGAGGAATTGGAATATAAAACACTGGCAAATAAACGGAATGAAGCGAACATAGATTTTAGAGACATTTATCGATTTGAACGTATTTTTTCCAATTTTACCAATTTTTTCCTCATTTTACCGATTTTTTTCTATTTCACAGATTTTTGTACCTCCCCGTGTAAAAAAGATCAGATCTGTCCAGATCTCAGTAGATCTTACCAGATCTAATTGGATCCCAAAATTGGGGACAAATTTGAGATCTAATTAGATCTGATCAGATCTAGGCATATCTGGCCATATCTTAGTAGATCTTACTAGATCTAATTAGATCTCAGAATTGGGGACAAATTTGAGATCTAATTAGATCTGATCAGATCTAGGCATATCTGGCGCATTTGTCCAGATCACTTAAGATTTGAACAGATATGGCACTAGATTTGATCAGATCTTGCCATAAGGTATTATCACATATGCCATATCTGATCATATTTGATGAGATCTAATTAGATTCAATCATATCTATTTAGATCCAAAAAGATCTGATCAGATCTAAACTTTTTTACACGGGTCGTAAGGTTTTTCGAAAAGCTCATCCGTCAATTGTATTTATTTTTTTATTGAAGAATTAGTTATGGCAATGTGATTTAGGATCAATGCCATTGAGCAATTAATAATGAATTCATAAAATGGTAATGAAAATGTTATCATTACCATTGACATCAATGCAATGCTAATGACTACATCTGTTAATTAATCCACACAAATAATGAGCCAGGAAAAAGGTAAAATCTGAAAACTGTTTGCAAAACAACTTACACTGTATTGGTATATATTCTATAATCGGTTCTATTTGTTTCACTTCTGGAACCTATTCCAATAGATTCAAAGGTAACCGGTTATAAAAAATTTTGCTGGATAGTCTCATTTATGTTTTTAGTGTTGTTTATTATTAAGAGACTCTTTCCCATAGTTTGTTACCAAAAGTGTCGGTATTTAGAGATATTTGTTAAGTTATTTATAAGCAGAGTACTAAACAACAAAAATATGGTTAAGCTCCAGGTTATTTTTCCAAAACACTGCTTAAAGCACACACAAATGAAGAGATATGCGTGCAACAAAACAAATCATCATACACGTCGTGTGATAGATTGTTGTTTATAGACATGCGACACAGATTTTGGTTTATGCACGCAGAAAAAAAATTAGAAATCAAATAGAAATAATATTAAATCAAATAGAAACAGCCTTGAAATTAAACTTAGTTTGACTTTTTTTAATTTAAATCTGATTCTTTTTGTTTTTTAATTGCAAAATAAAATTTAAAATGGTGACATAGTAAGTTAAGCACAAAAAGGTTTAAGATCAGTGAGGGGTATATATAGTTGATCTTTTTTTTGGTAAATTAGTCAAGGCAAACGACACTGATGATGGCTTTGTAGCCAAGGCCGAAAATAAGTATTCTGTCTTGCTGGCCTTATCGAATTCTTTCAAAAAAATTTTATTCTTTGTAATTTACTTGTGAAAAATTGTATCATCTTTCTGTAATTTTAAAAATAATTTAAACACAAAGTGATATTATTTATGATCTAGAGTCAAACTAATAGAACATTCATTTACAAAAAGGTTTATTTAACTACAATAATATTTACTTAAATAATAATCATAAAAAATTTGATGTGAATTCAAATAAAATACAATAATTGATTTAACTATTAATGTTTTTCTCTGTGTAGGATTTATTAAAGGAATAAATAATTGTACAATAAAAGATTAAAAAGGTCGAGTGGTTATAGAAGCTTTTTCAAATGCGATTTAAAGTTAAAATTGATGATATATTTATGGGATTATCATGACCCGAAAACAGTAGACATTTTTGTTGTTAAGTGTATATGAAAATCATAACATTTTTTGTTTGTGTTTATTTATAACCATATTTTTTGTTTATGGCAAGATTTTTCTTGTATTTTGCTTAAATAAATAAACGTGATGGCTTAGGGATGTTTATTTATGTGCAAAAGCATAAAACAAATATAAAAAAATATTGCTTGAGTTATATGAATAATTTGGATAAAAAAAGAAATAAAAATTACGCCTAAATGTAGACTAAATTTTTCATATTTTAGAAGCGGTTTAATTTACAATAAGTGTTTTTTAAATGGAAATTAATTTTTGATGACATACAATTTAGTATTAATGCATTTAATATTTCTAGTGCCACCTAAATGTATGCCACGATTTTTTGATATTAATATATCATTGATGTTAAATATTTATTTAGTAAATAATGAACCTACAGGTTGGGCGCCAAAATATTCCTCCTAAAGTAGATGGGAAATTTCAAAAATAACCCTAAAGTATATACAAAATGAATTTAATTTCATTAACACTTACATATATATGCTTTATATTAAATTTGTTCAACTCTTTCAGCAAAGAAACTTCAATTAAATTAATTCCTATTCTAAATTCTTTTAATTACCTATTTTTATTGCTTCTAGCAGTTTTTATAAGTAATTTAAATAAAATTACACTTTGTTAGGCATAACCGTTAATTGTTTTTGTTTCTTTTTTCTATTCAGCAATTACCCCATATTTTTCATTGCCTACTATTAGGCTTTTATTTGTGCCAATTATCATAACCATCAAAAACACATATAAAAAAAGAAAATTTCAAGAAAACTTTCATGAAAATTTGTTAGGTGTAAAATTAGTTCATACCGTCAACATTAACATATATATGGTAAATATGTCAACATATTAAATTAGCATAATTTAGAAAAAATTAAAACAAAAAAGGTGTACAGAAGCATATGTTTTGCCAAGGCGAAAGTAAAGCGTGATGTATTTAATATGATAATTATTAAAATTTGACATGCATATAATAAACATAACGTTAAAAAGAAAACGTAAAAGCTGTTGTGTGACTTACGTTTATGGCAGACCTTTTGATATGCTGTGCTTTTTCTTCACATTAGTACTTTAAATGCCTTAAAGTAGGCTATAAAAAAACAAACTATATTGTTATTTGAGAGTAGAAAAACAAAACAATTAATAAAATTGTGGAATTAGGAAAACCTCGACTTTTTAATACTCTATTTTAAGACTTTTTGTGCTTTATAAAAAATCTTACAAGAAAGCTATTACAATGGGTTCTTTTCGATCTTAATGAGATTCGGATATGTGTAGAAGTGAAAAAAGAAATAATACACACATAACCATGGGTTCACAGTATGGTCAAAACTTACTCAATTATTGGTTTTTTTAATTTCTTTCTTAAAGTTTCAAAGACAAGCAGACAAATTAGATACAAATTAAAGCTATTTTAGAGACGAATCTACCGGTGTGAAAAACATGCCCGAACATGTCCAACTTCTTTATTTTTCAATTATATTGTGGAATTGTTGTCGGTTTAATACAAATTCATATAAAATATTGCATATTTAAATTAATCGAGGTGTTTATAAGCTTTCTTCGATATTCCTTATTTATCGCCGTAAGAAGAACTTTTCACCTAGCTTCCTTTTTACCAATATAACAAATATTTTAATTTGGTATTTTATAATATTTTATTTAAGTGGCAACCCTTGTGTCCACAATATGGGTAATATGGTTATCAACATTTTTATTTTCTCGAGTACTTTAACGCTTTGTACAAATAAATTATAATATCGTAAACGTCAGACTTTTTATTCAGGAAATTAGGTTAGTTTTTGATACCACCTTTTAGCCCTAAAACGTGAGTGTGGCTGTCTCTTAATTTTCTTTTCATATCAGAATTTCTTTAAAATCAGAAAGAACCCATTAATCGTAATAAGGAAGGTACTTTAGGTATTTGATCGAACTTGTATTTGTTGCAGAAACAGTAATTCTAAGGTCAACCTGTGTCGGCTTCTATAACAAATCCGTAACTCTGTAAAAATGTTTGCTTTATAGAACATTTTATATAAAGGAATGATAGCCAAATACTTTATCGTAAAAAAGGGATTTTAAAGGCTATTTTTGGGCTGAGTAAACCGCTGAAGGTGGGAAGTTGAAATTTGGTACTAAGATTTCTCCTTCGGCGGAAACATCCTCTATGACTGAGTTTTAGGAAATTCCTACTGGGAGGTGCAAAAATGGGAAAATTATCAACCTTGACGGCGTAGACATCCGCTAAAATGGTATTTTTAAAAAATTACTATGGGGAGGGGCAAAAAGGGTATTCTCCCCTTGATGGCCTGCCCAAATGCCATTAGTAGAAATCTGAAACTTAAAATCTATGTTCCCTGGTGGGCTAAACCACTATGAGGGGGTTCAAAAGCGGAAAAGTACCCGCATTAATGGCCAGCACCCACCTCTTTAGCTAGAAACCTGACATTTAAGGAACGCGTTAAATTGGAACACTAAAATTGGGAATGAATGAGAATGGAGTGGCGAACGAGTGGAATTGAAAAACTACACTAGTGGAAATAAATAAATGGAAATGGGAACGAGTGTTGAAACACTAGAAAATGGACACGAAATGGAATGGAATGTTGAATTAAATGGGAGGGAACGGGTTACTAGTGGAATAGGAACACTTACATACTTATATCGGAAACGAAATGAAACGGAACGGAGAACAAGTGCAATTGAAATACTAGAAGAGTGGAATAGTAGTACTAGATTTCAGCATCTTAATACTCACAAGGCTACTTGGCTTTCCCCAAATCAGAACACAAGAAACCAAATTGATCACGTTATGATAGATGGAAGACAGTGTATTGGATGGATGGATGGATACGCGATGCAAACATCAATTCGGACCACTATCTTGTTGCAGCAAAAGTACGAATACGCCTCAGTAAATTAAAAACTGCCCGCGCTGATACTAGTCACCACAAAGATTCAAGCACAACAGATAGCTAGAAATTACTGCTGCCGACACACCGAGATGCTTCAAGAAAACTCTCTACTCCCTATTATAGGCGAACAATAGTCACATATGTCCTACTCAATTCGCGATGCTGCCAAAGAGGTGCTCTGCTACTATCGGCCTCGGAGGAACCAGTGGTACGAATAGGAGTGTCACGAAGCCGTTGCAGAGAAAAATGCTTCAACCCTGCAGCCAACTGCTTCCCAAGACGTTTTATAGGAAGAAGAGAAAGGATGAGCGACGCCTGTTCAGACGCAAAAACAAAAACAATAAAGGCGTGTGAGTGTAAAGAAATTGAGATGCACTATGACAGGATTGAAACCCGGGATTTCTTTAAAAAATAAAGCGTCAATCTGAGGGATTTAAATGTGGAGCATCTTCCGGTAAAGATGGCAATGTAGTGACGAATGCGCAAGGCACACTGAGGCTGTAGAAGGAGCACTTTTTACAAGCTTTTAGCAGGCGATGAAGTCAAAAATTCCGCAAATGAAAATTCTGCACCTGAAATGCTAATCAACGACGACGGCATCGACATACCGCCGCCCGGCTATACTGAGGTACAAACGGCTATAGCCCGGCTAAGGGACTAGTGCTGGTAAATTCGGTTACTTTTCAATACACGATACTATTCGATATTTTTAATTTGGATACTCGATACTACTCAATACTTTTAACGGTTTTTAAATTTGAAATTTTTTTAGTAAAATTCTTTGAAAATGTTTACGTTAATTCAATATTTAAATTTATAAACATAATTTTAAACTTTTCACCAATTCACTGCGTTTTTCATAGTTTTTTAACATATACTTTTAAATACTTAACTTCTGATTTTTTTCTTTTAGCGGAGTTGTTGTTTTGTGATAAATGTTTTATTTAGCGGAGTCACATTTTTGTGGTAAATATTTTAGCGGAGTTACATTTTTATATATTTTGTCTGTCTAAAATGCAACTCTGAAAATATCAAGTAGTAGTTTTGAGTATCGAGTACCCAAAAAAGAGACAAATACTTGATACCCACCACTCATAATTTTACTAGCACTATATGCTCCAACTCTTATGCAAAAAATGGTCTGAAGAATCCATGCACGATGAGTATAACCAAGAAATGGGACCCTTCTATTTGCACCAACTAGCGATGTATAAGTCTCCTCTCCATTACATACTAAATACTGTCTATCGTAATATGTGAACGAATGAAGCCATGCACTAACAACCTGATAGGAAAGTATCAGTGCGGTTTTAGACCTGCTTAGTCCACAATAGACCAGATATTTGCATTACGCAAAAAACCTAAAAAAAAAACAAATCGAAATCCACCATCTATTCGATAAGAGAAAAGTTTTATGTCGCCATGGCGGAGCTTAGTGTTCTGGTAAAGATCGTCTGGCTTTGCATAATGACGCTGAAAAATACCAAAAGCACTGTCAAAATAGGAGCAAACCTCTCCGACTCCTTTAAAACGGAGAGAGGTTTTAGGCAAGACGATGCCTTATCATGCGACTTCTTCAACTTGCTAATGGAGAAGATTTTGCAAGAAACTAAAATTAACTTATTTAAAACAAAAGTGTCATGCTGATTGCATATGCTGATGATATCGACATCATTGGTCGCCACACGCGAGCAGTAAGCGGAACCTTTGCATAACTTGAAAAGCGGTCACATAATATGGGTCTAAAAGTGAACGAGGACAAAAGCCCCAAACCTTGCAGCAACTAAAGGACAACATTCAAGAAGAAATTAATAATATACCAAAAGAAACACTCAACAAATTTATAGAAAATGCTATAAAAAGAGCACATTTTTGCGTTAGAGATACGGTGCTCATTTAACTGACATTATTTTTCATAATTAATGTAAAAAAAAATAACATAAAATAAACTTTATTTTTATCATTAAGTTTTTTGTTTTCTTCATTCCGTTCAATATTTATAAAAAAAAAAAAAAAAACAAATCATATTGTTACTTTAGCCGCACCCTGTATTACCGGTTCTAATCTATGGTGCTGAAACATAGACAATGAAAAGATCGGACCAGTCATTGTTGGCAGTGTTTGAGATGAAAAGTCACCGATGACGAAAATCGTTGTCCACGTCGTTTATCTTTGATGTGCGAGAATAATAAAAAGTCCATAGGTGCCAAGTCAGGGCTGTACGGCAGATCACACATTAATTCGATTTTTTTGTAAACAACGCAAAAAAGTTTATGATCAAAAAATTTAAAATTTATAGTGGAAATATAGTTCAAAACAAGTTTTGTAATAGCCAAGGCTCGCAACATAAATAATTACCCTCGTAAAAGTGTGATAAGTAATAACTATATAGTTATGTTCCTTCTTCATACGTAAAAGACTAATGTGATTCACTTATTGACTCAACATCGCCCAGTCTTAAACTTCAAATTTGGTATATGGGTTTCTTTTCAATTTTCGCTAGAAACCTGTAAGTTAAATTCTCTTCAGATATATGGTATTTTCAATAAGAACGTTGTAAAACGGGGTTCAGAAGGGAAATTGAACCCATTAATTACCCAGCTCAAACTGATGGAGAAGTATTTGTAAATTTTTTCAGTAAGCGGCGACACACACTTCGTCAAAATGAACTTTAACTGAAAGGTACAATCACCAGAAATATTTTTCTTGATTATGAGCTTGGCATGCCGTTTTTGCAAACATTTCTTTCGAATTTGTGAAAACTAAAATTTTCGAAATTATTCGAATGCCGGGAGAAATGCAATTAGTCGTACTCTAAAATTTTCATTGTAATATTGAAACCGCCAAAAAATTTTAAATCTTAATTCGTCAATATATGTTACGAAAAAAATGAGAAAATTATTATTGAGGTGATTCGAATATTTTAAAATAGTTACATGTGAAATATTCTATTATTTTTAATTATTTAAGAAAGAAAGTAAGATCAAGAGGACATGTTATCGCGTTTTTAAGATGAACTGGTTGATATTTATATATTGAGGACGGCTTTTGGAAATCTTGTTTTTGTCCACAACAGATTCTATCGCCTTTTTACTGAAGAATATACATAAATTTCTTCTGATCCACGCTATACACGATCTAAGATTGTACAAAAACTTTTCATATATGTACAATCAAATAATTAATAAACATGAAAATTAATTATAATGTTGAACAGTATTTCCAGATGAGGATTAAATATGCAGAACTTATGATTTTTAGGGAATATGATTTCTTCATCTCCACCACTCTCCTCACAAACATGCTTCAAGGTTATAAGCTTAAATTCGAAAAAAAAAAATTCTGATTAACAATCTTATTTTAAACTCATTTAACAAAAACTTAAGAATATTTTAGATAAGAACCTCATGTTGGGCGCCAAATTGTTTTCATTTTGCTTTTCTTGGAGGCAATATTTTTCAAGACTTTCTTTTACTGAAAAATTATCAAACTATACATCATTACTTGTGTAGGGTATTTTGAAAATGCCATAAAGTAGGCAATCTAAAAGTTAATTGCTAACAAACAAGCAAAGAAAAACATCTCCTTTTTCAAAGGGGGTAAGGGGGAAAGAAAATAAAGGATGAGATGATGTGAGTATTATTACAAACGGTAATTTTATGAGTTTATATTATGCCAGCTTAAGTCTCTAAAATACAAACACACACACAAGCATATTCTCAAACATATACATAAACAAACAATTACTTTTGTTTACATGCTGAATTGTGTAAAAATACTCGTATATGTGTTTGTATAAGATCTAGAGCTCATAAGTTATAATTAACGTTAAGGTCTCAAACCAGCAAAAATCATTTGCTAAACTTATACAACGACAAGTAACAGCAATGACAAGAAAATCAACGACAATGCAAAAAAAAAAGTGCTCACTAACGTCATAACAATAATTGTAAATACTAAAAACGAACATACAATACAAGTATACCTAAATATATTGACACAGACATAACCAAACAAATATTTACAAACCTACACATGCGATATATACAAATTGTATGTGTTTACACATACACTCACACATGCTTAACAATTAGAAAATAGTAATAGCTTTTAACAAACAAAGCCTTCCTTGCATCTACATATATAAACGAAAAGACATATTTCGCTTGTGGTTTAGACATATTTACCAAATTAGTGTATGAGTGTATGAGTATGATTTGGTAGAGGGTATGTGAACTTATGGTTAACAATAAAGTTGAATGTATTTAGAATTGAATTATGTTAAAACCACATATTGAAGATTTTTGGCAACCTTTGAAGGTTTTATGAACAATGATTTGCAAAAGAAATACCATAATAGTATTTCCATATCAGATTAGGTTATGATGACACTACCCAGTCAGAAAAATACAAACGGGAAAGCGGTAGCAAAGCACTTTTACAGGTGGTACAAGTACTGGCAAAAAGTGCTTTCCCATTCCCAAAATGATAACATCATTAGACAAAAGGACCGGCTGTTCAAAAAGCCCCGGAAAAGCACTGGAGGAACAAAATTTTTAAACGTTGGCAAAACACTGGCAAAACCAATAAATAGGTGGTCTGGAAATATATTTTCCAAAATAAAATTTAAAAAAAGTTCATATGTATTTTTTTGGTCCTGCCGTGATTTGAACCCAGGCCGTCAGCTTGGCAGACGATTGCTCTACCCACTGAGCTAACGAGACATATAATATTTAATGGCTAAACACATAAATGAGTGATAATAGCTGGACAACTACTGGCTGTGTCAAAATACTAGTACTGGGAAACAATTTTTAGTAACTAGTATGCCAGTGTTGGGAGGGCAAAAAAAAAGTTGGTCTTGAAGGAGCTTTCCCACAAACAAAAAAATTGATTTTATAACCCGAGTAAAAAAAATTATATATAATCATATGTGGCATATATTACAATATATAATTAGACATGTGGTTATGTATATCCATATATAATTATATATGACGTTTTTTCCGAAAAATTTTCCTTATATTATGCCATATATAATTTCATCTAATTAGATATCGGCCTTCATAATATTAGATATGGCATATATAATTATATATTACATAACATGGTTGATCTTATTGCATATATAGTTATATATAGAACTATATCTTAATATATATCGTGGCATTTTAGCAATATATAATTATATATGGTATCATTTAAACAATATATAATTATATATGGTGACAGTTAAACTAGATATTATCATATATGGTGCCATTTAAACAATATATGGTCATATATGGTACCTCATAAACAAAATCTTTCATTCAGTTCCAGATATGATAATATATGGTACTATATATAGTGCGGTATATATTTATATATGGTGTTATTTAAGCTATATATTGTCATATATGGTGCCATTCAAACCATATATTATCATATATGGTGCCATCCAAACCATATATTATCATATATGGTACCATTTAAACCATATATTATCATATATGGTGCAATTTCAACAATATATGCCCATATATGGTACCTCATGAACAATATTTTTAATACAGTTCCACATATGATAATATATGCTACCATATATAGTGCCATATATATTTATATATGGTGTTATTTAAGCAATATATAACCATATATGGTGCCATTTAAACCATATATTATCTTATATGGTGCCATTTCAACAATATATGCTCATATATGGTACCTCATGAACAACATTTTTAATACAGTTCCAGATATGATAATATATGCTACTATATATAGTGCCATATATATTTATATATGGTGTTATTTAAGCAATATATTACCATATATGGTGCCATTTAAACCATATATTATCTTATATGGTGCCATTTCAACAATATATGCTCATATATGGTACCTCATGAACAACATTTTTAATACAGTTCCAGATATGATAATATATGCTACTATATAGTGTCATATATGTTTATATATGCTGTTATTTAAGAAATATATTAACATATTTGGTGCCATTTAAACCATATATTGTCATATATGGTGCCATTTCAACAATATATGCTCATATATGGTACCTGATGAACGACATTTTTAATACAGATGCAGATATGATAATATATGCTACCATATATAGTCCCATATATATTGATATATGGTGTCATTTAAACAATATTAATATATAGACATATATGGTATCATTTAAATAATATATTGTCATATATGGCACATATTAAACAATATATGGTCAAGTTTGGTACCACATCAACATTTTGAATACAATTCCATATATGGTTTAATTTGAATAATGTAAAACTATGTATGGCGCTATAAAAAATATTATCAGATATGTTACTTCATTAACAATATTTATAATACAGTGTCATATATTGTACTATATGTTAATCATTTAATATATATTGATGTATGGTAATGGTACAATAATTCCAATATCAGTCGAGATACAATTTGTGGGTCCATATCAATAATTTGTTCACGTACATTTAACATATATATATATATACATTTAAGTTATAATTTATAAACACTTTATAAAGTTAAATAGTTCCATAAACCTCGTCTAACTGTATAGAATGTTTATGAATATACGATTTAATATATAATAATTACAACTACAAATTGGTGCCATTATCTAAAATTTAATTTAATGTTAACTTATAATAAAATAAAAATGTATTTCCTAAAAATAAAAATATAGTGTTAATTAATGTTAATATACAATAGGTTTAAGTTTAACATCCCAGACAGAAAAATATAATTCGGCACAATGCTGGCAAACCGTTGGCGATGGTCGGTTATGCGTTGGCAGAACGTTGCATTAACTATCTTGGCAAAAAAATAGATTTCAAAAATTTTTTTGAAAAAATTGAGAAAACTTTTTTTAATATTTGCTTTTAAAAACATGAAATTTAACCCAGTCCACCAGATTGTCAGCCAAGACCTCTACACTCTAATCTAACGAGACTTGTTATAGATGTGTGATAGCTACAAATTAAATGAATGATAAAAGCATTTCGAGCTAACTTATAAGCATGGAAAAAAGGTATTCCAGAAATTATTAAATGTATTTTAGAAAATTTTAATTGTATATCACAAAATATTATTTGCACTTCAGAAACTACAATATTACGCAAATTTAATTATTTATTTATTTAGTTGTGTCCAGAAATAATGAAATCTATTTCAGAATTTCATAGCTAATAGAGAAAAATTTCTCAAATACATTTCATAATTTCGGAAATACGATTGATAATTTCTGAAATACAGTTTGATAGTTTCTGAAATATAGTTGTGAATTTCGGAAATACAATTAATAATTTCTGAAACACAATTGATAAAACTGAACTTCAATTGACTAGTTCTGAAATACAATTCATAAATGTGAAAAATAATTGATGAGTTCTGAAACACAATTGATAAAACTGAAATTCAATTGATTATTTCTGAAATACAATTAATAAATTTTAAAACAATTAATACAATTGGAAATGGTGTAGAGCGTCAAAAAGATGTAAATCAAATTATTTTATTCAAAGATTTCAATTTAATAAAAAAATAAATATATAATTTTATAAAAAAATTTATAGAAAAAAAAATTTTTAATTTTATAAAAAGAAATTCATTTTGTAAAAGAAATGCATATTGAACTCGAGCCCTTCTGAGTTTAAACCTTATTTTATTTTTTGAACAGTTGGCAATATATTTCTGGGATCTTATTTAATCCCAAATAAATGGAGATCTTACGTAGTACCCAAATATAATGCGGCATCTAATTTTATCTGTCATTTTTATGGATACTTTTAGATGTCAATCCCCAAATATATTGCTGTTTCTAATTCGATCTGCCATTTTAATACCGAAATAAATCGCTGGATCTAATTCGATCTGCCATTTTTCTGATAAATTTAGATCCAAGTTTATCCCCAAATATATTGCTGGATCTAATTTGATCTGCCATTTTTCAGATCAATTTATATCTAAGTTTATCCACAAATATATTGCTTGATCTAATTCGATGTGCCATTTTTCGGATCAAATTAGATCTAAGTTTATCCCCAAATATATAGCTAGATCTAATTCGATCTGCCACTTTTTCGGATCAAATTAGATCTACGTTTATCCACAAATATATTGCTGGATCTAATTTGATCTGCCAAAATTGAGATCAAATTAGATCTAAGTTTATCCCCAAATATATAGCTGGATCTAATTGGATCCGCCATTTTTCGGATCAAATTAGATCTAAAAATATCCGCAAATATATAGCTGGATCCGCCAATTTTCGGATCAAAATAGATCTAGGTTTATCCCCAAAGATATCACTGGACCTCCCAATTTTGAGATATAACTTGATCTTAGTTTATCCCTATATATACAATGGGATCTAATACGATATGATTGGATACACCCAATTTTGAGATCTAATTGGATCAGCTAGATATTATAACAGATCTTAAACAATATCAAATTGGATAAAATTAGATATTGCGCGAGATCAATTTTTTTTACTCGGGAAAACAAAAAAATTTTTAATTAAAAAAAATCCAAAAAAAATGTTTTGCTTGCAACCGGATTTGAACTCGGAACCTTCCGACTACAAACATTTTTTAACGAAGCGTCAGCATTTTTATAAAATCATTGGTTTTCCAGTGAATTGATTTTTGTACGCCTGGTAGCATTGGCTAGGTAGCACTGGATAACCACTGGTTGCAAACCTTGGCATATCACTCTAAGCCAATTCTTTGCCAGTGGTTTTTTTTATAAACCACCGAAATTTTTGTAAAACAAATACTGGTAAAACGCTTTTCGCAAACGGTGGCAAAGCGTCCCAAATGAGTGTTCTGCCAGTCATTTATTTTTAATACCGTGGTTACCCAGTGGTATGCCAGTGCTTGATTTTTTGTACCACTGGCGATTTCTCACTGAGTAAGCACTATAACTAGAGATGGGAGGGTGACACGAAATGTTCGTTAATTTGAAATTTTTAAATGTGTATTTATAGAATTATTGTAGTACACTCAAAAAAAAGGTCAGTAAAGTTAGCAAAAAAGTTTGCTGAGTCAGCAAAATTTTAGTCAGGAGGGTGCTAGCTAAGCGGTGGGAAAAATTTTATAAAATGAGTTTTGTATGGGAGATCCATTAGAGAGTGAAGATCGGGGGTAGGTATGTTCTGAAAAAATGTTGGGGTTGAAAAAATATTGGGGGTCAGTCATACATTTGACTCCTCTAGTGGCAACCCTGGAACAGTAAGAGCTGTGGGAAGAAATTTTATGAAATGAGTTTTGTATGGGAGCTCCCTTAAGGAGTGAAGATCGGGGGTGGGTATGTTCTGATAAAATGTTGGGGTTGAAAAAGTATTGGGGGTCAGTCATACATTTGACTCCTCTAGTGGCAACCCTGGAACAGTAAGAGCGGTGGGAAGAAATTTTATGAAATGAGTTTTGTATGGGAGCTCCCTTAAGGAGTGAAGATCGGGGATGGGTATGTTCTGAAAAAATGTTGGGGTTGAAAAAGTATTGGGGGTTGGTCATACATTTGACTCCTCTAGTGGCAACCCTGGAACAGTTAAGAGTGGTGGGGGCAAAGATTATAAAAATGTGCTTATATGGGAGCCCCCTTAGTGAGTGGAGATAGGAGGTATGTATGTTCGGAAAAAATGTTACGTGAGGAAAATTAAGTGGGGCCGGTCTAACATTCTACCCATCTAGGAACGACCCCGGAGCAGTTGTGGTGCTTGTTTTGGATTTTTCGCCTAATTTTCACACTGGTGACGGACGCTTTAAGCAACCACTTTGGGGCCGCAGACTACTTTTTTCTGTTTTTTTACTATATTGGCTATTATCATACAAAATTTCTGCAGTAACAAAATGACTTTGATTTTCGTGAATTTTGACATGTTTATGGGGGTGACGGACGCCTTAGGCAACCACTTTGGGGCGGCAGACTACTTTTTTCTGTTTGTTTACTATATTGTCTATAAGCATACAAAATTTCAGCAGTAACAAAATGACTTTGATTTTACTGAAAATTTACACACTTGAAGGGCTCCATGGGCTAAAAGCAACCGGGGTGCGCCGGCTGACCACTGGTTTATGCATGTACAAACAATTGTCTACAATATTAGTGTTAATGATGACTTGCAGTATGAGTCACAAAAACATGTCACTGCCTCCCGGACTATAATGTCATCAAAATCGTTTTTGGCTAATTTTAAACAAAATATTTGTAAATTCAGAAAAAGTTGTGCTGACACTTAGTCGATTGCAAATGAAAACAGTCATTGCTAAAAACAATAAAACGTTTGCTGAAAACACAATTTCAAAAAATTGCTGTAAACTAGTACATTTGATTGATATACAAGAATTTTTAATAATTGTTCTACTAACTTTTTTCTTTGGTGTATAAGGTATAATGACTCTGCGCTGGCTTTTGTTTACCAAAAATATTTTACGCAGACCTGCTTTTTATTAAATCTATTTTTTGATATTTTACTATATTTAGCACCGTTCCCGAAATATGGACACAATTGTACTGTGGTATAGGGTACTTGTTTAATAGTTTCTTTAAGAAAAATATCACAAAATCTCCGATTATTATACTGTACTCGAATTTGAAACTCCTTTTTTAATAAACTGGCCACCTTACAGGTAAAACTAATTAGAGTTTTTCGAAGTTAGTGAGGGTTTTTTATTAGTGGAAACTAATTATAGTAAATGGTCTGAAGTTTGGTATTACAATAAAAAGGTACCATCATTTTAAAATCGAGCCTTAAGTTGGGCGCCAGTATTAACTTAAATATGTCAATACTAGAGTTTTAGGTCAATCTTTGCACGATACTTTCTACTAAAAATAAATACAAAAAAATATATATGTTCCCTTCAAAATAATTTAAATAAAACAATCAATATTTTTTTTCGCACGTTAAAATCTCATTATACGAGTATTCCTTTTTTTACATGTTGCAAACAAATTAAAATTGTTTTTGATTTTGTGGTGCTGATTATACTCGTCGTACATGCCTGTATTTTATTACATTCAGATGGGTTGTAGCTGCTGACTAAATTAGTTTTAGGTTTTTTTTTTCGTGTGCGTTATCGCAATGAAAACTCTGCTATTTATGCAAATTTCTATTTAAATATGCATATTTTTTGTTGTGGTGACATTGTTTGTTTTCGTTTTGCACAATAAAGAGGCCATACTTGAAATAACATCATCAACAGCGTCAACAATGTCATCAATGAACGAGAAGTTTGAAAAAAAATGTTGTATAATAATAAAAATAATAACGTTAGCATGTGTACACGTATTTTATGCATGAGGACATGTAAATTTAATGATGTGAAAATTAGTTTTTGTCATTCAACAACAATAGGCGGAAAAGTGAAAGATATTAACTTAACAAGAGATTTAATATTGCCAAGAATTTGATGTGCTTTAAAAGTTTTCGAAAATCATAATCTTTGAATTTTTTAATTCAAAGAAGGAAGTTAAGATATTCTGTTGTAAATTGCAAATTTAATTTTAGATAGTTGGAGCCGCAATGGCGTCTTGAAATATTTGTCTGTTTTAACTTACTTGAAAATTGCTTTGACAGATATTTTATAAGTAATTGCATTACTTTTATTTAAAATCATTTTCGTTTAATTTATTTGAGTATACAACTCCCCAGCAAAAAAAGTGGAAGTGATCTTAAGGAATCAATTTTTCATTGATTCCAAAGTATCATTAAGTTCTGATTTTCCGCTTCTAAAGCAGTTCTTTTTCACAACTTCCGAAAATGTGATTGTGAAGGAAATTAAGTCTTTTCAAATCCATCTAACTGCAGATATTTCTATATAAATTTAACATTTATGACTATGATTAAGCACTTAACTTTAATTATTTTGAGACAAGTTGTCAGGTCCAAGTGATTTGCTTAAATTTTATACGAATAAAAATTAATTCCTTTTCACCAATTAAAAAGAACATCAAAAGGATCATAAAAGAAAACTTCCACCCTATGACAACCCTATGTAAAATTCATTGGTTCCGATCCAAATTTTCACAATATCGAATCCAAATCACTGCTTCTTTTTCTCTTCTTTTGATGTTTTTTTTTTGCTGGGTCATTATTAATAAAATACGTACCAACAATTAATTTGTTTTATTTAAAAAATAAAGTTTTTGGTTGGTTTAACGTTAAACACGGCTGTGGTAAATTTACGCATTTTTATGGAATTTTTACGCATCCTTTGTGAATGTTTACGAATTTTACGCGTACATTTACACATAAAACATGCTTTTTTACGAATAGATTGTCAAGCCTTATCGACGCTAGTAAATTTATATAATCCACCGCGGGAATTTCGCCAAACGCCTCTACTTTATGAGGAATTTCATCGAACTAATAATGGTGTTTGAAACTCTGTAACAGCTTCTCTCCATTATTAAATTCTAATGTCAATAAATCTCAACTTAAATTGAATCTGTTTAAACTCTTTAAATAAATTATACACATAAATAATTTAAAATTAAGAAATTTGTTAACTAAAGTAGTCTGTAAGATTTAAATCAGTAGACTGAAAATAAAATAGATAAATTAACACACTATTTTCAAAATTCTACTTAGTTTTTATGCACTTGCAATGTAAAATTACACATTATTTGTGCACGGAAAAAGCCTTGCCACCCTGATGAAAGGTATTGTGTACCAAAACACCACTACGTGGAGAGGGTATAATAAGTTTGTGCTGATATTTGTAACACCAAAAAATATTGGACTTAGACCCACCTTCTAGTATACCGATCGGCTCAGAATCACTTTTTATTTCGATTTAACGATATCCGTCTGTATGTCTGTCTGTCTGTCTGTCTGTCCATGCATTCTTGTGCGCACTCTACAGGTGGCAAATATTAAGATATTTTAATGAAATTTGGTGCACCGACCTACGTCGGCCCAAGAACGAAACCTATTGATTTTGGTTGATATTGGTCCATGTTTAGACCTAGTGCCCATATAAGGGTCCCCCCAAAATTGAATTGTTTACACGCTGCAGGTCGCAAATACGAAGATATTTCAATGAAATTTAGTACACAGACCTATGTCGGCCCAAGGATGGAGCCTATTGATTTTAGTTAAAATCGGTTCATGTTTAGACCTAGTCCACATATAAGGGTCCCCCCAAAATTAGCTTTGTTACACGCTACAGGTCGCAAATACGAAGATATTTCAATGAACTTTGGTTCGCTGACTCACATGGACAAAGCCGGTTGATTCTAGTTAGCATCGGTCCATATTTGGACCTATCGCCCATATGGGCTATATTTACGTTTTTTTCTTCTTTTATCATTTTATATAAAATTTTAACACAAGTCCGTTTTAACCCATTCGAAATTCGTATCCAAACATTAGTTGGCTTTTAACCACACTGGTGTAGGGTATTATATAGTCGGCATGCCCGACTTTAACGTTTTTACTCATTTATACCTAAAATTGTTTGATGTAAAATTGAAAGTGTCTTTATTTTGGCTTAATCTTATAGTGAATACCCTTCAGAATCCGCCAGTTTATTTTATATGCTTTTATTTATTTATATTTTTTTTTTTTTCTTATAATTTCAGAGACTGCTTTACTTCTCCCAGCTTCATTGACACACAATCATCATATAAATGACTCCGATGTAAGACGTAATTTACGGACACACTATCGTGAAACATACCAGCATAATCGTGAGCAGGAGTAAGTACAAAAAACAAAATAAATTTCTATTTAATTTGAAAAAAGGAAAGTATAAAATAAAATGTCAAAACAAATTCTTTAAATTTCCAACTAATTAAAATTCAAATAACAATTAAAACTTACAAAAAACTCTTATTAAAATAACAATCGCAATTCCTAAAACTTTTGCAGGGTTTAAGCAAAAAAGCCTTAATCTCTACAAAGGATTTAAAAACAATTTTAAAATGGTTATTGTCATCGCAATTGTAGTTATTTTTCATTTTGTATAATAATCGAAAATACAAAATTGTTATTACACAATTTGCTCAAAGAACCAAAGAAAATCTGAAAGGAAAACAAAACGGGGTTAATTGAAGGAAATCAGTATTAGACAATAAAACGAAGTAAATGAACAGTAAAAAACTAAAAAAGAAGAAGTATAAAAGAAGATTTTAAAACAATTTGAAATAATCATAATATTGAAAAATCCTCTTTAAAATGTCTTTACATTTCACACTATTTGCCAATGGTTAAGCCATAATGTTACTGGAATTTGAAACCATTGTCGTTCTTTTTCAAAACTCAACATGATTGTCAATAAGAATTTCCACACGATATTTCTATTACATATCTACACTATTGGTTAAGCTTCAATAAGCTAAAATAGATAAAGTCAGAAGAAATACAAAAAAAAAAAAAAAAAAAACTATTAAATATTGCAAAAAGAAATCAATGCTCTGTAACGTCTAGTGACATATGAACTAAAATCAAACAGGGACTCTAGGGAATCACAATGGTAGACAGAGATAGAATAGAAAACAAAGAAAGATAATTATTGTAGGGAATGCCGACTATATGTTATTCTACACCAAGTATAGTTTGGATTATATTCCGGGAAGCAATGCAATTTCCGGGAAGAATTCTGAACCTTATCTGAAAGCAATGGCTAAAAAGTGCATTTAAGCAAATATCGACAAATATAGAGTGCGCGGACAGACAGACAGACGAACGGGCGGATGGACATCGTTAAATCGAAATAAAAAGTGATTCTGAACCAATCGGTATACTACAAGGTGGGTCTAGGTCCAATATTTTTTGGTGTTACAAACATCAGCACAAACTTATTATACCCTGACCACGTAGTGGTGTAGGGTATAAAGAGAAAGTTTCAAGGAAACAAAATAGAAATTACAAAAAACAAGAAAAAATTGTCCTTTTTAATAAATGAAATTTTAAATTCAAAACTTAGCAAAGGAAATTATTCTCATGTCTTTTTCAATGGGAATAGAAAAAGACAAAAACACAGTGGAGCAGTTTTAAATACATCTAGAAAAAATTACAAAAATTTAAGTTACTTGAATGGATGTCACTACATTGCTAGATCTGTCAAAACAACAGAGTAGTATATTGGAAGATGTCAAAGCAAATTGTGATAAAAAAAATTTTTTTCTTCTTGTTTTTATTTTTTCTTGATATTTTAAATGTTTAATAACGTTCCTAGACAAGAACAAGAAACTCTCATTGAGTTTGTAATTTAACTTAACAGATATTTCCAGAAATTCTAAAAACGTCGCACAGTGCTTCGTCCCCATATAACGAAAGGACAAAAATAGAAGGAGTGGAGACAGAGTTTTGAAATTTGGTATACTAACATAGAACCCCTTAGTTAAGAAAAATTTTAATTTTTAGAAATATTGGGCCAAGGACACGCCCAACTCCCATAGGTCCTGAAATTTAAAAATAATATATTAGAATGGACGTAAAATTACAAAAAGTATCCATTGAGATGCACATAAAACTGGAAACGTTTGTGTCAATTTTTATCAAAATCGAACCAAGGACTCTTAGTCCTGCCATATATCCTTTATTTTAAAATCTTTATAAAACCTTCATCCGATTGCGATGAAATTTAGCACGTGAATTGATATAAGGTCAAGCCATATTTGTGCCAAATTTGGATGAAAACGATTCATTAATAAAAAAAAATGCCTTTCACAAAGAATGGGTTTTAAACGCTTAAAATGATTTTTCCAAAAAAAAAAATTAAAAAGGATTAATATAGGAAACCATGTGAATCCTTCATTTTAGGCATACGGTATGTTCAGCGTACTTATGTAAAACACTACGAAGAATATTTTTGTGGAACATTTTAACCTTATATCTCCTCAATTAAAGGGACTTTTTTGGCCCCTTTTTAAAAAGGGACAAAAACGACCCGTAAGTTGAAGAGTTAGAGGGTTAAAATGTTCCACAAAAATATTTGTCAGGAAATTCTACTATAAGTCTCTGAAGATTTCAGCATTGAAAATTTAAGTAAAAACTTAAAATGTGTTTAAGGGTTAATTTCGTACTTATTCAGAATTGGCGCTCAAATGTCCCACAAACCTGGATTTTAGGGACAAACCATGGGAATCTTCCATTTTAGGTATGGGATATGTTCAGTGAACTTATGTAAAACACTACGAGGAACATTTTTGTGGAACATTTTAACCCTCTAACTCTTCAACTTAGGGGTCTTTTTGTCCCTTTTTAAAAAGGGTTCAAAAAATTCCCTTCCATTGAAGAGTTAGAGGGTTAGAATGTTCCACAAAAATGTTTCTCGTAGTGTTTTACAAAAGTTCGCGCAACACATGCTGTACCTAAAATGGAAGGCTCACATGGTTCGAATACTAAACACTCTTAAATGCGTGGAATTTGTGAAAAAAATAATGAATTTTTTTTAATTTGTGGTAAAAAATAGTAATTAATTTTTTAATGATCTATTGTAGAACAGTATAAACTTACAAAAAAAAGGAAAAAAATATATATAATTTATATATTTTATATAATTCTTTTTTATACTCCATCAAACTTAAGTAGTTTTTGGATTTTCAACAAAAAAAAAGTGTTTTTCGGAGCAATAAAAAATAATTGTTTTGTAAACATATACTAAAATCCAAATTTTAATTTAACTACAAATATATTAAAGTAATTAAATACAAAAATTTTCGAACAAGTTTTTAAAAAATATATTTTTGAGAATTATTTTTGTGAAACAATTAAAACCCATTTTTCTGTTAAGTCATTTTTGCATAAAATTCTCTGAGTTTAGCGCCCTCTCTTGGCGGCAAAAGCAATCACACCAAATATTTTTTTTCACATTTTTTTGAGTTACTTTCTTATGTTTAAAAAAATCCTTCTTTAATCACAATTTGAGACAAAATTTTTTTTTTTTTTGATTTTTGTCCATGGGACGAAGCACTGTGCGTCGTCCCCTGACGATTTTCTTAGTCAAGAATGAAATCCGGATAGGGACATGCCTCAACAGATTATTTTTCACAATTTGTTAAACACGTTTGGAATTTTAGCATATTTAATTCATTTAATTAAACTTTTCATAAAAAATTTCTTTACAAAGTCCATAAAGAACTGTCTCAAATCTGCGAAATCTGCGAAATCTGCTTTAATATCTAGCTGATCCAATTGGATTTACCCACTTTTTATAGTTTACTGAACTTAATTTCAACTGTTAAAGGTATTGCTTTTTGAACAGCTGAAGAATTTTATGAAAATTAATTTGTAATATTATTTTTCAAACCCACTGTACCTCATCTGCAGCATTACAAAAAAGAAAACTTTCTCAGTTTTGTTAAAGCGACCATGGTTGTTCAGTTTAAATTTTTTCTCTACTTAAATCTTTATCTTAAAGGAAACTAAAACTGTCATAATGTCATATGGTACTTTTTAAACTATACCATCATCATCTATAGTTGTTGTAGTTTCGTTGTATTCGACATTGTTTTTCCAGTTTAGATTAAAAAGTTTTCTCAACCAATTTTTCTTTAGTTCTTTACAACATGCAACATGTTACTAACTGCACCGAGAAGCAACTTAACTTAAGGCAAGCATGAGTAAAAATAAGTTGAGAAACAACTAGAAACAATTGTTTAAAAAGAAAACAAAACTTTAAAAGAATGAACCAATTTTTTAAGAAGCTTCTTGGTATGCTTTAGCAAAAGGATATGGCATTTGAAAAACAATAAAACCCACTAAATTTAAAAAAATAAACACTTTAATAACCATGTTTATGTTGTTGTATGTATTGAACCATTTTTCAAAACAAATCAATTGAAAATAAATTGTTTTCTTTCTTAACTTAATTCCTAATTTAGAAACACACACATACACAAAAAACGGCTATAGAGTTTTAGTTTTTATTCTTCGTAATGACCCTTTAAAATGTCCTTTTTTCTAAATAAAAGAAAAACAACATAGTTTGAGCTCGTTGTAACTAGAAGAAGATGCTTTATAAAAAATATAGCTGAAAAGAAAGCAACAAATTGAAATTTAATTGGCGGAAAATCAGCTTTTTATTTAGGTTAGTGAACAAAAAGGTCAGCAATAAATTCTAAAGTATAAAATAACATTTATTTTACCTTGTTCATATATTATAAGGGTTTTTTACAAAAAAAAAGTTTAGAATTAGTGGGGATATGACTTATTCAGCTAGCTGAAAAGCACTTAGTGTAGAGAATATATTAATTTGAGAGCTAGTAGGGCATACATGACCTTGAAATACCTATTCAGCTGACTGTAATTATAATTTTGATTACTTTATATTATTATTCGATAGAAAAAATTTTAAATATGCCTTTAAAATTTATATTCAGCTAGCTGAATAAAGATTTTATTGTGCACTTATTACGAAAACATATTAAATCGATTTTCTTCAAACCCAAACATAAAGTTTATCTGGAAATGACTTCTTCAGCCAGCTGAATAATCGTTTAATTTGCGGAATTTTTAACATAACCTATTACGAAGCTTGTAGGATCTTAAAGCAGCTATTCAGCCGGCTGAATTGCAGATTTTAATTGTTATTGACATACAAATTGTCACTATGTCTTGAAAATGTATAGAATTAATAAAAAAAAACACAAATTTAATATTTAACTGGAATTGACTATAGTTAAATAATCTTTTCATTTATATTGCTAGAGATACATACACATAAATATGGAGCTCAAAAGAACGCAACAAATTGAAATTTATCAGATTTTAATTTAGGTTACTGAACAAAAAGGTCAACCATAAATTCTTAAATTCTTCAAATTTATTTTGCCTTGTTAATATATTATACGAGTGAAGATTTTTGCTAATGTAAATTTAAACTTGTTGATAAAATCATTTAATTTAGTTAATATATTAACTCGACAATTAACAGAGCGTATGTGGCTTAAAAACTCCATTAAACTGAGTGAATCTATTACTTTAATTAATTTATACTAATATTTAGTAGCAAGTGTTGAAAATATGCCTTTAAAATTGATATTCAGCTAGCTGAATAAAGATTTTATTGCACACTTATCATTTTATCGTCTTATATATAATTTTTTCAAAACAAAATTTAAAATTCTTCTGAAAGTGACTTATTCTGGTGGCTGAATTAACGTACAATTTGAGTAATATTTTAATGTTACAATCTATGCAGCTTATTTGACCGAAAAAGGCCCATTCAGCTGGATTAATTGAAGATTTAAATTAACGTTAACATAAAAGTTGTTACTGTACCTTGAAAATGTATATTTGGTGAGCTGAATAAAGGTTTTATTACACACATAATAAAAGAATAATTTAAAAAATAAATAAATTTATCAAAAAGTTCAACAATAAATTCTTAAGAATAAATTTAAATTTATTTTATCTAGATTTTTCTAAAGCAAACTTAAACTATGTATTAAAACGACTTATTCAGCTAGCTGAAAGGTCATCTAATTTAGAGAATACATTAGTTCAACTATTGGCGAGTGTATATGCCTTTAACATACCTATTCAGCTTACGGAATTTATTATTTAAATTAATTTATACTAACATGTTGTAGCAAAAATTGTAAATAGACCTTTAAACTCACATTCAGCTAGCTGAATAAAGATTTAGTTATACACTTGTCATGTTATCATATTATAAACAATTTGTTCAAACCAACAAATAAAGTTTGTTTAGAAATGACTTATTCAGCATAGCATAATAATTGTATAATTTGGGGAATTTTGTAATGCAACCACTTACGGATCTTATATCGTTTTAAAAGTACTATTCAGCTAGCTGATTTAAGTATTTAAATTAACGCAAATAAAAGTTGGTATCTGAATACACATTTTCTGCCCGCTTGTTATATAAACATATCAAATAGATTAGTTTTCTAAAATATATTTTTAATATGTCTTGAAATACCATATTCAGCCAGCTGAATAATAATTTAATCTAGTGAAAGTATTCATTTTACCCCTTACACAGCTTATATAACCTTAATAATAAAGAGAATGAGTTGTCCTTTGGGCACCTTAGAATTTCACTAATTTTTAAATAAAAAACAGGGAGTTACGATCATTTACCAAACAATTCCATAGAATTAATTATTGATTCTTCATCAATCACTATAATTGGAAAATTTTACTAAAAAATAGTTGTTTAGTTAAAAATTAATACAACTCATTAGTGTACAATTTTCACCAAGACTTATTCATCCGGCTGAATGAATGATTTAAATTAAACTTTAATAAATATTTAGTAATAGAAATTGCTAATTAAAACATACATAAAATTATTATTAAACTTACGGAATTATAATTTTATTAAGAGCATATTTTAATTTATTAATAAAAATTGTTTATATGACTTAAAACTACTAATTCAGCTGTGGAAAATCCGGTTTTAAGCAAATTAAACTCATATTTGATAAAGAACTTAATATTATTGTTATTCAGCAAGCATAATAAATACTACATGGCGTAAAACTACAAATTAAGCTACATCAATAGCTTTTAAAGTAAACTAAACTTGTATTTAATAAGGAACTAAAATAAAATCGTTATTCAGCAGCCTGAATAAATGCTAAGTGGTATACATAAAAGTGTAAGGTATTTGGCGTGTGTGTTCTATATTGTGTTTATTCCTTCATAATACAATATTATTTATTTTATATATATTATACTATATTTGCTGAATGAACTATTATACAAGTTTTCTGTTTATTTTTCTAACACAATTTTAAAAATGATTGAAAAATATAATTCAGCTAGCTGAATACTAATTTTCAACAGTGTTAATTTTCAATTGACCGCGTTTATTATCGAAATCATTTAAAACCACATATTCAGCTAGCTGAATAAGGAATTAAAGTACATAAAACTAATTATTGATGACGGAAATTGAATTTCTGTCTTAAAAATGCATATTCAGCCAGCTGAATAGAGATTACGATTAATAAATAACTTAAATCAAATTAAAATATATACTTATATTTTATACATTTATTCTTTTAAACAAATTCGAAAACTTTGTTATTTTGAAGTGTGTCTTGCTTATAGTAAATATGCCACCCTAAAAATATTTCAAAAGAAACTATAATTCATTTTTTTACTTGTATTATGTAAGCAATAAAAATTTAAGTATTTATTGATATTTCTCATCATAATAAATGCATCTTTTATTACAAAATTCACATAAATCAAACTCATCACTTTAGTATCCCTAGATATTGCTTTCATTTCATACTATGACAGATTTTAAGACTATAAAAACAGCAATTTAAAGCCATAATCATTTCATCATACAATCAGTCTTAGATGTAATATAAGTTCTACAACATCTAGCCCTCGGTTATCTGGGGAGATAATTTAAAGTTTACAATTTTGAAATGTATATAAAGGATATAATGCTTTCCTTAAGCCTCGGAATGTATACACAATATTTTCTTTAATAATGTCTTCGATTGGAAAATGTATACTTTTAATCAAGTTATAGGTGTGTGTATTTTATTACAGAACTTGTAAAATAGCTTTGGAAATGTTTTTTTTTTTTTTTGTTTGTTTTGTTAAATGTTTGTGATAAACATAGAAAATCATAAAACAAATTTAGTACATAAAAAACAAAACAACATCATGAATATTTTCTTTTCTGAAAAGTTTGTACAGCTAACTAAAAACTGAAAAACGTTTCATAATAATCGAAGAGTCTATAAAAAAGTTGTTTTATTTTTATGGTCATTCCTAAAAGTTTTCTTTATACCATGGACAGGGATAAGTAATAGCTTTTAATTAGATAATAAAAATATTTTTTTTATTTTCAAAAATAACCATCATAAAGATTTTAATTAAAACTATAAAAACGAGAAATCAATTTTTATGTTAAAAACCAGAAAGTGAATTAATAAAATGCGGTGGGAAAATAAAGCTCTGCAAAATCAATATAGGGAGGCAGTAACTGAAATTTTATACTGGTCAATTGTGTTTATTGGTTTGAAAACTTCATTTACATTTAATACTCGTAAATGAATACATTTGCAAGAATTTTTTATTGTCATTGATTGTAAAAAAAAAGGGACAGTGCAACAGGGAGGTGCAATTGTTTTATTTTAAGAGGGCCATAGAGTTTTAAACAATAGATAAATGCTGGCAAACAATTTAAGCAAATAATACAACTTAGCTGTGTGTTGCCACAATACAGTTTTTGATAGCTGAATAAGATTTTCATTTCAATTTTTAAAAAGTTTCATAGTAAATTGTATTAGGAGCTTCTTAAATAGCTTTTTAAATTTGAAAACGACGCGGAAGAAATTAAAGACGCTTTCTACTTTTTTTTTAATAGCTGAATTATAATTAAGTTTATGTTTTAAAGAATTTTTCTTGGAAAATATTCATAAAAACATTTTGATATTCGAATTAAGCTAGATTAATAATGAATTTAAAAGGAATTATGGAATAAACATAAATTAATTCAGCTGAATATGGCTTCTAAAGAAACTACACAATTATTGTATGTAGACAATGCTATAGAATTAAATTCCACTCTTTACAATGCGTATTCAGCTAGCTGAATTATATTAAAATTTTATGTTCTAGATTTTGTAATAAAAAAATATACAATTACAGTCAAAAATCACCTTTAGTAATTGAATTTCTGAATTCAGCTGGTGTAATCTTACACTTTATGGAATTACTTAAAATACAAAAAATAAGTAGCTGAATATGGTTGCTTAGAAAAATTACAAAAGTATTTTATATCCTCAATAAAATAAAAGTTAAAGAAATTTGCTGAAATACGTATTCAGCTGAACGTATTGCATATTAATTCACATATTCTTAACGTTTTATTGAAAACTATTAAAAATTATTTTAAAATAGTTGTTTTAACACTTAAATTATCAAATTCAGCTGGATAAATTATGAACGACAAGAAATTTTATAATATCTAGAGATGGTAATAACTGAATATTAATCTTTACGGAACTACAAAATTCATATTCAGCCAGCTGAATTATGTTAATATACATGTTGTCGAAATTTTTAATAAAATGTTTTATCAAATACATTTTTAAAACATTTTTAAGCTCTTACATAACTAAATTCAGCTCAATTATTTTAAGAAAAATGCTAAGAAAAATTTAAATTTTGTCAATTTGAATTGTTTACATGTGTAACGAAATCAAATTTTCAATTATAATAGAATTGATTCAGGCTGCTGAATAAAAATTATGAAATAAAAATTATAAAATAAAGTTTTTGATTTTAATATTTATTCTGTTAAAAAGCACAAATTCAGCTTGCTGAATTAAGATTTTTGCATTATTAAAATACATTGTGTTTTAATTTTATTTTCTGCTCTAAATATTGTTCTTCTATGAATGGGTTTTGGAGTTTTTTCAGTTGTGTGACAATTTATTTTATATATTTTTCGTATATGTTTAATATTATTCAGCACAGCTGTTAGTGACACCATAAAAATTTTTTTATTCTAAATTGAACTCATAAAAATTTGTAACATAAATATGAAAATTTATATTAAACTGAAATGTTTTTGTTAACAATATCGTATAAAAAAAATAAAATGAAATAACTCAAAAAAAAATGTATAAAAAATTGTTTACAAATCTATTAAATGTGATGAAAAAGTTTATAATAACCAACAAAAAATGACAATAAAAGCAAAACAAAACAAACTACAAATAAATTAAAAAATATTTTTTTTTGCGAAATTTAATTTTCAATTTATTTACCAAAATGTATTTTTAAATTAAACTTCATTAAAAGTAAAACCACAGATTTGGTTTTTCTTTATGAAATTATAATTTTTTTCCACACCATAATTTCTGGTTTTTGTCCTTAAAAATCTATAATGACATTAAGACAGCTAGTAAATAAGTAAAGGACAGGATGATGAGTTGCTTGGTTGGTGTATAATGTTTTGTTTTATATTTGCCGTAAGATGAAGATATATAGCTTCCGGCTTTTAAGCACATTAAAAGTAAGAAACTTTACTTTTCTTTACATCCCTGTGTATTAAAGTATAATTCAGCATCATATTTTCATAAGTGTGTGTATATGTGTCAGTGTATTGTATATGGGTGGTAAAAATTGGGTCATCCTAAGGGAGAATTAAACAACAAGAGAAAAAAAATAATTTAAAAACCACTAGCTCATAATGTGCTGAATGTTTCTTTTTATAAAAGATTTTCATTTTTAATTAAGATTTAAAATGTTTTTCTTTTTCTAAGTATTTTCATTATATTTTCTTTAAGCTTAAAGCACAAACTGTCCTTTGAATATGTATAAAGTATAAAAAAAATTAAATAAATTTTGTTAAATATTTTTAACTTAAAAAGATTTTCATAACTAGGAAAATGTAATAACTATTTGTAATAAAACGAATTTTATTTTAAAAAAATTCAAGATAAAAAAACCAATTAAAATTCACATACAGCTAGCTGAACTAATTTTTAACTAAATTTTATATTTAATCAAAGGATAACCAGGATTTCCTTTTAACAAAGCAAACGCTTAAAATTCCAATTAAAATTCAAATTCAGCTAGCTGCATTAGATTTATGAATTTTTAGCACTAGCAGAATACAAAAATTTTTCATAGCAAATAATTCTTTTGCTGGAGTAAAAGATAATTTAAAAATTAATAAATGCAAAATCACATTCAGCTGGCTTAATTAGACATGAATTTAAAATTTTTCAATTTAGAAAAAGTAATCACAATCTGTATATATTATTTGTTCATTATAAAGAAAGCTTTCCTTTGAGCAAAGGTTATAATTCTAATTCAGCTAGCTGAATTTGATTTTAAACTCAACAATTTTAATTTAAAGAATTTTTGTCACTATAGGGATATTATATGAATTTATAATTAAGTAAAAAATAAAATACGACAATTAAAATTCACATTCAGCTAGCTGAATAAGATTTTAAATTCGAAGTTTTTTAATTACAGAACTTTTATCACTAATGCAGTGCGATTAAGTGTCTTAATTCAAATTAAAATTTACATTCACTTACCACAATTAGTTTAAACTCAAGTTTAAAAAATTGTAAAAAATTAAAATGCTAGCTGAATTAGTGTAAAACTAAAGTCTTCGTTTAAGTTTTTAATAAAAACTACATAAAAGTACTTTTGCGGCCAGCTGAATGCTAAAATATACTATTCAGCAAGCTCAGTGCAATGTCACTTCTACTTATTTTTCTTAAAATTTATAAAATTGAAAAAGTTTTTTAATTCAACTGCCATCAGCTTTAAAAAAACATATTTCAAGTGTTTATTTATAAATTTTACTTCGCCTTAAAATTGCTGAATTTAATTTTCATAGTCGGAATGAAACCAATTTATAAAGTTTAGCTTATAAAATTAAATAAAATATTTTAATTTATTATTCAGCTGGTTGATCTTATAAAAAATTTCAATATTTTTTATACACAATTGACATTTTACTAATTTAAATATTGCTGAATACGATTTTAATTAGCTGAATTAACAAAACTAAATGAATAGTATTTTAATGTTACATTCATAAAAGTCGTGCAAATAAAATAAATGTGTTGATTGCTATTTTTATTAGCTGAATTAACAAAATTTTCTAATAAAATTTGAATTTTTTTTACAAATGCATCATAACCAGTTACCTGAATGAAGTAATAACATACGCTTAATGCTAATTTCATATATGTTATTTTATCCCAAAACGCTTAAGTTTATTATATACTAAAATATTAAATCTCATAAAACCCAAGTAATTTTGTGAGCTGAATAGTATTAAGCAATAGTGTTATTCCTTAATAGTTTTTAAGGATTTGATAAATTTAAAAAAATCTAGATTTTATCACTTTAAAAATGGTGGGCAAATTTAAAAATTTTAACGAAAAAAAAGGGGGTAAGTAAAACGCGTCTTGTTGGTTTTGTATATAAAATTCAACTATTTATTGGTAATATATTTCCTCTTATTGTATGTTTTCCTTTATTTTCAGCAATACCGTTACAATTAACATTGTGACTAAATCCATTAAAAACAGGATTGCAAAGGAAATTATATTGTCCATTTATAGCTAACATTATGTCTATATAAATTCATGTTATGACATAAGTTTTTAAATTTTGATTTTACTTTAATTATAAACCTTTAGTTCAATAAAACGTTTATTTAAAAAACAATTAATAACAATGTGTTATTATTAAAAAAAAAGAGAATAAAAAAGTAAGTATAAAAAAAGGGTAAAAAAAAAATATTTTAGATAAAAAAAAACCAAATGGAGAAAACCATCAGGCCAAAAAACTCCATTATGTTCCAACATTCTGGCCCCATTGAAGGACCGTAGGTCTTCAAACATCTGGTAGTGGTGCCAGTTTAGTAATAGGGCGCTTATAAACGCCGTTTTTGGTTTTTACCTCCGCCACTCTGACCTTGCCGTCTTGGCCTTCGATTACGCGGACGACTATCCCGGTCAGCCATTCTTGGGGCGGGAGATTGTTCTCGTGGACCACTACTTGGCCGATTTCCAGGTTGGGCTCTTCTTTGTGCCATTTGCCCTTGTCCTGCAACCCCAGGACGTAGTCCTTGGACCAGGCTCGCCAGAACCTCTGCTTGAGAGCGCAAAGCATCCGCCATCGCTTCAAGTACCGCAGATTGTTGTCGTTGACGTCTCCGACGGATTCTGGCGGCAGCGAACGCAGACCCTCCCCTATTAGAAGATGCGCTGGAGTTAATGCATCCCCGTCGTTCGGGTCTGGAGACAGCGGTGCTATTGGACGGCTGTTGAGCACCGCCTCTACTTCTGCAAGCATTGTCGCCATTTCTTCTTGATTGAGCAGTGCGTTGCTCACTGCTCGCAGAAGTAGGTGCTTCGCCTGCTTCACGGCTGCTTCCCACAGTCCTCCGAAGTGAGGAGCCCTGGGAGGTATGAAACTGAAGTCTACCTTGCACGACGCTGCGAACGATACGACGTCCTCCTTGCTGCGTTCGAACGCTTCGTACAGCTCTTTGAGGGTTCGGCTGGCTCCCACGAAGTTGGTGGCGTTGTCGCAATAAATTTTGCTGGGAAGACCTCTCCTGGCAGTAAACCTTTTAAAACAGAGAATAAATGCATCAGTAGACAAATCAGATACTAATTCTAAGTGAACAGCCTTGGAAGTAAAACAAACGAAAACCGCTATATACATTTTCACAGGTGGTCTACCGCGAATTCGCAATGAAATATTCACGGGACCACAAAAGTCTACGCCAACTATTAAAAATGGCCGTAGCTTTCTCACCCTATCGGTGGGTAAATTTCCCATTATTTGGGTCATCAATTTCGGTTTATAGCGGTAACAGTGAACACATTTACGAACTATTCTACTGCACTCCTCTCTGGCATTTATGAGCCAAATATTCTCCCGTGAAAGGGCTATCAATGCTTTCGTGCCAGCATGACAATTATCGAGGTGCAGATTGCGTAAATATAGAGTCACGAAGAGTGTTCTCCTTGGTAATAAAAGTGGGAATTTCGTACCATATGGTAATGGTGCATTTAGCAACCTCCCACCTACCCTGACCAGTGAAAAGTTTCGTTTATCCTCATTAAAATCTTGAATAAATGGTGTTAGCCTCTGTATATTCGACGGTAATGCCAGAGATTTCCGTAATTTTTGAATCTCCTCAGAGAACGATTCTCTCTGGATTATCTCCACAAGCCTATAAAAGGCCCAATTCATTTCCCTTGCAGTGGGATATTTTGACTTTGAAATTTTACATTTCCTACCAAAGTCAATGAATCGAAGCACAAAGCACATGATTCTCAAAATTTTCCTATATGAAGAATGGTCCTCAACCAACTTAATGAAAATATTCCCCATAATCGGGTATGGCCCTAATCCCGTAGGATTCTCCACTGCAAGGAATACATTAGATTTCCTTTTCTCTAAAGATTCCTGGTCCTCTGTTAACTCGAAATGATGGTTAACAGGCCACTTTGAAATATCGTGGAGAAGAAACGAAGGACCTTCAAACCAAATTGAATCTTTTAAGCCATCAACATCACATCCTCTAGAAACAATGTCAGCTGGATTCTGCCCTGTAGGCACATGACGCCATAAAGCGCGATCTGACGATTCCTGAATTTCAGAAACTCTGTTAGAAACAAAAGTTGCAAGGGTGGAGGATGTGTTTTAATCCAATGTAAAGTTATTTCTGAATCTGTCCAGAAATTAACACTCTCGATCTCAAAGCTCATCATATCTTTAATTCGAACCCACAATTTTGCCAACAGGTGTGCTGCACACAACTCAAGTCTCGGAAGAGATTTTGTCTTGAGTGGAGCGACTTTAGATTTGGCAGTAAGTAGCCGACAAAAGACCCCATTTGAGTCACTACTCCTTATATAAATGCAGCACCCATAAGCCCGAATAGAAGCGTCAGCAAATCCATGAATTTGGACCTTTGCCGAAGAAGTTGTGTGGACGAATCTTGGGATTTGAATTGAATCAATTTTCAGTAAATTATCCCTCAGATTATCCCATGCAGTATCTAGTCGCATAGGTATTGATTCATCCCAGTCAAGTTTCTGAATCCAAAGTTCTTGAAGCAACATTTTGGATTTAGTTACAATTGGGCGTACAAGTCCGAGAGGATCAAACAACCGAGAAGAAACTGACAAAATGTTTCTTTTTGTTGCCCTAAGAGCATGAAAGTTATCTTCCAAATGAAACTTAAACGAATCATTCTTCGGAATCCAATGTATGCCTAGAGCTTTAGCCGAATCGGAATCATTATCTAGTAACTTTTCCTTGCATTCAGAAAAATTCAAATCGGGGTGATTTGAAAACCATTTAGTCAAATTAAAACCAGCTGAACTCAATATTTGAATCACCTGATCTCGAATAGTTACAAGTTCTTGATAACTATCGGCGCCTGTTAGCAAATCATCAACATAGAAATCACTGCGAATTACATTTGCCCCGATAGGCAAAGTCTCTTTGTACAAATCGCTCAAATAAACAAGACATCTGATTGCCAAAAATGGCGCGGAAGATGTGCCATAAGTCACAGTGTTCAAACGAAAAACCTGTAGCGGATCAGATGGATTTTGTCTCCAAAGGATTAATTGAAAATTTCCATCATTCTCACCAACCAAAACTTGGCGATACATTTTTTCAATATCAGCAGTGATTACATATTTATGAAATCGAAAACGGATCAGAGTCGAATATAATTCTTCTTGCACAGTAGGCCCAACCATTAACAAATCGTTAAGCGAAATTCGTGAAGAAGTTCGGCTCGAAGCATCAAAAACTACACGAAGTTTCGTAGTCGTGCTCTGAGGTCGTAAAACGCACTGATGCGGAATAAAATAATGAGGGACATTCGGTATTTGAATGTCCGTAATAGACATGTGACCTAAGTCGATATACTCCTTCATAAAATCATGATACATTTTCCCCATATTTTGGTCATTTGAGAGTCTGCGCTCAAGCGCAAGAAATCGCTGTTTGGCAGTATCAAAAGAAGATCCTAAAAGATTAGGATCCGATTTAAAAGGAAGTGAGACCATAAAACGTCCTGACGGTAACCGCCGTACCGAATCATTGAACATGTCCTCACATTTTCGTTGCTCCTCACTATGAATAACTGTTGATTCGTCCGAACATTTTTCCAATTCCCAGAATTTTCGAACAATTGAGTCAACAGTTTCCTGGTTTTCAATTGTATTGCAAAGATGGTACATATTTGAAACCGAGCCCTTTGACTGATTGTGCCTTCCAACCACAATCCAGCCAAGAGAAGTTTTTTGAAGAACTGGAAGACTCGGATCAGATCTTATCTGCCCAACGCACAATAGATCAAAGAAAATTTCACCACCAATCAATAAATCAACCCCTTGTGGTACATCAAAGCAAGGATCTGCCAATTCAATATTCTTCGGAATATTCAATTCGGATCGCGGAATCCGACGATTAGGATGGCAACCAGATATCTGCCTTAATATCCAAAACTCCGAAAAGAATTGGGTAGAATTAACCCTCGACATTACAGATATCTCGACACTTGATTTAGAAGATGTACTCATGTCGTCAACACCATTCAAAACTAATCTGCCTCCTTCTCGTTTTACTCTAAGTCTCTGTGCAAGTTCCTCGGTAATCATATTCGATTGAGAACCGGAGTCTAAAAGAGCCCTAGCTAGGATATAATTTCCAGAACTTGTTCTCACTTTTACCACAGCTGTGGCTAGAATAACATTTTTATTCACGCATGCGTAATGCACCGAAGCGTGAGAACACGATGGCTGCTCCGACATATAATTCACAGATGAATTTTGAACAGTACTTGCACCTTGAGACTCTGAACTGTAGCGATGCAGAAGTTTTTTGTGTGCACCTTTGCAAACTCTGCACTTTTGAGCACTACACTTCGCTACGGTATGACCTTTTTTAAGACAATTTATACACGCAGGCACACCTTTTACAAAGTCAAACCTCTGAAGAACTGGCACTGCGGCAAAAGAAGGGCAATTATAAATATTATGCTGATCGGATTTACAAAATAGGCACTTATTAGCAGATTGTTTAGAAACCGAAAGAGATAGTGATGTCCTAATATGTTTTTTAGGCACATTGTCGTTTTTATTCATAGAAGGTTTAGGTCTCGAACTTGACGATTCATCAGCAGCAATATGTTGATAGCGTTTGTTCAAGACGGCCTCACAATCAGACCACAATGGGAACTTTTCGAAGTCAAGCTGTTCATCCCATTTGGATTTAGTGATTGGATCAACTTTCGACATCACTAAGTGAATTATAATGGCATTAGAAATCTTCTTATCATCTCCAATAGAAAGCAATGATTCATAAATAGCCGTAACAGTATCAATCATGCTTCGCAAAGCAGTAGCCGAAGGTTTAGTGATCTCAGGAAGATCAAAAAGTTTTGAAATATTATCGGAAAATATCAAACATTCATTATCATAAACCCTTTTTAAACTGGCTAATGCTTTGGGGTAATTCTCCTCGCAAACGCGATAAGCTTGGACCGTACCCAAAGCTTCATTGGATAAGCATGATATCAAATGATTGAACTTTTGAATATCCGTTAGCATCGGATCATTGTGGACCAAATCTTCAAAAAGGCTTATGAAATTTTTAAATTCACAATATTTCCCACTGAACTTAGGGAGTTTAATATTTGGAAGCCCAGAATGATGTCCTTGCATCATAAAAGAAGTTTCAGGTAAACTGGTTCTTCTATTCTTGGCCTGAAGACTCAATAATAGAGACTTCGTGTTCACACAAAGATCTTCAAGTTCATTTCTGTCGCTATTCTGAGGATCCAAATCATCCAATTGCGACTGATACTCCATTGCCTGAGTGATATGATCTTTTAGTATTTCCAAACGACAGTCTATCTCAAAGGGATTGAATGATATCGTTTTCTCTACTATAGAGGTACGGATTCTTGAAATACTTTCAATAACTTTAGCCTTTCTCTGTATCAATTTCGCCAAATCTCCCGATACAGGAGTATCTTGGTGTTTTTTACCACCAGCCATATTGAGAAAAGACTTCAATAAAATATAAAAATATCAATCAAAATAAAACGGAAAAATTTCCGAAATTTCGCGAAACCCAATTTCCCAGGAAATTCGCTATCCGCAACAAATATAAGGTTTAACCTTGAAATAAGTGTGTACAATTCAATAAAAATTGACAAAATACACAGCGCTCGAAAATAAATTTGTACTTGTGAGTTTTCCAAATGGAACAAATGAAGATTGTTTTACTAATTAACGATCTTCCGAAATTTAAACAAATTATTTTCGGAATTGGTATTTCAAATAATTTCTTTCCAATAATTTAGGAAAAGAAATAAACCAACACGCAATTTAATAGTACCTGTATGGAAAAAAATATTTAAAAAATTAGGTTTCGGTAATTGTTTATCAACACACAATTTAATTTTACGAATATAATAAGTTCGATAACTCACTACACCGTAAATTAATGTTTAATCAACACCGCGCTCGATTTGATCACAATAAATTTCACGAAATTTATCTCACCGGCAAATTAATTCCACCAACAATATTCAATTTACAAATGAACTTCAACAAAAAAATAATAATTCTGCATTAAATTCTATTTTAGGTTGCAACTATTCTTAAATTTCACCAAATTTATTTCAATGTTATCACTTTGTTTCAGTTATCAATAAAATATCCACGATAAAAAATCAATAAACCTCGTTTAAATCAGATAAACCACTTAACCACCCTTTGGTAACGTTTAATAAACAAATATTTTACCAAGTTTCGTGTGAAAATTGTTGTAACAATTGTACATATAAATAATTGTAGTAATTATTTAAATTTTCACTCACAATTGTTGATTCCTTAAAATTCCCAAATTCATTAATTTACTGTACGACACGCACTACGGTGTAAGGAACCCCTATGTGGTTAGTCAGGTAGCACTAAATGGTTCGTTTATAGTGGCCACACAAAACGATCGTTTTGAGTATGGCAGCACGGATCGAAACAACAGATGTTCGATAACAAAAACAAATTTTAATGTGAAAAAAAGAAAGCAAACAACAAAAGAAATAAAGAAAATTTTATAATTAATTTTTAATTTTGTGGAAAAAAATTAACACTAGCGAATTTAATTCAAAAATCAAATGCGAAATTAATTAAAATGCCGACGGTTTGTGTGTATAAAATAAAAGCGCGTAATTAATTCGGTGTGAAAATACAAATTTAAATAAAATTGTGTTACGTGTGTGTATGTGGTCTTATTTATGTATGTAACTAACACCCCCGCACTTTTTACTTCACTAACAAGGCGTTTATGTTTGTAAATAAAATAAAAATATTTTTTAATTTCAAAATGGAAGCGTATTTAATAATTTTGTGTTTGTACTCGCAATTGAGCGGAAAAATTAAAATTTCTGAATAATTTACAGAAATCACTAAAATCTGATTAATTTACAGATTTTGGGTTAAACAAACACAAATATTTTTTACGCTTTTACCTCAGTTTCTGATAATCCAGAATCACTACTCCCCTGGTTATGATGAGGGCGGCAATCACGATAACGGCAACGGCGAGGCATGTAGCAGCAAATGGAGTTTCCACAAAAAACTAAGTTAAGTCACTAACCGACAACTATTTTGCGATTTATTTTATTAAAAGTGGAACGAAAAAAAATTCGCGCACAATTATATATTTATACCACCAAGACGTGTTTTAATTTTTTGCAATAATTTAGCAAAAAATAAATTTGTAATAAATTAACAAATTTTATTTAATTATATTTTGAAATAATTTATCAAAATATATCACAAAAAATTTTTAAATTAAGTCCCTGCTCGGGCGCCAAAATGTTATTCCTTAATAGTTTTTAAGGATTTGATAAATTTAAAAAAATCTAGATTTTATCACTTTAAAAATGGTGGGCAAATTTAAAAATTTTAACGAAAAAAAAGGGGGTAAGTAAAACGCGTCTTGTTGGTTTTGTATATAAAATTCAACTATTTATTGGTAATATATTTCCTCTTATTGTATGTTTTCCTTTATTTTCAGCAATACCGTTACAATTAACATTGTGACTAAATCCATTAAAAACAGGATTGCAAAGGAAATTATATTGTCCATTTATAGCTAACATTATGTCTATATAAATTCATGTTATGACATAAGTTTTTAAATTTTGATTTTACTTTAATTATAAACCTTTAGTTCAATAAAACGTTTATTTAAAAAACAATTAATAACAATGTGTTATTATTAAAAAAAAAGAGAATAAAAAAGTAAGTATAAAAAAAAAATATTTTAGATAAAAAAAAACCAAATGGAGAAAACCATCAGGCCAAAAAACTCCATTATGTTCCAACAAATAGTATGTGTATAAAGAAAATTTCTTAAAAACCTTTCAATATTTTTTAATAATTCCCTTTAAAAGCAAAAATTGTTTTTAAGCTTGCTGAATACAATTTTCATTAGCTGAATAAAACAAGTCCACTTAAATATGGTTAGAAAATTAATTTAACAAAATTTCTTTAATCCAACTTAAATTATTAATCCCTTAAGTAAATTATACAATATTTTTTTCAGAAATTTGGCTAATTAATTCTATAAATTAAAATTGAGCTTAAACCTTTGCTGAATAATATTTCTATTAACTGATTTAAACCAAATATTCCAGATTTATAAACTTTATACTCTCCGGAAAACCCCCGAAAGTAGCTTTTTATAAATTCTAATCACTTTGAACCTTACTGAATGCTATTATGGGAGGCTAAATTAAAAAAAAATAGTTTTAGTTTTTAATAATAAGTTGACATTGTACAAAGATTTGAAACTTTTTTTTATATTAAAGGCTTTTTAATTTCACTTTATCTTATCATAATTTTAATTAAGCACATATTTAAAATTTTTATCAAAAACTTTCCGGAATATTGTTACAATCAGCGAAATTATAGTTTTTGTTGGTTGTTGGTTTTTTAACGATAAAAAGCCTTTAAGCTAGCTGAATACATTAATCAAGTAATTATAACACTAAGAAAATTAGAGTTAATATAAAAAATTAAATATTATTTCTTTGTACCATGCTGAATGCAATTTACTTTAGCTTAATTTTTCAAATACTTTTATTTTCTAATTGTAGTATCATGCCTTAACTATTTTGCTGATTAGCACTTAATTTATAGAAATTGTTTTGTAGTGATTGGCCTATTAGGAAAGTATAAAGTAAATTTATTATTTAAAAGAGACTAAAATTTATTGATTTTCTATTAAAACCTGAATTTAAATTTTAACTCACTGCTGAATACTATTTTTATAAGCTGAATTAGTAAATTCTTTAAATTATTTTATGAGCTTAGGTTTTATGCCATTTCAACTTTACTGAAAAATATTTAAATTTTTGCTAGCTGAATATATAAATCAATCAACAAAGCGAGTATTTTTTTTTATTTTGTGACAAAAAAATTATGTTAACCCCATTTAAATGTTGCTGAATACAAATGTCGACAGCTGAATTGGGCTAATAATTGCACATCATATTGAAAACATAATTTTTTATTATAGGAATTATTCTTTGGTATATTTTACAGGATTTCAGCTAGCTGAATATGTAAATCAACTAATAATATTATTAGAATTTCTTGATTATGTAACAAAAAAATAAGTTTAGCTTGTTTGGCACATGCTGAATATAATTATCAGTAGCTGAATTAAAATATTTAGTTTTACCCCTTCTAACCTGTGCTGAATAACATTTCAAGCAAAGAAATTTATTTTTTTAAGCTTGTTTACTTACAAAAAAGTTTATAAATATGTGAGTATAACAAAACTTTGAAATAAATTTATTTAAACCCAGCTGAATTTAACTTCCATCAGCTGAATTAGGTAAATAAATTTAAATTTAATTAAATCCTAAAGTTTTATACCTTTTTCACTTTGCTGAATAACATTTCAATCAGTGGAATTCAATTTTTTCTTGTATTTACCAAAAAATAAGGTGTTTTTATTATAAACATTAAGTTTCGTTTCTTTCTTTTTATTAAACAACTTTTTCATTTTAATGTAGTATTTCAGAATTTTAGACTGTTTAAAAACCAAACAAAAATTAATTATTGTACTTCAACTTAAACAACATTTTTGTTGACCCACAGACTTCATTATAAAAAAATGATTTAATATCTTCGAACTTTTATTAACAATTTAAATGGAAACATAACGACAATATAAACTGTAAGCCTCATTTTCAAAATGTCCCGTTAGTTAGTAACTGAGGCTTTAACTGACGCTTTTGTTAATGTTTGAGGTAGAAAATTTTAATTGAACTGTTGGCTAAATTTTAACTGGACCTTCAGTAATCGGTCCTAAGAGTAAATGAAAATTTAATTTAAATGAAAGAAATAGAAACAAACTTATCATATTATACAATATTTACCTTTATTGCATTACAACAACAACAGAAGTTTAAAAAATAAAAAACAATTTAATTTGTTTTTACATGAAACCAGTAGAAGAATAACAAAAGCAAGAAAAAACATTAACACAATTTAATTTACATAATAGGAATAAAGTACTTATTTCTTTGAATAACCCATACATACACAGCCCTTTAGAAAACCTATACCAACACAAATAATATAGAAAATATAAACTTTATAAAAATAACCAGACTCTGCCCTAAACACACTTAGAGTTCAGCAGACAAAGGGGGGAAAATTACAACAAACGAGCACTAATAAAAAGAATCTTGAATATATAAGGAAAAAAGCAGACTAAGCCACAAAACGCCTAAGAGTCTGCTATGTAAAATATGTGTTTAAATGAATATTTTAATGGTTTGTTAGTTTGAGTTAGAGTGTTGAAAACACGCCCATTTACCCCTTTATTACATTTAAAAGCAGAACAAAACTATTTATTTTACACAAGATACACAACATTTATAAAATATTTTGTTTGCAGTTTGTACTAATTCAACTCAATTTACACTTTAAATGCGGAAATTTACATTACTTCTGGGAAATACATTAAACAAGTTAAGCGCCCTTATATTCCAACAAATAAACCAGAAAATATAATATAAAATTGTGTTAAACAATGTAGCCAGACATTTCAGATAAATTGTCAGGAAAAAGGAAATTTTAAAAAGTGAAAAGTTCTTATTATTTTAATATCTTCCTCCCCCTGAGAAAACTGAAAAGCAAACAACAAAATCTGGCATACAACATACACAGTGCCACACTAAAGTATAGTATGAAATTTCTACTATGAATGTCGATTGTATAAGTTTCTTTAAAAAGTTTTCTGTTTTTTGGTTATATGGTAAATGAATAAATGCCTAAAGAAGGATATTAGTAAAATGGACTCTGTACACTAAGTTAACATTCAGCTGTTGAAGTATAAGTAAACATAAGCTTAAGCATAAGCTCTTAAGCAGAGATAGACAACTTTAAAGGGATAAAAACAAATTAAATTCCACAACCTTATTTAAATATACCCTCAATAGCTTAAAACAAAGAATTTTATAAAGTTTGTGTAATAGAATGAAATTTTACTTTGTTAAAAATCATTTATATTTCCAATAATGATGAAATTTATGGTAATGGCGCCCAACCTGGGACCGTAATGCTTTATATTTATTTATAAGTTTAACAAGCCTTGTTCTTTTTTTTTTAACACATGAAATACACAATCATGCTTTAGCCTTATAAAAAAACCCCCATTAATCTCATCTCTTTACAAAACCCACAAAGTTATTTTTTACAATTAACACTTGTGCACTGCAAAAGTGGCTCATCAAAGCAAAATATGGTACGTATGTGTCATTGGATTCTAATGATTTTATAATCAATATCTAAAAATAACTTTTTAAATTATTTTCAAAAGCACAAATACCGACATTGTGAAATAATAAGGTACCCAGGAGGTTTATACGTCCTACGGGAAATTTTAACAAACTGTCACTGAACTGGCCCCTTTATATGAAATAGAGTGGTCACTTTTAAATGACGTTGTAATAGGAGGGGGAAATTGACCTCTTGTGACATGTCCCAAGACAAATCCTAGGACAGGTTACCGAACTCTCATAAAATAACAAAGTTCATGGATCGATTTCCAATAGGGGACACAATATGAAAAATTGTCTAATGTTTTTGTATAAAAATTGTTTTAAGATTTATGAATTTAATACAAACTGCTGAGGATTTTTCTTAAGGAAAAATGTCTAAAAAAATAAATGAATACAGTTCATTTCTCTAAAGGGAAATCTTTTCCAGTTAAAACATTTCTTATAACTAAAATGTTTTTAAAAAACAAAATTCACTCAAATATGGAAAAATAGTTCAGAATTTCACAATGTCAACTCTCAGATCTTAGTGAAAGTTTGTAGACAAAACTAAGAGTACACTGTTTTGTTTTAGCTGCCCAATATTTAAAAAGAAAATAGGGGATTTATATTTTTTAACTTAGGTCTACTTCTTCAATCGCCTAAGTAAACATTTCAATTTATTTATAATCTCTGGAATCCAAAACCCCAGTTTCCTTAAGTATGCCTGCAAATTATTCCCTTGTACATTTTCTCAATTATTTTTCAACGCACTTCGCATTACCTTACATGTTCGTCGTAACTCATGGTACCCCAGTATATAAATTCGGCATTAATAGACATATAAACAATCTTGTCAGTAGGTAAATATCAATAAGGTCGACATATACGACTTAAATTTTCAACACACAAATCGAAAATATTGCAATTCAGCTTTTTAAATGCTTTTTAGGTCTTTAAGATAACCATTTAGAATCAAATTTGGGTTTTTAAATTGAAATTCCTATTGTATTTTGGATAATTACAAGGGGTCAATTTCTCCCTCCTATGACAACGCCATGTAAAAGTGACCAGTCTATTTCATATAAAGGAGCCAGTTCGGTGACAGTTTGTTACAATTTCCCGTAGGGATACTTTAAGATCCGACTGTAAATGCCAAAGATATAACGAAAAATGTAAAATGGCGACCCCTACGTAATAGCAAAAAACCTCTTTGAAACCTCCTTGCAAAAGGACTTTATATTGGAGGGTGTACGTCGCACTTTTTTTTTGCCTGTAAGGGGTGCGCTCTAATGCACAGGTTGAAAGTCACAACACTGGTAGGGAAGCTTTTATAGGCAATTATGGTATTGGAAAAATAACCGAAAGCGGAGAACTCTTTCTTGAGACATGCGCGAACTACAATCTGGTTATTGGAGAAACAATATTTCGCCATAAAAATATCTATAAGGTTACGTGGAATCATCCCATCAAAGAACACACAACCAGAAAGATCATATCGCGATAATCAAACTATGGCGTCATTTCCTATTCGACGTTCATAATAAGAGAGGAGCAGATGTTGCAAGCGACCACCATTTAGTAATCGTAGACCTTGAATCCAAGCTAAAGGCAATTTTGCACAACAACAGGCCAAAACGCACCAGATTTGACTTACCTAAATTAATAAATAAAGACAACAATTCTGCCAGGAAGTCGATAAGAGAAGTCACCGCTATTGAAGAGTACTGGGGAGAAGTAAAAAACGCTTTTACAAAATCGGCAGAAAAATGTGTCGGCTATTAAATAAAGGTCAATAAACCATGGAAGCTTCTATATGTAAGATAAAACTTGAAAAAAGACCCTGCTAAAACTAGAACTCAGAAACAACACCTCCAAATTTCTTAAAACCTGTCAAATAAAAAGGTTAAACTTAGTGCCAGAGCGGATAAAAAAAATGGATAGAAAATCGGGCCCAAGCTGGCAGTGAAACCAACCGTTCGAGAGACATGTAAAGGATTACATCGCAGGGAAATAATAAACCCTTAAAAGATGCGAATGGTGTCATAAAGTATGCCAAACATGACTAAGTAGATATATGGGAAATTATCGTACTATCTCAAAACTCAAACCACATTCAATAGTTTGTATCCAGAACCTCCTCCCTAAAGATACAAATACTCCCGACAACGAGGAAATAACTCAGGCAATCCGTTTATTGAAAAACCATAAATCAAGTGGTTTAGACAACCTACCCGCGGAACTTTTCAAAATCAACAGTCCAATGACCGCAATTACCGATAATTAACTAGTTTTGGAGCTCAGAAAATATGCCAGATGATATGAAAATCGGACTTATTATCAAAATCGCAAAAAAACAAAGGAAAGCTTAATAGAATGCTCAAATTTGAGGGGAAGAACTCTCCTCAATATCATCATTAAAATAATTGCACAAATTCTGCATCATCGAATCTTCAAAGCGTGGGACACAAATTTACGTCCAGAACAAGCAGGCTTTCATCCTAACAGATCCCATGTTGATCAAAACAGCCTGCATATAGTATTGGAGCAATCAGTCCAATTCAGAGCCCTATTATACCTAACTTTCGTGTACTTTAAAAGTGTTGTTGACTCTATGCACACCAATCTGCCCTCTGGGAGGTGCTTAGTGCAAGAGTATACCACCTAAAATCATACGTCTAATCAAGGCTCCTTATGATGATGCAAGATGTTTAGTTCTCCACGAAGGTTTAGAAAGCAATTTCATAGATGTTAATACTGGTGTCAGACAGGGTTGTGTTCTATCTCCCTTATTGTTTAATGGTATGCTCGATGTTATAATGCGAAACTCCATCCCAAATGAAGGCGGTATCAACCTTGGTACATCGGCAAGGCTGCATGATCTATAGAGTATGCAGACGACATCTGTTAAATCTTTAAAAACTTTGTGCAAACAGGATTGGCCTAAAGTGACAAAGTGGGATTACATTTAAACATGTCAAAAACAAAATCTATGCAAAATCTATGATGTTTCCCGCCCTTTAAACTTTATGATCAAGACCTCGAAGACGTGAATAAATATCTGTATCTGGAATCCATCATTGATAAATCTCGAGGATGTGCTGCTGGCATCCAGCAATGAATCGGCAAAGTTACTCAGGCTTTTGGTATACTAAATAAAGTATGGAAATCACCAAACATATCCCGATGCACCAAAATAAAAATCTTCAATCTCCAATTCTGAAAGTGTTCTGACCAGAAACAATTAGTAACTAGGAGCTTTGGTTTCGAACCTAAAAATTCGCAAATATAGATGGCTATGTCACACTCTTCGTAAAGATCCTGACAACATCACGAGAAAAGCGCTTCAATTGTATCCCCAAGGCAGCCGAAGAAGGGGTCGTCCGAATAACACCTGGAGACGTAACACTACTAATGATATCCAAGACGCAGAATATAGCTGGAGTCAAATCAAACGTATTGGCGAAAACAGATATGAATGGAAGAATCTTGTTGTGGCCCCATGTTCCTTCTAGGAATTTAAAGGATTATATAGAAGACATCTATATTAATAAATCGGATATTATTGATGTTCAGGGCATGAGAATATAGTGCTACACTGAAAATATTATTACAGTAACTGACTGTAGTTTATTTAAAAAGTTATCCGTACATTTGTTTTTAAATGATTATACAGTTAAAATACAAAGAAATATATTTTTTAACTGATTTTGTCGTTTATTTAAAAAATAAACTACAAATAAATACGGATTTTCTGTTACAGTTAATATTTTCATTTAAAATGTTTTGTAAAAAAAAAGGAATTCCATTTCGATTTCTAGGTCAGTTAAAAAAACGAAATAAACTAAATATCATTTATTCTTACGGATTTTGTAGTTAATTTTTTGAAATTTAAAAAATGGAAATAAATGAAAAATCATTATTTTTTAAGGATTTTGTAGTTTATTTATTAACATTTAAAAATAAATGAAAAGTTCTTTTGATTTAAATGAAAAGTCAGTAGACCGGTTTTCAAGTGATTTTTCATTTATTTTAAATTACATTTTCAGTTAATTTAAACTACAAACTATTTTGAGTGTACGAGGGGTACTATTTATATTTCGGGAATAGCAATTAATAACAAACATTTTCAAATAAAAATGGCTTTATTGTTTTCCAAAATATTCTCCTTGATGATCAATATACTTTTCCATTCATTCAAACCATTTGTTATAGCAGTTTTTTCATTCCTCTTGAGACACCTCCAAAACATGGTTTTTTAACGCTTCAACTGCTTCTTCGGCGCTGGTAAATCGTTGACCACGCAGTTTACCTTTGATATTCGGGAACAAGAAGAAGTCTTTGAGTACCAAGTCAGGATTGTATGGAGGATGAGTCATCAATTCGATGTTTTGATTGCTCAAAAATTCATCTGTTTGACGAGATGTGTGAAAGCACGCATTGTCATGATGGAGAATCATTCGTCTTTGGGTGTTAGTTTTACGAATTTCTCCGAAGACTTCCGGCAAACAAATGGTCGTGTAGCACTCAGAATTGACCGTCCGACGTTGCTCAAGCGGAACAGTGGCCACACGACCCATTCTGCCGAAGAAACAGGTGACCATTCGCTTCGCTGAGCTTCTTCCACGAACAATTTTCGTTGGATTCCGCTCGTCTTGGAATACCCACACGGTCAATTGCAGTTTTGTTTCTGGTTCATACGCATATATCCATGATTCGTCACCTGTCACGATTTTATACACGTCTTTTGAAGCACCACGGTGGAACTTTTTAATCATTCCCTTACACAAATCGACGCGAGCCTTTTTTTGAGCGATTGATAAATTATGGGGTATCCAACGAGAGCAAATTTTTTTACAACTAAGTGTTCATGCTAAATCGAATGTATTGAAGTGTAACTAATGTGCAAGGATGCCTCTATCTCACGATATGTCACATGATGATCTTGCATTATCAGTTCACGCGCTGCATCGATATTTTGTGGCACAACAACCAATTTTGGACGACCTTCACGGAATTCGTCGGCGTCCGAACTACGACCATGATTGAATTGACTATACCAGCGATATACTGTCGCTTTTGATGCTGCTTTATCGCCATACAAAGAACTGAGTTCACATTCTTGTTGAGATAATCCACGTTGAAATTTGTGAAAAATAATCCAACGAAAACCTTCTCTTGAAATTTTCATTTTTTCGCCAAATTGAATTTCTTAACTCACTGTAAACAAAACAAATATCACTTGTACATCAAAACATTGTGAGTACGTTTATACTAAAAAATGTCAAATTTTATTATGGTGTTGCCAGATTTTAGCTATTGACATTAGTGTTGGAAAATCAGTAATATTATTGAAATTCTACTGATGATCGTTCAGCTGAACGTGAAATCAAACAATGGAACACAAAAATATATACAGGTCTTAAAAAATTCAGTTTTATTTTATCCTTCAAAAAACGAATAAAATGCTTTTTGCTACTTAAAAAATAAGGAAATTCGAGTTAAATGTCCACTTAAACTGCTCCCTCGTTCCTCTTTATCATAATATTTTTTTTTTCGTGATATTGACACAATCCACTGCTTTAGTAGGGGAGCATTCCCTGTATATAAGTTTAACACAAAAAACCAATGTTAATCAAAAACAACTAGTTTCTTTCAATTCACAACAACTAACTGTCCTATGGTTCACAAGCGTTATTTTAAATTTGCCGTAAATAGGAACCACCTTATTGTGGACATAAAATTTAACATAGTTGTATAAGTGTGCTTTGAATTTGTATGGCCTAGAAAGTAAAAATACACAAGTTTTATACAACATGGCAAAGAGAAAAAAACGAAGAGAATTGAAATTGACAATGGTCTATAAATTGACGGATTATTTTAATGGACCACCCACCGCATATGCTTTGACTGAGGAAAGCTTTGAATTTGAATACATTTCAAAACAAATACATACTGTGCTATGTAGTACTAGAGTGCGATATAAAAACAATGAAATGTAAAGGTAAAGGCAAAATGGTTTATTGTTACTTTTAAAATATTCAAACTTAAAAACGTGATTATTTTGAAAAGTTTCTTAGTTTGCTGCTTTGCCGAAGTTGAAAGGGAATTTAAATATAAAGAATATGTTTATTTTTCCCAAGAATTTTCATGTAGTTTGCATAATTTTATAGCTTTTTATTTTAAATAACATAAGACAATTGTATACTTTTATTGTGTATCCTAAGTAGTAGTAAATTTGCCAGAAATAGAGTTTATATGAATTACATCTCCTTAAGAAAATATCATTCGTTTTACTTATTAAAGTGTTACAATAAAATATGTAAAAAAACATGTTTTAAAATCATTTGGAAAAGGGGTATATTAAGGTATTACTTTGTAATTCAATTAATTTTACTAGTAAAAACATTTCTTAAAGAAAATATTTTATATAGCCTGAAGTGAATTAAAGTCAAGGATGTTAAAAAGTTAAATTCATTAAAATTACCAAATTCAGCTTGAAGAAAAATAGTACAAAGAGTTCTAAATATATCAATATTTAGTTTTAATTTATATTTATTGCAATTTAAGGCAATTCAGCTAATAAAATTTTAATTCAGCTACTAAAAAATTTTAAATAAATAATTTAAAGAAATAAAATTGTAGATTAAATCAAATTCATTTGCAATTTGGCTACAAATAAGACAAGTCAGCAATCGAGATAATCTGCAATTAAGGTATTACTTTGTAAATCAATTAATTTTACTAGTAAAAGCATTTCTTAAAGAAAATATTTTATATAGCCTGAAGTGAATTAAAGTCAAGGATGTTTAAAAGTTAAGTTCATTAAAATTTCTAAATTCAGCTTGAAAAAAAATAGTACAAAGAGTTCTAAATATATCAATATTTATTTTAACTTATGTTTATTGCAATTTAAGGCAATTCAGCTAATAAAATTTTAATTCAGCTACTAAAATTTTTTAAAGAAATAACTTAAAGAAATAAAATTGTAGATTAAATCAAATACATTTGCAATTTGGCTACAAATAAGACAATTCAGCAATCCACATAATAGTATAAAAATCTGAAACATATCAAAATTTAGATTTAACTTATATTTATTACAATTAAAAGCAATTCAGCTAATAAAAATGCAATTAAGCTGCTAAAACAATTGAAAAAATATAATTGAAACAAACACATGTGCAATCAGGCTAAAAATAATACAATTCAGCAATCGAAATAAGCTGTTTTAAATTGGTTATTAATCCAGCTTATGCAATCAAATTAGTGCTTTAAAGATATTTTGATTAATTTTTAATTAAGCTAATTATGCATCCAAGCAAAGACAAAACTAAAACAATGCTAATTTAGTTTCAATTATTAAAATCAATATAAAGCTATATTGTAAATATTTTAAAAATTCAGCTATTACAAAATGATTAAATAAACTTAAAAATTGCTTAAAATTGACTCAGTATTTAATTCATCAAAATTTTAAGCTATTCAGCTACAATATCAATCGAAAAATTAACTATATTCAAAATAAACTTCTGTTTTCAAAATTCAATCACACGAAAAGCGCTTAAAATTACTAAAAAAAAAACTACTTAAAATTGGTTTAATATTTTTATCAGAAAAATTTAAAGTTATTCAGCTACAAAGTCAATTAAAACATTAACAAAATACAAAAATAATTCTGGTTTTTTAATTCTGACATACCATAAATGATTAAAAACACTAAAACCTGCCTAAAGTGTACTAAATATTCAATTCAGCAAAATTCAAAACTATTATATCAATCAAAAAATTTAAAAAACAAAAACATTTTCTTTTTTTAAACTCAGCCACACCAAATGTGATTAATTCAGCAAAATTAAAGCCATTCAGATACTGAATAAATAAAGTTATGGAAAATAGTTTAAATGTATTTAAAGTTGAATTACTCTTTCATTCAGCTACTGAAAAATATTTAATTAAGCAAAAACTTACAATATTTGTAAATCATAATTCAAAAATTTAAATACACATTTATTATTTTAAAGAATTCAGCTTGATAAAAAAAAATAATGAAAATTGATTAAAATAAATTTAGAGTTAGCTAACTTCTAATTCAGCTATATTTTATACAATTCAGAGGCAAAATTACTTTATGTGGGAATAACAAAATTTATGAATTTATAAATAAGAAAAATAATTCAGCTCCTCTTCAAAAAAAAAATTAATTGTTTACCAAATATTTTAGCTGTGTTTTCAACTTAACTATATCCGTTAACTCACAAAAAACTCAAAGTACATAAAAACGTGTTTTAGACGAAAACTAACACATTATTTCTCGTATGTACATTAACTTTCAACGTGGATAATTACAATGTAGAAATCTCAACGTTTATACATTTCCACATTTTATATAATACCTGCGCGTTACTTCTAAAAAGTTTGCTGAAGTACGTTCATCAATTATAAATCAAATAAAGGGTTTTTCAATAAGAGCGCTACAAAAGTAAAAAAGTTTAAATAAAACAAAAACGGTTTTGGATATTAATGAAATTCTTTATTCCTGTGAAAGTACGTTCGATGCCATTATGTATGGAAATCGATCTCTTTTGCATGGCCAGCACTGGCACGCTTGCAGAAGTCCAGACGCTGAACCCAATTTTCGACGGTTTTCAAGCATAAATCGGCCGATACTGCTGCAATTTCACGTTCGATATTCGTACGAAGTTCATCAATCGTCGCTGGCTTGTTGGCATAGACCATAGATTTGACGTAGCCCCACGCTCAATTGTTGATCTGCTAGGACGATTATGATGGCCATAAATTGGACGTAGCGCACTTAACGTTGAGGCCACTGACTCCGAATTTCGGTAGTAAATTTTAATAATTTCGACTCGTTGTTGGCTTGTATAAATGGCAAACATTACTGAAGAGAAATGTCAAAAGAGCGGCAAGAAATATGGCGTCGTTTGCTGTCCCTGTCTTTCTACTTTTGTAGCGTCCCTGTTGAACAACCCTTTATTATTAACATTAGCTCCCAGTATACAATTGGAGTCCGAAAAGTCTCATAAAAAAGACCTTGGACCTTCTAAAATCATAGCTATATGAGGGGGTTTTTCGTTACCGATAAGGCATCTTTCTGAGCGTTCTTTTATGAGTTATAAAAGACATAAATATGAGCATTATTGAAAATTATTGAAAATTTTAGAATTTCTGACGCATTTATGAGTCATTTATGAATCAGTTTTGAGTCAGTAATGAGTATAGAAACAATTTTAAAATATTTTCAAATAGGCCCATAAAGAAGAGTCAATTATTTTAATAGAAGAATAGGATTTTTCTCAAAAAATTATAAACAGAATAATTTGCAAATCAGACTAGATCTATTTTCTGTCTTTTTCTATGGACAGGCTTCATCAGTGATTTTCCATTAAATTGTATTACTGTTTATATTTTATTGTAAGATTATCTCTATTTGATAATTTTTCAACAACCCATCAGCTGTAGGAATCGAACCTGTGCCTATTTCTACATTAGCCATCTCAGCCAAGTAAGGCCTTGAATGTAATGTAGCTGATTCATAGTTTTCTTTCCTATTTAGATTTCTGTTATTGTTTTTTACTTACTTCAGAATTGATCAAACAGACACATACAAACATTCTACTTTTAGATTTTTTGTTTATCTTCCAATCTCCTCCGTGTCTCCTTTTTCGCAAATGTTGCTACACTGACGTATGGTTTTTACGTTCAAGAGCTGGCAATTTGTTGACATATTTTTGTCTGGAAAAAAAATATTGAGTTTCCGCCACAACCACTTGATTCAAAATGATGTTTTTACATTATTGGCAATACTTGTACATGATTTAAATTAAGATTTATCACTTTTATAAGTATTTATTATTATTTTTAAATGCTTTTGTCAATTTTCCATTTAATTTTAAATTGATTTACATTCCATTTCATTACATTCATTCAATTTCTTTTATAAAAATATTATAAAACACATTATCACACTACAAATAAAATTATTTTTTTTTCCAATTTAAATTACAAAAGATTACTTAAATGGAAGAGAATACAGATAAATCTGCCATGTTCCTGTATATTTAATATACAAAATTTACATGAATGAATTGAAAAGTTGTGGAAACTTTTGTGTGAAGGTTTTTTTTAATATAAACTTTGTGTAAATTTTCTTCCAGTCACCCATTTTATATATCAATATAATTCTATTTTTGGACTTCTTTTTTTTAATTTTTTAATGTTTTGGGTGCAATTGCGGTTTTATTTTCGTGTTCCATTGATGCTTGGTGATTTTCATACAAATTTTCATGTTGTTGAGGGCAAACAACATCATCATAAAGATTTTTTTGTATTTCTTGCTTTATACAATGTACAGACTCAGTCATTCATTTGCGGTTTATTTCAGGGTTTTTTCATCTTCTCATTTTTGCGGTTGTGTTAATTGAAATAAAAAAAAATGAAATTACCAAACATGAAATGGAAAATTGAAAAATCTGTAAATGAGTTGCTTGTACAATTGTTTAAGGTACCAGAAATTGTATGCAAGGAGGGTGTATACGTGGTTTTTTTAATATGATGTCACTCACATAAATGAACGTTCACCTTAAACATGTTGGAAAGAAGTATGAACTTTGCTTTAAATAAAAAGTGATAGAAATGAAATTATAAGTCAAAATGAAAGGTTAGAAAAATTAGCCCCTACTACAAGGAACACAGATCTTAAATTTCTAGCCAAAGGGGTTTTGGCAGGCCGTCAAGGGGGAGACTTTCCTCCTTTTTGCCCGTTCCGGTAGGAATTGCCAAAAAGCCCGTCTTAACGGACGTCTACGCCAAAAGAGGAACCTACATACCAAATTTCAACTTCCTAGCTTTAGCGGTTTGGGCTGGGCGATGTTGAGTCAGTCAGTCAGTCAGTAACGTTATTCTTTTATATATATAGATTAGTCGTAAGTGTTATTATACTCTCTCTTAGTTTAAACAATAAATAAAGATTTAGTCTTAAGCCAACCACCAAAGTCATTTAACCATATCAATTCGCAGGCCCCCAATTCGATACTCGGGGATGTGCCCGAAGGGAGACTGGCAACTTTTACATGGCTGTTCACTTAACAACACTTAATTGTGAAAGTAACTGTAAGGCTCGATTACTGAATGTCCAGTTAGCTACTAACTGGGACTTTAACTGACACATTTGTTGTTGTTTCCCATACAAAATTTGAATTTAACTGGTGGCTAAATTTTAACTGCACATTCTGTAATTGGGTCTAAGTGTTATACCAGAAAATAAAGGTAAATTATATTAAGCTTTTGTTTATAACTGAATGGCTTTTTGATGGATAAATTAAATAAATTTACACAAACAAATAATTTATATTCAATTTTTAATTCATGTAAAATTAAAAAAAAAGCTACAAACATCCTAAGGGCTGAAAAACACATTTATTCGTTAAGTACCTTATCTGTGCTATATTCCATTGCACAAATATCCCCCTTAAAAACATAAGAGTAATCCAGCACTCAAAGGAAACACTTAGCTTATAAATTAAGAGTCTTAATTGATATTGACTTTCTTTCTTAAAAATGAAACATATACAATTATTTTTCACTTTAAACATTGTCAATTTGTTTCATCTGAAATTATGTAATAAGTATGTCCTTTCAATAAGCTTAATTATTTCAAAAAGCTTTTTCCGCATTCGTATGCTAAAACATGTTAAAAAAATTTTTTTTTCTTCTTCTTTAAAATCACTTAATGTTTATTGATTTCTTAATATCATACTTGTGTTTTTTGCCTTCATCATACATTTGATGATATAACTTTTATATTCACATACATACACACTATATTTGTGTGATTTTTCCAATATTTTTTTGATAACAAACATTCATTCCTAAGTGGTTATGTTTCACTTTTGACAAAGAGTTTTATCTGCAAGCAAAAATGCCTGTATTTATCATATCACTTCTTTTTTTTAATTTACTGGCTGGAATGGGTTTTTCTTTAACATTTCAATGTGTTTTGCCATACCGATTGAGCAGTGAAAACATGTAGGAGTCTATATACGAAATATAAAGTAAAAACACAGCAATCATCAGCTGTATGATTTGAAATGTTTACTTATATCCCAATAGTTTTGCTGGCTTTAACAATTCAACAACAGTCTGAATGTGCTGATGTGTAAACAGAGTTGGAAGGTTAAAACTATTACTGATGTTTCCATTATAAATGGGAAGCTTTCCTATTAAATTGTTATTTAAATATTAAAGGAAAGATATTAGGGAAGTAGTAAATGCCATTTGAACTACATTCAGCTAAGAATATTGCTGAAATATTACAAAAAAATATTATTAATCAATCAAAAATCCGCACAAATTCATCAAAACTAATTGAAATACTTAATTCAGCCAGCTAAATAGGATAAAAATACAAAATATAAGCATAATCTTGGCAGTTTTCAGCAAAAAAACTGTAAAACTATATTGAAATATTAAATTCAGCTAGCTGAATAAAGTGAAATCTCAAAACCTAAACAAAACTCTTATGTTTACTAATTAAAACTACTAATTTTGCTGGCTGAATATATTACACAGAAACAAATTTACAACTAAATCATCAAATTACCAAAAAAATCAATCAACTTAACGAATTCAGCTAGCTGAAATCGTTATTTTGGTCTTAATACTGACAACCAGTAATTAAATATTTTAAAATATAATATGAAAACACTACAAAATTTTAGATTTTTTCATTACAATTATTTAAATTTAAATCCAGACAATATTTTAAATTTGTACTTGAAAAAACAATGGACAAATCTAACTCAATTAGTTAAATATTCTTAATTTACACATTAAATACAACAAAATTATAATTGAGGTATAAAGTCTTATAAAAAAAACTAATTCAGCTGGCTGAATAAATTAAATTAAACTATATTTACATGTAATAAACAAGTGACAAGTAAGATCTTAATTAAATAACTTATTCAGCAAGCTAAATAATATAAAATATTTACCTAAATAAGCTAAACACCAATAAATAAGCTTAAGAAATTATAAACCGTACGAATTCAGCCAACTGAATAAGTCGTTTTAGCCATTTTCAAATCTAAAATATGAAATGTTATAACAAAAATATAAATTCAGCTAGCTGAATTAGTCATTTAAACTGTTTTAATTTTATTTGTAAAAAAACTGTACAAATATATGGTATAATTTCGATCCCAAAATCAAAAACATATAATTCAGCTAGCTGAATTCGGTATTTGTAATATTTTAATGCCCTTTTCTGATTTTAGAATAAAATTATATTAAGTAAACCTCTAAATATTGTACATTCAGCTGGAAATATCAAAAAAGTTTCAATAAATATTCCTGGTAGTAAATTTGTGCTATCTATCACTTTCTCATTAAATAGTCCCATCTCTGTTTGCATGCATAAGTTTGTCTGTATTTGTATGTATGACATTGACACACAATCTCGTTTATTTTGTGAATATCCATATATGTTCTTCAATATATTGGTGAATGTATGTACTTGGTTTGCAAAAAATATGACATATTTGATGTTTTAACATTTCGATTTTTTTAACCAAGGAAATTACTTTTTATTTTCAATTGACATCACAGTTTGTAGATATATTTCAATATGAATTTTTATGAGTTGATGTTTGCAAACATTTCTCAAATCTTGAAGAATGTAAAATTTTCTTTAAAAATGTTTAAAACAGTTTGTTCAGGAGAAAAATATTAATTTAATTTGGGTTAATCTTTTAATAATTTTGTATTAAACTACTTAACTTTCCTACATTTTTTTCATCTTGCTGAATAAGTTATTAATTAGGGTTAATTTTGTATCCATTTTTTATTAAACTACCAAATTTTCTCACAATTCAGCTTGCTGAATAACACGTTTTTGCCAGTCTATTTAAATATTTAGAATACTTTTTTTAATTTTCTAAGCAATATACAACGTTTTTCAAATACTTTAGAATATTTATATCTTATTCAGCTAGTGGCATTTGGCATTTTTATTAATTGTGGTAAATAATTTTGCTTCCGTAGCAATATAAAGGAAAAATTATTTGCAAATGGACAAATGCTAGACAAATTTCTTGTCTTCATTATTTTGATAAATTTTTGTTATTTCTTGTCTTCATTATTTTGATAAATTTTTGTTATTGTAATTCAATTTTGACATATTCAGCAAGCTGAATAGTTATGATTTTCATTATATAACTGTTTGAAGGTCATACCTTAAAAAAATTATTTGTGAGACTTATTCAGCTGACTGAATTTGCCATTCCCTATTAATACGTAGAAAAATTTATTAATTCTTTTATTTTATTAATTTTCATATGTCATGGTTGCTTTGCTACTAGCCGAACTACTTGTTTTTAGTAATTTGTATTTCAAAGTTAAATGTTTGTAAAATTTTGTAAAAACAAACTTCTTTGTTATACCACTAATTTAATAAGGTATTTCATGTTATTCACTCAGCAATATTTTGTTGTTTATGTAATAAATACACAAATTCAAATTGCTGAATATTCTGAAAATTTTATTGAGCGCCTGAATTTCGCAGAATATTTTCTTTTTACTTATTTTCATATTAAAAAATATAGTTTTTGTACCCATATAATATAGAAGTATATAGAAAAAAGCTTGCTGAATTATCAAATATGCATATTTTGTAAGTTTTGTTGGTCTTATTGATTAATTTAGCTAGCGAAAAATAATCAAATCATTTTATTCCCTATTCATCTAGCAGAATTTGCCATTTTAGACTGATTTAGTTATTTTTACTACTTTTGACTAGCTGAATTACTTTAAATCATTTTATAACCTATTCAGCTAGCTAGATTTTGTAGTTCTAGTGGTGTTTATTACAACTTAACTACTTGTGTTTAGGTTATGTCTGCTTTTTATTTAGCTGAATTATCAGTTTTCATAAATATGTATTTAAAAGTTCTATGTGTATAATTTTATATCGAAATGTTTTTAAATTTGCTAATTCAGCTAGCTGAATGAAATTATAACATATTCAGCTTATGGAATTTAACATTTTTAATGAATTTTATAAAAAAAATGTTACTTACTTAGATGTTTTCAACAATTTTTTACAGCTTATATCTGTTTTTTCCACTTGAGTTACTTGTTTTCATTATTAAGTATTTTCAACTAATTTGATTAAGAAGCTGAATTTGGCTGAATTAATAATTGTGGGTATTTGTTAACAATTTCCAATTTATTCATTAATTAACTAGCGGTATATAAAGAAAATCATTTTATAACCTATTTAGCTAGCTGAATTATTGCCCTCACTACTTTTTGTCTAGCTGAATTATTTGTTTTCATTAATTTGTGTTTAAAACAAATCACATTCAAATCAAATCGAATTTTGCTTAATTTTCTTTTGCTTTTTGTATTACAAAAAAAATAGTTTTTATGCCCATATTATGTAGAAGTGGAACATAAATGACATATTAAGCTTGCTGAATTAATATTTAGGCGTATATCTACGTATTTCTAAATATTTTACACGTTTCGTTGATCTTATTTATTAATTTAGCTAAGGGAATATAATTTTTATTGCCTATTCAGCTGGCTGAATTTGGCATTTTTAATGATTTTTATTACAAATTTGGCTAATTTAGTTGGCTCCACTACTTTTTGTCTAGCTGAATTACTAAATTTCATTGATTTGTACTTAAAACAAATTTTAACTGCTGAATATACTGAGAGTTTTATTGAATTCCAACTTGGCAGAATATTAATTTAATTTTTATATATTTTTTAATTAAATTATTAATTAATTGTATCCGAATAATATAGAAATAGAAGAAAAATACCTATTAAGCTAGCTGAATAAATAGTTATGAATATTTTTAAAAATATTTCAAGTTTAATTGATCTTATTCACCAATTTAACTAGCAGAATATAAATACAATTATTTTATAGCCTATTCAGCTGGCTGAATTTGGTAGTTTTTCTGATGTTTACTAAAAATTAGTTGTGTACACTACTTTTATATATGTGACATCTGCTTTTTGTTAAACCGAACTAGCTGTTTTCATAAATATGTAATTCGGCGACTAGCTGAATAAGTAATTTTTATAAAAAAAAAATATTTTGCAGTGGTACTCTAATACATATAGTAGAAATAATGTTTTTACAAAAATTATTTTTTCGGACTTTCTATATTTTCATATATTTAGTTTAAATTACTAATTCAGCTAGCTGAATTTTGTAAATATAGCTAGCCAGCTGGCTGAATTTGTAATTTTTATTAATTTATATTAAAATGTAAAAATTATAACGCAAAAATATTACAAAGTAGCAACTTTAACTTAAATAATTATTTAATTTCATTACATTTGTATAGCTTAAACTTGTTACGTGTCATTTTATTACAAATTAAGCTAGCTGAATTAACTTTTTTCTTAAATTTGTTTAGATCAAATTAAGATAGAATTTCAATTCTTAATGATTTTATTTATTCAGCTACCTTTATCCTACTTTTAACTTCAAATTTGTATAAAATTGTTTTTCTCGGCTGTGATTTGCAATAATTTAATCATTCAGCAAGCTGAATATGTTAAAGCAAAGATTTGTTTCATATTTTAGGTTTATATTAAATGTATATTTTTCATAATATTAAAGATCATACATTTATGTTTTCCTTTTACACCCATTTCATCATTTAATTTTTTAAAGAATTTATTTAAACTCAAATTATTCCCCTTAGAGAAAACAAAAAAAGAACAAAAACAATTTTGTGTGTCGAAAAATTTTTATGCAAACACTCTTTACTCAAAATTATTATGTAAATGTGCAACATATTGTTTTGTTTTTGTTTGTTTGTTTTTAAAACAAAATTTAAACAAAAGGAAACAAACTGACACAAAAAGAGGGAGAATAAACTTTTTTCTGTACATTTTCTAACTTAATGCAGTCGTAACAACCAACTCGTTGCTGTAGCAAATTTTCTAAAAACAACAACTACGAGTATACTTATTTTTCCATAATATGAACAGTAGTTATTCAAAACATATCACATTGTTATTATCACTTTCATCATAGTGATATACACACACAGTCTTTTATATGAATAAATGCCTGAAAATGCTATGATTTTGAAACAAAGAATACCAAACGTGCATAAATAGACAAACTCATAAAAATTTGCATAAATTTTAGAATAAAAAATATGCTAGTAGAAAAACAAAAGCATAAACCGACAACAAGTAAAAGAAAATAATGTGCAAACACTGTTTAACTGCAGGCTTTGAAAATAATAGTTGACAATAGTTTTTAACAACGTACACATATGTCATCACTAAACAGAATTTTAAAAGAATGTTAACTTTCACTTAAAATTTCAGAATGTTGTTAATATTTTACATTTTATAGAAAAAGTTAGATAATTCATTAGTTAATATTAATCATACGCCTACGAGTACAATTTTTTCTTTGCTTTCATTTGGTTGTGGTCAACTTTCATTATATTTCATTTCATAACCCTTAAACATATTTTAAGTTTTGACTTATTTTCTGCATTGAACTTAAATTTTTAACTTTGATGTCTTCAGAGACTTATAATAGAATTTCATGACAAATATTTTTGCGGAATAGTTTAACCCTCTTACTCTTCCATTAAAGGACTTTGTTGACCCCATTTTAGAGAGGGACAAAAAAGACCCGTAAGTTGAAGGGTTGAAGGATTAAAATGTTCCGCAAAAATATTTATCATGAAATTCTACTATAAGTCTATGAAGACATCAGAGGTGTAAAATTAACTTCAATGCCAGAAATAAGTCAAAACTTAAGATGTGCTTAAGGGTTAATCTCGTACTTATTCATAATTGGCGCTCAAATATCCAATAACTTTGGATTTTAAGGCGAACCATGTGAATCTTCCATTTTAGGTATAGAACGTGTTCAGCAAACTTATGTAAAACACCACGAGGAACATTTTTGTGGAATATTTTAACCCTCTAACTCTGCAATTAAAGGGACTTTTTAGGCGTTTTTTTAAAAAGCTTAAGCTTAAGGTTAAAGTTAAAGTTTTTATTTTCAATATTTCGCTACTCCAATATGTAGCATCTTCAGGAAATGACAATTAAATTAACAAATTATTTTTTTATTTTTTCAAGCTTTCAAATTGTTTATAATTTGTTAATTTAATTGTTATTTCCTGATGATGCTTCACATTGGAGCAGTGAAATATTGAAAATAAAAAACTTTTTATATATAAAAAACAAACCTTAAGCTCAAGAAAATTGTGCAGTTAAATATCTCTAAAATAAAGAAAATCATAATTTTTTTAAATTTAACAAACTGCGCCATATGTCATACATATATAACGATTTTTTAATGATATTTTCTAATATTTGCGATTTTTGTTCCTATCTTAAACATTTTAATCATGTCGTTTCTCAATTTTTAGAATTTTTTAATGACTTTTTAATTAAAAAAAAAAATTTGCATATTTAAAAAACTAAACGAGATGCCCCAGATCTTTTTTTTATAGATTTTTTCATATAAAATATAAAACTGTTTAAAATATTGTACCAGTATTTTAAGCAGTTTTGTCCGATTTGTGCAATTTTCTACTAATTTCTTTTCATTTTTGTAATGGAATTTAAAATTTTTTTAATCGATTATACTTAATTTTACCAAAAATCATTTCTATTGTCAGAAATGTGTGTAAATTGTGGTTGTTTTAATTAAAACCATACAACAGAGCTAATATTTAATAAATAAATTCCTTTAGTACCTGGTTTAAGTTGGGTTATTTTTAAAAAACACATATCTGCTACTGTTTTATATATCCAAGCTAATTTAAATCTCTGCAATAATGATTTAAATTTATAATGTTGCAATGTCATTTCTGTTAAATTTGCAAACTTCACTATTATCCATATTTGTATTAGTAATGAAGTTTTGTGTATATTTTTTTAATCTTTTATTATTTTAATAAATGTTTGAAAAAAATATTAATAAAATTTAGTTTATTGCGGATTTGTTGATTTTCATGATATTTAATGGGAATTTTTATTTAATTTTCAAATGTGGTTTATATGTGTTATTATTATTTCAGTTTATGCTGCACTCAAATAAAAAAGTTAGTATGTAGAAAAATTGGTAAAATATTTTATAAGGCACTAAACAGTTTTTTTACTAATTGTTAGTAAAAGACAACATACGAGCAAATTTTTAATAAAGATTTGTGCTATTCTCTGGATGAAAATTAAAAAATTACTAATTACTTAATTAGAAATTTACTAATTAATCAATTAAAAAGGTCGAAAAAAACTATTTTTTATTTTTAAATAAAAATTATAAACCAACATTTTGAATTACTAATTTATTTTGTTGATATTATAAAATTATATTACTGGTTTTTAAAAACCGATTTGTTAAATTAACCTATAATAAGCAAAAATTTCAACAAAAAAAATTATCAAATGAGAACAAAATTTTTTTTAGATAAAATTTGTATAATATTAAAAATTTAAAAAAAAAATTAAAAGATTTTAGAAATTAATCTGAATTTGAAAAAATTTGTAAAAAAAATTGTTGATTCTAGCAAATTGATTTTAAAATTTAACTAATATTTAGTAAAGGTTAGCAAATTTTACTACAATTTTCCGTTTACCAATATTTATAGAAAAGTTTTGCTAAAATTAACCATCATCACTTTAACAATTACCGAATTTTCTGTAACTTTTGCACACATTTTTATTTAAGTGTACATATATGCACTAAAAACTTTATTTTCGTATTTTTATAGTTTTTATTTGATTTTAATCGGATTTAATTTAGTAAAAACAACAACAACAAAAAAAAAAACAAAACAAAATTTTTATCGGTTTAATTTTGGTTTTGTAAATACTACAAGTGCAATAAATGTTAAGTACTCATTTTATTTATAAAACAAGCCACTAAAAGGGATTTTTAATTAAACTAAAAATAAGGTCAATAAAATAAACCACACATAAAATGAATTCAATACAATAAGTATTTAAGCTGCAACTGAAAATTGCTTATTTATATAGATAAAATTGTAATATGCGATGTGTTTATTTAAAAAAGGTTGGCAGCTCTATAAGTTTTTGTCAACATTAACCTAAAATACTTGATTTAAAAAACAAAATATTAGCTGTGTTTGTGAGGCAAGCTCTCAGTGTTGGCTTATGTCATTCCCATATAAAGTTAGCATTAGCCAACGTTTAGTGTTATCTCTTTAATGTTTAACTCTTAACGTTACTAATGTCAAATATGTATGGGAATGACATAAGCCAGCGTTGAGAGATTGCCGCACAAACACAGCTATTGTACCCAGGCTGGCCAGACTTGTGGTTTTGTCCCTAAATATGGGGATGTTTTGTTGGTGTTGGGGACAAAAATTTTTCATTTCAGGGGATTTTTTTGGGGATTTAAAAAATGTTTTGGGTATTTTTTGGGGATATTTTAAATCCTTGATAAATTTTGAAGTTTATATTAACTTTGTATAGTTTTCAGAAAACATCAGTCAAGTATGTTCGCATAATTTAAAAAAAAGTAAGAAATTCATCCTTTTATGGACTTTCTCTATTAATTTAAAGCTTTTTAACACAAATAAATCCCTTTTACCTGAGAGTTTTATATGATTAATGTCTCAGAACCTAAAATATTGTTTTACAGAAAAACATCATATCGATTATGGATAAAAGTCTATTGTATTAAAAAGACAAACTTGAAAAATTTAAAACTAAAAATTCTTTAAAAGATGCCTTAAATTCTTGAAAATTTCAAAATAAAATATATTTAGGGTACGATTGGTTTGTTTAAATTATTTAATAAAATTTAACATTTTCTTCGTAAAAGTCCCAAAATTCTGAGAATTTTTCTAGACATTTATACAAAAGCAATCCAAGAATTTTTAAAAATAGTTATTGTTAGTGCTATTTTTTATATTTAATTGTAGTTTTTATGTGGATAATGTTCATTTTAAGCAAATTAAATTAGCTCTACTACCTTTTTCAACATTTTTTCTAGTTGGGGATTTTTTGGGAATATTTTTAGATTTGTTTGGGGACAACGAAAAAAACTATCTGGCAAGCCTAATTGTACCCTAAATTAAATCTTTATAATTTACTTTAAGGTTGCCATATCGGCGCCCTATGCTCCAGTGGGAGTTAGAGGAATATATATTAGGGCAGATCGATTTGTAGGGAGGCAAAAAAATCTATTCTAGGGATCAAAATCAGAAACTTTGCCCGAGGAACCAAAGCTCTAAAGCGAATTCTGAATCCCCGACTTTTGATCCGTAGGGTTAAATTTTGAAAAATCCCACTTTGACCCATTTAGAGTGCCCCAATTTTGAAAAATCCCACTTTGACTCATTTTGAGTGCCGCAATCGAGTTCAAATGTATGACCGACCCCCACTAACTTTGGAGGGCCGACCCGCCCATGCCAGTGGCACACCCCCTGGAACCCCCCTGGGGGTTCCCCATACAAACATTTCAAAAAATCACCATTTTTGGCACTTTAAATGAAAAAATGTTTGTATGGGAAACACCCCAGGGGGATTCCAGGAGGTGTGCCACTGGCATGGGTGGGTCGGCCTCCCAAAGTTAGTGGGGGTCGGTCATACATTTGGACAAGATTGAGGCACTCTAAATGGGTCAAAGTCGGATTTTTCAAAATTTGGGACATTAAAAGTCGGGGATTCAGAATTCGTTTTAGAGGTATGGTTCCTCGGGAAAAGTTTCTTATTTTGATCCCTAGAATATGATTTTCCTTGTCACTTGGGCGATTTTTAAATCGCCCCGCCCTAATATATTTATATTGCCATATCGTATGAATTAAGAAAACTTCTTTTTGCTGCGGTGGGAAAAACAAATTAGAGAACAGATACAATATTGCGGCTGCGGTTGTTTTCATGCATACACTCAAATTTTCTTTACATGCTTGTGCGTAGGTGTATTATATTGTGGAGAGCACCAGGGATGTTAAATGAAGTTTGTATTTCGGTATAAAAATTTTTAATTTTTATAATTTTTTTTCATTAAATTAAAATCATAGGCTTAATATGTTCAAATCTAGTAAAACAAGAAAAACAGGGAATTTTCAAAATAAAAGTTCAATCGCTTCAACTTTTTAATCTCTGAATATTACCAAATATTGCGATTATTTTTTTAAAATATGGCAACATTGAATAGAGTGTGAGAATGAAAATATGCAAGAATCAGTGATGGTATTTGAGATATTGGCTCGTATGAATAAAAAATAGATATTACTAATAGGGGGAAATACAAGGTTTTTAAGCAATTACTTTACAAATCTAGTCTGCTTGGGAGTAGACTAGAAATTTAATTTTTTAATTTTCGTTTACATTTCATGCTATTCTACCAGCCAATTGGTAAATTTGGAGTTAAAAGCCATTCCTTAGCCCAAAGTAATTACTTCGAAGTAATTGCTAAGTTTTATTGATATGACCCATTGTGTTTCATGCCAAAATGATATCAAAAAAAGTGTCAAAACCACTTCAATTGTGCCATAACTTTATTTTTACTCTTCCTTTTATTGTAATTCTCTAAACTAGAGAAGCCTGGTTTATTGAATACGACAAGTTCTTATCAATCACGCCGATTTGACAATGATACAGACTGACTTTATAGAACCTTGGCTAAAAAAAAAGCTAAGAATAATTTTTTTTATTTCAACTTCAGTAATAATAATATGCTATCAAATTTGTTGTGTAATTTCATACGGTTGGCAACACTGATGTAGAGATTCCCATTTGCTTCATCTTGATATTTTTTGCTTTGGTTTTAGCTTCAGCATTGCCACATCGGTTAAATTTATAAATTTTATATGCATAAATCTTTGGGGTACTGTTAACAAAACTTACAATATTAGTATTTTTTCGCCTCAGAATTTAAGATTTTTATATATAAATCCAAAAATGATTCCGATATGAATGATAAAACGTAACAGAATCTAAAAATGTTTCTTTGGCCTCAAAAAAATTATTCAAATTTGAAAAATTTCCTAATTTTAAGTGAGTCAAAATAGTTTGCGAAACTCTGTTTTATAACACAAAATAACAATCCATCATACAAAAATTTACATTCCCGATTAAAAAAGATGATATGGTGACATATCTAATTTGATGAAATACAATAACTAATCACATACAATTTAATCCGAAAAATGGTGAATACAATTGTATCTACGTGGATAAAATTGGATTTAATTACTTTAAATTATATACAATTTAATCCGAATTTTGACCAGACATTATTGTATTAAATAATATCTTAATAGTTAAATTTGATGCAATTAGGTCCAATTTTATCAAAATTTTGGAATTGTTGTTTTTATTAAATATTGCACTGAAAAACAATGGGGAATTCACGTAAGGTTTCGTGTATCGTGTAAACTAAGCAAATCTAGTAACTTTTGGAGTCTTTATGGGAAACTGCATACATAATAAGTATCTACTTTTTAATAAGTACTTATAGGAGCTATAAGCTGTATTTTGTCTCATGCCTATCAACGTTAAGTCTTTAAAGCAAATCTACGTTAAACCGATTGTAGTATAAAAAATTTTTAAACAGGTTATGTTTATAATTTTTTCGTTATAATCGAACCTACGTCAGCAAAAGTTCCTAGGAAGTAACGCGAATAAGTGAAATTGTATAAACGTTGAGTTTTCAACGTTGATAATTATCCGTGTTGAAAGTTGAAAGTCCGTGCATACGAAAAGTAATGTGTTAGTTTTTGTCTTAAAAGCGTTTTTATGCACTTTGAGGATTTTTATGAGTTAACGGATATAGTTAAGTCGAAAACACAGCTATAGTATAGTTCAAGAATAATCCATAAAATAAAAATATTCTAAATAAAATGAAATTTCAAATAATTTTCCATAAAACATTACTGGATTTTTCACTGAAGGTGAGATTCTTATTTTGAAAGTGAGAAAAGTTCAAATGAAGCTTTAATTTTTGGGCTACTCATTTTAAAATGAGAAAAATACATTAAAATTGTGATAACAAATTTGACATGAGTTTTTAATAAAATTAAATGTCTTGAAATAATCGATTAAAAATTTTTTGTTTTAATTTTCATTTGTATTTCAAGATATCCTTCAAGCCTATTAATAAATTTGGTGCTATGTTATTCCTAAACCAAAATAATTACTCCGAAGAATTGGCTAACTTTTATTAATATGGCCCAATATTCAATTTCAAAATAAAATAATCTGTTGTTTCGATGTAAATTTATAATATTTTAAATGAAAATGAATTTCAATTTGAATTTACTAAGATATTAAGAGTTCATTTAAAACAAGAATATACCATAGATTATATAGGGAAAATAAATGTTTCTTTTAGGCTTGTTTTGTTGCTATACATATCTGGTACGAACTCCTATACAAATTCTGACTGCGTATGTTAAGTATTAACTCTTTTAACATAATATTTTCGATAATGTATGCGTCATCTGTCAGATAATATCACTCAGATTCTATACAAAAATATTTTACCGGTTTTTCGCTTTCGTGCTATTATTTTTTAAATCCCTTGAACTTTATATCAAAATATGTTTTGGTAAAATAATATTTTTCTATTAAAAATGGTTTGTAATTGATTTCGATAAAATCTTAAATGAAATTTAAATTGAACATGAAACTGGGCTATATTTGGTCTTACAATTTAAATTCCATGGTCGAGATCTGATTAAATATGACAACTTATGTAAAAAGATATATTTAGATATTGGGTCATATAAAATTTTTTCGAAAGACGAAAATTACGTCTTATTATATATAGTGCCATACAATGCAATATATAACGAGACATAATTGTATTAAATAATATAAAATAATGTATAACCCGTTTTACTCGGGTTATGAAATATTAAAGACACACATTACTCAATTATCCTGAAAAATTTTCATAGAAAAAATCTCAATTACAGTAAATCAATAAAAGAATAAATGAAATTTTTTACAAGTAAATATGTATTTATCAAATAAGTGAAATTTCTTTTAAAAAAAATAATAATAATGATATGTATGTATGAAATATTGAAGGCAAAATAAAAAGACATTAAATAAACATTCTTGAGAAACGATTTAATAGAAATTTGTACAATTAAATGAAAATGAATTTTCAGTAATCTGATATTTATTTACAACACAAAGGTAATTTTTTATAAATTGTTTGCTTGTTTTGGTTATTCAATAAATAATTGATAATGATTATTAACAATATGCACGTTTATTAACTGTTACTAATCTGTCACTCAACAATCTGTTGAACGATTTGATTACTTAGCGCTAAGTTGAGGTAGCGCCACCTTATTTTGGTAGCGTAAAAATTGTATGGTACTGGTACTCAAATAGTGGTACATAAACTTTTTTTTTTATTTCACTTCAGAGAATGAGAAATAAAAGCTCAAAAATTGTTATGCAAAACATAAACCTCCACAAATCAAAGTTGCAGCTGATTTCTCTGGTACACCTCACCATATTTGAGAATAAGCACAATACAAATGGAAAAGGAATCTTAAATCGTGACGGAAAAAAGTGAACAAAATAGCAACGGAAACGGTATCTCACTTTTACAACACAGAACACATAGAAAGTCAAGTTGGTTATATTTTATATTTTTCTTCTTAACACATTCCAACGTATTGTTGTTGTTTTATATTAGTTAGAATAAAAGGCTGTGAAAGTGTTATTGTGTTATTGCTGTTTTTTATATATTTTATAAATGTATAAAGTTAAATCCTTTGATATTACTAATGCATGTGCATGACGAAATCAACCATGTAATCGTACTATACTTGTACTGTGATTGAAATTGTGTGAAAATCTGGCAACATTAGTAAAATAATCTGAGAGTAAAAACAGGAGAATAAGAAATTCCGTTGAGAAAATAAAAGAAGTTTTATCTCTCACGAAAATCGTGGCACGATTTTAATTGTCAAATTGTATGGAAAAAAACGGGGACCTTTGCATTGTGCTTATACTCTTTCAACGATAAAATATTACTTCATTTATTTGAATAAATAAGAGTGAACTATGTTTAAACGGGAAGGAGAAAGAATTTCTGGAATAATTTTTAATTAAATTGACTTAAAAAAAGTTGAGAAATTTCTAAACTTCTCTTTAAAGAAAACTCCCCGATTAAAAACAAATTATACGATGCTTTATATAACCGAGTAAAATAAGTTAGGTGTTATAAAATACAGGCAAAAAAAAGTGCGCCGTACACCCACAATATGAAGTATTTTTGCAAGGTGGTTTCAAAAAACATTTTACATTTCTCGTTATATCTTTGGCATTTACAGTCGGATCTTAAAGTATGATACATCGATGTTTTTCTCCCGAGGAGGCCAGTGTTTTGCTCTAAGGGCCATTGACCTGAAGTATCCCGTTCTAGTAGTTACCCACCAGATCTCAGTTGCTACCACCCTAATGTACAACCCTAATGCCAGAAAATTAAAGCCCGCAAAAAATGATTAAACTTTTGCTAAGAAAGTTTTTCGATAAACCCAGTAGAAATTTTTTTATATAATGGTTGCCGAACGTAGGGGTCGCTTTTTAAATTTTGTTTTATTGGATTTTGCCTTTATAGAAAAAAATCCATATATTACACTTTAAAATCCGTCTTTAAATGCCGAAGCTATAACGAAAAATTGAAAAAGGCGACCCCTACGTTCGGCAAAAAATTTTTTTTTTTAAATTGCCTTGCAAAAATACTTTATATTGGAGGGTGTACGGCGAACTTGGCGAACTTTTGAGGTACGGTCTACTGTACTGTATTAATTTAGATCCACCTTGGATCTACTATGATAAAATATGATCCGAATATTGGGAACAAAATTGTTGGTTTGCTAATTTTGTTCTTAAATTTAGATTTGTTAAATTTAACCAAAATCTGGTTAAAATTAAAAAATCAATTCCAAATCAATGAACAGGAAGGCATTTTGTTAAAGTTAATCAATTTTTTTATTGAGCCAATAGACATATTATTTTGAGTGTATATTAATTACTGATACGAAACTCGGTGGCAATTGAATAAAGACAAGTCGAGGCGGAATTTTTTTAAAAATTTGTTTCATATTTGTGACCTTCTCCGAGAAAAGGGACCTAGTGTGTCAAAAAACCTAGTGTGTCAAAAACGTGGGAAAATCGATATTTTCTCATTTTTATCGATTTCCCCAAGTTTTTTGACACACTAGATCCCTTTTCTCGGAGAAGGTAACATTTATAATATGAAAAGGTTACTTTTTAATTTTTTTTCAAAAATTTTATTATCGTTACCCACTACTAGTACCAGTGATTCCTTCAAAAAGTTATAAAAATTAAAACGAGGTTGGAAAAGATTCAAGTTCCCGGTGTAGTAACAGTAAAGAGATATCAATATTTCTTGTACAATTTGTGGGCGCTGTGGTGTAATGGTTAGCGCGTTGGACTGTTACACGTGAGGTTGCGGGTTCGAGCCCCAACCAAGGCAACATCAATTTATGAAAAATAATAATATGTATGAGTTTTTTCTATCCCTCATACATAACGCAGCGTCCTCCTTCGGTGTTTCCATAGCACTTAACCCCACCGAAGTAAAATAATATAACAGGGCTATGAACTAAAAAGCTTCAACAAAGTTCGCCAACTTACCATCAGATGGCGCGCAACAACTGTTTTAAAATTCAACATCTCGCGCAATTACAGTGTTGCCATATTTGAAGCCCTTCATCTTTCACCACCTTTCACTTCTTCTCTATCCCCTTTCCAAAGGAAGCAACACGTTAATTAATAGGAAGAATTTCCTGAGTGTTGCTTCTCTATTTAAAAAAAAAAAAATAATGACACATTCAGGAAATTATGTAAGTAAAATCAACTACAAATGATAGTTAAAATAACTGCATTTGCTATTGAGAAGTTGTACACTACATTTTGATTTAAATCGACTGCAATATGTAGTTATTTTAAACTGTGGAAAATGTAGTAAAAACAACTACAACTACAGTTAAAAACAATATACATGCAAATTATTGTAAAACTATAAAAACTACTGTTTTTGTTGGTCAAAGTTGCTGTTAATGGACTAGTTTTCCAAAATATGCTTTGCTTTTTAAGTTTTCGATCTTTATTGTTTTGGGCAAAAATGAAAGGTATTTTTTTACTTTTATTTTTTGGAGCAATATAAAAGTCAGACGGATTGTTTACATACTTAAATAAACTCATCATTAAATCAATTTTATATCACTTATAAATAAAAAGAAAATATGAATACATATGATAGCAGCATATACAAATGGTTTTGTTTGAATACAATTTCAGAACAAATCCAATCATAACATGTTCCAAATGATTATAATATTTTCCTAATGGCACAACATATTCCCAATGATCATATTATGGTCATTTTGTAATTTCTGTAATCATTTAGTATAACAGTATGATAACACAGTACAACAGCCAATCTGGGGGGTGAGAAATTCCAAGTCAGGGTGATGGTACTAGGTCAGTATAGTAAAACCCTCAAAGGGTTTGGCGTTCGTATGTGTCATTTTTTTTATGACCTTTTAAATTTTTTCCTTATCTTGATGTTTTTTCGCTTAGTTGTAACTCGAGAACCACTTGTCCGATTTTGATGAAACAAATTTAGAAAAATTTAGAATTACAATTTCTTTAATCCGTTCATATAACATTTTTCTTTATAATCAACAGTTTTGCCGGTAAAAATAAATTTGTGGAGAAAAAAAAATATTTTTTTGCCTAAAAATTAAAATTTTTTTTTTTAAATTCATAAAAAATTTAAATTCATAAAAAAAAAATATTTTTTTGCCTAAAAATTAAAATTTTTTTTTTTTAAATTCATAAAAAATTTAAATTCATAAAAAATTTTAATTTTTAGGCAAAAAAATATTTTTTTTTCTCCACAAATTTATTTTTACCGGCAAAACTGTTGATTATAAAGAAAAATGTTATATGAACGGATTAAAGAAATTGTAATTCTAAATTTTTCTAAATTTGTTTCATCAAAATCGGACAAGTGGTTCTCGAGTTACAACTAAGCGAAAAAACATCAAGATAAGGAAAAAATTTAAAAGGTCATAAAAAAAATGACACATACGAACGCCAAACCCTTTGAGGGTTTTACTATACTGACCTAGTACCATCACCCTGATTTGGAATTTCTCACCCCCCAGACAATAATCCCAAAAATGTTCCGTAGTGTAATTAGTAACATAACCGATTTTATAACTTGTAAATTTTACCAATTCGTTGTTTTTTTATTATTTTATTGTTATTTTATTTGACTGCTTTTGACAACTTTTCTTCACTAAATTTTGAACAAGAATGGCACTAACTGAGTGCTGATGCTCAAAAAAAAATATACCGAACATCTTATAGTTGGCGAAACTATAGCAGTGATTGCTATAAATATGAAATGATTTCGATTATTATTGATCTCTCTCAATTCGATAATATAATCATAATTAAAAGATTTGAATATGATTATTCAGATAATATATTGTCAGTGGTGATAAATTTACGTCATTTTGACGATTTTTTCTATTCAAAATTTTATAACTGACGATTGACGATTTTTGAATTTAAATAAATTTTGCTGACGATTTGGACGATTTATTTTTACATTTTTGAGGATTTTTGACGAAAAAGGTCTGGCACCACTGTATACATATTGTAGACGAGAGAATAATGTGGTAACTGAAAAAATTGAGATTTTAAATTTAAAATGACTGCGGCAATTATGGCAACAGGGAATATAGTTCTGTAGCCCGAAAATTTACAACTTTAAAAAAGAGTTTGCTTTCCTTATAAAAACTAATTACATAAATTTTCAATCACCACCAAATTTTATATCAATAATATTGACTTAATTTTTCTCATTTTTCTTTTTTTTATCCCAAATTTAATTTTTTGGGCCCTACTACGGTCCATCGATTATATAAGTCCTTTTTATGATGTAATATATTTGTTTCTTTAATAATTTTATATTCTTTTTTTTTTGTATTTACATTTATTTTATTTTTGCAATTATTTACGTTTATTATCACATTTTCAGTCTTGAATAATCGTTACAGTGTATTCCTTCATTATCATCTGAAGCCACTAAATCTTCGTATCCTTCTTTTTCTCGCAAAAGTTTCTTTAACGAGTACTTTGGGTGGATAAGTATTGTTTATATTGTTTTACTAAAGTTGTTGTTGCTTTTTCTTTGTTGATTTTATATGATGTTATTTGACGTTTTCATGAATGCACCAGTGGTAACAACTTTATGAAATATAACAAGCGCCAAAGCGTTAATTTTGACCTTAAAAATTAATTACGTAGTTAAAAATCACTATTAAAATAACAGAATTTTCAATTAAACCGTGTGCCTTATATTTTTTATTTAAATCGACTGCAATATGTAGTTATTTGTAACTGTTAAAAAAGCAATTGACGTATGCAGTAAAAACTATTACAAATGTAGTAAAATTTGCTATTAAAAAATTTGTGAATTATTCTAAAAATTTAACTGACAAATATAGTAAAAACAATTAACAACTCATAGAAATAAATCTGTAAAAATAGCAGAAAAAGTTACTAAAAATTAGTTAAAAATGATGTTACAGAAAAAACTGATAAAATTAGCAGATTTGTTTACTAAATACTAGTGAAATAAGAACAGCAAAATTAAAACTGCTAAATTTACTGAATTTTAGTTAAATTTAAGTTAACTTTCAGTTAACTGAAAATAGCAAATTGTACTGTAAAATCTGCAGAAAATTTTGCTCAATATTAGTAAACTAAGAATAGCAAAAATTAAGTGTTATATCTATAAAACTTTTGCTATTTTTAAGCTAAATTTAGTTGAATGCAAATAGCAGTCTATTTTGCTAAAATCAGCAGAAATATTTGCTAAAAAATTCTAAACTGCTGTTTTCCAAAGGATCGATTTTTATTTGCATTTAAAAAAAAAATCGGAAAAAAAAACTTCGAAAATTTAAAATTTTTTTATTGATTTTTTAGGCTACTAATTACTAAGCAAATTTTTTTCCTCATTTTAGCAGGTTAATTTGCTATTCTCCATTAACAACAATTTAGCTGAAATATAACTAAAATTCTGTATATTTAACAGTTTTATTTTTGCTGTTCCTATATTACTAATAATATATAGCAAAAATAATCAATTTTTTCTGCAGCATTATTTTTTACTAATTTTTAGTAGTATTAACAAAATCTTTTGCGGACTTTTAATTTTCCGACATTTAGTGATTCCATTGTTTTTGTTAAATTTGTTTTCTTCTTCCTGTAAATTAGATTTAGTTTCCTAATCTATCATTTTTCTACTTGTCAATTTAAAATAAATAAATTTTTTAAATTTAGGAAGAAAAAGAAAACGAGAATTATAAAGCCATTAATATGAATTTGAGAAAATTAAAAAATATTTAGATAACCACATATTTTAAATGTTACTGAAATGCAATAGTTTTTGTTAAGTAAATTTTAATATAACTGTCCAAATAACTGTTTAACATTTCTCATAACTTTGATTTCTATTAAAAACAACCACTACCTATTATTGCATGAATAACTGATATATAGTAACTGCGGAATTTCTCTGAGTAGCGCTAGGATTTATTATCAACATTTTATACTCGCATATTAACTGAAATTTTGAGATATATTGTAATTGATTTGATAACTTTGCTACCTAATGCGAAGTATATGCATTATAAAATCCAGAGACCAAATTCAAGAATCTTTAAACCTAGCTAAAACCGCTAATTTGTTATTACGTTTCTTGCTACATCACTAAATGGCAGCAATTTTTGTAATGTTTCATAGCTATAATGCAAAATGCTTCACCAAGGAATCATTATGGTGTTATGTTTTCTTCCATTGTTTTTCATACTCCCAACATTTTGTAAAGTTGTACAATACGTTTACATTAAGCTAGGGCAAAGGTGGCAAGCCTTTTTTTTCGCGTGCCAAATATAAAAAAAAAATCTTATAAATTTGTCGCAAGGTTGAAAATATACTAAAAGTAAAAATGTAAACATTAAAACTAAATATTTGACAAAAATCTGATTTTCTTCGAAATCCGCCAAATGAAAACGAGAATATCTTTAATATTTCTCACTATTAATTAATACGGTGTACTAAACAATACCATAAAGTGAAATCTTAAAATTTTTTAATTCTTTTTAAAAAAATTTTCTAAATTTCAAATTGGAGTTTTAGAGCCATTTTATTAAATTTTAATAATTAAAAAAAAATTATAAACATGGAAAGTTCACATTCGCCATTCAGGAACTTATTGCGCTTTCCTGAATATGGCCCAAATCGTACTGTGGTGTAGGTTTTAACACAGTCAGCATGTACGATTTTAATTTTTTATACCCTACACCAGGGGTCCCCAAGAATCAACATTAATGGTTAAAATTGGTCCATGTATTGATCCAGCAGCCATAGAAATGTCATATCTACAATTGAATGTATTGATTTTATTGGTTGGATAACATAAAAATGTGGGATTCACAACAGATGGCCTATGTTTTACACATGGTTTGTGTCTTTAATAAATTATGTGAAATTTTGGAGGGTAAATATCTATCATTTAGTCTCACTTAGTCATTGAATGAAATAGTATAAATAGCAAAGTTTTTCTGCTTCGAAAATGTCGAATTTTGTGCCAACAAAGTATCATTTGCGGGAAGTTTTGCTTTACTTCTTCAATTTGAAAAAAGTGAAACTAAAGCACATCGATTGCTCACCGAAACTTATCCTGAATATGTTCCAAAGATTTCAACATGCGATAGATTGTTTGTGCGGTTCAGAAGTAGTGATTTTTACACGGAAAACAAAGACCGCTAAGGTCAGCCAAAAAAGATAGAAGATGATGAATTGGAGGCACAACTCGATTACGATTGTTGTTAATCACAAGAAGAACTTGCAAAATTATTGGTAGAGACTCAAGCAGCAATTTCAAAACGTTTAGAAATAGTAGGATTCATTCAAAGGCAAGGAAATTGGGTACCACACGAGTTGAAGTCGAGAGACGTTGAAAAACGATTTCTCATGTCCGACATTCTGCGTGAATGCCATAAAAAGAAGTCTTTTTGCATCGAATCATTACTGGCGATGATAAATGCATCCATTACAACAACCCTAAGTGCAAGAAATCGTATGTGAAGCCCGTCCAACCAGCCGAATCATCGCTAAATCCGAATCTCTATGGCGCCAATGCTCTGTATTTGGTGGGAGCAGAAGAGTCACATCTATTATGAGCTACTGAAATCGGGAGAGGCGATCACAGGAAACCTGTACATTAGACCGTACCTCAAAAAAAAAAAGTTCGCCGTACACCGTTCAATCTAAATTATGTTTGCAAGGAGGTTTCAAAATATTTTTTTTTGTTTGCCGCACGTAGGGGTCGCCATTTTACATTTTCCGTTATATCTTTGGCATTTACAGTCGGATCTTAAAGTATGATACATCTATGTTTTTCTCTCAAGGGGACCAATGTTTTGCTCTAAGAACCATTGACCTCAAATATCCCGTTCTAGTATTTACCCACCAGGTCTCAGTTGCTACTACCCTAATGTACCACCCTAATGTCAGAAAATTAAAGCTCGCAAAAACTCATTAAACTTTTGCTAAGGAAGTTTTTCGATAAACCCAGCAGAAATTTTTTTCATTTTTTTGGTTGCCGAACGTAGGGGTTGCCTTTTTAAATTTTTTTTCATTGGATTTTTCCTTTATAGCAAAACACTGGTCTCTTCGAGGCAAAAAATCGTTAAATCACACTTTAAAATCCGACTTTAAATACCGAAGCTATAACGAAAAATTGAAAAAGGCGATCCCTAATGAATCGTACCAATTCGGAAAGTAGGACTCTAGACCTAGCTGATAGACTAAATTTTGGGCTCCTGACTCGGCTGAAAGCCAAAAGTTGACACGTTAAAAACTCAAAAAATGCATATGAACAGCATAAAATCGAAATTCTGTGGTACATTTACATTCTGTGGTACATTTACGACTGACTGACATGCGTGCCATAGTTTTATTGCCCTTGACTGTAATATGTCATCATCATCAACATTGTTGTACGGAAGTGTAGTAGAAGAAAACATAAAAAAATAAAACAATTGAAGCCGAGTATGAGTCAATATGTCCATATAATGAAATTGCCATAGCATACTATAGGGGACTAGTATTCTCATAGTAGTGAAAATGTTGTATACTTTTAGGATGGAAAAAACTTATAAGAAAAACCCACATAATAACAATGATAAATGTGTAAACATAAGAAACCCCACTGTCCTTTTATAGTTTATTGTAATTTCTATTGGTAAGTGAGTTAGTAGTGTTGTAGAGTAATTGTTTTTAGTGTGCGAGCAAAATATACGTGTATGTGTTAAGATTCAAGTAGAATAAATAAAAGATATAATAAATGTGACAAATTACGAATTGTAAGTAAACTGAGGTTAGTTGTTCTTTATTTGTAAGGAAAAAAAAACACAAAAATCCTTAGTTAATTGTTTTCATGTTCTGACAAAATGTTTTCACAAGATACAAAGAATGACTTTATGACTACTTACATGTAACTAGAGTAGTACTTAATATTTAAAAAAAAATTGTTTACGTGGAACTCATTATTTAAAACAGCGATAATTTCTTAAATTTGTATCATCTGGGCCACGGTTGGTTTCGTTTCAATTCTTTCTGCATTTATTTATCAAATATGGGTATTCAACTTGGGTGACCTTGTCAGGATCTATTTCGGAGCCTTTCATTAATTTGGCTTTTTTTATATTATATTCTTACTTTCTGGACACACTAATTCAATAAGTTGTTTCTGTTGGCGAACATTTTTGCGAAAGTGGCGTTTTAATAATTTTTATATACAACTAAAATTAACTTTTTTTATAATTTCAGTTAAAAAATACTTTTTGTTAAACAATTAATAGCAAAAGTAAAAACTTCAGTACATAGTAAAAAAAAGTACCGCTCAAGATGTTTAGTTTAAAAAATATTGAAGCCTGGAAAAATGTGATATAATATTGTCCAGTACTCCATATTTCAATTTCCGTATGGGTATTTAAGAAAAATAAATCCCAATGTAATACGCAAGGTAACTGAACTGATCTGGCTTCGGTATCGCTCGCTAAGGGAAAACATTCACAATTATGCATTTCTTAGACAATAAATTCGTATGCCTCTGTACAATTAGCCAAATTCGTTTTAAAGACTGATGATTGAAATGGCGCCCACCGCGGGGGTCATTCCAGTTCGAACAATTCATCAAAATTAAACCTTTGCACAGAATTTTCGGCAGAAATACTTTAATTCTACCAATTTCGAATAAATTTTTCTAAATTCTTCACTATTTTTATTTTACTTTAGCTTTAAAAAAAATATTTAACATTATGAAATAAATTTTTGTATCATTTCCCAGTGTAGAAAATCATTACCAGATATGTGGTTATGTAACTACATACTTGGTAATGGTAACTAGTTAATTTTGTTATAACGTTTCTTATTACCTTTATATGGCGATGTCGCGAAAAATAATGAGTTATGGTTACACACCAGCATACGAAAAATCAAAAAATATATCGTTACCTATGTGCTTACCAGTACTGACGAAAATAATGAGTCTAAAAATAGATTTTCAAAAATATAAATTATATAAAAAAAAATATTTTTTATTGTATTTTTTTTAAAATAAAATTTGCTGGTGCGGGAATCGAACCTGGGTCTACAGATTGCCTGTCAATAGCTCTACCATCTGAGCTATATCGACATGTAATATTTAGTAGATAAAAACATAATTGACCTGCTGCACACAAGTAAGCTTACTCGCCAACATACAAAAAATCAAAAAATATGTGCCCGTGTAAAAAAGTTTAGATCTGACCAGATTTTTTTGGTTCTCAATAGATATGATTCAATCTAATTAGATCCTGTACCAGATCACATCAAATATGATCAGATATGGCATATGTGATAATACCTTATGGCAAGATCTGATAAGATCTAGTGCCAAATTTGTTCAAATCTAAAGTGATCTGGACAAATGCGCAAGATATGCCTAGATCTGATCAGATCTGATTAGATCTCAAATTTGTCCCCAATTTTGAGATCTGATTAGATCTGGTAAGATCTACGAAGATCTGGCCAGATATGCCTAGATCTGAGCAGATCTAATTAGATCTCAAATTTGTCCCCAATTTTGAGATCTAATTAGATCTGGTAAGATGTGCTGAGATCTGGCCAGATCTGATCTTTTTTACACGGGTGGTTACATATATCCTTACCAGTGTTTAAAAAATATTGAGTCTAAAAATAGATTTCAAAAAATATAAAAAAAAAATCTAGAAAATTATTTTCTATTTGAAATAATGATAAAAATAAGTCACTATCAGTAACTCATTATTATATGTTTTAAAAGTATGCAGAAGGTATGTGGGTGTCATTACTGGTAGTCCAAAAAATAATGATAAGTCATTACCGTTTCTACACTGGGTTATTACTTAAAATTTAGATTTATGTATTGAAATTAAATAATTATAAATAATATCTTAAATGTGCTTAATTAAATTTATAATTTTCATATAAAAAACAAATTTTTTCAAAAAAATAAAAAAGAAGCAGTCTCTTAAAAGAAAAAAATCTTATTAAATACGCATAATTTATTTCTTCTTACTTTCTACAAAAATATTTGGCACTTTTTTAAATCTATAATCTGGAAATACCCTCATTAACATAATAGTCGGGATTTTCTTGTATTCTATACAATTTCGTATCAATTAAATGTAAAGAATCATCATTTAAAGAATCATTATCAATATCCTTCATAGAGATATTATTATTAAAACGTACTTTTAAATCAATTTTATCACATAAAGAATCATGATTTTTATCATTTAGTTTTGCAGATAATTGTATTTCTTCTTCGTTTTGAGTATTTAAAGAATTTTGTTTAATTTCAGTTTTTGTATCCTCTTCATCTTCACCTTCTTCTTTGACTTTATTAAGAGCAGGTGTAGCTAAAAATGTACTAAATACAATGCCATGTTGATTGGCATACATAGCATAATCACTATCATCGATATTGTAGCCCAAACTAACACGTCTAACATCAGTTTTAATGGCCAGCAAAGAATTGAAACATTTACGAAATGAGGGTCTTTCTTCACCATCAGTATGCCAACATTCTAACATCAAAGAGAATCTGTAATTAGAAAAATTAGTTTTTTTTTATATCAAATAACTATATTTCGAGATCCCACAATTTGTCTGGACAATTATCTGGTTGTTCCAAACGTCCGCCTTCTTTGACAAAATTCAGTACTTCAAAATTATTTCTAGCCGCATAGGGTTGTTGTCCCAGTGTTAAAATTTCCCAGCACAAGACACCAAAAGCCCAGACATCTGATTGTGTGGTAAATACACCATCTACTAAACTTTCGGGTGCCATCCATCGTACGGGCATTAAAGCTTCTCCTTCTTTGCGGTAATAATCATTTTTATATATATCTCGTGCCAGACCAAAATCACCTATCTTCACCATACGTTTACTGGGTATACGTGAGGAAACCAAACAATTACGACATGCCAAATCGCGGTGTACAAAGTGCATATCTTCCAAATACGCCATACCAGTGGCAACATCAATACACATAGACATCAAATCCAAAAGTTGTAGGGAAGCAACAGGTTTCTAAAAGGAAGCAATTATGAAAAATTTTAATATCTTTCTTTTCCTGCCTTATTTTTCTTTATTAGCAGAAAATAATTTATAACAAGGCTCAGACTTGCTTTCTTAACTTGGTTTATAAAATATTGTCTCCTATTTGTACTTTATGGTCGTTCTTACATTCTTATTGCAATGTTCAATATCCGTCTTTTTGACGTCTTATATTATCTTCTTTACCTCATTTTCCTACTATTTCAATTTGTACTTCTTCACCTTTGTTTCTCTTTCATTATTTTTTTTCTCTTTCTTTCCATAATTAGTTTTCTCTTAACACCACTTTTTTATTTTTTTCCATTCTGTTCCCTTTCCTACCATTACTTTATCTCTCTTGATAAATATTTCAGACTATCATCTTTTGGACTCAATGTTATTAATTTCACACCTTTAAGTAAACTTTCTTTGAAAACAGAGGCTGGTTTTTTTAATTGCAACAAATTTTTAAATTTCACATTATGATATTCAAATTATGACATTACTTTTGACCCACCTTGTATAACAGCACTAGTTAATACTTTCGGAAGCAGTATTCTTCCTATCACTTCATCTTCATCATCCCACTTTCTAACTTATGGAATTTTCTTTCTTTAGCTTAGTATCTATCAAAGTTTTACCTTGCTTTGTTACTTAATATTAACTTTCAAATATTAATCATTCTCTGCGAATATTTATTTTTTCTTATCTACTTTACTTTTCTCATTTCTCTCTTGTACCTCATATTATTTATCTCGTTTGCCTCATATTATTTTTTAAATCTTCTTCCCTTTCCTATAATTAGACTTTTATACAAAATGTTGCTCCCTTCCTTACCTTTCCTTTACTACCAATTATACTTTTGCCTTTAACTTGTTTTTCTCTCTTTCTAGTATTTCCTATTACTTACATTTACTTACTATTTAAATATTCTTCCCTTCAGTTTCTGCCTTTATTTTTGACTTAATATCAACATTCAGAAACTTAATCATTTTCTACGATAATTTTTTTGTGTTATATTTTTTGATTCCCTTTATTTCTCTTGTCTTGTCCCTTTCATATATTCACCTCTTTTGCTTCATATTTGTTTAATCTTCTGTTCACTTTCCTAAGTATTATTTCGACTTTTATATAAAATGTTGCCCCTTTCCTTACCTTTTCTTTACTACTGCATTTTTCTTTTACCTTTTGTCTTCAATCTGTCTTTCTATCTTTCTGTCATTTTTTATTACTTCAATTTCCTACCCCTTTAAAATTTCCCTTTTCCAGTATTTTCCTATTCATGCTTAATCAAATTATTTTCTTCAGGCTCTCTTGTCTTAATTTGTACATGTTTTTATTTTTCTGCTGTGGCCTCAGATATCGCTCATACTCACCGTTGAATTAGGTCTCGATTCTCTTAGGTAACTCAGCAAATCCCCTCCTTCCATGTGTTCCATGATTATCGATATTGATTCAGTATCACAGCATACACCTATTAAGCGAACTATATTTTCGTGTTTGAAATTACTCATTAGCTGGGCTTCCTGCAGAAGTTCAGCAAATTCACTGGCTCCCTTACGAAGACTCTGAAAGAGGAGAAAAGGCAAATTAACATAAAATTTAAAAAGTATTTACTATATTACAAAATATTTGGCTAAATGATTTGAAAGACTTGAAAATAGAAATTTTTAAAGGAACCACAATCAGTGCCTTGTTCTATTTTAGATTTTGTTAAGTGTATTATTATGATTTACTACATTTTAGTACTAAAATGTAAAGCAGTAAAGTAGTGACATGATTAAATATTGTTTTTGTACTACAAATGAGAACAAATTTAGTAAATAAATGTAAACTTTTTCAGTACCTCAGCAACATGATTTACAACGATTAAGTAGTACAACAATTTGTTATTCCCTAATGCCATTAATAATTATTTTTTAGTACAATGATTTAATTTAGCGAATTATAAATTTTTAGAACAACAATTTAATACTTTAAAAATTACAATTTTATTTTCTTTAGTACTGCCACTTAATACTGTTTAGTATTACCGTTTAGTTTCATGTATTACCAATATTCAAGATCAAGGATCAATATTTTTTACTACTATAATATAATTCCTTCTATTAACGCGATTTATTTTTTTTAGTACTACAGTACAGTACTGCAGTACCACAATTTTATCATTTCTAGTACTAAAATTTTGTTATTCTCTAATTCTAATAATTTTGAGTACACCATTTAATAAATTTCATATTTACATTATACGGCATTTAGACTGAGGAAAAACTACCTAGTTTTTGGCTCTTGTTAGTTTTTAATTGTCAAAACGCATATACCTACATATAAAAACAAGCAAAAACTAGTTTTGTACAAAAACTGGGTAGTTTTTTCTCAGCCTAAATTCACTATAATTTACAGTGGAATTGTTAAGAGAGACAGTCTAAATGAATAAATTTCAAAAATCTTTCTAATCGTAATAATTTTTTAACCAACCTTAATGGCCACCTTTTCGGGCTCCTCTTGATCTTCATGCTTTATCATGCCCTCGTGTACTTCACCAAATGCACCACTACCCAAAAAATTCAGCAACGTAATTTGACTCCAATTAATGTGCGGCAATAAAGCAATATCAGCATCACTTAAAGGACCTCCTGTATACATTGTCGAAGCACTAGTCATAGAAAATGCTCTATTACGTGAAGCCAATTGTTGTTGCTGTTGCAGAGATGAAAAATTACTCCATATACTAGGACGACTTTTGGCCAATAATTGTTTAGCCTTTAAGCGGCGTTTGTGAACTAAAAGGAAATAAATACAAACGAAAATGCAAGACAACAATTATAAAATATTGATTAAACGATTGGTGGTTAATTGAAAGTCTAAAGTTAGTGGCAGCAACAACTCACCTTTACGTACAACAAATAAAATAAGAACACACGATGTAACAATAGCCGCCGGTGCTATAATGGCCAACACTAATGAGTTACGTTTTTGTGGTGAAACAAATGGCTCCAGAACACGTTCACTATCCTCACTATAAGGACCCCAACCATAAGGGTCATTACGTGCTCTCACCCTAAACATTAACAAACGCATAGTGTGTAATTCACGTACAATGCAGCTTAACTCTGAGGTATTGCAATAAACAAACCATTTATCTTCTATGGGTTGTAATTCCTCAACCCAGGGTAATTGGGATAACATACTAATAGGCGAGGTAGTGTTGTTAAGTATAGGATTGTCTATGGTGTCACGACGTATGCGTTTATGTTGACGTGCTTGTAATGCCTCGAGACTGTAAAGTACTATGGTTGCCCCATTATCAGCGGCAGACTCCCAAAATACTTTAAATATTTCCCCCGCTATATGTTCTATTTGAGGTTGTCCTGGTCGTCCGGGAGCATCTCCCAAAGTTTCATATACAAAATAAGAGCTTTGTACTTCAGGCCAGTTGTAAGCACGCGTAACAAAGGGATAGCTTAGTTTTAAATAAAATTCATATTTAGTTTTGGGCGCCAAATTTGTTACAGTTATACTATCATTTACACCCGTTATATCCATGCTAAAGGGAGTTACTTCTGGATCTTGTGTTAAGGGACGACATTCTAATATAACCGTATCATATTGAGTATTCGTTAGCCACAAGAGAGTTAAATTGTAGGCTTGCTTTTCTATAAGTTGTACCATTTCAGGCTCAGGATAAGTTTGCACTATCACCTTTTCAGTTAAATTTAATTTAGAGGGTTTTGAAAAGACTTCCAACCATATTAAATACTCCTGCAAAGGTTCCAAGTTCAATAAATTGACCTCAAAACCTGCCACTGTTTTATGTGAAGTTAGGGTTGAATTTTGTAATTGCCAATATAATTGATAAGAAACATTTGCGGCATTAAGTTCTGCTGGCTCAGACCAAGATACGGAAATTTCAGAGGGACTTACAGGAAGTACAGTAAAATTTCGAGGCCTTGTAGGACAACCTTCTTGAGTTGTTATAGTAATTTCAGGATAATACGTTTCGTTGAGCATTAATTTTTGTTGATAGTAAGATGAAGACTTGATGTTAAAAGAATAATTGCTGAAAGGCTTTAAGTCGGTAATGTTAAATAAGCCTGGATCCATTAAAAATTGTTGCTCATAACCATTTGGTCCCGTTACAAAAATTTCATATTTCAAACCCGGCATGGGTAGTTTACAATTTTCAAAGGGATTCTTTTTAGGTAATTGCAAGGTAATATGATTTTCCAAAACTTCTTGAACAAACAATTCCTTGAGGTTGAGGAATCCTTTATCTTGCTCTTCATTATCCAATATCTCCTCCATTACTAAACACTCTTTTTTGGGATATTCTTGAAAATTAAATGCCTTAATCAATCTTATTTCAGGTAAAATTTGTGAAAATTCCATATTATGTTTTCTGCGATTAAAGGCTTTGATAGTGTGATTAGTCAGGGTGTAAATGTAGCCCGCATCACGCTCAAATATATTAAATCCCTCTCCGGGGTTGTAGGGAATCTTAATAGCTGTCGTAAGTTGTCTTTGCAGTTCATAGGCTAACATTTTCCCCTTAAAATCCACCATGTTAACCGATTCCATTTCCGGTATAAGAGAACCCTCAAATATGCTTATAAAAGGCAAATGATTTTTAAATTTTAATTCGGAAAAATCGGATAAATTTCTACCTTGCAAAGTACAATTCTTAGAACCCACATCATATTCCAACCACAGTAAAGATCTGGAGTATGGTAACACTATAAGATCTTTCAAGAGTTTGCCTTGATTAAGGGACAATATTTTTGAACCCAGCATTACCTTTCCCTCATACTGATTTAAATCCAATTCATAAATATCCACAGCCTGCTCTATATCACCTGATATTTCAGCCCAATAGACTTTACGTAAAATCCAGTCTACTGATAACGCCAAAACCTCTGCCCTCATTCTGGCCAATTTAACAGAAGCCGAACCCGGTTGATATGACATTAATTCTACATTTTCATTAACCCATATTAAACGTTGTTCTCCTGATATCATGGATAGATGTTCCACTTCACTGGAAGTATAAACCCATATTTTAGTTAAATTTAAATCCATATCTAGTTCTCCTATATACTCGGTAGTGGTATATATTAGTTTAGGTATAGATTGTATATCGGGATTTATAAAATAAGTTAACAAGGATGTCTTTTCACCTCCGTGAGATCTTGTTAGAGAAAAGGCTTGAACCTGAAACATATAAGACTCTTCCTTTTTAAGATTATAAAATTTTACTTCATGGGTTTTTAAACCCATATCTTCAATATCTTCAACACTATGTAAATCTTCTTTAAGCCAACAGTAGACTTTATAAAAAACTTCCTTTTCACTGGATATATTATCAGGAGAATCCCATCTAACCAAGGCGGTAATGTTGTGATGATTTTGTAAAGGTTCTGTTAGTTGTTGCACAAAAACTCTTACATTTTTAGGTTGTTTGGGGGCAGCCGAAGGAGTTCTTAATTGTATGAATGTGGAAGAACCCAAAGACCATAATGTAAAGGGTGTTATGGTAATATTAATCATATGACCCGCCATTTTGAATTCAGTTATACGTACTATGGGTTGTTCTACCTCAAATGTTAAGATATCCAAAGATTCTTTAGCAGCCGAGGTGATTAAAACTTTATAATATGTTGTCAAATTGTCATTATTGATTACGGCAGACCATTTAATGTTGAAATCATCCCAATGTCCTTCCGTTATATGAATACTATCCTTATCCACCAGCGCGGGTATAACAGCAAAATCCATAAAGGGTGTGAAATCATTTTTCAATTTAACAAAATTTGCTTTTTCTGCTAAGGGTATAGGAAATTCTGTTAACTGTTTAAGATTCTCCTTGCTTACTAAAACAGCTTGTTTGCTAAAAGCTTTTAACAATATAAAGCTTTCAATTTCTTGTAAATAATTAAAAGAATCACGTTGTATTTGATAGGGTAACGATAAATCATATATATCTTTTACAAAATCCATATCAATTTTAAATAATTTTGTTAAACCTTCCTGATGTTGCACCAACCAATAAATTAGATTTGCAGGCAAATCTAAAGCAAAGCCCAGTATTTTTTCACCATTACCATTAGCATGATAATATTCTTGTTCTTGCCCCGGTAAACCACCATTAAGTTTACGACGTATCAATCTAGTATCAGTGGTGTAGTATATATAACCTTTAAAAGCATCTAATTTTAATAATCTGGCCCCAAACAAGGGTATTAATTCCTTATTTTCACCCTTTAAATCGGATCTTATAACGGAATTCCTTAAAATATCTGACCAATAAAGTTTTCCTCCCCGCCAATCATAATCCATAGCATAAACATTGGTAGCAGTGAAACCACATGACACCTCGGGATTCATTAAGTTAATGCATTTTAATTCCCTTGTCATACGATTTACATAATACAAGGAAGTATTAACTTGTGTAAAGCTTTTTATATTCTCTTGTTCCAAAGCCTTAAGCTTAGTATCATTAAACATTTCAATACTTTCCCATAGGCCTTTATCGGAAGCCCACAAAAACTGATGATTACCCATAGGCCAAGTACGGGTTATTAATTCTTGAGACCATTCCGAAGTTGTAGAGGCTATGGCTAAGCGTGTTACTCCCGCAAACATGGCTCGAACTTTGATTTTATATAAATTATTAGCCTGTAAACGTTCTACTTGAAAGTGTGTGGTCTTAATGCTGCGTATATTGAAGGCATTATTGCTGGGTACATCCAGAATTTCCAATTCATATTCCCATAACTTCCAAGCAGCTTTTGTTTGAAATTCCTGTACATTTTCAGAAGAATTCCACGTAATTTTAGCTTTATTTGACGATAAAACAGCTTGCAAATTTGTTGGCTCTCCCAAAGGTTTTGGTAAAGGTTGCAGACCTTTTACTATAGCAGCTCCCACTAAAGGTATTACCTTTAAACACCATTCTACTTCTTTTAAGGCTGTTATTTCCCATAAATTTAGTTCAAAATTTTGTCTTAACACGTGTGTACCATTACTCATTATCAATAAATCTTCTATAATTTGGAATGATAAAATATCACCCTGCAAATTTAACAATATCTCCAGGGGTAATTTCTCTAAATAACTACCATCATAGGAAAGTTCATAGAGAGCTTTTTCGTCATTATTAAATGATTTTAGTAAAAAGCTTTCGTAATCATTTGAAAATTGTTCAATTTTATGGGAGGTTCTAATGGTCTCTATAAAATTATTTAGATTTATTCTCAATAAATGGCCATGTTTGTCGCAGGCAAATAGCCAACCATTTATGGGATCAATTTGCATGTGATTTAAGGAAGAGTTTAGATTTTTCGTTATAGTTTCAACAGATGTTCCATTAAAATCCGTGCTAAAGATGTGCCACGTTCTTAAGGAGGTCTAAAAAAAGAAACATAAATTATTAAATATGTTTTAATACCTAAACTAAAAAAAATTTCAAGAAAGCTAAATCTGAGATCAAGTTTCAAATTCAATTAAAATTTTTCTAATGTTGTCACTCTAAAAATTAAGTTCTATTTTTAATGCTGGGTTTAGTAAAGTTAATGTTAATGGTAACTCTTGCCGATACGATCTTTCAAGGTGTGAGCTTTTGCGGGAGTCTTTGGATATTATTATGCCATAGCTGCTTCGTATATTTACTGTTAGTCTTTTATCTGTATATATACCCTCTGGATGGAGGGAGGGTGATCTTTGAAAAAATAAACAACAGCACCGCTAAGGATTACAGACTTATTAATCTGTCACTGTTTTTACTGAAAACTCTGGAGATACTGGGTAGATAACCATATGAGAACAACACTCTCGGCAAATAATTTCAGTAGCGCCCCACACACATACCTCAAGCAAAGGTCGGTGACTTCGAGAGTATTGGCACTAATCCGCAAATAAAAATAAAAGTAGATGACCAACAGGGTCAGGACCAGGACGAAAACCTCGAACATAGCGTTTGGTGAGGCACCGAAAGTATTGCAAAGTGGCATTTCACAAGGGGATGTAATTTCTCCTCTTCTGTGGAAATTAGTGATCAATGAAATCCTCAACTCGATAAATAGACGCAAGAGAACGGTCTGGGAGTCAATCCGGCGAAAACCTAACTTATTTTGTTTACAAGGAAATATACTGTAGAGAAGCTTGATTTCCCTAGGCTCGATGGGGGCCACTCTTCAGCTCTAGAGGGAGACGAAGTACCTATGTGTCGTGCTGGACTCTAAATTTTCCTCAAAGAGGAATACCGAGGAGGGGATGAAGAAATCCTTACATTTTGTATATCTGCATGAGGGCTTTTGGGAGGAGGTGGGCTTACAGCTTTATATCACTTAATGTACACGGCGATTGTTAGACTAATATTGAGCTATGGGGCACTGTTGTGGTGGAAAGCGCTGAACACGAAGTCATATCTCTCCAATCCCGCAAAGGTACAAGGACTGGCTTTTCTGGGCATCACGAGGCGAGTTTGGAGGTAATGCTTGGCAACCCAACGATGGATATTTATATAAAGCGAAAGGCGACCAAGGCAGTTCTTAGGCTGAGGGAGATGCAGGAGCTGATGCAAAGCACCTGGCGGCACAGTGTCAGTCTGCCTGAGATTGATGGTGCTGGACTGGATCGTGAAAAGAACTTGTTTTTACCGATCACGAAGTTCCAGAGGAGTTTTGAGGAGATTGTACCGACCAGGGAGGACTCGATCGCTAACTTCGTTATTCGGATGATTATAGCGTTTTCTAGGCGGAGATCTAAGCAACTGATATCGCCGCACGGATAGAAATGGAAAGAGATATGAATCCATCATCTTCATCAACTTTGTAGACAGTCCTTCTTTAAAAGGACTAGAATCCAATATAATTAGATCTTGGAGTGTGCAACACTGTATTCAATTCATTGGCCGGATCCGTTGCCACTCGGGCAGGCTGACATGCGTCAATTGGGATCAAACCCGCAACCTTATGTATAACAGTCCAACGCGTTAACCATTACACCATAGCGCCCACAAGTACCCAATAGTAGTTCATAAAAGTAGTATAAGTCATTTAGTAGGAAGTCAATTGATATCAAAATTTCTGGTATAATCCTAGGTCCTTTGGTACTAAAATTTTAGGTCTAACCGTGAGTTAATTAGTAGTAAAATTTTAGGTCAAATCGTAGATTCTTGGGTACTATAATTCTTTAAACTAGTCCTAAAGTCTTAGCAAAAGGTCCTTTAGTAATTTAAGATTATCTTCTTGAATGAAAAACTGTCATACTTACCTCTCCCGCTATATATAATCTTTGATTTAACCAATCCACCGCTAATTTTGATGGCAAAAAATCTTCCTCATTCGTGTTAATATTCAAAATGTTGTAATTAGAATGGTTGTCTAAAAACAAACTATGGAAAAGAATTAAATTTGAACCTGCAATATTTAGAAAATATTACTTAAAACTTACCTAAATATTGACCCCTTAAAATCTACCACAAACAAATGTTTCGTATACTGATGAACATCAAAGTCCTTTAAAATTTCTTCACTTTTAAACAGTACTCGACTTTCAACCAAGGGATCCAATGACTTTAAAATAATACTATATTCACCAGCAATTAATAAAGTATTTAAATCATCTAATTTTAATTCCGATTTAATCGAAGATTTGGTGGTTATATTTGCTTGCAGCACAGGGCCTTCACCTTCTTTGTTTAACATACTTAATTCAATGGTATACAAGGTGGAAGGTAGAAGATTTGGAAATATGAAGTAAGATAAATCTGGAGATAGTAACTTATAAGAAAAAAAAAGTTATTACTCAATTGGTCCACAGTGCACAGAAAAAATAATTAACCTTAAATATCGAATTCAACATATGATAAAAATAAAAACGGTTTTTAATCAAATATTTAATTGAATCAATTAATATTTTAATTGTTTCAATTAATCGTATACAATTTTTAGTAATCAGTAGTACCATTTGAGTGATAGGTGCAAAATCAATTAAAATTTTAATGAATATAATAAATTCGTAATTAAAACTCGTTTCTAGTTTTTTCTGTGTATAGAGGATTTTATTTTTCAACATACCTTTTCAATTTTAAGTTGTGTTTCCTCTTGCTGCAATTTAATCTTATAATTTGTTAATGGCCCATTTATAAATTTCCCTTGCTGCCAAAATATTGCTATATGAGAATCATCTAAGGCTAGGGCTTGTTTTATTATGGGTTTTGATATAGGACTACCCATGGCTGGTGTAGTATATGCTTCCGTAGATGGTGAATACAACATATCATCCAAGTTATAGCCAAATGGTAATTCAAAACGGAACTTAATTGAAAAGTAATTAAAAAAAATAATATTTTAAAATTGTAAAAGCTCGCTTTTAAGAGAAAATTTTAAAAACCACAATTGCTTTTATATGAGAGCTTTTTAAAATGTTTCCATATGCTGCCTCTGCATACAAATATGAAAGCTTTTGATTTATTTCGATATAATCTTTTTCCATATGGGAGCTTTTAATATCCTACATTTGCTGGTTTTTGTTTTCAATATGAAAGCTTCAAGTATGTTTTAATAAAAGTTTTTTATATTAAAGCTTTTAATTATATTATACAGTTCAGGATTTTGATTTTTTATATGGAAGCTTTTAATATGTAGTAATAAAGGCTCTTATGTAAGCTTCCAATATAATAATTTAAAGTTTAAAGCTTTTCGTTTTTAATATCTTTTAATATAGTAGCTTTTTAAGGTGCTGTAATTACATTTCACATGAAAGCTCCCAATATATCACTTTAAAGTTTAAAGCTTTTTGTTTTTAATATCTTTTAATAAAGGCGAACATTTCGACTACCCCTAACCACATAATACTCCAGCGAAAGGGGTTATCTCTATCCAAAAATGGACCATAGTGGGGCCTTGGATCCACGGGAATTTTGTGAGGACCCAAATCTTTGGGTGAATTGAGGACGGATTTTTATCCATCACACTTGGGGGCGGATTTCGATCCATCACACTTGGGATGGATTTTCATCCGTCACATTAGGGACGGATTTCCGTTCATCACATTGGGGACGGATTTCCATCCATCATACTTGGGATGGATTTTTATCCATCACACTTGGGATGGATTTTCATCCATCACGATGTTCTACAAAGCGAGAAACTACAAGAAGATAAACTACAAAGAGATAAACTGCAAGAGATAAACTACAAAGAGATAAACTACAAAGATATAAACTACAAAGAGATAAGCTACAAAGAGATAAGCTACAAAGAGATAAGCTACAAAGAGAAACTACAAAGAGAGAAACTACAAGATTTTCATCCGTCACATTGGGGACGGATTTCCATCCATCACATTGGGGACGGATTTCCATCCATCACATTGGAGACGGATTTCCATCCATCACATTGGGGACGGATTTCCATCCATCACATTTGGGATGGATTTTCATCCATCACACTTGGGGACGGATTTCGATCCATCACAACTCGGGACGGATTTTCATCCGTCACATTGGGGCCGGATTTCCATCCATCACATTGGGGACGGATTTCCATCCATCACACTTGGGATGGATTTTTATCCATCACACTTGGGATGGATTTTCATCCATCACGATGTTCTACAAAGCGAGAAACTACAAGAAGATAAACTACAAAGAGATAAACTGCAAGAGATAAACTACAAAGAGATAAACTACAAAGATATAAACTACAAAGAGATAAGCTACAAAGAGATAAGCTACAAAGAGAAACTACAAAGAGAGAAACTACAAAGAGAGAAACTACAAGGAGAGAAACTACAAAGAGATAAACTACAAAGAGATTAACTACAAAGAGATGAACTACAAAGAGAAACTACAAAAAAGGAACTACAAAGAGAGAAACTACAGAGAGAGAACTACAAAAACAATGAGTACGAGGAGAACAACCACGAAACTAAAACTTCAAGCCACAAAATTACAAACAAAATTAGTGTGGCACCGTAAGCAGTGCCGTTGGACCATTAATATTTTGGAGAATGTGGTAACCACAAAGAAACACAACTGCAGCCGGAGGACGGTATATAAGCAGGAGTTTTGAAGGCAGAGACTCTCTTAGTTCAACAGCCGGCAAGCAGCGAACACCTGGAATGGTAAGATATCGCAAGTGTGAAATTTTAGGGAGTTAGATTTACATCTAACTAGTGTAGTGACGGATTACATCTGTCAATCGTTGGATATACATCCAGCTAAGAGTTCAGGAATTTAAAGACAGGGTCTAGTGAAGAGGCTCCCGGTTTTACAACCAGGACGAAGGGGTTGGACGCAGTTTTAGGGGCGGACTAACATCCACCACAGTAAGATTTTCATCTGACACTCAGATTACATCCGAATATATATCAGGATATCAGCAAGAGACAGGAGTGTTAGAGGTGTCACATGTTGCAGCCTGGAGGAGCAGCAACGTTGAAGTTTAAATTTATTGCAAAAAGTAAAGAAAGTGTTAAATAAATACCCAGCGTGAATTCAAATATAAAACAAAGTATTTTAATCAATCTTACGTGGATAAAGAAATTTAATGTTAGAATTGGACTAGCTGAGTTATCCCAGCTTCAAACCCGGAGTAACCGGAGTAATAAAAATTTTCCACTTCATAAAATGGCCCATATCTCAAAAACTAAGCGAGATAGAGCAAAACGGATACAATGTTTGCTCCGTTGGAGTGCCCTTACATGACTTTGACTGTGCCCGAGGAGGTTTCCGAGACCTAAATTTGAACAAATTTTACGACTCAGTATAATTACAAATAAAACTGTAGTTTTACTAATTTCTTACTTAAATTGAAATTTGTTAATTTTAACAAAAGAATTTATAAAAATCAACTAATTTTATTTTAAGCCAAAAAAACAGGAATAAAATTTGTTAAAGTAAGAACATTTTTCTGTTCAGCCAACAGACTTATTATTTTGAGTGTAGTTAAAATAAATACAATATCAGTTAATTTGAAATGAATTTGCAGTGAACACTTTTTTAACTGCAATTTCAGTTAATTCTACCACTAGTGAACAAAAGCTCTATCAAATACTATTGTATGGTTTAAAAATTTCATATTTCCATAATAGGAACTTGTATTTGGTCTCAATAATTCTGTTTTTTTTTTTTTTTGTTTCAAATAAAAAATAATAAGCACTGGCTCCTTTTTGGTTGCCCTATTATAAATAAGTATTTACCTTATATGTAGTATATGGCATTAAACCATCCATTATATCGCATTCAAAATTCTCATTGCAAGTATATTCTGCTAAATTCCACCATTGTTCCTTGTCTTCTTCATCTCCTTGCTGCTGTTGATATTGTTTTACATCTTCATTTTCCATACCGACAATGTCGTTTGCTGATTGTTTGTCCCCGAGACTTTCATGCTGTTTTGACTGTTGTCGTTTTTCTCTATTGATGTCTAGGGTGTCATTTACAGTTGATGCTGAAGCTCTTAACACATATTGGTATTGTATATTAAATGGTCTGCTAGCCAAATATTGTGTTGGCAGTAGAGATGTTGTAGTTATGGGCCATTTAAGTGTCAATGTATTCAAAGTTTCATTATCATGCAACAGCTGTGGTTGAGGAGTAAATGTAGTAGTCGTTGCTGAAGTCGTTGTAGTAGTTAACAGACGTTCAACATGTAAACGTTGCAAATGCCAATACTGCCTTTGGGTTGTTTCACAAGCGGAAATACACGGTAAATCAAAAGGATAAAATTGCGTTGAGGACTAATGTAAAATGAACAAGAGAAAAAAAATTCGAAAAATTATCATGGGAATTTTTTTTTTTTTTAACTTCTTTTTGTATTTTTGTTCACATTTAACCATGGAGTTTTACCCCAAACATAAAAGCTGAAGAATGCAAATGAAAGTAAGAATAGAAAACGATTTACAAAAAAAAAAACTGGTTAAATACTTAAACAATGATGCCAGATTTACAAAAAAGAAAAATTCTTATACAGATTTAAAGAATAGTTAATGACTAACATAAGTGGAACCTAAAGGATAAGTTTTAGGATTCTAAAACATTTTAAATGATTTTAATGGAAAATATATGTTATAGATTTACGTTACTAGTCTACTGAAAATAATCTACGAATATTCCTTATTGATCAATTTCCACCAAATTCCTACTTAAAACAACCTAAAATACTCCATTAACTTTTTATTTAAATCACTGTAGTTTTCATAAGCTAAGGTTCGAAAAAAGAATTATTCTTTTATAGTAGAAATTTATAATCCCAATATTGGGTTTTAGATGCTTCAATTTAATCTGGCATCTCTTTTAACTTTAGCTCTTGTTTTATGTTTTTTAATTTTTAATTTATACTCGTACTTTACACACATTCTTACCAACACATACACACAATGTGTGAATACTTACACATGCTTCCTGGCAGGGTTCAAATTCTTTCAAGGCATGCCACCACAGTTCACAACCTTTAAAACACTAAGAAATGAAAATTGAAAGAAGTTACAAGTAAAATATCTGATAAAAAAAACTTTATTTTCTGATTCACTTGAAGCCACAAAGAGTTAAAAAGAAATGTATTCAATTTTGTGGTTGTTAATTGTTTAACAACAACAATACAAAACTGATACCAACAACCCAACAACAAAACCGAACATTCTCACCGTAAGTAGGTACTCGTTCAACAAGACAAGAAGAGTTAAAAGTGAACAACTGTAAACAGTAAAGGTATTAAATTACCTTCTGTTACCAACACCCTTGCTGTTCAACATTTTTTTTCAATTTTGTTCTTTTTTCGATTCTAACTTAATTTCATTCATTGTCTTACTTATTCTGTTGTAGTTTTTGTTTTTGTTTTATTTTGCAAATAGACGTCAAGGTGTCTGCTATTATGTTATTGTTGAAAACATGAACATGTTCATACATGTCTGTCTCGGATTTCATGTATTCACAAAAAAAGTCCTTGTGAATGTATCAGTATGTTATGTATTTTAATGTCTATATTTTGAAACAACTTTAAAGTTAATGACAATATTTAGTATGCGTGTATAAAAACACAAAAAATGAATTCATCCTTGAACAGTTAGTAAAAAAATAATACTAGAAATTATTATTCGAAAAAAGTTCTTAAATTACGGAATTAAGCTTTTAATAAAAACTTTCTGTAACTGGTACTTAAACTACGAAAACTACGAACTACGAATTAGAAGAGTGTAGAAACATAGAAAATACTGATCTAACCAGTACGGTACGTTGCAACTCGTTTACGTCACGTACTCAGCACAATGTATTTCTCATTATGCAGGTTGAAAATGGAGGATTCACGTGGTTTCCTATTTTAAACCTATTTAATTTTTTTTCTTTTAGAAAAATCATTTTAAGCGTTTAAAACCCAATTTTTTGTGAAAGGTATTTTTTTTTATTAATGAATCGATTTTACACAAATATGGCGTGACCTTATATCAATGCACGTGCATTTAATTTTTGCAGGTTTTATAAAGATTTTAAAATAAAGGATATATGGCAGGACTAAGAGTCCTTGCTTCAATTTTAATAAAAATTGACACAAACGTTTCCAGTTTTATGTGCATCTCAATGGATACTTTTTGTAATTTTACGTCCATTTATGTAGCTAATATAATATTTTTAATTTTCAAGACCTATGGGAGGTGGGCGTGTCCTTGGCCCGATATTTCCAAAAATTAAATTTTTTCTTAACTAAGGGGTTATATGTCAGTATACCAAATTTTAAAACTCTGTCTCCACTTCTTCTATTTTTGTCCAACCGTTATATGAAATCAAAGCACTGTGCGTCCCCCCAAAGGCACATTTCTAGGTGATCGATTTTTATGTCAAATGGCACTTTTTTAAATTTCAAAAATGTTGGGATCATTTTGACTCCGTTTGCCTGTATAAAATTTGGTGTTAACAGAGTTGTTTGGACAACTTTCACCAAATTCCGCAGGAAACAACACATTGTTTTGATATACTTCCAGGAAAAATCTAAAAATTTCAAAAATTTCACCTTTGACCTTGGTAAAGAAAGGGTTAACGTTGTCGAAGTTTTACAAAATTTTCGGAATACAATTTCTTGTATCAGAATTAAAAGAAATCGGCAGTGATTTTGTTACAGCTAGCTAAAAACATAAAAATTAATACCATAAAAAGGCAGAAACTATATTTAGTCTGATTTGCAAATTTAATGTGTTTATAACTTTTGAGTAAGGTTTATTCTTCTTCTTAACCTCAAACCTACTAAATTAATACTATTAATAATTAATACTATTAACCAAAATCACAATTTTCTCTAAAATTTTAGAATTTAAAATACCGTCACTGTTAAGTTAAAAGAGGGATATGTGTAATTTTCCGTAGAATTATTCTCTAAAGTGTATTTAATAAACCTCTATGCGTTGACCACTTTTTGTATATTTTGTTGAACAAAATTTTAAAAATCACAAAACTAGAGTTTTGCAAATTTATAAAGAAAAATCCCATTTTCGGCCATACCTGGGACTAGGTTATCAAAACCTAAGAGAGAAATAAATTTATAGCTGAATATATATCGATCTTACAAATGAAACTAAACTATAACATTGTAAGTTTTTTAGTAAAATATTTTATTTTTTACGATTTAGCCCTACAATGGTCTGAGGAAATTGCAATTACTGAAATATTTTCCAACCGATTTTGCATTTTTATACATTACCAGAAAGGTAATTTAGTCTAGATTATGATTCTATTAACATTAAAGTTTGCTAAAAACCGAAAAATTTGAAAACCGCGGTTTCGGTTTTTCAAAATTATAAAACCCGCGGTTTCGGTTATTTTTCGGTTTTGTTGTGATATTAATAGAATTGTTTTAAAATGATTTAATATGTACCCAAGCAAAAAAATACGATCGGAACACTGTTGGCATACCGTTGGCGATGGTCGGTTATGCGTTGGCAGAACGTGGGATTTACAATCTCGACAGTATTGTCCTGTTACCCGATTGATAACAGCGGCCAACCGTTGATTGGTGCTAACTTGCCAACGTTTTCACAACGTTGGCGGAATTGAAAAAAAGGTGGTCTAAAAATAGATTTCAAAAAAATTTTAAAAAATTGTCTTTAGTATTTTTTTAAAAAACATGGTTCTGATGGGAATTGAACCCAGGCCGCCAGGTTGTCAGCCGCGATCTCTACACTATAATACATAACAAGACTTGTAATATCAAATAGCTAAAAAATTAGATCAATGATAACAACAGTCGGCAAAGGGTTGGTTGACAATAAGCGGCCAACATTGTCATAATGTTGTAAAAACCGAAAATTTATGGTCTAAAAAACTTAAAAACAAACTTTATTTAGAATAAAAATGTTAATTATAATTATTTTAAATAAAACATGGTCGGGCTGTAACTTGAACCCGGGCCGTCAGATTGCCAGACAATCGCTCTACACACTAAGCTAACGAGACATGTACACTGTAAAAAATGTTTGTAAATTTACTACAATAAAATGGGTAAGTTTCGTTTAATTTTACGAAAATTCGGTAAATATAAACAAAAAATGTGTAAACTTTTTTTGTACACACTTTCATATACAATAATACAAACACAAAGTATTTAAAGATATTATGTGTTTACAAATAAACACATTATGAGTAAAATTACTACTCTTTTGTTAAATAAAATTTTTACACACAAAGTTGGTAAATATACTACATATAATAGTAATAAATACTCTGCCGTTTTTAATTGGAAAAAATTATTGTTGTCGCATGTGGCAGTCTAAACCTCTTTTCAAAATTAATTTTAGTATAATAGTTATAACAAAATCTTATTGTTCGAATTTTATACCAATATCTTAATATCTATAAACGAATAATTTCGACAGAAACGATTATGTGAGTATGACACTGATATTATTATTAATAAAATACCAGAGACCCAAAATAACTGTTATATTTCTAAAAAAGTCACCACCCAAATTTATTTAATTATAATACTTCAATAATGCACTATATTTTATAAATCATATTACGCAAAAAAATCACAAAGTTCGGCAAAGATTTTAATTTTTTCAATTTTTATATTTTACTCTATAAATTTCTGTTGTTTTTTGATTTTTATTTTAAAACTTTTTATAAAAGTTACAGAATGATTTTTTTGAAAAAATTAATCAATAACTTTTTTATTTGATAATAAAATAAAAATTAAAAATTGAGCTAAATGGAATGCCGGAAGTTGCTGGAATATACATATTTACTCACTTTAAATCACTGTTCAATCTTTTATTAACACTAGTTGACATCATCAGGATATTATAATTGGTGAAGTCATTGGTTCTATGGCTTTTGATTTATATTCTTAATTGTTATTTTTTGATAAAGAAAAAAATTACAAAATAACTTTTATTATTTTTGAAAAAATAAAAATCGTGTTTGGATTGCTTTTGTCTGAATTAAAAATAAAAATCAAACAGAGCAAATAAACAGAAAATTAAAAATACTCAAACAAGAAATAATTGTAAAACAATCACTTTTTTGAATAAAAGTTATACATACTAAAAATTAATTTGTTGTTTTCTTAAAAAAAATATTTTTGGGTGGTTTAACTTTAAGCACAGATGTGGTAAATATACGCATTTTTGGGGGAATTTACGCACTTTCTGTGGATTTTTGCGCATTTTCTGTGGATTTTTACGCATTTTATGCGTTCAATTAGACGTAGAACGTACTTTTCTACGCACAAATTTAGTGAATTAACACAATAATTTTAAATTTTATTTTATTTTAACGCACTTTCAATGCAAAATTACTCATTATTTGTGTACCATCTTAAACATAATGTGCGTATTTTTTTCAATTACGCATACAGAGTAAATTTACCCAATTTATAGTAGGAGTACAGTTTCCTACTATAAGTTGAGTGAAATTCAACAGAATTTAATTAGAGTGTAGTACAACATATCTTAAATAATAAATGAATGATAACAATGGCTAATATGTAAACATTGGCGTAACGTCAGGAAAACCAAAATATAGATGGTCAAAAAAATTTAAGAAAATTTATTTTATAAAAAACAATTAAATTTAATAAAAAGAAATGTAATTTTATAAAAAAAAATATAAAAAAATAAAAAAAAATAAAACAATAAATTGTATGTTCGTGACCGGAATCGAAACCGAGACCTTGCGACTTTACCTTATTTTAACAAAGCGTAGTAATTTTTACGAAATCAGTGCTCTGCCAGTGTTTTGTTTTTGGTACAGTTAGCAATTTCTGTATGTGTATGTATAACAATTAAATATTTTAATACATTCAAGATATTTATAAAAATTTGATTGAATTTCTCACTCGAATAAAGGCAATAACACCATTGCCGGGTAAAAAAACGCGGAAACCGTTATAAATGATATTTTTTATTCTTTTTTCGGCAGATTAAACTGTATTTAAAGAGTTTAAATTTGGAATTTAGCAATTTTTCTATAATTATAATCCTCAGCTTATATTATCTGTAGAAGTAAAAACAAAAAAATCTTTAAAGTAATATTTAATGGAGAAATTGTTTATTACAATTTACAATACAGAATTTTGTAAAATAGGAGCTGAACGCTTTTGGAAATTCTAGGCTCAATAATATGTAATTTAATTAATTATTTTAATTGATTTAAGTATTTGCTAAAAACCGACTTATTTGTGTCGATTTTCGGTTTAGGTTTTGAGGCCTCAAAAATCGCGGTTTCGGTTTCGATTAAAACCGAACAGCAAACTCTAATTTACATTTTCCAAAAATACGATTATTTAAGAGCCAGTATTTTCAAAAAAAAGTCAAAAAGTGATTTTTTTCGCCTTGTAAAACGTATTTCAGACTTATGCGACACGTGTTACCATTATCAGATCACCTTAATTTTTTCCATGGTGTATTTTAATACCCACAGCCACATTTCTAGGCGGAGGGACGGGTCACAGGTCCCCATTTTTTTCATCCATATCACGTAGGTCTGCCCTAATGGTTACATATGATCGCATATATGCATATATGGTCATATATGATACAAATTTTCACCTAGGTAGTGTAATTATCAAATATTCTCTAAATACAAATGGTGTTGTTCGTAAGATAATTTAATAATTATTAATTCCATACTTACCCTGGCCCGATAGCATTCCGGTCTATTATCGCCGACGAAACATTTAATGCCAAAATCATTTAAGAATAATGATTCCTAAAAAGAAGAATAAAATAATTTAATGTTTAATTACCTTTTTAATACTTCTATAGTATAATAAGTGCAAGTTTTTATTATAATAATTTAGTAAAAACTGTGAGCGTCAAAAGAAACTGTACACGTTGTACTTTTATGTTTTCAACTTTATTTTACTAATTTGCTTTAACTTTTAGTTAAAAATTTTATAGTTCTTTGCAAAATTTTTTTTTTCTCTTTTCTCATTTTATAAAAACAATATAAAAAAAATCTTACAATAACGAAAAGTATATAACAAAAATGAAAATACTTCATATTTACAGCGTCAAAAGAAATTGTACAGTAAGAATAAAGAATTTAAAGAAATTTTAAAGAATTTAGTCTTTTGTTTGATTTCCCTATAATGTGATTACAGCTTGCAATCTTCTAGGAATCGATTCCTCCAAATTTCTTGTTACTTTGTGAGAGATTTTTTACCATTCCCCCATTATCACTGACTTCAGAGAGTCCTTGTTTGTGATTTTTTGTTCCTTATATACCAGTCTAGATGCTGACATAAATATTGAATAGGGTTGAGGTCGTGTGACTGGGGGTATGACTGATTTTCGGTATATACGGTTTTCTTCTTAGAACTCGGACTCAAAAAAATAAGTTAGTAGAAAAATTAGTAAAACTTCTTGTATGTATATCAAGTGTACTAGTTTTCAGCAATTTTTTTCCTGAAATTCCGTTTTCAGCAAAAGTTTTAGTTATATTTTTTAGCACTAAACTAATTTTAAACTAATGTTTTATTAATTTATTTTGCTACAAAAATTGTGCTGATAACCGCATTTATAGCGTGGACGACAACCAGAAATACAAGCTATAGATGTCGCAGCTTGTCTGGATATAGTACAGACAATGGAAATGATAAAAAAAGAAAAACAACTCTTCACAATTTCTATATTTAAGTTTTCAGCAAATAAATTAACTAAAGTAAAATTTCGCTACAATTTTTTTGAGTTTTTTTCAGTCTACTAATATTCAGCAAAAAGTTTAGTGATTTTAGCAAGGATTTTTTTTTTTCATTTGCAATCAGCTCGCTGATTTTCAGTAAACCTTTGGCTGAAATTACCAACTTTTTTGCAAGCACGCTCCAGACTAAAAATTTGCTGACACAGCCACATTTTTTGCTGACTTTACTGACTTTTTTTGAGTGTGGTTCATTTGCATGTAGTGCTCTACGTATTGTGTTGGCATTAACGTTGACAATGGATCGTATTTCATTTCCATTTAGATTCTCTGGCCTTCCAAATTTGGGAAGATTTTGCAAATTTGAAAATTTTTTCTACTTATAAATTATGTATTTTTCTTCGTTCTTCATTAAACCAATTTAACCAATGTTTTTCCTTCTTCATAATCTTTTAAAACAAAAGTTCACGAACATTCAGATAGATTTGTTTACCCATTTTCAAAATAAAGTTGGTTACGCATAAATCCCCGGATTTGAACTGATCATGACGACATCAAGTCAATTAATAATTATTATATTTAATTAATATTTTCTAGAATGTGAACATAAAACAAATCATTTAAAATATCGGTAATTTTTTACCAATAAAATTCTATATTATACTTGAAGCACAAGTTGTACAGTTTCTTTTGACGCTAAGAATATGAAGATTTTTTTGTGTTTGTTGTTTAATTTTTGTTATTTTAATATTGTTGCTGGTTTTTTATATAAATAAAGAGAGGAGAAAGTATGTGTATAATTAAATACACATAAAATCTGAAATAATGTAGAATTGCAAAAAGTCAAATGAAACTGTAAACATAATTAAACAACGTGTACGGTTTCTTTTGACCCACACAGTATATACTAATTTAAATTGTATTTTTTTTTTTTTGTAGTTTAATAATTCAAATATGCATTTCACTATGCAACGACGATTCTTACACTGCATAAAGCTAGTATAGTAAGATCTATAAAGTGTTCGGTGCTGTGTGGATACAGTCAAATTTTATAGCCATTTAAAAATTGCAGTTTTTTTTGCCAATACTGTTTTCCAACACTTTGTTTTATTTCCAGAAATACCAAAAATGTCCCCTGATGCATTCTCTGGAGATCTTTTACAGAACTATAAGTGATAATTTACAATGCAGCTGTTTTTAGATTTTACACCAACGAAATACCAATAAAATGTACTCCAGAACACGTTTTATTGGACTTTTTTGGCATTTCTTTAAAAAATTAGGTAATTTCAATACACAGTGATAAGTGAATCTGGCATTGAAATTATCGATACCCGAAAAAAGTGTTGCACAGTGTCAGCAAATTAGCATTATATTTATTTATGAGTTCGAAAGTTAATTATAATAATTAACTTAAGTCAAATGCAATTATAATTAGCAATTTAACAAGTAATATTAATTAAGGTATTTCGTTAGGATGAGATAGATGGTGGCACATTTAAGCGTTCAAGGTTGCAAATAAGGGAAATTTAATAATAAATTAAAATAAGTAATAAAACGTAGACTCATAAAAAAAATTCGTACAATAGTCTCTGAAATATGTTTTAGTTTAACTAATTTTTTTCTCTCGTTTTCATTAAAATGAATTATTTGGTGAAAGGTGATAACCTCCACGGGCATTATTCCCATTTCCATTTTGGTCGAATATCAACGAATTTTTTCAGACATAATGTAAAAAAGCTCATAAATGTAGTAAAAAGATTTCAAAGATATTCAAATCTATAAAATTGTATTATTCTTATTGTTTTGAATGACCAACTTAATTAAAAAATCTAAAACACTACTTATTAATATTATCCATCATTAACAATATTTTGTGTCAATTTTGATAAAGTCAGTGAATAAATTAAATACACCACGCGATAGTTACTCGTATAGTTAAACTTTTAGTGAATATGAAGCATTCCAAGCCAACTATCCAGCTAAAAAAAAATATATATCAATGTCAAACTTATGGTACGCATAAAACTTGAAACAACTTTTTTAATTTTCTCAAAAAGTAAGCAGAGAAGACGTTGTTGAATGTTGACCAATTTAGGGTTAATTTTTACTACATTATTTTTAATTATTTAGTTGAATGTAGAAAATTTCAGAAGTGTTATTTTATCAATAAAAATTTTATGGGCAAAAAAAAATACAAAATTCAGACATACTCTTTCCTCTAGTGGGGCTGTAGGCTTGGAAAGCCTCATATATGAAAACAATCACGTGACCTAATCTTTTTTATTTTATTAAAAAAAATATCTTAATTGATCTTCAATTGATTATGAATTAAGTTTTATGCAAATGTTTGTGTGTATTAATTAAAACAAAAACCGTAAAATTTTAAACAAAAATAAAAACAAAAAACCTTGCACACTCGAAAATACTTGCAACCCATGTGAAAATCGAAATATATATAAACATACATGATCATACGTTGACTTGTATATGATCATGCATGGGCATACATAGTCATATACGTCAATGCATGACCATACATGATGTCATATATTTCCATATATCTTTGGATCCGAAATGTAAGGGTATATGGAAGTATATGGCCATATATGAGCATATATGGCCACATACATATAAACATGTACGGTCATATCTGGTCATATATAACCATGTACGGTCATATACCCTCAACTTTCGGATCCAAAAATATATGGAAATATATGAGATCATGTATGGTCATATATCGAACTAGACATGGACGTATATGACTATATATGCCCATTCATGATCATATACAAATCAATGTATGATCATGTATGTTCATATATACTATTTCGATTTTCACATAGAAAATTAAAAAACTTTAAAACAAAATAAATATATTTAGTTAGAATATTGTTCTACCTCAAGTCCTAAAATGTTATTGCCATATTAGATTTTATTTGTTGTTGACCATTTCCATGATAGACAATACAATTGTTTCGGGGCATCACCGCTACTCATCAGTTGTCCGCAATAAGAAAATGATGATTGGAAGAAATATGATGATTCATAGCAAACATCCCAGAAAGAGCGTTGTAAATTATTAAATATTTTACAGTGGACTACAAGTGAAAAAATAGTGGTAGAATGCAATTCACCATTTTTACGATTTAACACCCGCGAATGAATTGTTTGCCTTAACTTTTAAAACGACTGTTTTAGGGGAGTTACTTTTTTTATGAGTATTTCTTAAAACAGGACTTAAAAGACCAAAACAAATGATAAATGTAGAGTTAGAATATTTTCCAAAAAAATCCTCATACATTTTCATTGTGGAGCTCCGAACACATAATTAGTTTCAGAAGAAGTTTTAGACTTTTTTTGTTTCGTATTTCATGCAGTGTTGGCCGAAAACATGAAAACTGTACCCATACTATGCCAAACCCTCACTTTATTAAACCTACTAACCGAAGACTACGCGCGGAAGCAGTACTGTAAGTTATTATGTATTTTAAAAATGACTAAAAGGATTTTTTTTCAATATAAACCCTTTTTATAACTTAAGAGTGGATGCGCCACGCCTTCCCGATGGCTGAAATTCCCAAGTTGACTAAATAAGGACCACTGTAGCATCCTTACATTAAATGGGGCTTATCGCTTATAAAATTCGTCAGGGAAGTAAGGTGTAAAGTAATGCAAGAACCGCTATGGATAAATATTATTTGGTGATATGTTTTAATTTTGCTACCTTGCCAGGAAATAAGTTAAAGATTTATGAGCCAATTTTAAAAAACTTAACATTTTTGTAATCTGTGATTCCCAAAAAAATAGTAAAAATTTAAAAAAAAAATGCGATATAAGCCCGTAAGAAATTACTGAATTACTTCCAAAATATTTTGAATCTGTCCTACTGTGCTAGGCCTATTGTGCTAATTTTCAATACCAAACTGCTGAAGAGAACGACAAACAGTTTAAGTAAAAATTAGTAATTTCGCACGCATAGAAAAAAATAGTTGAACATGATTGGGGAAATCAAATTATCATAGTATGATTCTAGTGATCATAAATATGATTCTCGCTGATATTATGATCACTGATGACGATTTGATCATCATTTATAAATATAGGATCTTATCATTACGTGTTTCATTGATAAAATTGATGGTATTTTCTGTGCGGCTTCCGGGCGTGTTTGTGATTTCTATAGACGGCCAAATGCACATTGTAAGATCGTTTAGATTGTTATAAGGATAAAAAATATAAATGCTTTAAGGACTTTTTGACCTATATTTCGATGAGTTACAAAAGAAATGGCAAACTGATATATACAGTGTTACAAAGTGGGAGATCTGAACATTCGCTAGTAGCCCATTCTTATTTTGTTTTTTTGTAATTCATACTGAAATTGTACACAAACATAATTCGGAGAAACAATGGTTATCAACTGAATCCAAATATGTTTAACAGACTTTTGTTTTAATTTTTTAATGAGTGCACTATTTTAAGTGCCTTGTTAGCATTTTAAATAAATTTTGACAATTTCCTAAGGTTTAAACTTCAAACGATAACACGTTAGCACTGAACATGTCATTAAATTCGGAAATACATATGTAATATTTGTAAATATCAAAAAGTTTTAAAGTGTTAAATAAACACTTACATATGCTTCAAAACAAAAATCATTTAAAAAAATCTATGCTATTAAATACTCATATTAAAAATCACAAAATCATAATTTATACCATTGTAGACAATTTAAACAATTATATGCTCTCGATATGCCTATTTGATTCGTATCAGATTTCAAATTTGTCATAATACTTATGATTATGCAAACGATTATTGTTTTATAGTTCTTGAATAATTGTTTATATATAATTTACATACAACTACATATACAGTTATTTGCAAAATTAAACCAATAGTATAAAAATTTGACAAAAACTTTACTTTTTTAATATTTTTATAAATGGCGCCCAAGCAGGGACAACAATTTCTAAAAGTACAAAATTACTTATATTAAAGATTTATATAACTGTGTGTTCTCTCAATTATGTTTGTTACTGTAAATATATGACACAATTATATCATATTACAAGCAGTAGTCAAAATATTCCTACACACAAGTAGTATAAAGCTCATACCGGCATAATTTGCATAATTAAAATATCACAGAGGAATGTTTGCCTGTCAGTCAGTATTTTTCTGTATAAGTAGTTGTTTATTTGTTTTATATATATTTATGAATGAATGAATAGTCTAAAGACTTTTTGTACTAAAGACTGTGTTTAGACTAAAGTGAAAAGATTTTAAATATCACATACTTTTCGGACGAATAGCTGACTATTCGGTATTCGGTTTTCCTTGTTTAGAATATGAAATTTATTTAGAGTATAATAAAATCATTAATACGATCGTTAATCGTTACATACCCGAAAAATAGGGAAAAAAAAAGGTTTGTCAGGTGAAAATGGGATGGTATATGAACATATATGGTCATATGTGGGCTCGTATATGATCACATATGGGTATAGCTTATCATGTAGATCCCTATATAGTTCCATATATTATCATATATGGTATTATATATGCCCATATATGTTTGGATTGGAAATTTCAGGGTATATGGCCACATATGATCACATATGAGAATATAGTGATCATACATGTGCGTTAGGCTGGGTCGATTTGTGGGGAGGCAAAAAAATCGCCCATGGCTCAGGGAAAATCGTATTCTAGGGATCAAAATAAGAAACTTTGCCGAAGGAACCATACCTCTAAAACGAATTCTACTACCCCTAACTGTTGACTTTTGTCCCGTAGGGTCAAGTTTTGAAAAATCCCACTTTGACCCATTTAGAGTGCCCCAATCGAGTCCAAATGTATGACCGACCCCCACTAACTTTGGAGGGCCGATCCACCCATGCCAGTGGTACACCCCCTGGAACTCCCCTGGGGGGTTCCCCATACAAACATTTTAAAAAATCACCATTTTTGGCACTTTATTTTATTATTTTTTATTTATTTTATTTATTTTTATTATTTTATTTATTTTTTCTCTTTAGAAATTTATTTAGTCAGAACATATGTAAATGAAAAAATTAATTTAACTTAGTAATAGAAAAGAAAATAAAAAAATTACTGTTTGAAGTCTTTTTTGCTTTCAAGTCTGGGCATTTTTTCTTTTCTATTACTAAGTTAAATTAATTTTTTCATTTACATATGTTCTGACTAAATAAATTTCTAAGGAGAAAAAATAAATAAAATAATAAAAATAAATAAAATAAATAAAAAATAATAAAATAAAGTGCCAAAAATGGTGATTTTTTAAAATGTTTGTATGGGGAACCCCCCAGGGGAGTTCCAGGGGGTGTACCACTGGCATGGGTGGATCGGCCCTCCAAAGTTAGTGGGGGTCGGTCATACATTTGGACTCTAAATGGGTCAAAGTGGGATTTTTCAAAACTTGACCCTACGGGACAAAAGTCAACAGTTAGGGGTAGTAGAATTCGTTTTAGAGGTATGGTTCCTTCGGCAAAGTTTCTTATTTTGATCCCTAGAATACGATTTTCACTGAGCCATGGGCGATTATTAAATCGACCCGCCCTAATGTGCGTATATACGACCATATACACTCAAATTTAGGATTTGAACAAATATGGCCACATATAGTCATATATTGTAATATATATAGACATATATGCTCAGATATAGCCATATACGATCATATACGAGACCATATATGATCTTATATGTTCATCTATGTTCATATTCGATACTATTTTTACCTGGGTCTTTACATTATATAAATAGGTTTGTATTTACTTCTTAAAATACTTTAAAATAAACTTTTGGAAAATTGTTACCCAAACCTAAAATCAATTTTTCACACAAAATTAATGATTTACAGAGTTGTATTATAATAGTATGTACATTTATCGCTTATAATAGATTTCGATTAACTTAAAAATGTTGTATCATAAATTTGTGAAATCATCTAAACGCCATATTAAAATAACTTAAAAGTTTTATTTTTAATGTTTATATTTTTAGCAAACGCAGACATTTATAAAGTCACATTAGTTTTATTATCATATGTTACAAGAGTAATACATCATAAATTAGATATGAGCGTGTATTAAAGACGATAATCAAAAGCCGGGAGTAAGAAATTTCATTGTGGTAGTTGGAAGTAAGTAGGAATAATGGCAGGCAAGCAATTTAAAACTATATTAGCTAATGGAATTAGCTCACTTTAATGATGATGACAACAATAACAAATAAAAACAAATTATATAAAAATATGTATAATTTCAGTTACGTCAACTACACATACAGTAGATCATAGCTTATTTCAAACCATTGAAAATATTTAACTGAGTATAAGTTCTACGCAACACAAAAAATCAAAAATTTTTAAATGTGGAGGGTTAAAATGTTGCACAAAAATGTTTCTCGTGGTGTTTTACATAAGTTCGCTGAACACATCCTATACCTAAAATGGTAGATTCCCATGGTTTCTCCCTAAAATCCAGGTTTGTGGGACATTTGAGCGGCAATTCTGAATAAGTACGAAATTAACTCTTAAACACATTTTAAGTTTTTATTTATTACTGGCACTTGAGTTAAATTATCAATGCTGATGTCTTCAAAGACTTATAGTAGAATTTTATGACAAATATTTCTGCGGAACATTTTAACCCTCTATCTCTTCAACTTACGGGTCGTTTTTGTCCCTTTTTAAAAACGGGCCAAAAAAGTCCCTTTAATTGAAGAGATAGAAGGTTAAAATGTTTCACAAAAATATTCCTCGTAGTGTTTTACATAAGTTCGCTGAACATACCGTATGCCTAAAATGGAGTATTCACATGGTTTTCTATATTAATCCTATTTAATTTTTTTTTTTTTTGAATGGGAGAATATTTAGTTGATCTCTTATTTTTAAGTAAATGAATGTTATTTTAGTTTGACTCTAGATCATAAATTAATATCACCTTCTGTTTTTAAATTATTTTCAAATCAAAGAAAAATTTTAGAAAAATTATTTTAAGAATGGGTTTTAACATTTTTTGTGAAAGGCATTTTTTTTTTATTAATTCATCGATTTTACCCAAATTTGGCACAAATATGGCTTGACCTTATATCACGTGCTAAATTTCATCGCAATCGGATAATTTTTGCAGGTTTTATAAAGATTTTAAAATAAAGGATATATGGCAGGACTAAGAGTCCTTGGTTTGATTTTGATAAAAAATTTACACAAATGTTTCCAGTTTTATGTGCACCTCAATGGATACTTTTTGTAATTTTACGTCCATTTATGTAGCTAATATATTATATTTAAATTTCAGGACCCATGGGAGGTGGGCGTGTCCTTGGCCTGATATTTCCAAAAATTAAAATTTTTCTTAACTAAGGGGTTCTATGTCAGTATACCAAATTTCAAAACTTTGTCTCCACTCCTTCTATTTTTGTCCAATCGTTATATGGGGACGAAGCACTGTGCGACGTTTTTAGAATTTCTAGAAATATTTGTTAAGTTACAAACTCAATGAAAATTTCTTGTTCTTGTCTAGGAGCCTTGTTAAACATGTAAAATATCAAAGAAAAAATAAAAACAACAACAAAAATTTTTTACCACAATTTGCTTTGTCATCTTTCAATATACTACCCTGTTGTTTTGACAGATCTAGCAATGTAGTGACATCCATTCATGTATAAACAAAAATAGAAAATAATATGTTTTCTAAAGTGGCACTAACATTTGAATTTGCACAAGCACTTGCATATTAGTTTTTTTTTAATTTTATTTTAATCGTTGTTTTTTTTTTTAACTGTTTAAAATAAACTGTGACTATTTATATTTCTTTGTTTTTAGTATTTTGTTTGTAAATTTTAAAAAATGTATCTTTGCGACTGACCTTTTTTTAAGTTGTGAAAATACTCGACCAACCCACATTTACATTATTTTGATAACTCGTTTCGAAATTATACCCACTTTAACTTCTGAATAGGTGCTGGTTGAAATAAGCTGTGAGGCACTCAGATTCTAAATCTTTATAAAGTACTCGAATAAAAATGTTAGAGAATTATATAAAGAGTACACCTTTACAAAATGTAGCACAGAGAAATTTTGCTCATTTTTTGGCGTTCTTCTTAGCATTTCTGTCCGGAAATAAATAAAATTAATAAAAATTTTTAAATTTTTTTTTGCAATTTTACCGAAAAAAAATTTGAAAAATATTTCGGAATTTTTAGAATTATTTTATAAATTGAAAAAAAATTTAATTTGATTGTAAAAAAAACAATTTATTACAATGTGCGTTCATCTAAATATTCGTGTAAACTCATAAAATTACCTCTTGTGTAAAAAATATAAAATATAAAAATACTCTCAAAAATTAAATTTTTTTTCTCAAAAGTATCCTCCTAACATCAAAATATGCAAAAATATGCTCTAACAAATCGGTGCTAGAATTCGTCAATTATTCTGAAAAGGAAATTTTTCAATACAACGCACAAGAAAAAATATGATACGGCCTATTTTTGGTTGTCCTGCTTATAAGCCTTTTTGAGAGTTAGTTTCTTTCAATAAGGATTTTTTCTGTACAGATTAAGAATGGCGCCTTAATTTTTATCCAAAAATACTATTAGTTTTACTATGTCACCCCTAGTTTTTGAGTTATCGCATGATAAATGCCCTTAATATAATTAGACCCATTTTAAAACGTATTATCTCGTAAAGTAGGACAGATTCAGGAAAAGAATAGTTTGCAATTTCTCAAAAAATCAGTTTTAGAAAATATTGCCTCTCAAAAAGGCTTTAAAATACTATTTTCACTATTCTAATATCGATTTGTTTTTGATAGCGAGGTTATGGAAAGATTTTGAAACCAGATTTGGAAAAGTATAAAAGAAACAATGATTAATATACCGGCACCAAGTAAAACCAGGTTGGGCGCCAAATAAAATTTTAAATTTAACACTTTTTTAAAACGACAATTTTGCCATAAAAATATTCTAAAATGATTATTATTCGTTCCATAAACAAATAAAGGTTTTAGAAAGTCCAATATTTATCTAACATAAGTATTGCTTTGGTACTGCTGATATGTTTTGTTTTCCTCCAGACGGAAGATACTTCTGCAATACGAAAATTAATATTACCGTAATATACACTAAAGTGAGTTGAAACGCAATGATTTTTCAGTGGCACCCTAAAAATGAACTTTCACAATTTTTATGAGTATTCCCAAAATATTTAATTGTTTGCAATAACCGTTAGTGGGCTTTATCATTTTTAAAAAAATTCGCAAAAGCCTCAAAATTTTTAATAATTTTCTCAAATTTTACGAAAGCTAAGACACTTTTATTCATGATTTATACATTTTTAGATGAGTTTACAAATGATCTTTAATGCGTCCTCAAAAGATATTTCATTAGCTATCCCTTTTGTAAACAGTTTCTTTCAACAAAAAAAATATCTTGAAAAAACTAAAAAGAATACCTTTTTTACAAATGATCCAGCTTTTTCTGAAACGATCCACCTTAATATATATATCGCACCCTAAATACAAAAGTGACAAAACTCAAAATTCTTAAAGTTTCAGGAGAGGCAAAAAACTTCATGCAAAAATGATCGTAATATTTAAAAAAAAGTTTAGTTCCATTATGAAAAAAGTCCATTTTGAAGAAGGTTTTACTATACATTTTTTAATTTTATATTATGTTTGTGTAAATTTTCAAATTTTGAGTTATGACCCTTTAACTGAAAACTGAAAAGGCATATAACAAATAATACAGTCAATTGAGCCCACTTTTTTTAATTAAAGAAAGACAATGCAAAATAATACACCACAAAGCTTATCACTTTTTACAATTAAAGCGACAAAACTCGAAATAATACTCTTTATATGTAGCAAAAGTAATCACAGAAGCAACTAAATTAACATAACTACGTTGGGCGCCATTTAAATTTTAAAATGGTACAAAGGGATTTTTTCCAGTTAAAGAAGATAGTGATGAACAAGAAATTTTTGAAGTAGTGAGAGATATGTACTGTGCAAAAATTTCAGTTTTATAAAATTTTGAGTTGTGTTACTTTTCTATTTAGGGTACGATATGTTTTCTTCCAAGCGATATGATGTAGAGATTTTCTTTGTATTTCCATGCTTGCTGGGAAAGGTTGTAGCAGAGTTGTATTTTTTGTATAGTTAGACAATGCAACAGACAGATTGTTTTATAGCACTTCTGATTAGTACTTCCTAATTTTATATGTGTTTTTATATTTATTTATTTACAGATACTGCGTCGAATTTGAAGTTTTAAGAACCTCCAAGGCCTGTCATAAATTGCCGCCATATAATTTATTGATAGAAGGTAAACAAATCAATTAAATATTAATAAATGCTCAAACCAATTTCGAATATGTATATACGTCTCTATTATCTAATTTTTCTCTTCAATTTAGGTGATCGCATTGTGGTTCGCTGTGATGTTGAAGCTTTTCTACAGGATTTTATGGGCTCGAACGATACAAATTTAATTTCTTCCACTTTAAAAACTAAACATCACAATGATACCACTGCCTTCCAAAGATACGATATACCCAATATTTCCGCTGAAGAGGATTTACAGGAAAGTGATGAAAATATGATTGATAGTAGCAGTAGTAGTAGTGATGAACATGATGATTATGATACCGCCTCACTGACAGTTAAAACTACTTCCACTAGCACAACAACAACCACTACTACAACACCTTATCCGCCGGCCCAACCCATACAATATCATTGTCGTGGAGAGGGTTTGCCCGGACGTACCACAAGATGGAGTGCTTTAGCAGCGCCCTCTTGTAGGGGCAAATGGTTAAGATTAACCTTAGATACACCGAAAAAATGTACGCATCCACAATTTATATTTGTTTAAAATCAATTTAAAATAAAACTTTTTGGAAAAGGTCTGATTTAATATAAATTCAGTTACAGTTGGCTAATTACGGAATTTCAAAATTAAATAAGAATTTCTGTTTAAGTCCAAATTTTCACTTGTTTAAAAAATTGGTTCAACAATTTTCGATTTTTTTCAGTAAACCCGCTTCATTTTCTTACTATATTAACTCATACATAATCATTAATTAATTCTTTAAATTATTTTAATAATTTTCTCTAGCTTTAAGACTATCATCTATATTAAATAATGTTCATAATTGTAAGTTTCATCTTCCAAAAAAAAAAAAAATCATTGAAAAATTCATAAACTCATTCCAATACTACATCAATTCACTCACACTAATGCAAAAAAAAACTGTCATAAATTAAGCAAATCAAATAATAATGTTTAGAATACTTTCTTTAAGAAAAAAGTATGAATAAATATAATTTTAAATATAAAAAAAATATTAAAGTAAATTATTTGTTGGCTAACAAAGAAAATTGGAAGTAAGTAAGTATTTTTTTTTTAATATTGAAGGTGGTTTAGGGAAGTGTGTATCACTTCCCTAAAACAAATAACAACGAAAAGCTCGAGTTATAGATCAACCCAGCATGACGTATTTTTATTATGCTACCTATCCCGCCTGTCTCCGAAACTTTTTTTTTAATTTAAACCAAAATATAATTCTAAATGTAATTGAAATTTTGTAATTGCAATTACTGTTAATAACAATTATAAATTGCATTGAATTTTAATTTAGTAGGTTTGTGGTTAAGAAGAAGAATAAAGCTTCCACAAAACACATTAAATTTGCAAATCAGACTAGATCTAGTTTTTGCCTTTTTATGGACAGGCTTCATCAGTGATTTTCCATTAAATTGTATTATTTTTTTATATTTTTATTGTCAGATTGTCTCTATATGAATAATTTCAGAAGTGATCAAACAGACATATACAAACATTCTACTTCAGATTTTCTCTATTTATCTTGTTATTTCCTCCGTGTCACCTTTTCACAAATATTGCCACATTGACGTATGGTTTGTACGTACAAGTGCAGGCAATTTGTGTATATTGGAGACGGGCAGCCAACAGGGCATTTTTATTTTTTATAGTAAAATGTTGTTTTTTCAAAAGCGTCGTATAGACCAAATACAATTAATATTGTCATTAATCTGTATTTTTATTAATTCTAATTTAGTAGGTTTGAGGTTAAGAAGAATAAACCTTCCTCAAAAGAATTTTAATTAAAATGTAATTGAAATCCCCCAGATTTTATTTTAAATAATTACAAAGTAAATAAATTTTTCATATTTAACCCTTCAAAATTCAAATTTATTCGAATTAATTTTCTTTTTACTAACATTTTTCTCCGGCTGTATTATATATGACAAAAAATTTCTGATGCTATCAAAGCAAAAAATAACATTTATACACTCAAGTGACAAGGTAATTGACACATGGCACTTCAATTACAATATGGCAACACTGACACTATTAAATATCCCAGGGAACAAATTTGTTATAACAAATGATTGTTATGTAAAAATAAGATATTTGGTATTTTACATGTTAAGCTTTTAGCCCAAACCACATAGTGAAAATGCCAGTGAGCAGTGGCAGTGCTGTCAAACTTTGTTCTTGAATTTCGCGGAAACGATTTAATATTTTTAAAAAATTCTTATTGCGTTTTGTTTAAAAACAGCTCTTGTTTATTTAGAAACTTTTCTAATTTCTCGGCAGTGACAAATAGAGAAGATACAAAAAACTGCTTTATGGTTTTTACGTTCAAAAGCAGGCAGTTCGTGTATATTGGAGACGGATTGCAAACAGGGCATTTTTATAATGTTCTTTCGTACAGTGTTATTTTTTCAAACGCGTCGTATAGACCAGCTGCAATTAATATTGTAATTAACATGCATTTTTATTATCATTTCTCAAAATCGGAAAAAATTTTTCGATTTTGATGATAATAATTTAAAGGATTTACTCTGTAAAATTTAAAGAATTTTCTTTTAAATAAAATGTCTTAAAATTTTAAAATTATTCAATAGAAGTAATATTTCTAGGGGTATGTTTATCTACATATTAGGAAAATAGTCTAAACGCAAAAAATTGACAAAAATCAAAAATAATAACAAAAAAAACAAAAACAAATTTTCGTTAATTTGCTTTCGGTTAGAGCATTTTCGTAATACATAAACCAGTTGAGAAGATTTTAAATACTGAATTTTGTAACGACTTTGTAATTCTTAACAATTTCCCTACCTCGGCCATTTTTGGCTACTGGGTTATTTTTCAACTACTAAGCAAATTGTATTTTTTTTAGTTCTAAGAATTTTTATACGTGGGCATTAGGAGGAGCAGAAAAAAACTTAACAAAATGTAAACGTCATATTAAAAGTGTGCACAGTGGTTCTAAACACCCGAAAAAAATTATAAAATAATTGATCTTTAAAGCTGCGATGATGCAATTGATAAAAAGTGTTAACGGAAATTGAAAAGAAAGACGTAAGCTTTCACAAAATTTAATTTACCGTCATCCTGTTTTAATACAGGGTGTACAATTTAATATATTGAAAATAAAATACTCTTTTGCTTATTTTAAACAGTTTGGCTTATTTTATAATTTTTGTAATCTATGTACTAAGGCATGAGAAGCGAATAACGCTAAGGCTAACAGTAAAGGTACAGATTTTTTGTTACGATATCTGTGCACTCACAATATATTTTCCATTACCGACTGAGGGTTAATTTAAAATTGAAGAATCAATTAAAATATATTGAAACATATTGTTTAACTTTTTTTTATCAGTCAATAAAAAACAAACCACAAAAACTATGTATCGTCTGTGGGAGATGATTTTTTCAGTCAAATATTTTATTTTGAGTTTCCTATTTTTAGAAAAAATAATTTAAATAATTTTGTTGTTTTCTGTTTTAAAACAAAAAATTCAAATCTTTTCAGTTTTCGTTTTTGTTAAAATAGTTTCTTTATATACAAAATTATTTCAATTCAAATTACAAGAAATTCTTTACTCATACACACAAACATAGCTAATAAAAATATGAACGTGTGTGTGTAGTGTTTTGAAAATTCAAACAAACAAAAAACTTTCAAATATGAAAAAACAAACCACAAAATCGTTTTTTTTTACGTTTTGTCAGTTAAAAACTTGATGATTATTTTAACAGCATTTTCAATTATTTTTATTTCTTTTATGGATTGTTTAAAAAATGGTTTGAATATAATGAAAAATCAGTAGTACTTTTTTAATTGTGTTTTCAATTAATTTAATATGTATTTTAGGTTATTTTTACTTGAAAAATATCTTCCAGCAAAAACTGGTAATATGTTTTTTTGTTTAAAAAACAATAAAATTTAAAACATTTTTATGTGAGGCATTATTGAATTAATGAACTTATATGATTCGCATTAAAGTTTGCACTCCGCGGACGTTTTTATCCGATTTTCATAATTTTTTTTTTTTTTTTGTTAGTTTACATTTTTTTTTTTTTTTTTTGACTACTTTTGAATATTTTGACAACTTTTTTAATATTTTTTCTCTTTTACTAGTTTTACTAGAAATGTAATCGTACAAACCTATTATTATTATTTTGTTTAGACCTGATTATGCTATTCAATGTCATACCGAAATATTGATTAAAAAAGTGAATATTTTAAAGAAAACAGTTTTGATCTAATTCGAATATTTAGTTTAATGAAAATAAAAATATATTTTTGAATATGGCATAAAAGTTATGCTAGTTATTGCACTTTTTAGAATCTAGAGATATAAACAAACATATTCCAAAGTATTTGGTAAAAAATTTTACAGATTTGCTACTAACCCAGTAAAAGCTAAGTAACCCAGTGTAGAAAATCATTACCAGATATGTGGTTATTTAACTACATACTTGGTAATGGTAACTAGTTACTTTTGTTATTACATTTCTTATTACCTTTATATGGCGATGTGGCGAAAAATAATTAGTTGTCGTTACACACCAGCATACGAAAAATCAAAAAATATATCGTTACCTATGTGCTTACCAGTACTGACAAAAATAATGAGTCTAAAAATAGATTTTCTAAAAAATAAATTATATAAAAAAAAATATTTTTTATCACTTTAGATTTGAACAGATTTGGCTCTAGATCTGATCAGATCTTGCCATAAAGTATTATCACATATGCCATATCTGATCATATTTGATGAGATCTGGTACAGGATCTAATTAGATTCAATCATATCTATTTAGATCCAAAAAGATCTGATCTAAACTTTTTTACACGGGTAACTCATTATTATATGTTTTAAAATAATACAGAAGGTAAGTGGGTGTCATTACTGGTAGTCCACAAAATAATGATATGTTATTACCGTTTCTACACTGGGAATGAGATAACCCAGCAAAATCTCATTACTAATATCTAAATAATAAGCAGTATAATTGGGGTCTACTGCAGTCTATACTCATTATTTTTATTCGATTAAGTCGCTTTTGTAAGTAGTTGTCCATACTCGTGCACCTGCTTACCCGCTGGATTACAAAAATATCAAAAATAAGTAGTTTTTCGTGTGCTGATAAGCACTTAAAAAATAGGTGGTTACAAGCTGTTAAATAATAAGGCTAACTCGTATACTTATTAGTCGTTAAAAAAAACAAGTAATTGCCAATGTCACATTATTTTTGTAATTAAATAAGTAGCCGCGCGTAAGTTATACGGCTTATAAAAACGAATTCGTCTGACAAAAATAACTAGTACGGAAGCCGAATTATAAGTAGTACAAAATTTTAGCCAGTATCAAATATTTTCTAAAATCTTTTTTTCCTTCTCTTCAATTTTTCTAAACACCTTTTTCTGATTGGATCAGTAGTTTAGAAAATTTATAATTTGTACAGGTTTTTTTCGCTTTGAAACCACTGTGGTATGGTTAATTAAACTAGAAAAGCAAGCGCGTTGGACTGTTACACGTAAGGTTGCGGGTTCGAGCCCCAACCAAGGCAACATCAATTTATGAAAAATAATAATATGCATGAGTTTTTTCTATCCCTCATACATATCGCAGCGTCCTCCTTCGGTGTTCCCATAGCACTTAACCCCACCGAAGTAAAATAATATAACAGGGCTATGAACTAAAAAGCTTCAACAAAGTCCGCCAACTCTTCATCAGATGGCGCGTAACAACTGTTCTAAGATTCAACATCTCGCGCAATTGCAGTGTTGCCATATTTGAAGCCCTTCATCTTTCACCACTTTGCACTTCGCCTCTATCCCCTTTCCAAAGGAAGCAACACGTTAATTAATAGGAAGAATTTCCTGAGTGTTGCTTCTCTTAAAAAAAAAAAAAAAAAAAAAAAAAAAAAAACAACATCATTCATACATTTACTGAAATATAACAAACAATTAAATAATTTAACGTAAAGAATGATGTAGTTAAAATATTGAAATTTATACTACAAATAACCGCCAGAATGAAAAAAAAAAATAAAATTATGGAAATGAAGGAAAATCGCAGATTTTTTTTTTTTTTTTATTCATTTACAGCAAATAAATAAAAAATTAAATTATTTCAATGTTGAATACTATGCAAACAGCTATTGTTAAGGCAATGAATTTATATATTTTTTCTTCTTTTTGCAAATGCATTTTATTCTATACCTTTTTTTTTCAATTCGTATAATAAATCAGTTTTTATTTATTAAGAATTTGTTATAAATAGTCAAATTAATAAACAATATACAATAAAATATAAATTTAATCTTTGAAATAAAATGATGAACTAGATTTAAATTTTATTATTATTATTTAATTAGTAAAAGCTGTAAAATTTTAAATTATTAACACAGAGAAAAAAATCATAGTTAAATCAGTTATTTTAAAATATTTAAACTAATATGTTTTATTATTAGAAACATATTTAAATTAAGTATGATTCTTATTAAAGTAAATATGATTAATGGGTGTTATTTTTAGTTCGATTTAAGATCAAATATGACAAATTCCAAATAGAATTCACAATATATTTTATAACAAATAGAGAAAACAACTTATGAAAAAACATTCATAGAACCAATGGATGACAATTAATGCATTTTCAAGTGCACCCAAGCACTATAATCAGATTGTCTTTACGGGGTTCTCTCTAGGTTATAATGTAGATTTTAGTTTTTGTATATGTGTTAACTTCAAAGTAATTATGATTGTAGTTAATCTAGTTTGTTTTTTAATTAATAATTCAATATTTTAGATTTTGTTTTTGCGTTTTGAAATAAACTCGCAGAGAAAGGAGCATCATTTTATGATAGTTTAAAAGAATCATATTATGAGTGAAATGCGTAATAATCATAATATGATCCCAGTGATCATAGTATTATTCTATATGATGATAAAAACATCATCAGTGATCATAACATAATCACTAAGATTTATATTTATGATCACTGGAACCACACGATGCAACGATAATTTCGTTTCCCCAATTATATTCAACTACGAGTATACTTTTTTCTCTTCCTGAATCGAAACATAAATTAAATTTAAAACAAATAACCTAAGTTTAATTTCAGAGCTCTTGCTATTTAATTTAATATTAATTCTGCTTACTTTCAAATTTTTTTTCTCTCTGTGTTTATATTTATAAAAGAACATGATATTCTTAATTTTTTGGTTATTTATTAAATTTCTTTAACCTTGCATTTTTATGCGTCTTTGTTTTTTTTCATATATGAGTGTTTTCGTTTATTGCCAATATAAATTTTGTTAATAATTTATTTACAACAAAAAAAAAACTTTTAATTAAAACCCCAGTTTATTTAGCTGTAGGTCACTTCACAAACAACACGCCAATATTTTTTTAGCTTTATGGGTTTTCTCTCAATTTTTGCATTTTGTCATCGCGGGTTGTTAGAACGTGCTTTGTCATTTTTAATTAAATCCGCACATAAATTTTGAAAACAAACCAAAAAAAAAATACTAATATAATGCATCAAAACATGCTAGTATCGTAGTATATAAAGTACTATTTTATTTGATAAAAAGAACATATACTATTTTTTAAAACCAAAGAAATTGTTTATGAATTCCACAAAAATTGTTTAAACATGGTTAACAATATGAGTTTAGGGTTTGTTTATTACATTTTTTGCGATATTTTTGCAATAACATAATTATATTTTTAAAAAATATTACAAATTTTGATGTCTGTAAAGTAAAAAAAAATCAATAAAAATCAGTCAACCTATGACCATTGTGTTCTATTTTAAAATCTTTATCTTATTTCAAAACGTTTTAAATTTTCATTTGGATTTCATCCTTTCATATCGAAATTACTTATGAAACCAATAGGCGTATGAGCAATATGAATTTTATTAACATCATTTTAATCATACGATATAGTTAACGTGCTATCGAAACGAAAATGATCAATTTTACGATAAATTCCAATAATAAAAACGTAAAATTTTAATAGGCCATTCTATCTATGTTAATTCAGCTTAAAGTATTCTTTTTTTATATTTTGTGAAAAATATTTATTTTAATTTTGAATGAGTATGTATTTTTTTTATTTTTTTTTTGTAATTTTTACCACAAGAGTACTCTAGGGTTAATTTTTGAAAATGATCTTAAACCACTATTGCTTAAACTTTGCGAAAAACACTAATTTTAATTAAGGAAGAATATATTTTTTAATTTTTCTTGTAGGGCCTTTCTGACCATAAGAGCACTTAAGGGTAAATTGTGAAAAATTTGTCTAAAATACTATTTTTTAAACCTTGGGAAATAATTTAAATTCGTTAGCAAATATCAGTTGTTTTGATAACTTTTTTGTAATAAAATATGAAATTGTCCCATTTTTAGGTATCTTGTGAAACCCAATAAATGTTCTACGTGGACCCATAGGTCTGTGGGGTCGTCAACGTCATTAGTCAATATGGGTGGTATCACTTTAAGAAATCGGATACCCTTGATGTTCTGGGCATGCGAATTTAGTGTGATGACCGTTGGAATAAACATGTATTTGAAGTGTCGAAAGAAGCATTCAAGTGTCTTGGGTCCGATTTCCTTACTATGTATACCATCAACATCCAACTGAAGATGGACTACAACTCCCGTATATAGGCAGTAGCTTCAAAGTCTATTTTCGGGCTTTCGGGCAGTGTTCAAAGTAGAGCATCCGCTCTCATCAATGGCAGTAGGATGTCCAGTAGAGCGTACCACCTTACAGGCAAAAACAAAAAAAAGTTCGCCGTACACCCTCCAATATAAACTTTTTTGCAAGGAGGTTTAAAAAAAAATTTTTTTTTTGCCGAACGCCATTTTACATTTTTCGTTAGTTACCCACCAGATCTCAGTTGCTAAAACCCTAATGTACCACCCTACTGTCAGAAAATTAAAGCTCGCAAAAAATCATTAAAATTTTGCTAAGGAAGTTTTTCAATAAACCCAGTAGAATTTTTTTTATATATTGGTTGCCGAACGTAGGGGTCACCTTTTTACATTTTTTTTCATTGGATTTTCCCTTTATAGCAAAACACTGGTCTCCTCGAGGAGACTTTAAAATCCAACTTTAAATGCCAAAGCTATAACGAAAAATTGAAAAAGGCGACCTCTACGTTCGCCAAAAAAAAAAAGGTTTTTTTGAAATTTGCTTACAAAAATACTTCATATTGGAGGGTGTATGGCGAACTTTTTTTTTTGAGGTACGGTCTAGTGTCCAGATTTATTGACTCATTGGAGCATCGTCGGAATGTGGGTTCTGATTCTATCGAAATTACCCTGGAAAGTGTTCTGCAGAGATTAGTGAACTGATTCCTAGGACCAGGGTTTTTATTCGTAATACTCCCTTCTCTAAAATTGAGCACATCCTTTGGTAGTCGATTGTCGCGTGGATCGCATACCGTAGATAATACGGTAATATCTTGCTGATCCAATTAAGTCTCAAAATTGGGTGTATCCAATGATATCGTATTAGATCCTATTGTATACATTGGGATAAACTAAGATCAACATATATCTCAAAATTGGGAGGTCCAATGATATCCTTGGGGATAAAATTAAATTTAATTTGATCCGAAAAATGGCAGATCGGATTAGATCCAACAATATATTTGGGGATTTAATAATATCTTAATTTATCCGAAAACTTACAAATCAAATTGTATCTAGCAATATATTTGGAGATTATTTAAGTAAGGTCTAAATTAATCCGAAAAATGCCATATCGAAATAGATCCAGTAAATCGAGTAATTCAAAACTATAAAAAGGAAATTAGAAAAAATTGCTTTTGTCTCATTTAGCTTCTAAAACGCTCATACAATTATATGAATATATTAGATTATGTATGGTTTTATATATACACTCAAAAAAATAAGTTAGTAGAAAAATTAGTAAAACTTAGTAAATTTAGTAAATTAGTAAATAAATAAGTAACAGTTTTGCCGGTAAAAATAAATGTTTGTTACCGCTACCATAAAAATCAATAACCTTTTGTTTATTACTTTTTTTTTAATATTTTAGGCAAAAAATATTTTTTTCTTCATACATTTATTTTTACCGGCAAAAGATTAAAGGAATTGTAATTTTTAATTTTTTTAAAATTGTTTGAGCAAAATCGGACTAGTGGTTCTCGAGTTATGAGAAAAAGACCACCAAAGGTCAAATCGATATATCTCGATTCCTAGGGGTTGACCCAGCGAAACGCCGGGACACGTATAACTTCTTTTTTACCGATATAACTTTCCCCGGTAGTTTGAACCCTTACCGATCACTGACTCCTACCATTTGTCTCACAGTGTTATCAAACGCTTTATTCTATAAAAAAAATAGTTACATAACATAAAAACTTTTATAAATAAAGGAAAATTTAAAACCCGGAATCCCGAAATCCCGTAAAATCCCAGGATCCCGAAAAATCCCGTAGTCCCGAAAATCCCGGGATCCCGGCCAATCTCAATTGGCATCCCTAATTTGTACACAACGTTAAATTACTTGAGAAAAAAAGAGTTGCCACTTATTTTAAATATGTATGTGTGAAGTCTCCTTAAAGCTGAACAATGAAGAATTAAAATCTTAAATCGAAATATAACCTCAAAACAACAACAATTCCTTATACAAATAATTTAATAACAAAGAATTGGACGTGTTTGGTTAGGTTTTGTATACAGGTGGATAGATGCATATCCAAAAGTGCCATTAATTGTAACTCCCAATTTGTTTATGTTTTTTTTTTAATTATAAGGAACACATTTTAAAAATGATAGAAATTGGATGAAATGAGATTGCACCGCTAAAAAAATATATTTTGTCTTTTCTATCTCCAATTTCATATATCAAAAAAACTATAAAGATTAATAGAGTATCCAAAAAACTGAACATTTCAGAAAACCGGGTTTCGGTTTGTTCGAAAATTACTATTTTAAAAAAAAAACCGGTTTCGGTTACGGGTTTCTTAAAAACCCGGTTTCGGGGTCTTTTTTTTGTTATAAAAATAAAAATGGCAGAAAAAGCTAATAAAAATTAGTTAAAAGCGCCCTCCAAAAACAACTATAAAAATCAGCTGAATCTGTTTGCTAAAGCGGGATTTAAATGATCTGATTTTAAGTCCGATTAATCAAACAAAAAATCCTATGAGCCAAAAAAATCTTTTCGCAAATCTGTTTGTGTTTACATCATCAGATAGAGTGATGCCAAACTTTTAAGGACAAAACTGACAGGCAGGGCTAGCAAACACTAAAAATATAAATGTGATCAAAATAGTTACTATTCAACTAATTTATGCGACCAAACATTTAAAAAGCGCTAAAAATCATTATTATGATAAAATATAATTTAATATCACATTATTATAAAAATAATAACAAAACATTTGAATTAAATAAAATTGTATCAAATTAAAGGTTTTATTATAAATGCGCTAAATAAAAATAGAAAAACGTCAAACTAGCGCCTTTTTATAAAAACCGCTAAACGAAAATAATGTGAGTTTTGGGTCATACAAAAGTGCCAAAGATAATAGCACAATCAGATGTAATTAGACAAATATTTTAATTTCAGTTAATTGCAAACGACATTTTACACTGCTGAAATCAGCAAAAAAAAAATTGCTGAATATTAGTAAATTATTAACATTACAGAAAAACAATTACATTTCCAAAATTTAATTTAAAATTTTTTTTAATGGGAAGACAATCTACTGTTCTGTAAACAGCATAATTATTTTACTATTTTAAGTCTACTAATATTCAGCAAAAATGTCTAATGGTTTGAGCAGGATAAAATGTTATTTGTATTCAACTTAAATTTATTTCAATATAACTAAAATTTTTGTAGATTTATCAGTTCATGTTTCATCATCACAATCGTATTTGTGTTAAATGGAACCAATTAATTACACAGAGAAAAAAGTAATAACATTTTTTGTAGCAACATTCATGAGTCACCCTGTATTTAAAAAATATTTCAAACAATTATAGTGAATTTTCGTATCTTATGTGAATACATGTGAAAAGATAGCATTTTTTATATAAAGGTCGATATATAGAATTTTCGAATGATTAGCTTAAAAATAGTTTTGATAAAAACATGTTTAAAAAAAACCGGTTAACCGACAAATAATAGCCGGTTTTCGGTTTATTTGAATTTAGAAGTTATTCGAAAATTATAAAAACCGGTTACCGGTTTTGGACACTCTACCCAGCAACAAAACTTTGGAAGTCATGCTTTACAAAACACTTCTTTCATTGCTGCAAAAGTATTCGTTAGTGTATTTTTGCTGCTTTTTAAGAAGTAATGCTGAATAACTTCAAAAGATTACTTCTTTCATTGCTTCCAACGTATCCGTTAGTATATTTTTACAGCTTTCTTAGAATTAATTCTAAACAACATTCAAAAAAATCTTAAGTATTGCTTCTAAAGCATTATTGCTGTAAAATTGGTCCAAAAAAGTGATTTTGATACAGTTCATTTCCAAAGAGATGATCGGATTACAGTACTGGCGGGACCAACATTTTTTAGTTTCTTTTTAAAGAATCTTAAAGCCTTCTAAAGGAAAAATATAACAAAATCAGCGAAATTTCCTTTATGATAATTGCAAGTAAATTAGATTATTTTCTTGATCAAAAATGCAGATAAAAATATAGCAGATTTTATAGTTGATTTAAAATTTGGCATAAAAGGTATGCCAAATATTTTAAATTTAAACTTACCTCTTCAATACATCTCTGCAAACAAACATGTGTTACATTTTCTAATAATGTCACTGTCATTGAATCATATTCATTTGCATCATCGTTAAACAGGGATAAATTGGAAATAATTTGATTAATGGTTATTGAATCATTATTGAAAACTCCCAATGCGGACGATAAGGAAGAAGCAGAAGAAGAAGAAGGCGAATGAGTTTCCGACGATGAAAATGAAGATTCACCATAACGTTGACAACTGATTATAACAAAATATTGAAATATTACTATAACAACTAATGAATTCAGGAATAAAATTTGTGATTTAATGAAGGGGTAGTGTGACATAGTTTTAATATTCAAATTAAATATTGACATTTTGTGACATTTAGGCAAAACATACAAAAATAACGTGTATCTTTTTGGTTTTGTTTTGATATAAAGGATTTATAAATAAATATGCTTTTTGTGTGTCCAATATTTATCTAAAATTTGTTGATATTTGGAACGAGTGTTTTGTGTGGTTTTAAAAAAATTATTTGAGTTTTGTTGATAGGCATTCATTAAAATTGCGATTTGTTTATTGTTTTATCCGCATTTAGCTTGTAAAATGTATAATTAGCAATGTTGTGGAGTTGCCATATGCACATATTTTAGCAAGATTATCAAAACGTCACATATGTATATTGTGTTTACTTTTATTGGCAGTTGTTTGTATTTTAAAAAATCAAATGCAATTGATTTTAAATTTTTTTATTTATGGTCCGGTTTTTTTGCCATATTTATTTCTTAATTAATTTGTTGTTTTTTTCACACAATACTTAAGCACGTGATTAAACCGGTCTGCATTTTTTTTAAACAATAATAAGGTTTTAAACTTTAAATGACTTGTAAAATATTTAATTTTTTATATTATTCATACAATTTTTTTTTTTTTTTTTAATTTTTAACACAAGTTTATTGTATTTGTTATGTATTTTTATTAATTTTAAGTTCCTTTTATATTTTTATGTTATTAATAAATTTCAATTAATTAAATTTTTTTCATCATATTCTCTTTTAATTAAATTTTACACTTCATTATGTTGTTTTTATGTTTGTCAACTGTCACCATGCTAGACCCCCAACTCATATTTCATCAAAACCGCATTCGAAGTTTGTTTTCGTTTGTTTTTTTTTTATAACTTATCGGTATCACGTTTGTATCACAACTGATCGTCTCAAGTAAGTTGTGCTTAGTTGTTATACTTAATTTGTATTTTTGCCGTTGCCTCGTTATAATTCGATATTTTTTGTTGCGTTTAATGTCGATATTGTTTTCGTACGATATGAGTTATTGTGCTGTTAATATCACACAATTTGTTATCAGAAAAATGTTCTTATACACTGAGAGAAAAAGGTTATGTTATTAATGATGGAGGCATTTAACAATATTGTACTAGGTTAGGGTGTCGATGTTGTATATCAAAAGACCTAAACACTAACGCTATGTACTATGTACGAGTATTAGTTAATCCAAAAATTTGTTGTTGTTTTGTGTATAATTTGTTTTGATATATTCTTTTCTTTAATATTTAAATTTAACCATTCAGTGTGAGAGCACCGTTACATTACTACGGGAAGCAGGGTTGGAAAATTGTACTTTTAAGAATAATGTAAATCGAACCAAATTATAACTTCTTCGAACCTAATAAGAAGGCCAGTGCATTTGAATTATAGAATGTGTTTTAAAATATCGTTATAATTCTAACGATATTTTCGTTTAGACGCAAAATATTAAGATTATAAAGACTATTTTGCATTAAAAAAAAATACAATAACTACACTGAGAGAATTATCTGCATGATATTAATGAATTTTTGCAAAAAACCAATGAAGTTTCACTGGAACTCGTCCATCGAAATTTTTCATTGAATTAATGAAGTTTTTCATAAAAAGTTGTAAAAAATTTCATTTTATTTTTTAAAACTTTCATACATTCAATTAAAAAGTTTCATTAAAAGTAGATTCATAAAATATATGAAGCTTTTTCATTAAATTTAAGAAATTTTTCATCTGGTTTGTGAAGAAAACTTCATTAGTATACTGAAAAATTTCATCAAAACACGTCCAGCAAAATTCCCTCTGTGTACCCAGCTAAAAATATGGGAAATCATGGTTCAAAAATCACTTCTTCCACTGCTTTAAAATTACCCGTAAGTGTTTATTTACTGCTTTTTTAGAAGTAATTCTGAACAACTTAAAAAAATCCCTTCTTTTATTGCTTCCAACGTAATCGTTAGTATATTTTACTGCTTTTTTAGAAGTAGTTCTTAACAACATCCCAAAAATCACTTCAATATTGCTTCTGAATTATTTATTGTCCTAAGAAGTGGTTTTGATACAGCTTATTTCGAAATAGATGATCTCGGGTTCGATTCCTGTTAGAACCAATATTTTTTTTTTTTTTTTAATATTTATAATTAATTTCTTTAAATTCAGTATTTTCTTAATTTTTCAATTTTTAAAAATATATAATTTTGAAAAATATATAAAATAAAAACGATGAAAAATCGCTTTTTATGCACCTGTGAAAATTTTACTGAAAAAAATACTGAACTGCAGTGCACTTGTTTAATAAGTACTTTTTTTGGAGAGAATCGCACTGACAAAGTGGTGTTTTTATACCACTCAACTTTCATATTAAAGAATAGCTCAGCGGTAGGGAGAGAGTTGATTTCTCATTATATTATTTGCTTGGGAGTTTGCATTAATACAAAAACTTAAATCTACATTGTAACCTAGAGAGATCCCCATTAAGACAATCTGATGATAGTGCTTGGTACACTCAAAAAAATAAGTTAGTAGAAAACTTAGTAAAACGTCTTGTAAGTATATCAAGTGTAGTAGTTTTCAGCAATTTTTTGCTGAAATTCCGTTTTCAGCAAAAATTTTAGTTATATTTTTTTAGCACTTAACTAATTTTGAACTAATGTTTTACTAATTTATTTTGCTACAAAAATTGTGCTGATAACCGCATTCATAGCGTGGACGACAACCAGGTAGACAATATGTAGATGTCGCAGCTTGTCTGAAAACGGAAATGACAAAAAAAAGAAAAACAACTCTATACATATTCTATATTTAAATTATCAGCAAATAAATTAACTAAAGTAAAATTTCGCTACAAATTTTTTGAGTTTTTTTCAGTCTACTAATATTCAGCAAAAAGTTTTAGTGATTTAGCAAGGATTTTTTTAATTTGCAGTCGACTAAGTGTTAGCAAAACTTTTGCTTTTTTCAGCAAACCTTTTGCTGAAATTACCAACTTTTTTTGCTAGCACACTCCTGACTAAAAATTTGTTGACACAGCAACATTTTTTGCTGACTTTACTGACTTTTTTTTTGAGTGCAGTACTTGAAAATGCATTAAATTTTAACCATTGGTTTTCGTAAGATTTTTCGCTATTTGTTGGAAAATACATTGTGAATTCTATTTGAAATTTGTCATATTTGATCTTAAAATCCTGAGATTTATAATATAGAGATGTGACGCAGATAACTTTTTAAACAAACTGTAGATGTCACTAACATGTAGGAAATTTTGCGAAATTTTTTCAAGGGAAGATTATATTTTGGGAAATTTTATCGATGGAGGATTTCATTTTCTCAAATGAGGTTTCAACAGTTTTGTCAGGTAAGAGGATTTGGGCCCAAATTAGGGATTTCGACTTCAGTTTGGGGACAGATTTTTGAGGAGAAGGATTTGGGTATTTAACAAAATATGGTGGTATTATTAAATTTAAACAAAGATTTGGAGCCTTTAAAGTTCGAATGAAAAAGCAATTATTTCTTCGTAAAATATTCAATTTTACAAAGAAAATAATTTTATAAAATTATTTAATTTTCTAAGTCATTTCTTAATAATTTTCTGGGCTTAAAAGCGATGCGAACTTAGCTTCCATTTATTCCTTAAATTGGGTTTTGTTTAAATTAAAACGAATTGGGTATAAAATTGGGGATTGAAACTTTTAAAATAGGAATGAGCTTAAATTTCTCGAGCAACACTGCTTCCCACTAAATAGAGCAGTGTTGCCAGAAAAGAACAAAACAGCAGTGAGTGCCATCTGCTGCATTAAAAATCGGTAATGCCGTAATTCATCGTATTAAAAAAATATAATTTTTTTTGCCAAACATTTTTTTTTACCTTTTAATTGATGAAAAAGAGTTTCCTTTGCACTAGTTCAAAAAGTACTGAAAAAATGTTGAAGTGGGAGTACTCCATCCCTATGACGACTCAATGTTAAAATCATTGGCGTTTCGATTAAAAAAGAAATACATCTACATCAGTGATGCGCAAAATTGATTGGCAATTGTATTAGTGAACAAGAGAGAGAACTGCACTGGGAAAAAAATTGGACGAATTAAAAAATATGTCTTTTTACATATTTATCAATCTCCATATTTTTATACAATCTTAATGAAATTTTCTGCAACATATTTTTAGAGATTTTAAACAAAATCTTCTATATTAATACTTTATATTTATATTTTGTTTTTTTTTTTATTTCTATTAAAAATCTACTATGAAAGATATTACTATGAAAATAATCATAATATCTTTTAATAACATATTCCCTAGATTCCTTAAATGTTTTATAACGTAAAAGGCATTGCATGATATCAAAAACATTTTTCATCATATATTTTATGAATATCATAAATAATTGTTTTTAGTGCACTTGAAAAAAATATCAAAACACCCGCTAAGTATGTGCACTCGTCGCTGTCTCAGTGACGACTAAATTAAAGAGCATAAGAATATGTGTGAGGTAGTAAATTCACAATTGTGCTTTGAAACGCGCACCACTGATCTAGATCATTAATGGCATTGCCTTTTCTACTGCTTTCACATTTCTCATCTCAATCATCTCCTCTTAATCATGCGCGGTTCCAGCAATTAATATAAGGGGAAAAATCATACGCCTCAGTGGCCAACTCAATGTATTTGTCTACTGTGGCGTATGATTTGATTTTTCCCCTTATATTTTTCCCCTTTACCACCGATGCCATGCATCACGTTCTACTACTGTTTCCTGAAAGTCCAAATATAAGGTTTCACTTGTTTTGCGACCTGTAGAGTGCGAAAAAGCATAGGTCTGAACATAGAGCGATTCTAACCAAAATAAATATCCTTTGTCATTGGGCTCATGTTAATCAGTGTACCAAATTCCATTAAAACATCTTCATATTTGCGAACTATAGCGTGCGAACACGCCTAAGAGTGAATTTTTAGAGGACTTTTTTTTATGGGCATTAGCTTCACACTTACGTATTAACACCTCAAATCTTGTTTAAGCGTTAAACACTGTTTAGTGAGATGTTTTACAGTACATTTTTCTGGCTTTAAACACTTTAAATTATCATAATTAAAATCTAAACACCTTGTCAAACGCAATACGTTTAAGTTTAATGTTATCAATTAGTGTGAATGACAAGTTTGAAACTTAAGAAAACATAAACAAACAAAAAATAAAAACACTATTCAACAATTTCGAACTTTTCCCAAAATTACGAGGTTCTGACAAAGGAGACCAAAAAAATAAACTTGTGCCGGCGTTTCGAAAGACCACATCGGAATTTTATTTTAGGGGAGTTAAAATTTCCCCCCTTTTTTAAATGTTTATTGTGAATCGGCATAGAAAACCATGTGAATCGTCCATTTTAGGTATAGGATGTGTTCAGCGAAGTTATGCAAAACATTACGAGGAACATTTTTGTGGAACATTTTAACCCTCTAACTCTTCAATTAAAGGAACTTTTTTGGCCCATTTTTAAAAAGGGATAAAAAAGATCCATAAGTTGAAGAGTTAGAGGGATAAAATATTATACAAAAGTGTTCCCCGTAGTGTTTTGCGTAAGTTTGCTAAACACATCCTATACCTAAAATGGAAGACTCACATGGTTTTCCCCTAAAATCCCGATTTGTTTGACATTGGAGCACCAATTCTGAATAAGTACGAGATTAACCCTTAAACACATTTTAAGTTTTCACTTATTTCTGGCATTGAAGTTAAATTTTAAACTTTGATGTCTTCAGAGACTTATAGTAGAATTTCATCACAAATATTTTTGTGGAACATTTTAACCCTCTAAAGGGTTTGCACTATGAGGATTTGATAAGCACATTATAGGAAATCACATTATAGACTTGACTTAAAGGCATATGTTTAGGTTTGTTGTTTCGTCCCAATCATTCAGAAACCGCACTTACCACCATAAATCTTTCTTATGGACAAAATTTTTACACCACTACGTGGAAAGGGTATAATAAGTTTGTGCTATTGTTTAGAACTATCAAAAATAATGGACCAATGACCAGCTTTAAGAATACTGATCGACTCTGAATTTCTTTTTGAATCGATTAAGTGATATAAATTAATTAAGTGATTAAACTACAGGTCACAATTCTAAAGATAATTAGGCGAAATTTTGTGTATAAGTTTGTACTAGCCAAAGGACAAACCCTATTAAAAAAAGTAGTAATCGGTCCATGTTTTAACTTAATCGCCATAGAAAAAACCTATTTGAATTTAGCTTAAATAGTATTAAAACAGACGTCGTTATTTGGGTTAAGAATACAATAATCCCCCATAAATCATACCTCCAAATTTAAAGAAAATCGAACCTCTTTTGGACCTAGTCCTTAAATGCACTCTTTTGGCAAATTCGTTCAGTTTCTCGTTTTCTCTATAATTTTTGCCTTGTTAATTTCACCCGATAATAATTATTAGATTCATTCCCGGATTTTCGTATGCCTCCCATAATATGACCCAATTCGTGCTATGTTGCAGGGTATCTCATGGTCGCATTTGATCGACTATATTTTTTGCTTGTTTAATACATAAATCTATTGGTTTTCAATTTATATAACCCAAGTTCTGCATAACAACTTCCACCTTTTTTTATCATATAAAGTAATAAAAAGATTATTTAAATTTTCCTCGTTATCAAATAATTTATTTCAACCAGTTCCATTCAAAATTTTTAAATCATTGCTATAAATTGATTTAAATATTTAAAAGGTTCACACTCACGCCTTAAACAATCTGCGAATGTCATGATTGGCTTAAATTTGTAAATAACATTTTTCATTGAATGAAGTTGTGAATAAACGCTGTAAATAAACAAATCCCCCTTACACAGTTTCCTTAGAATAAAAAAACGTAACGGAAAAGTGAGTATAAAAATGTAGAAAAGTGTAAAGTAATTGAACATTTAAGTAGCTCGATTTCCGTTTTAAGTCTCCCCTTACCCTGCTTCCTGAAGCAACAAAGAAATTGAACGAAAGAAATTTTCTTCTATAAGGAGACATTTCCCTAAGAGCTAAAGATAAACAGAGCAAAACCAAAAAAACTGAATACATAAGTATTCAGAAATAAAAATAAACATACCTGTTGGCAATTTAAAAAATTACTATGCATTTTAGAAATTTCCTTAAAAATTTCCGTTAAATACGTACTACAAGCAGCAACACAACAAAAATAAATTTGTAGCCCCCATCCCCCTTTTTGCAATCATGTATGTCAACCCTCTATGTAAAATCGGAAATCTAGTTTGTTAGTTACTGTATGAGGGTAATTTTAATGGGACCAACTGTAAAGGAAGAGAGACTTATTTTTTTAGCAAATACTAGAACATTTGCCTTGGAAAATTGACCAAACCAAATCAGATGAACCAAAAATGTTAAAAAAAAATCTTTTAAAAAGAAAGTTCTTAATGTAATTATAAGTACGGTCGAACCACGATTTGCACCCCTCCCAGTTTACAAGTTTGTATAAGCCAATTGCTTTTTGCTCCCGAAGAGACCTTAAGTATACAGATCGACTAAGAACCAATTTCTGAGTCAATCGATCGGCTTCCAACTGTTCATGTGTTAAACAGGTGATCATGAGTTCGTATCTCTCCAGGGTCTCCACATTCTCAACGGATTGTCAGCTTGTCGCGATAAGGATGCTCAGTAAGTGCAAGTACCCTGAGAGTAATGGTGGAGGTAGCGTAGCTACTGGTAGGGCCTCCCAAGCCGGTAAGTTCGAAGGAGGGCACAGAAGCTATGAGCAATCTACATCGTGGATAGTCAACGGCGGAGATGTCAGCTTGATGTATAGCAAAGGCGAAAGGACTTACCACACATAAGTCAGCGTCTTATACGATGCCTTAGCGGTGACTTTCCAGGTGAAGAGTAGACGGTAAGTCATCTCCTCTGTGATTTCCTGGCGCTACAGGCCATCCAACATAGGACTTTGGGCGTTCATATACTAGACGAACTGTCGGTGGTATAGGGGTAAGATTAGGTGATCTTACCGTTATCTTAATCTTAGGGGTTGGGTGTAGCTCCTTAGAAGAAATCTTAATCGTACTTTATATTCCTACACTTTTGCAATGATATCTAAAAAACTTATTGTTGCATGGAACGTGAGTTCACTTACAGGCACAGGCGAACGCAAAGAAGCCACAAAAGAATTAGAAACACTAAACCTACAACTTATTGATCTCTCGGAATGTAGATGGAAAGGGGTTGGCGATGTTATGCTAGAGAATGGATACAAATTTCTTCTCGACGGTGTCGGATTTTTACTGAACAGAAAGGCTGCACAATCGCCACTTGACTGGATGCCAATTAATAAAAGACTGCCGTGTAAGGAACATAACCACTATCCAAACATATGCTTCCACCGAGCAAGCTGACGATGAAATTAAGAATACGTACTACGAAGGAGAGGGGCTCATCGTTGTGGGACATTTGAAAGCAAAGGTCTGTTCAGATAACCACAGCCTATAACATGTAATCGGAAAGCATAGATTCCATGAAAGAAACTCTAATGGCAGGCTGCTGACAACGTTTTGTAACGAATCCAACCACTTCATCGGTCATCATCCCACACAAACTATAGCACAATTTAACCTGGCTATCTCCAGATGGAATCGCTGAAAACCAGGTGCACAATTTCTGCATAAGTAGACTCTGGACGAACTGTCTACTTAATGTTCGAGTCAAAAGAATTGTTGACATTGGATGTGATCACCATATACTCGTGGCTTCGTTGCGCAACAAGCAAAAAATACTATCTTATAAAACTTTCATCGCCGAAAACCAAACTGTTATTTATAAGCGAACTAATTCCACCAGTAAATGTTTTCAACAAGCTGATTCACAGGGCGTTGAATCCTTATGATCAAATTTCAAATCCAGAATCAGTAATGCCAGCGAGAAAGTTGTCGGCCCTCAGCCAAAAAATATGAATGTAAAGATGAGTGTCGAAATGTGTGACATCATCGAACACGGAAAAAAAGCTAAAAATATTCGAAAGTCTGCCAAGGTGAGAAGTAGAAAGAGTCAGGTTACCGGCAAAATTGTTGAGTATATAGAAAAACGTTATATGAACAGATTAAAGGAATTGTAATTTTTAATTTTTTTTAAATTGTTTGAGCAAAATCGGACTAGTGGTTCTCGAGTTATGTCAAAAAGAAGATATATCTCGATTCCTAGGGGTGACCCAGCGAAACGCCGGGACACGTATAACTTGTTTTTGACCGATATAACATTTCCCGTTGGTTTCATCCCATCCCGATTTTGACTGTCGCATAGTGTTATCGATAATGTCAATCCCCGATCCGATCCGATCGGGAGTGTTATTTCCTCAGATGGCGGAGCAGTAAACCAAAGGTCTTCAATGAGTAGAATAACCAAAGCTCAAGGTGCTTTTTCGCTGCTTTGGAAAATTTTGGAGATCATCATCAATTTATACACGCACCAAACTACGTATCTTCAATTCAAACATGAAATCGGTCCTCTTTCACGGATGTGAGACCTGGCTGGTAAAAAAGCTTGAAATTGTAAAACTAAAAGTTCCAAAAAATTTGTTCGCCATGCCAGGATTCGAACCCGCAACCCTCTGATTTCTGCGCTAGCACGTTTTCATGCAACCCCCATACAAAATATTAACTTCTTATCACTCATGTAAAAAAACTTCTAACTAGCATATATTTATTGCATCTTTGTAATTTGTTCAAAAAGCCTTCCCAAAGGAGAACTTTTTGATAATGTAATGCAGGAAGTGAATTATTTAGAAGTTGTTCCATTTATTTTTGCTGGGTTATTTTAAGATGCTTTAATATACAATTTTAACAAATAATAATGATAATCGCTTTTAAAAAAATATGTATTTTAAAATTGAACCTAACAGGTCAATTGAAAAGTCCCCGGCCTACGATAGTAAAACACATTTTTTGGCAAAATTCGTTTTTTTTATTCAACATAGGTGATACACTGATTATAGCGACCCTCCAACTTTTCGATACCATTTTTGTAGTACGATTTGTCCTTTGCTTCAAAATAGGCCTCAGTTTCGGCGATCACCTCTTCATTCGACGAAAATTTCTTCCCAACCAACATTCTTTTGAGAACAGGAAATAGTCGCTGGCGGCCAGATTTGGAGAATATGTTGGATGCGGAAGCAATTCGAAGCCCAATTCATGGATTTTCGCCATCGTTTTCACTGACTTGTGACACGGTGCTTGGTCTTGGTGAAACAGCACTTTCTTTTTCTTCAAATGCGGCCGTTTTCGGGCGATTTCGTCCTTCAAACGGTCCAATAACGCTATGTAATAGTCGCTGTTGATGGTCCTTCCTTTTTTAAGGTAGTCAATGAAAATTATTCCATGCGCATCCCAAAATACATACGCCATAATCTTCCCAGCCGAATGTTGCGTTTTTCCACGCTTTGGAGCGGGTTCATCGTGTGCAGTCCACTCGGATGACTGTCGATTGGACTTCGGAGTGAAATGATAGAGCCATGTTTCATCCATTGTGACATATCGACGCAAAAACTCGGGTTTATTACACTTGAACATCTCCAAACACTGCTCCGAATCATCAACTCGTCGTTGTTTTTGGTCAAAAGTGAGCTCGCGCGACACCCACTTTGCACAGAGCTTTCTCATACCCAAATATTCGTGAATGATATGATGTACACGTTCAGTTCATATCTTTACAGTACCTGCTATTTCATTCAATTTCAATTTACGGTCATTCGAAATCATTTTGTGGATTTTTTTGATGTTTTCGTCCGTAACAACCTCTTTTGGGCGTCCACTGCGTTCACCGTCTTCGATGCTCATTTCACCACGTCTAAGCTTAGCATACCAATCCTTGATGGTTGATTTTCCTGGGGCAGTGTCCGGAAGCTCGTCATCAAGCCAAGTTTTTGCTTCAACTGTATTTTTTCCCTTCAAAAAGCAATATTTTATCAACACGCGAAATTCCTTTTTATCCATTTTTTTCACAATAACAAAAGTTTCTTCACTCAAAATGCTATAATTCACAAACTAATGATCCGACACGCGTCTTTTGAAGGTTAGGGCTAATCATAGCGATTTAATGCTAGTAGCGCCATGTATGTGTCAGGCCGGGGACTTCTCAATTGACCTATTATTTTAAATCAACTTTAAGAAATATTTTTAAAAGAATTGTAGTTTTATAATTATGAATTTGTAAATGAAATATAAACAAAAATTTCTGCAGAGTTTTGAAGCTGAACTTTCGAAGCGCTTGAACGAAACACTGGTAGAAAATATAGAAAGTGCTGTAAATCGCTAAATAGTAACACCAAAAATCAGCATGTTTTTATTAGCTTTTTGTTATACACACATCATTTTGAAGAAAATGTTGGCGAAACAAATTTTGGAGAAAAACTTAAATAAAATAATTAAATTCAGTAAAAATAAAAAATGAAGCTCGAGGTCTGATTATTTATTTTTACAGAATATAATTATAAAGGTCGAATAACAGCAATAACAAATTTAAAATGATTAAAAATGTAAGTTCTTAAAACAAATTAATTTGAATCCTTTACTTTTAATTAATTAATTAATTTAATTAATTAATTAATTAATTAATGAATAATTCATTAATTAATTAATTAATTAATTAATTAATTAATTAATTAATTAATTAATTAATTAATTAATTAATTAATGAATTATTATTATTATTAATTAATTAATTAATAAATTATTAAATTTAAAATTAAAAATAAAAATTAATTAATTATAATCATTAATAAAGTTAGATTTTTGGGAATAAACATTTTTGGTGTCGGTGAATTTTGATAAAATATAAATAATACCAGTTTTAGTTGTTAAACAAAGCTGTTTGTTATTTTGACTATGTATGTAGTAGATTTAACTTCGCAGTTTTTACTACATTTGCATTTCATTTTACAATAAAGTTAATTATTTTATATTAGTTATTTTGACCGTTTTTGGTAGTTATTTTTACTATATTGTAGTTGTTTTTTATAGTTAAAAATTGCTGTGATATTAGTAATTTTTATGAAAAATACCGTTAATGCCTTTTTAATTAGGTTTGTAGTTATTTTTAACTGCCGTTTTCAGTTATTTATACCTACACAATTCATCTCCGTGTAAATAAAAAAAATTTTTGTCCCTCGAAAAATTCCACAAATCTGAAACAAAAAGGAAATGTGTTGGTCACATTAAGTATTGCGTAAATTGTATAGAAAATATTTTGCTCATATCATTGTGTTGTCAATACAAATTTCATAGACACGCTGAACGCACTCGCAAACAAAAAGTGTATGTATGTGTGTTGCGTACGTTTACAGGAAAAGGAAATTGTTACTTTTTAATACAACCATCTAAAAAGTTTGTTTTTTCTATCAGCCTGTCTTTTCTCCCCTTACCGCTAAAAATAGCAATTTGTGTTTATATTAATTTACATAAAATTAAAATTACCTTCTCGTTTCTACTTTTTGATCTTATTTTTAAGGAAAATTGAAAATTTCCTTATTAGTCATGGTAAATTAATTTTTTATTAAAGAGAATAAATGTATGAGTAGTTAAACTGTTTAATAGGATTTTTAATTGTTTTTAAGATTGTTTGCATATTTTAGCTTAATTTTTTTTTTTATTGTTTTTCATTATAATCGTTTTATTCGTATGTGTTCTAGTAGTAGGAATTGCTCTTAATTTGCTTTATTAGCTCTTGAGTGCTTTTAAAAGTTTTTAAAATAAAAAAAAAACTTGTCTGTGGTTTTTTTAAACAAATAAAAGTTTGATTCCCTTGTTTGTTTATAATGTCAATGCTTTAAATCATTCACAAATTAATTTGGCAGTATAAACTTGATCTTTAAGATTTAAACCGGTAGAGCAAAATGTACTGAAAGAAAAATAACAGTAAATTCTAAAACTTTATGAGACTTATTGAATATTTAGAGTTAATAAATAATCTTAATTAAACCAGATTATGACCATAATCTACACTGAGAGAATTATCTGCATAATAATAATGAATTTGTGCATAAAAGCAATGAAGTTTCACTAATATTGTCATATTAGATTTTCTTTGTTGATTCTAGAAGGTTGACCATTTTCATGATAGGCAATACAATTGTTTCGTGGGCATCACCTCAACTCATCAGTTGTCCGCAATAAGAAGCTGATGACTGGAACACACAAACCGAGACATTACAAAAATTCAATGGGACGAGAATTTTGTACTTTTGTATATGAACTGTATGATTTGGTAAAACCAGTCATAAATCTACACTTTTTGAAAAACAACATTTAGTTATATTTGTGTTAAATTTCAGTTAATAGAAAACAACAACTTAAAATCAGCAAAAAATTTTGCTTAATAGTTAGTAGAATTAAAAATCACAAAAAATTTTAAATTTTCAAAGTTTTTTTAATGCGAATAAAAATCTATTCTTCTGAAATCAACAGTCCACTATTTTTTTAGCAACTATTTCTGTTGAGTTTGGCAGGATAAAATATTATTTGCATTCAGCTAAATTTAACTTACATATTTTGTAGAAATACAATAACAGTTTGTTGCTGCTATTTTTTCTAAAAAATTTATTGCAAATTTTAATAGAGTAGTTTAACCAAAAATTTACTCAAATATAACTAAAATTTTGTAAATTTAAAAATCTTATTATTGCTGTTCTTATCTTATTAGTATTTAGCAAAAAATAATCTACTGATTTCAGCAGTTTTTTTTCAAGGTAATTTTTAACTAACTTTTAGTAGCTTTTTCTGCTATTTTTATAGGTTTATTTCTATAACCCCTATTAACACAATGTCCTGTTAGCTACTAACTGGGACTTTAACTGACACATTTGTTGTTGTTTACCACATAAATTTTAAATTTAACTGTACCCGGTGAAAAATGCTCATATACGCTCAAACATGTTCATATATGGTTTATGTATGGACACATATGAACAAATATGGATTTTTTATGAACATATATGGATTTTATATGAACATATATGGAAGTATATGTGATTTCATATAGGGAAAAAATTTCATATACAGACATATATGGAAGCATCTGTTATTTCATATATGAAAATGGCACTCATATATGGACAAATATGAAAGTATATATTATTCAATTTATGCAAAAGGGACTTGTATATGAACATATTTTGAAGAATACATTTTTCCATATATGTAAAAGGAACTCATATTTGGATTAATATGGAATTATATTTATGCCATGAATAAAAAAAGGAACATATGTACCCGACTAAAAAAGATGTTATATAATCATATATCACCATATATAAACCCATATATACGTCCATATCTAATTTGATCCGAATATTGGAATATATAATTATATCAAGCGAGATAAGCATGTTATCTCACCTGATATAATTTGATCCGAAAAATTGGTCTATCTAACTGCATCAAATTATATATAAATACATATAATTTTATGAAGATTTTCGAAGAAAATTTTAGTAAATATTATTGAGATCACTTATTTCATTCATATTAAATACTAATGCTAGATGTTTAGAACAATTTTTGCTAATAAACTTGGAAATAGCTGACAAAATAAAACATTACAAAAATTTGTCGCAACAACTTTTTCTAGGTTAGAGTTTTGGTCTTTCTTATAAAATGTGTCTTTCTTATAAAATAAAAAATTAACTAATTAGAAATTTATTAATTCAGTTCGAGGCCAATTTCCTTATTATGAATTAATATAAGTACTTTTTTTCAAAAACTGCTATTTTTCTTCATCAGGATACTCTCCTGACAAATACTTCACAGAGTTTTTGCTTTCAAAAAACCTCTACACTTTCAGGAATGAAAAGACGATCGTTTCGGGGATTACGCCACCACTTTCTAAAGAAAACTGATGAAGGGGACCTGGAAAATCCCCGAAACGATCGTCTTTTCAATCCTGAAAGTGTAGAGGTTTTTTGAAAGCAAAAGTATTTGTCAGGAGAGTATCCTGATGAAGAAAAAAAAACAGTTTTTGAAAAAAGTACTTATTATGTTAATTCATAATAAGGAAATAGGCCTCGAACTGAATTAATAAATTTTTAATTAATGAATTAGAAAGGTCGAAAAAAACAATTTTTATTTTTTAAAATAAAAATTAAAAACCAACATGATAAAAAATTAACTTTCACAATTAATTTTACGGAAAAATAAATGAACTTAAACCATATTTATTTCAACATATGTTTGTCTAATTTTTAAATTTAAAAGTAAAAATAATTATTTCAACCTTTAATTCCACAATGAAAAAAAATGTTTCCCTTATTTATTTCTTTAAAATTATTTTTAGTTTAATAAAGAGTATTTCGCCAACTATTTGAAAAATATATGTTAAATTCAATTATAAACATTTATTTATATATCAAAGTGCAAACTTCAAAACCAGATCTACAATTTCGGAGTTTTTTTTTTTAATTTTAATAGTGCAATTAAACTTTATAAAATTTTGTATAATTAGATATCATGTCAGATAAATTAATACATAAAATTAATACAATTTTATATTAACTTTGTTATATTTTTTGATATAAGATTGTTTAGAGAAGCTTATACGCCATTATATATAATTATGTATAAACTATATTTGCAGATCTCTTAATATATAGCTAGAGACCAAATCGCATTTGATTATATATAACGTCATATCAAACATATTTATAAAACCAAAGTGTTAATATAAATGTATATGGTCATATAAAGCCACACATATAAACATTTATAATTATATCAAATCATATAAGATCATATAAAAACTTTTTTAGTCGGGTAGCGCCAAATTTGAATGTCATACATAAATTTATATCTATCGTACAACCTTATAATAAAGGACAGCAACGTTCGCATGTATTCGCATATATTTATTAAATATATGAACATATACTTAGGTGTTACCTCATTTTTCCGATCCATACATATATGGTTGAACCATAAATGTTCATATATGGACATTTTTCACCGGGTAGGTTAAATTTTAACGGGGCATTGTGTTATCCGGCCTAAGTGTAAAAACAAGTAAAACGATTTAATTAAAATAAGTAGTTAATTTCCAGAACCTACATGGCGGGATTTCACCTTGCGAGTTTCAGCAAGGTTCGGTTATTTCTCCATATATTTTTCCCATCTTTATTAGTGATCTTCTTGCTGAAACTTTCAACCCGTTCTGTTTTTTCTCTGATGGCAGCAATTTTTTTAATGGATATATCTTTGATTGTATGCCTAAACTTTTAGAATTATGTTCTCAATCAGGATCCTTCAATAATATCCTACCAGGATCTTGCTAATAGGGTCTATTTTAGAGTTGTAAAATTATTGAGTATTCCGGTACTGAGTATTCAATACTGACTATTTTTGTGAGTACTCAATACTGAAACGGTACTACTCAATACTTTTAAAGAAGCAATTTGCAGTAGAATTGTGTTTTTTTTTCGTCTGAAAATACAACTCTGAAATGGTACTCTGAAAATACAACTCTGAAAATACTATTTGTGAATAAAAAATTTTTTATTTAATTTTTTGCTGTGTATCCCAGCAAAAAAAAATTGGAAGTAACTAACTTTACAAACTACTTCTTTCACTGCTTCACAAGTATCCGTTAGTGTATTTTTACTGCTTTTTGGAAGTTATTCTGAACAACTTCAAAAAATCACTTCTTTCACTGCTTCTTAAGTTTCCGCTAGTGTATTTTTACAGCTTTTTTAGAAGTAATTCTGAATCACTTAAAAAAATCACTACTTTCATTGCTTCCAAAGTATCCGTTATTATATTTTTACTACTTTTTTAGAATTACTTCTGAACTACTTCCAAAAAATCACTTAAGTATTGGTTCTAAAGAGTAATTGCTCTAAAAGTGATAGTAAAAAGTGATTTTGGTATCATTTGGCATTTCCAAACAGAGGATCGGGGGTTCGATTCCGGCGGGACCAATATATATATATTTTTTAATTTTTTTTTTTAATTTTTTTTTAATTTTTTTTTAATTTTTTTTTTATTTTATTATATTTGTTTTAATATTTATAATTGATTTGTTCAAATTCAATATTTTTTTAATTTTTCAAAATATGTATATATAAAAAAAAAACTGAAAACAATATTGAATTGGAGTGCAGCTTTTACACTTCCCAGGAAAATTTTTTACAATCGGTAGCCAACCACACGTATTCTACAACTTGTTCCACTGCAACCGATTCCATGGAACTGGTTCCGGAACTAGTTCCTGGGATCCTATATGGAAGGTATGACTGATGTGGAATCAGTTCTAGAACTAGTTCCACAACTGATTCTAGGGCAACCGGAGTGGTTGCTTTTGGAACAATTTCAAACAAAAATAATCGGTGTTAGAATCGAAAGTAGAATGGGTTGTGATTGAAAAGTAGCGATTGTTCAACCGATTCTTTGGAACCGAAAATTTTCGTGGGATAAAGAACAATATCTCACAGTAACAAAGTGGTGTTTTTATGCCAGTAAACTTTCATATCAAAAAATAGCTCAGCTGTAGAGCGCTAGACTAGCAATCGTGAGGTTGCAAGTTCGATACCCGGTGGCGGCAATAAAAAAACTTTTGTAAAATTTAAAAAAAAAATTTTTTTTGCTAAGAATTTTTTTTTAATTTTAATTTGTGAAAAAGAGCTTCCTTTGCACTCGTTCAAAATGTACTGAAAAAATGTTGAAGTGGGAGTACTCCTCTCCTGTCACAACTCAATGTTAAAATCATTAGTGTTTATGTTAAAAAAGAAGTACATCTGGATCATCAATTGCCGTTCTTTTTCTACTGCTTCGGCAGCTCTTTTTTTGCTGGGATGTGAATTGTTATTTTTTCGTACACTCATAAAAATAAATTTGTAAAAATAGCAGAAAAAGCAACTAAAAATTAGCTAAAAATGAGTATTGGGAGTATATGTGTCTAATAAGGGTTACTTTATAGGTACAGAGTGACGAATTTTTGTCAATTTTGCTCTATCTCGCTTAGTTTCCGAGATACAAACTATTTTACGATCTTATAATAACAAAATTTAAATATCATCATATCATATCAATATCAATATCATAATAAAAAAAATTAAAATACCATCTCTATGTGATATTGAAAGCAGAGACACAAAAATATAATAATTAGAAAATAATCGTGGTTTAAATTAGCTGAAAAATTTGTAAAGTTAAGAAACACAAATAACTAATAATTAGCATGCAAAGTTAGTTCAAATACGGCTGAAAGTAGTTGTAATGCTAAATTAGATTTACAAAAAATATTAGTTCAATCTTAAATTTTAAAACAAAATAACAGGAAAATTAGTTCAATAGAATCAGAACGCGTTTAACAGACGTTTGTACTAACTTTTTTTTAAGAGTGTACGTGTAGCATAAGTGGTCTTCCCTGTTATGTACGATATGGAGAAATTTAAGTCAAATTTCTACAAACACTATTCCAGCTTTCCTACTCTCCATAAACTATTTTCCTACACTCAGAGATATATGTCGGTAAAATTAACTGCAATTGCAGTTAAAAAAGTGTACACCGCAATTACATTTAAATTAACTACAACTTTTTTAATTTCAATTTTAGTTAATTTTACCTATATAATTCTCCTAGTGTAATTCTAATACAACACAATGCATTAGTACCTATGACCCATATCCTGAAAAAATTACCCATACTCATAAACAACGGAAAGAAAAAATCAACGCCCAAAAGTTTAAAGTTTGAATTTTTATTAGGATAAGACAGATTTCAATGAAATTATCTTTTACAAAAAGAATAAATTGTTAAAATAAATCAGTGTTAATCACATTTTTTAATATAGTTTCCTATTTGTTTGTGCTCCCATCCAATTATATAATTTTCTTCCATTCATGCGTTTAGCAAAAAAAATTTTAAATTTAACTTTTTGCAAACTTTATTCATAAATAAACAAAAACATTATTGTATTTGTAATTTGTTATTTTCCCCTTAAGAGGCAATAAAGTACATAAAAAATTAAATTATATTTAACTGTTCTCTTGTTGATATTCAAATTTTTTTCTCTTTCTTTTAAATTTTAGGGTAAAGGTTTGAGTGTGTAAATATGTGTTTCATTTGAAGTTGGTGTGTGTTAAAAATTTACATATTTTCCAAGTTAATTCTCATATTTTATTATATTAGGTGGCATATTCAATTGAATTTTACGCCTCAAAAACATTTACAACTTTATTATATGACCCCCAAACAACAAAAATAACTTAATAAATTGTATTTGTAGTATAAAGGGAAATAAGAGAAAAGACTTATGAACACAGACACAGTTAAATTTACAGAGATTTCAAAGGATTTATTCATTAGGTAAATTTTATCCTCTAATGCACTGACTTTTGTTTTCAATAAAATTCAAACCAGGTGTTGACAACGAATTCTTTTTTAAATTTTATTTTAACGCTTAGTTTAGACAATAATGGCCAAAGAAGTTGAAAATAAATTTTGAAAAATCCAAACTCAAAGGAAATTGGGATTTGTACTCAAGCCGACTCACCTGTCGATTATTCTCGTGAGCAGAGAAACAAGCCAGCCGCCGTGAGCCGTTTAAGCCGCCGCCGCCGGTCATTTTTGCCTCAGCCGCCGCCGCCGATTTTTTTCGGCTCATTTCGGCTGGAAGTATCAATTGTCCAAAATAAAAAAATTAAAAACAAATGTCATTTTTAAAACAAATTTTCTACTTCATCATTTCCTGAACCATCAAGAGTATTTTTTTTAGTTCAAAAGAAATAAAAGAACCAGTTTTATAGTCAGAGCTAAGAAGGATTTTTGTCATAAATATTTCTTAAGTTGGAAGTTTTGCTTGAAAACTTCTGGCATATTTCGCTGAAATTAGGATATGCAATTTTAGTTTAATTCGCACAAAACCGAATTCAGCTTTAGAAATTGAATATATATCATTCCATCAAACCATTCCTTTATAATTAATTCATATGTTTCATTTCCAAAGTTTAATATTAAATAGAATGCATTCTTATGTTGAATACATTCCTTATAGAATTACAATCAATTTAAATAATTAATTCCTTCGAGTTTATTTTGTGACCAATACTTTATTTATAGAATTTTCTATCCACGGGCTAATTATGGTCAATTAAATGTTAAAATGAAATAAAAATCAAATTATTTCATCCTTTTCACTCGACGTTTCGTTGACGGTATTTCAACTTCTTCTGGAGTGCGAATTTTATTAATTTGATTTTCTTATTTACATTGTCAAGTATTTTATTTAAAATTGAATAAAAATTGGACATCACAACACGCAATTTAATAAAAACTTTAAATAAATAATTACAACCTAAATAAATCACAGTTTAACCTAACGACTGGTATCACAGAATTTTCCTATTTTTTTTTTTTCATTAATTCTAATCTTTTACAAAATGGCTTATTAATCAAGTAATTTTATTCAATCCATAAAAGACTAAGGTATGAATATACCAATGATTCTGATAACACTTTAGTTTATAATTACAAATTAAATAAAAATGTGGCTTATTTTAGGGATTTAATATTGATATCAAATAATAAAAATAATGAAGGTAATTAACCAAAATTTAAAGACGCAAACATTTGTTTTAATATTTTAAAAACCGAATAAAACGTGAAAGATAATTATAAAAATAATGAATTCATTAAAGAATTCATTCACTATGCATAAAAATTAAAAGAATGATGCCAGTGAATGAATTCATAAGGAATGGCATAAACGAATGATATATTAGTAAATTTTAATTAAAAATCTAAAAGTGAATTAAAGAATTAATTTATTCGAATCTATGGTCGTAGGTTTGGTTAAGTAGATCACATCACATTTTTCAGAAATTTCAGTAAACCTAAAATTATTATCAAAAGACACATTTTTAAGACATTGCGGACGAAGAAAATGTTAAGTTATTTATCGACGCTATTCTGAGTTCCGAATCCACAAAAAAATTCTAAAGTGAAACATTCCGGATTTTTTGCTGTTCCGTGATCCACATCCGAGTTATTTTTTTCGTTTTATTTCGTGTAGAAAAAGCTTGATGATAGTGAAATGAATATATATTTTTTAACAACAATTATTATATAATAATTTATTTTAAAATTAGTCTATGAATATTAAAATTTGGTAGGAACAGCAAATTTTCGAAATTTTTAATTCCGTGTGATTTTACAAATCAACTCTAATTAAAAAGGTTCGGGACTTAGAACAGGGGTGAATATCTGAATGTTTTTACTTTTCTTTTAAGTTTTTCAACTTTGACATCTTTTCGAGCATAATTTTTTTCGAACCATATTTTTTTGTAGTTTATTCTAAAAACACATTTAATTTTGAGTGAAAATAGAGTTTGTTTATTTCTAAGTTCCGAATCCACATAAAAAAATTCTAAAGTGAAACATTCCGAATTTTTTTGCTCTTCTGTGATCCACATCCGAATTATTTTCTTCGTTTTATTTCGTGTTGAAAAATCTTGGTGAAAGTAAAAGGAATATTTTGTTGCAAAAATTGATATGTTAAAATTTATTTTAAAATTTTTCAATATGCTAAAATTTGTTCGAAACAGTCAATTTCCGACATTTTGAATTTTGTGTGATTTTACAAAACTACTCTAATTAAAAAGTTTCGGAATTCAGAACAGGGGTTATAGTGTCAAAACTCTGTTTTTGAGCGACTTCAAGCACTTAACAATTTTAAATTCAGCAATTTTTCAACCGATTTTGAATATTGGAACGTTTTTGGAAAGACAAAAAAATTAGCTTTCCAAATATATGTACATATATAGAATTATTTATTTGTAACTGAAATATGTTGAAAGTTTTTTTTAAAAAATATTGACGGCTTTTTTACAGTATTAAAAAATTCTTTACTATTGTAATTTATTCTGAAAGTGGGTTTAGTTTTTAGTAAAATCAGATTCTTTTTTTTAAATTAATTGAAAATTGAAAAAGTTATCGTAATTTTTCTAAACATTTAATTTCAGCTATTATAAGACATCTCGATGTTCTTGTTTGCACACTCATTAAGGTTAACTTTTTCAATTTTCTTATAAATGCAGAGATTCCATGTTTATAAATAAATGTATAACTTTGACAATTTTAAAGCGATTAAAGTAGAACTTCATTTTACTCTGAATTAAGAATAACAAATTTTTTAACAAAATATTGTAATTAAAAGCCGTCAAAATTAAACAAAATAAGAAAAAATTAAGAAAATCAGTTTTATTTGAAAATATTTTCACACAATTTTGTTGAATATATAAGCATATGTATATATTTGGAAAGCCCAACTATCTCACCTTCTAGGTCCGTTCAAAAACTAAAAATCATAAATTTGTAATTTTTATCGATGAATTTAACTTAAAATTATTTTTTATTTGATAATTCCAAATTTTTTTGTACAATTTTCTACTGCTATATTTTGGAAAAAACCTTAAACATCTTTAAATTACGTGTATAATGTTCTATCAAGCCGATCAAGCCGCCGCCGCCGCCGATTATTTGGTTGCGCCGCCGCCGCCGATTTTTTCCGGCTCAACCTTAATCGCCGCCGCCGCCGCCGATTTTTTGCTTGCGCCGCCGCCGCCGATTATTTTGATCGGCTTGTTTCTCTGCTCGTGAGTTAATTAGAAGTAATTACTAATCACACACGCAGAAAAAAGAGATTGTTGGATATATTTACAGGCAATTATATATATGTTTATAAACTACTATACTTATGTTTGAGGTGTGTTTCCAATTATTTCATTTTTATCGTTATAATACGTATGTCTCCAGGCAAACACTGTAATGTTTGAATGTTAGTCATATTTTCCCACTTAAACAAAAATATATTTGCATTTTTATTTTATCATTATTATGTTTGTGGAGTGAAAATATAATAATGATAAATATATATATATGTTTGCCTGCAAACATTTATATATTTGCGAGTAGATGTATTTCATATGATTCAAACATACATATGTTTACAGGCAAAAATATTATATTTGCTGGCAAACATATTATATTAAAAACACGGCAAATATATTTTGACAGTTCTTCCAAACATATATATACCCCAGCAAATATGTTTCCTGCAGGCCGATTTTTTTCAGCGTGTATTTATTTAGAATCTGTTTCCCCGTTTCCCGACTTAACCCCACTCACCCTCCGAATATTCTCGTGAATTACTTAGAAATAATTACTAATCGTATTTAGAACCTGTTTTCCACTGTTGGTAAAAGTGACACAATAGTGGCATTTTTAGCAAAATCGACGTAGTGTGGCACGCTGACACTTTCAATATGATTTTTGGCCCTTTTTTTAATTGTCTTAGTTTTAAAAATATTGTTATTTTTTTTATTGATTTTCAAAATATTGTTAAAAAGAATTAACTACAATTGCAGTTATTTTTAATATAACTGCAATATCAGTTAATTTTAAATGCAATTGCAGTGTACACTATTTTAGTTGCAATCGCAGTTAATTTTATTGACGTTATTCTCTTAGTGTACTTCAAAAACTCATATTAAATGTAACCAAATATATGATAATTTTTTCTTCAGGGAAAATAACTCAAAATATTGTTACATTTTTAACTTTTAAAAACGTTGGTTTATTTCCTTTACATAAACTGCGTTCTTTTCTATTGCAATCAAAATAACCAATTCCACCGCTGATACCAATTGTTATGTTTTACCTTATAAAAACGTTTGTTTATCTGCTTTAGATAAAGCAGGCTAGTGCTCTTATAAAATTAAAATAACACACAAACTCTTACGTTTGATTTAGCTTAAACATTGATTTAGCTTAGCTTACTTTAAATAAAACAGTATGATACTCACAACGATTTATTAAAGCCCTCCAGATCGCTAATAATCAACTGACTAATTAAAAAATGACATATGGCAGCCTTATATAGTTTTAGTTCAGTGATGGTAGAGAATTTCGGAAACACCTAGAGTACTAACATTAAGCTGCCTACACACTAGGGAACATGGTTGAGGGAACAAAAAATATCAAAAAATTTTGTAAACACGAAATGCACGCTCTCAACACGCACACACACACAAACGCACTCACACATTCACAAAAAATGCTCTCTTTTTTCAAGTATGTTCCCTAGTGTGTAGGCAGCTTTATAAATAAATGTAGTGCTGCCAGATTGACGATTTTAGTAAATCCTATTTCTCGGGATATACAGCGCTGTTCTAAGTTCCGAATCCACATAAAAAAATTCTAAAGTGCAACATTCCGAATTTTTTTGCTGTTCTGTGACCCACATCCGAATTATTTTTTTCGTTTTATTTCGTGTAGAAAAAACTTGGTGAAAGTAAAACGAACATATACATTTTTTGCAACAATAGCTGTGTTTGTGTGACTCTCTATCAGTGTTATCAAGAACGATTTTGACAGTTTTTCAACGTATTCCGGCTTTCTACTGTCAAAATTGTTCGAGATATCATTGATAGGAATGCCGCACAAACGCAGCTAATATATAAAAAATTATCTAAACATTTGTTTAAAAATTCTAAAATTTGTTCGAAACAGAAAATTTCTGAAATTTTTCATTCCGCGTGATTTTACAAATCCACTCTGATTAAAAAGTTTCGGAACTCAGAACAGGGGTGATATTCTTCCAGAAAATTTCAGAGGTTGCTATAGTAATCAAATTTCGTAAAAATATGTTAAAAATGTTAGAATTTAAATGAATGATTTTCCTTCGATTTGAGATCAAATATTAATTATAACTTTTTCTTTTTAAATTATTTTCAAATTAAAAAAAGACGATAAAATTTTTACAAGTTAATTACCAAGAATAAAGATATTAATAACAGAGGATCAAAGTAGAATTGTTCGAATTTCGTTAATGTTAGTCTAATTGACTGTTTCACAGTCAATATAAATAGATCCTCATCAATTAATAACCCATAAAGGCATACTGAGGATGGGTCTGTAGCGGGACACGAAAATACGTATTCTTTACAGCTGGCATTATCGAACTTTTGCAATTTTTATTCTCTGTAATTTACTTGTAAGAATTTTATCATCTTTCTTTAATTTGAATATAATTTAAAAAGGAAAATTTATAATTATTATTTGATCTCAAATTGAACGGAAAACATTCATTTATTAATTAAAGGATCAACTATACATACCTTCTTTCAATTTTAGAATTTTTCAGTAAAAAGATGTATTAGAATTAAATTTTTCTTTTATAGAAAAAATAATTTAATATAGAACAATTTCAAATCATTAATTTAAAGTGAGTATGAGTTATTCACTGATTTATAAAAAGAATCAATTTAAATGCGAGTTTGTTCAAAAAACAATTATCTTTCTCAAGCGCTATAGCTTTAAAAGAATTTATTAAGCTTTTGGTATTTTTGTTATTAAGAATTATATCACTAAGAATTATATCAAAATCAAGAAATTTTTATTTTAGTGATATAATTCTTAATAACAAAAATACCAAAAGCTTAATAAATTCTTTTAAGGCCCGATTACTAAACGTCCAGTTAAATTCTAATTTCATATGTTAAACAACAACAATTGTGTCAGTTAAAGTCCCAGTTAGTAGCTAACTGGACATTCAGTAATCGGACCTTAATGTTATGTATTTAGTTTTAAATTCTGTGTTGTCATTATAAAGTTATTACACTCAGATAAAAAAGTTAGTAAAAAAAATTTGTAAACAGTTTCCAATCGCACTATACTATTTTTATACTGATTTTTAGTAATCATTTTTGTTATTCTCTTATTACAAATTACGGATTTTTTTACTAATTTTCGCTGCTGATTTCAGCAAAACATTTTACTAATTTTTAAAACCGAGTGGTTGGTTTATTTACAAAAATTCGTTGATTTTTTACAATTCTTGTTTAGTTTATATTTGTTACTATTGATATATTCTTAGTTTGGATATAACACCCAGAATAAAAAGGTAATAACTGGAGAATCGTTTGCAATTTTGACTCCAAATTTCAGGTACGATGAACTAGTTATACGCTTGTTACAATCGAAAGAAATTTTTTTTTTTTTTAATTAATTTTTTTTTTTAGATTTTATAGTTTGTTTATTTTATAGTACACTTTTTTGCTAATTTCTGCAGATTGATTTTAAATTACAGTTTACAACAATTTACTGAAATTTAGTAGCTGCAACTAAATTATTTATACTAATTTCATTGTACAAAAATTATTATATTTAGTAAGTTTTTTAACTGATTTTAGGAAATCGATTTTGAGTTGCAGTTTACATAAATTATACTAAAATTTAGTAGCGGCTACTAATTTTTTCTACTAATTTTATTGTACTACAGATCAGCAGAAATGTGTTGCTAAAATAAGCAAAAAATACCGCTGGGCTCAAAACAGTTAATAACAGCAAAATTTTCAGTAGACATTACGGACTTTTTTGGCTCAGTGTAGGAGTAATAAGAATTGTAATTTGATCTGAATCCTTCTTTATCTCTTTGAACATTTACTTTACTAAAAATGGTTTAATATCTGATGAATTATCTTTACTTAACCCGTTTTCTTCAAATGCAATAAATTATATGATATGAAATGTCAAAACCATTGCAGACAAAAGTCAAAATGATATCAATTGCAAAGTGGTGGAGAACACTTGACCATTTCATAGCTAAGAAATATCATAGATTTTTCTTCGAAAAAAAAAAATTATCAAACATTAATTTTTATCTACAAATAATAAAAAATTAAACACTTACCCATTCTTTTTTTTAACAAATTTTCTGTTGTTTTTTTATTACAAAATTAAAATTAAAGCGAAAATAGACATTTCATGGCAGGCATCATTGCAAGGGCCGCTTGCATGTCAGCGATATCATGATATTGCAATAAAATTGAAATTGAGTGTCTTCACTTGAGATGAAATCATTTTGACAATTGCTTGCTATCATTTTATTGCATGTCAAGACACTAGGTAAGGGAAGTATAGAACTCATGACGTATGAGTAATATGAACTAATACCACTTAGTATAAATAAATAATAATCATACGCAATGTTGGCTATTTACAAAAATGAAGTGACTATTTTAAACTCTGCTTATTTAAACGTTTATAAACATATACAAAACAACAGACACAAAATTTAAAAAAAATGTTTCTAGACTTTCTATATCCTTTCAATATGTTTCATTATTAAATAAATAACAATGCCTTCGAGTACTTGTTTTTATTGTCTTTTACGCTTAAGCGTTTTTCTTGTATAGACATTATTGTATTTTTGTTCTTTTTTTAGTATTAAAAAATTTAGGAATAACGAGAATTGTTAAACAAAAAACACACTCACACATTATGGAAATAAATGTGGCTATAGGTTTTTTTTTCCATGTTTATACACTGCACCACTATGTGGTACAGGGAATATTAAGTTTGTCCTGATGGCCAAACTAATATAGCAGAAACAATGAACCTAGATCAAACTTATAGTATAAATACTAATCGACCCAAAATCACTTTATGGGTTAATTTAACGATGTCCTAACGCCCTTGTAATCAAACTTCAGGTCACAATTACACATGCAGAAAAAAAGTTATTGAACATGTTTACAGGCATTTATTACGTATATGTTTACAAACTACCATATATATTTTTGTAATATAATTAGAGGTTTTCATATAAACTCGTATTCTACTCGTAAACGGTGTAAACCTGGTATATTTATGCGTTTAACTCATCAAACTCCATACATAAAAAATATGGTTTGTATTTATAGAAAGTTTAAAAGGAATTTACGACTTTATATGAAAACTCCTATTGTTTTATCTATATGTTATCATTATACATACACTTCCAGGCAAACATTGTAATGTATGTATTTATATTAATCCTATATTTCCAACTAAACAAAAATGTACAATATTTGCAACATTAGTTTTATCATCAGTATATTTGTGGGATGCAAATATAATAATGATAAAAATATATATATTTGCAGAAAAACATATATATGTTTACAGGTAGATGTATTTCATTTGATCCAAACATATACATATTATTGATACAAGCACAAATATTACAAACACGGCGAATATATTTTAAGTTTTTCCTAAAATATCTTTAAAGGCACATTTACACGCGAGAGAAAACTGCTAGAGATAGAGTAAAAAACAACTCTAAATAGCTCTATTCTGAATGAGGGGTTGCTTTTTGCTCTATCTCTAGCAATTTTCTCTCGCGTGTACATGTGCCTTAAAAGCAGCAAATATATTACCAACATGGCGTTTTTCGCACTTGAGCTTTTCTTGGTGTGGGGTATCCCATGGTCGTGTTTGACCGATTAAAATTTCGTTACTTGTTTTTCTATATTTTTGAAAACATACATCATGTACTCCATTCACATACTACATGTACCCCATTCACATACATGTCTGAGTTTCTTTAGGGTAGAAACCAATATACTGAAATCAATTACAAAGGTTATATACATATATATATCCCATTAGAAAATCAATTATAAGTCGACTTGTTAAGCAACAAAAACTGCACGTAGCAAAAAAGATACACATAATTATACAATAGTATTTCATAGAATTTATTTATGCACACGTTTTATATTGAAATAAATATATTTAAATCATATCATTAGTCATAAGTTGACAAGTAACATTGAATTTATAACATGAGTTGACAACTAGTAAGTAACATTGAAATTACAACGGCTTTTCCAAGTCATTTAGCATCGGTGATGCCATTTGTAGAGAAAATTCCCTTTTTGTATGAACTTTTTTCCCAAAATTTCGCATGTAAGAAAAAAGGACAGATTATCTATTTTCGGAAAAAAGTAGGGAACTTTTAAAAAACTACACTCATAGAAATATACCTGTAGAAATAGCAGAAAAAGCTGCTAAAAATTAGTTAAAAATTATCTTGTAAGAAAACTGCTGAAATTAGCAGATTTTTTGCTAAATGCTAGTAAAATACTACAAAAATAAAACTGCTAAATTTGCTGAATTTTAGTTAGTAAAATCTGCAGATAATTTTACTAAATATTAGTAGACCAAAAATAGCAAAAATAGAGCGTCTACAAAATTTTTCTTTTTTTTTTTTTGTTAAATTTAGTTGAATGCAAATAGCAGTCCATTCGGGTAAAATCAGCAGAAATATTTGCCAAAAAATTGTAAACTCCTGTTTTCGAAATGCTCGATTTTTATTTGTATTTAAAAAAAAATTAAAAAAAAACTTCTAAAATTTTAATTTTTTTGTGATTTTTTAGGCTACAAATTATTTAGCAGAATTTTTTGCTGATTTTAACAGGTTAATTTACTATTTTCCATTAACAAAAATTTAACTCAAGTATAACCAAAATTGTGTAAATATATTTAACAGTTTTATAATCTGCTAATTTTAGCAATTTTTTCTGCAGCATCATTTTTAACTCATTAAATTTTTTAAAACCTTTTTTCTATTAGTCTACCGAAATAAATGAGATTTCGATACCCTTAAAACACCGTTACCGAAAGAACTCAAATACTATTAACCTTAAAATACCGTTACCGAAATAACCAAAATACCGTTATCCTTAAAATACTGTTGCCGAAATAAGTGAAATAGCCTTACCCTTAAAATACCTTTACCGAAATAATCTAAAATAGCGTTACCTCCACCACATCGTTTCGGTTACCATCCATGGTCCAAAGGGCTCCATAGAGTATTCGTATGCTGAATTTGTTGAAAATCAACAGACATGAGGTAAAATAATGCTATTTTTATGAACCCATTTAATAACTCTCCTAAATTCAGAGAAAATAGGTGGTAGCGTAAATGCCCCACTAGCAAAATCACCACTTCTACCCAATCTAATTTTTTTTATACTAAATGCTCGTAAAAAAAATTGTAAATACAAAATGCATTAATTATGAATGGAATTTTTGCCGAGTAGGTTATTTTGTATAAAATCACTTAGATGCTTATGAAAATTATTGATATTTTCTGATTGACCTTATTATCAAATTTATTGAACAATTTTGAAATAGCATACGTAATTCACAACGTATGATTTGGTATTATTTTGTAAAATAAAGAAGAGGGATATCCCCATTAGAAGAATTATATTAACACAATTGGAATTGTAGTTAATCTCTTTCGGATTAACTACTTAACCAAGCACAAAATAAGCCGATTATAAATATATTTTAAACTTTTTGATTAACAGTTAATCCAACTTTTACGGTGGGTCTAATACTGTAGGTTTAACTTTAACTTAACTAAAAACAAAATAAAATGTCAAAAAAATGTACACAAAACAACAACAAATTTTTGGGTTAACTATTAACCTAAGTTTAAACCTGCAGTATGAGACCCACCGTTAATCTGGTTACTATTTCTAAACGATTCTGTATTCATACTACTAATTGTATGCAACGCCGTTTTTTGTTATGTTTTTGTTATGATGGTTGGCAACACTAAAAAACACACATACAAATATCTTGCTAACATAAGGTGAGTCTCATACTGCAGGTTTAAACTTTAGTTAATAGTTAACCCAAATTTTTTTTGTTGTTTTGTGTACATTTTTTTTACATTTTCTTTTGTTTATAGTTAAAGTTACTTTGCGTGTAATTTGCAAATTTCATGGCATTTTTTATTGCATTTGAAGACATTAGGTAACGCCGACACTTTCCATGTTCATCAGAACTGAGTCGACAACGACATGTGCTTTTTCATATATTTTGTATGGGAAGCAAAATGTCGCCATGTCGTCCGGCGATTTGTCGTCGTAATAGAATCTTTTATATTTTCTTGACGACACACTAATACACACTCAAAATATTTGTCAAATTGTTGCCATATTTTTAACTAATTAAAGATTGCCATTAGAACAGAGTTGTTAGAATTTCGTATTAGAGCTGCAAAAATTCGTACTTTGTTTACAAAAAATTTATTTTTTTGACAAAAGAAATATAATTGAAATTTAAAATACATAATTTACCGCAAAAAATCAAAATTAAATACAATAAAATGTAAAACAACAAAAATTAATGAAAGACCAATTGAATTGGTGAAGAATTGTGGTGAAACAAATACAACCATATTCTTGTTTTGCTTTCCTTTTTTTCTAAACGTCAAAAAATGTCGACGGTCGCTTGTCGCTGAATTTAAATTAATCGCGACGACTTTTGCTGTCGTCGGTCGACAATCGACCCAGTTGTGATTAATCTCTCATTTGCCGAATCGCTATCGGTGCCTTCTTAGTATTTTAAACTGACAAAGTTAAACTTTTACGGTGGGTCTCATACTGAAGCTTTAAAAGTTAACGAATAGTTAACCCAAAATTTTGTTGTTGTTCTGTATACAATTTTTGACATTTTCTTTTGTTTAATGGTTAAGTTAAAGTTAATCCCATAGTATGAGACCCACGTCAAGTTAACCTTTTAGCTGTCAAAAAATATATGTGTAAACGATGAAGATTACAAAGTTGTATTAACTTTAGTCAAGTAGATTAATTTCGCTGTCTAAAGCAAAAGGTAAGGACGTATCATTGCTGGTAGTCCAAAAAATAATGATACTCCATTATCGTTTCTACACTGGGCACAATAAAATTTTGCCGATTTTTAAAATCTACAAATCTTAGTTTAAAATCAAATTCCAAAGACTACATAATGTCTAAAAAGCATTTTTTTATTAAAGTTCTCGTTATCGTTTATGAAAACTTTGAAATAAAATGTAAACAAAACTTTAATTCAATACTAAGAAGAGCAATAAGCTCATTATATTGAAAATACAAAATTGATAAGAATTTTGATATTTAACATAATATTTTGCAACAACAAAAATACAAAATTAAACACTCATCATAATCTCAGCGCAAAAAAAAATTGGCTTGATATAAGATGCCTGAGGTTCTCTAAAACCTATAAAAATTCTATAAATTTAGTAAGAATTTCGGATTACGGCAAACAGAACAAATAATTTTAACACAAAATAAAAAGAGACGTAATATTAAAAATAAATAACTTAAATTAAAAACAAAATTTGCAAAATGTTGAATTTATTAAATAAATCTCTGATGTCTAGACTTAAAGGATTATTTGGTATTATTTTGCTTATGAATTTAATTTGTGCTTCTTTAACCCATCCCTCTACATCCTCATCATCATATAATCGAGGTAATTTGAGTAATCTAATACACTTTTACACCTTTCATTTTAATTGTTAATAATTGCAATACTTTGTTCTATTTTTTTTTTTTAAATCATGTGATCTTAATTTTTAATCTTTAGATCGTTTTAATTTAAATGCAAAATGTAAAGATTCTGAAACTGGTCGTGAACTCTATATTGGCGATTACTTTACAAGATCCGGTCAGTGTATACGAGTACAATGTTTGGGTACTTTACAAATATGGGAAGATAGGTAAGTTAAATTATAATCGCGAAAGTCTTAATAATCAGCTGAAAGTTATAACATTTTCTTCTGGATGAATATGTTTGTACTGCATTCACACTGCATAAGAATGCAATAAATACACTCAAAAAAGATTGTTGATAGAAGCTACTGAAAATGTTAGTTAAAACAAAGGTATATGCGATTAAAACGGCGGTAAAGTTATTTGCCTTTAAAATAACTATAAATGTTGTTTTTTTTTAACTGTCGAAAAACAACTACCAAATTCAGTAAAAATAACTAACAATGTCGTAAAAGTAATTGATATAAAAATTTTAAAACCACTGGCAAAATTGGTAAGAACTACTGTTTTTTACAAATAATTTTTTTTTCGATATTCTAATAATATGCCCAGTGGCAAGAAATACCTACTAGTTCAGAACCAGTTAGGCATAAATAGTTTATTTAAACCACTTAACTATTACGAATTCTAACGCCTCAGCATACAAACAACTACGCTCAGATCATTTTTTAAGCCGGAAAACCCGCATAAAAAAGACGTCACTTCCATACAAAAATGGTAGACGCGTTGCGATTATTTCAAAAACCGCATAAAGAAAAGTTCTTCAGAATAAAATAAAATCAAACAAAAAACGATTTTTGATTTTATGAATTTTTCTCTACTACATCGACCGTTTAAGATACAATATATCTTGTAAAAAAACGATCAATTTTCAAAAAAAAAAAAAATTCGAAAATTTTATATCTTTGGTTAAAAATCACAACCTGAAGATGAATTCCGATTAAAAATTTATCTATACAATCATTTTCTACCCCTGCGGCAGGCGAAATTATCCAATTTTTAACTTTTAAACTCATTTTGACCCCATAAATATGAACTGGGCATATACAGTGATGAAAAATATAATAGAAACAACAATTAAAGTTTTTTCTAATTTCATTCTCGTTTCCTTTATTTTTAAAGATCAAAATTGTGGCTAAATTAGCTCCAAAAGGGGAGAAGATGGTCCAGAAAATTGTGCAGACTTTTAACGGAACGTCTGTTATGTCACTTGTTTTAAGTGGGTGTGGCTTTTAATGAAAAATTTGCGATATCGACCTTTTATCAAATTATACAGTAAAATTTAGCGAGTACTGATCGGATCTATACAAACAGTATGTTGTTGGAAATCCTATACAGTTTCCTTAAATCTTGCGTTATTTTTCTTTAAATCTGGCATAAAATTTAAGTGTTTTTTTTGGAAACCGTGATTTTTTATTAAAAACAAATGTAATTTTTTAAACAGTCCCTACAAAGATCGTATTAGAATAGTACACAAATGTTTCAGATTATTTGGAGAACTCTAATTATGGTGCATAACTTAAAAATGCGGGATTTTTAGCAAATTTTGGCCGTTTAAGTTATTCACCCAATTAGTACTGTTTAGAACTAGTTCGACTATTTGCTACCGGGATATTTTAAGAAAAAATATTTAAGAAAAGTGTTTTCTTTCGATTACAAACAAAATGTGTAATTAATTCATATAAAACAATTGGATAAAAATTTATCTTGGCGTCTCCACAAGACATAAAATCCATGTTAACACAAAGCAAAGCACAATTTTTTTGTGTTTTTCAATGTATTTCTCGTATACACTTGTATCGAAATTCCATACTCACCACTCTGAAAAAACGATGAAGAAAAGCTTAAAGATGTTCAATTTTGATTAAATCACACATAGTTGGTTCTAATAAATGTATTCTGTAAAAATTTAGCATCTATAAGCTTTTCTTAATTGTTTTTTGAGAGTGGTAAATATTGAAATCCCGGGAAATCCATAACCACCTCTTCAAAAACTACCTTAATAACTTACATATTTTTCTTTTCAGATGTCAAGTCAATTTTGAGTAAAGCACACATAGTTAGCTCTAATCAATCCATTTTCTAAAAATTTAACGTTTATAAGCATTCGTCAAGATTTCGATATTCACCACTCTGAAAAAACAATGAAGAAAAGCTTAAAGATGTTCAATTTTGAATAAATCACACATAGTTAGTTCTAATAAATGTATTCTGTAAAAATTTAGCATCTATAAGCTTTTCTTAATTGTTTTTTGAGAGTGGTGATTATTGAAATCCCGGGAAATCCATAACCACCTCTTCAAAAACTACCTTAATAACTTACATATTTTTCTTTTCAGATGTCAAGTCCCCAAATTAGATGGCAACTGTAATCGTTTACCACCAGCTAATGAATTTCTCGATTATCCGAGATGCTGTTCCAACTATGAATGTAAATCATCGAAAACCGATGATAATAGTAATACTGAAGAAACACGAACCTACGATCATTATGGACGTTTATTAAGAGAACACATCACACAAAGGGTTAAGGTGATGATAAAGCCGCCAACAATTAATACTAGCAACTATACGGATGGTTCAAATACAGTCTATGCAACAAAAATTGAATCAGCACATGAAATAAATACAAATGAAAGAGTATATAGCATGAATTATAAATGAAATATTTAAAAGAAAATTTATTTTTTATGTATTTCAATGCTGTTTCTAGATCTTCTTTTGCGTCAGGCGAACCATAGATTAATTAAAATTTAGTTCGCTTTTTCTGAATTCACCTTGTTCTTGAACACGAGTAAAGCATCCATTAGTCTGGTAGTAGTATCGTAAAGTAACGTGTCAGCTGTATACTTTGAACTAGTGATAGTATACACAACTACTTAGTTTGGAAGTAGATTTGACGTAAGAAAATCTATTGAAAATAGATTTTTACTTTACGATACCTCATTTCACCTCACTTTACTACCAAACTAATTTGGGATTAATTCTAACGGTTTTTAAAGCTGCATTTTAGTTGCGTTTACACTTGCATTGAAATCTCGAGATTTCAAATTCTATCACTGTGAAAACAATGAAGAAAAGCTTATAGACGTTACATTTTTAGAGAATGTATTTATTTTGCTTTTGTTCATGGCTTTTCAGAGTGGTGAATATCCAAATCTCGGGATTTCGATGCAAATATAAACGCAACTTACACAAGAACTGAGAAAATTTAATTATTTATTATTTGTAGAAAAAAATTAATTATTGATCAAATTTTGTATTATATTTCTTAGCTATTTCGTGACTCCAGTCTAGTGTTCTCCACTATCGTTTTGACATTTCATATCATAAAATTTATTGCATTTGAAGACAGGGTCACCTGGTGTCTACAAACTGCAAAATAGACCATAGACCGAAATAAATAAATAATATTGTTAAAAACTACCGTTTTTTAACAGTTAATTTTTTGGTATTATAAAAGTATTATTTAGGGCCATTAACAATAAACAAATTAACCTAAAGTTTGAGCTAACTTAGAATTACAGATGTCAAATTCCATACAAATTTGAATTTTTTAACTTTCAGTTTGTGTTAACTTTAGGTTATTTGTTTATTGTTAATGGCGGTTAATAAAATAAAAATTTCTTTTGATTACAAAATATGTGTAATTAATTCAGCCTATTCGAAATTTGAAGTAAAAAGTCCAAACGGTTCTTCGGTTATTAATTTTTTATGCATTGGCGATGCAATTTCTAATTCTTATTTGCAAACTAGGAATATATCAATAATAATAAACATAAACTATACAAAAAATTTTAAAATTCAAAAAATTCAACGAAATTTTTTATTTTTGAAACAACTAACAAAAACAACTGTTTACTATAAAAATACTGTTTTGGTAGTTGTTTATTACAATATTAAAAATAACTGCTTTAAACATCTGTTACGATATTACAGTACTTTTCGCTAGTTGTTTTATTTGATAACTGTCACAGCAGTTGTTTTGCATTTTTCTATAGAAAAACAACCGTAGTTACAGTTGAAAACAATAACTACTGAATACTACTTAGTAAATAACCTTCATAAAAGTTGTTTTGCCTTTTTCTATAGAAAAACAACTGTAATTACTGTTAAAAACAGCAACTACTGATTACTACATAAACAACTGTCATGTAACTGTCAAACTTTCTTAAGTGCATGTCCACACTTATAGTGGTGTTAGAGATTAACATATACAGTCACATTAGGACTATATTGAAGTATATTCGCGTATTTTTTCTTTTTAAATTCCAGCGGTGCACTCAGAGAAAAAAAATTGTAAAAGTTAAAAATCGGGTAAAAAAAATGGTCGAATTCGGAATGGCCTGGGGAAAGAAAAATTGATAAGTGGAAAATAATTTTCCCATTAGGCCCATCTAAAAGAAGTATGCTTTCAGAAATATATAAATACTATATGTGTTCTTAAAGAAACTTGAGGCAAAAGAGTCTTAGTACCTTTTTGACCAAAAAATTACTTAAGTTTTCTTTTTAATTTTCAGATTGGAGACTGTGAAGTTTCATGTCAATCTGACCAAGCAATAAGAAATGGCTGAATTATTTCCAAAATATTTTGAAAACATTCAACTGTGTTCTGAACGGCAGAAAACAGATTTTGAATTCAGTGAACGTAATTTTTTGTTTTTCAATTCAGTGAACATAATTTTATTTAAGGAATTAAATGTGCTAATTCATCTATTATTTTTCTTTTTTTTCTTCAATTCACTGTAATTTGTTTTTTTTTTTAGTTCACTGAACGAAAATTAAATTGAACAAATTTAGTGGTGAATTAATTATGTAAGGAATTAAAATGCTTTTTATCCGTTCGATTTATAAAATTGAATACGTTCACCAGTGAATTAATTCTTTTGATTTAATAAAAAGAGCTCTAGCAATAAATTAATTCGTAACAAAAGAAATCGAACGAAAACGAATATGAAATAATTCCATTCAATATATGGCCTTTTGAGAATTAATTCATTGAATTTTTAATTCAGATTTCAAAAATCGAATTAAAGAATTAATTCTTCAAGGCTCTGACTGGTATCAAGCAATTAAGCAACATGTATCAAGCAAAATGGGTACTTTTTATAAATTCTAATTTGAAATTTCCAAAATTTCCAAAAGCTATGCAATATTAAAACAGTGCTGCCACATTCAAAGGTGCTATCACTGATGTTTTGCCAACCCTGTGCTACAGTGTTGTATTTTGTACTAAAAACGCCGATTTTCAAACAAAAATCGTCGTGTTCGCGAACACAAGTTCGGTCGTTAAAACTTATAGGTCGCGAACACGACGATTTTTTTTAGCGCTTTTCAAAATAAAAACAGGAGAATCAAGTCGAACCAAATTGTCGGCGGATTTAGGTGCCATACACTACGCAATATTATTGCCGATATTATCGTCGTTTTGCCCTACACCGTACAATACGATTTACAATACTCCTGCAGTACATATGTCACAACTGTTTCTTATTTTATATGAGAATAGCACAATATGACACACACATTACAAAAATTTTTCACTTTTCCTGGTTTTTCAATAAGAATCATATCCGCTCTGATTTTTTTCCAATATATTGAACAACCTTCCAATATGACATAGCCACTAGCAATTTTCTCCACAATACCAAAAGTTGCACAAGAATATTGCGTGGTATATGACTAGCAGACACGGAAAAAATAAAAAGTGTATAATTATCGAAGTACTTAGGTAAAATACAACTTCAAAAGTATATTTTGTAAGTTAGTGAAAAAATACATGTAGATTTATGAATATTTGGTTTTTGTCAACTTGCCTTAGTTTTTGACTTATTCCATTTTCACGCACTTCAAAATATGTTAAGTTACCTAAGTTTTTTTCTTTTATAAATTGTCTTAGAAAATATTATATTTAATTTAAGGATTGTATAACTTAGCAAAAAACTTTTTAAGTTGTATTTTACCGAAGTACTTCGGCAATTATGCACTTTTTATTTTTTGCGTGGAGCTTTAAAGAATTGATTCAAAAAGAATTATTTTCACAGATGAGTCAAGAAAAGTGGTTTATAAATTCGCTAAACAAAAACAAATATAAAGATAATTCGTGGGAGTTATTTGCATAGTTTTTAATTCGTGAATCAATTTTTTTTTTATTCGCGAATTGATGTCAATTTTTAATTCCTTTAAAAGACTCCATCAGAATTGAAAGCATTGATTTATTAGAAGTAAATTTTTTTTTGTATATAAAATGATTGTTAAATCAATGTATTCAATGAAAGTTTATTTCTTACAGATATATTGACCAAAATTGATTCGCGAATCATAAAAATACAATTTTAATTCGCGAATCAAAAAATAAAATGATAACTTTTTTTACCAACATTAAAAAAAATATTTTTTTCATCTACAAAGATTGGGCTTTTAACGCGTTTTATAGCATTTTTTTAATGAAGTCTAAAAAATCGACAAAATGGCTTATTTTCGCAACGATTTGTAGGAATGGCATTTTTATAAAATAAGTGGAAAAATTGCAAAAAGGCATTTAATGGCAAATGACAATAAAAACTTGACCTGATGATGATTGAATTATTTTTATAAAAGTCTGATGCACAGAATATACGTCTGATGGCTAGCTTATAATAAACGTAAAACGGGCCCAAGTGGTGCAAGAATATTGACCGTGTATGTGTTAAATTGAAGGTTGAGCAATATTATGTAGTGAATCAAAACACTTTTGATTTTTATTGGACAACTTGAAATATTGCATAATCTATTGGCAACACTGTGCAATTTCAATTTTGCGCTGTTTATGTTTGTGTGCATTTTGAGGTTATGTTGAAATCATATTTTGCATAAAAAATTGTGGCGATCTTTTGTTACTTATATGTTGCAATTTATTGTATGGTGTGAGGCAAAACGAGAAAAATACTGTGCCATTATATTGGACATAATATTGCAAATGTATGGGCAGAGCTTTGAAGAATTAATTCCTTAATTCAATTTTTCAATTCTGAATTAAAAATTCGATGAATTAATTCACATAGCATCATATATTGAATGGAATTAATTCATATTTGTTTTCGTTCGATTTATTTTGTTACGAATTAATTCAATTGCTATAGTTATTTTTATTAAATCAAATGAACTAATTCACTGGTGAACGCGTTCAATTTTATAAATCGAACGGAAAAAAGTGAATTAATTCCCTACTGAATTAATTCACCACTGAATTCGTTCAATTTCATTTTCGTTCAGTGAATTGAAAAAAATAAAATTACGTTCAGTGAATTAAAAAAAAATAAAATTACGTTCAGTGAATTAAAAAAAATAAAATTACGTTCAGTGAATTAAAGCCTGTTTTCTGCCGTTCAGTAGAAGAAAACATTTATTTACAAATAAAATTTGCAACTTAGCAATTTTACAGCGTTTGCTAGTAAAAATAAACTAATTACATATATATATTAAGTGCTAGAGAAAGCCGATGCACTTTATCAACCTACATGATTAAAAAATAAAGCCTTTTACTATTAAAAATAAAAACTTTACAGATATAGATGAATTCGGAAAAAATATAACTATTAATTTTGAAAACTTATGCTTCCCAGTAAAATGTAGATGCTTGACTATGACGTATTTCATTTATACGTTTTTACAATACAATGTTTTCTTCTACTGAATGGCAGAAAACAGGCTTTGAATTCAGCGAACGTAATTTTTGTTTTTCGATTAAATGAACGTAATTTTTTTTCAATTCAGTGAACGTATTTTTTTTCTTTTTTAATTCACTGAACGTAATTTATTTTTTTTTAATTCACTGAACGTAATTTTATTTTTTTTTAATTCACTGAACGAAAATGAAATTGAACGAATTCTGTGGTGAATTAATTCATTAAGGAATTAATTCAGTTTTTTTTCCGTTCGATTTATAAAATTGAACGCGTTCACCATTGAATTAATTCATTTGATTTAATAAAGAGAACTATTGCAAAGGAATTAATTCTTTGAATTTATTATTTGATGAACGCGTTCAGTTGAACGAATTCAGTGAATTACTTAAGAAAAGGAATTCATTCAATTCTAGAGAAAATTGAATTCGATTGGTAGTGAATTCATTCAAAAAGGAATTAATTCTTCAAAGCTCTGAATGTATGGGGGGCTTAAGCCGAAACTAGACACAAGCTTCGGCGGCGGCTAGACTCCCAAAAAAAATTCGACGACGGCGGCGCATCGACTTTGCGCCACTCGGCTTTGTATCTCTAAACACTACTGATTGCAGCATTATTTTTTGTGCAGTTCCCGGAAAAAACGCAAATTTTGGTTATCCATAAAGATTTTTGCTAAAAATCACAATAAAACATCTTATAAAAGGAGTCAGAAACCACTAAAAAGTATGTGTAAATATAAATTTATTAAATTTTAATGAAAAAATAATATATCAATTATTTAAACTTGAAAAAAATGTGTTTGAGGTGTGTGCAAAAAAAGATCAATTTTGTAATTGCCAATGTCGAATATTCTACACAGTGACGCATATTTATAATGCATGAGGTAAATCGTATAGTTTCAAAATTTGTTTTAACTAATTTCGTGAATTTGTGAAATAAGCAAATTTATGGATATTTTGTGAAAAACAAACATCAAGCTAAAGTTGGCGCGGACGCCGAAATTGTCTGCTGTCTTGCTTTTTTTTTGTCATTGACGTCAACCTAGACAGTTTTTTTCCTTCTGCAAAAAACGTGTTTTTCACTACACCTTGAAATATTTTATAATAAATTGTTTGTCTATTTTATAGGATTCTTAGTTTTCTTCGAAATTACCTTATTAATTTATTAAAAGTAATGATTTTTCCAAATTTTTAGAAATTTGGTAATGTGTAAAAACTGTAGTTTACCTGTAAGTTGAGGTTATGTTGTATACATTTTCTGCTTTTTCCGTCGTTTTTTTTCTGTAATCGCACTGTTAACTGGCCAGGGTTGCCAAAATCGAAATTTTAAAATACCCATAAATGTAGAAAAAATGTTACCCAAATTTGCTAAAATTCTGTTTAGTAGTACCTCACCGATTGATTCCATTTTTTTTTACCAATGATAGAACTCTTTTTCGGGATTACGAAGATATTTTTTTTTTCAAAAATACCTCTTATGCTGCCTATAGACATTCAAGCATGTTGTACAACATGTACAGCATTTAATCGTGTAATGCCTTGTTTGATGGAAATTACAAATACACGGAACCATCAAGCCAAGCTGTCCAGCATGCTTGATCATCTATAGGCACCTTCAGGAGTTATTTGGGTACAAAGTTTGGAAAATGCAAAATATTGCCTATATGGGCGCTAGATTTACACATGGTCCGATTTCATATCAAATCAATAGGCTTTGTCCTTGTGGCCATATGAGTCGTACCAAATTTCATTAAAATTACATTTGCGAACAGGCAGAAAAACAAGAGGTTCGATCATTGGACATATAATTCGGTGTACCAAATTTCATCAAAATATCTTAATATCAAAATATTTTAATATTTGCATTAAATTTTTTCGACTTTCTATATTTTCATATATTTAGTTAGAATATAATTCTATTAAATTTTGTTTCAAAAAGGTTGATTATTGTCATGATAGACAATTGTTTCCTGGGCATCACCCCAACTCATCAGTTGTCCGCAATAAGAGAATAATGATTGAAACACGCGAACTGAGACATTGCATAAGGTACAAAAATTCAACGGGACTAGAATTTTGTATATGAACTGTCTGATTTGGTAAAACCAAAAAGTACTCTTTGGGTGTGTTGCTTCTCAAAAAGTGTTGTTTTATGACTGATTTTACCAAATTATACAGTTCCTACACAAAAGTACAAAATTCTCGTCCCGTTGAATTTTTGTACCTTATGTAATGTGTCGGTTTGTGTTCCAATCATAATTTTCATATTGCGGACAACTGATGAGTTGGGGTGCGGCCAACGAAACAATTTTATTGTGTATCATGAAAATGGTCAACCTAACCATTACATCACAGCGCCCGATCCCTGAGGGACACCAGGTAAAACATAAGAAAAACCAACGACTATATAATTAAAAGGCTACCCAACTCTCCCTACCTCTGTTAAATAACTCTTCTTAATTTGTATCGAAAAATTCAGCCATGAGAATTACACACGTCTGCAAAGGCTAACATTTTGCGATACAAATTGTTAATGTTCGAAAGAGGCGATGAAAACCGCCTGGGACAACCGAGGAAACTAATTGACCACGATCTGTGAGATACAAACAGATTAATGAAGCTGCTGTTCCTGAAAAATTATAAACTTCAATAAGTTTCTTTGAAAGCAAATTATTACTAGGGCTTGGATTTTTAAAAACGATTTTCTATTGGGTTTTCTATCTATTAGCACACTCAAACATAGGACACTAAACATACGTAAAAATGTTGTATCGTGCTATTCTCAAATGTTGTAATTTTTCAATTTAAATTTTAACAACTCTGTTTTTTGTTAGGACGATACAACAAATAGCACACCCTTTGTGAACAACCTTATTAATTATAAAGTTTTAAAAAATATTTCTTTTAAATCTGAATCAATCTCAAAGAAGAAACTTTTATTAAGAAAAAATTTATAATTAGAAAATTTTCAAAACAAAGGAAATTTTTAAACCAAGATTTCTTTAATATCTGAACATATTTCTAATATTGATACAAAAAATGTTGTCAATTTTAGGAAAAGCTGTTTCTATTTCCTTTTCGAATTGTTGTGGCCTTACTTACAATATAGTTTCATTGTTAAATCTTTAAATAACAATACTCGTAATTTATGGAAAGTCCGGACATTTCCCTAACACCATATATTTTTAAATTCATAAATTTCCATATAGCCTTTAAGAATTCAATAAATTAACAAAATACCATCTGCTTCACCATAATTTGTACATATTTATTTGCGTACCTAAGAAAGTGGAAATAATATAAAACCCTTAAACTACTGTTGTATAAAGAGAGAAACATAAAATACCTTTACTTAAAGAAAAGCATCTGTGCTAAACCCACCCCTATAAACTGAAATAACAGTCATCTGTTCGTCTAAATAAAATAAAGATCTTGCGATAGAAGGTTTTTAGTATAAGAAACAAATTTTACGCTCTAAATTAAATTGTTTGCCTTTGTTTTTTCAATTCCTTTTTAAGTCTTACTTTTTGCTAAGGGTTTTTAAGATTTCACAGTTTTTTCTCGAAATAAGTCATCACAAGTCCTTGTTAAAGAAAGGATGTTCACTAGAAAAAATTTTAAAAAGAAGTCTGATATATAGTGTTTTAGAAATATTAAAATTGTTAAAAGTTGTTGGTTTAAATTTATTTAAGTTATTTGTTCGTGTTGAAATCCTGTTTATAAAAGTAGAAGAAAAGTGTGAAAAGTATATTTTAGGAAAAACTTGTAAGTTGTACAAAAAATTAAAAGGAGTTGAGTTAATTAAAAATTTAAATTTAATTTAAATTAATTTTAGTAATCTTCAGAAAAGAGAAACATTACAAATTTTACATATTGATTTTGTTATAAACTTATTTTATTTAACATTTTGAAAACCTCTAGAATTTAAAATTCTTGTAAAATTTTATCAACAAGTTGATAAGTAAAATTATGCTCATTTATCCTCATTAGCTACATATTTTTAACGTTTAGTTTCAAAACTCGTCTAAACTAAAAAAAAATATTAATTTCTTTTTAATAATTTTTCTTTCTTTTCAGTATTTTTTTACAAATCATTTTATTTTTGTTAATTTCATCGTTATAAGGAAAATTTAATAAATTTCAAAATGGCTGAACAAGATATGCCCACATTTAAATGCGTTTTGGTTGGTGATGGTGGTACTGGCAAAACTACTTTCGTCAAACGTCACATGACCGGTGAATTTGAAAAGAAATATGTTGCTACTTTAGGTGTCGAAGTACATCCATTGATTTTCCACACTAATCGTGGTGCCATCCGCTTTAATGTCTGGGACACAGCTGGTCAAGAGAAATTTGGCGGTTTACGTGATGGCTACTACATTCAGGGACAGTGTGCTGTTATTATGTTTGATGTAACATCACGTGTTACACATAAAAATGTTCCAAATTGGCATAGAGATTTAGTGCGTGTATGCGAGAACATACCAATTGTACTGTGTGGCAACAAAGTTGACATTAAGGATCGTAAAGTTAAGGCTAAGAGCATTATATTCCACAGGAAAAAGAATTTACAGGTGAGATTTAATAAGAAATTATAAGAAAATCTATTTTAAAGAATATATAGAAAACGGACTATATAATTTAAGGGCATTGTTTGTAAAACACTAAGGTGATGTGTTGCGTTATTTATGAACATACAAATTGTTTTTGTTACAATAACAATTTTTATAGAAAGTTCACTTCTTCTGAGTATTTTACGAAATAGGGGGTATAATAATTTTTGTAAATGAAAGAAACTGATCATAAAATGCAAAACTAAATCAAAACATTCTCACTTAAAAAAATAATTACAAACTAAAAGGCATTTTTTTGGTAAAACACTAAGGTAAAGTGTTTCGTTAAGCCCCATAAGTTGTTTTTCATGTGGAAAAATTTCACTCAAACTTTAAAGGCCTCAAATTGCAATTTAATTTATAAAAATTAACAATTTTTTAATTTTATAACAAAGATACAATCACAAGAAACACAAAATGTCACTTTTTCCCAAGAAAAATAATAGTCTTGTACATTAAATCAGTTTATAGCAGTTTATTAATTAAAATTTATTTTTAAACATAGAATTTAATTAATCAGTTTAATGATTATTTAATTATTCTCTAAGGCATTTGCCACTTGTTATAATTTATATTATAATAACTCAAATTATTTCTTTACTTTTTCAGTACTACGACATCTCTGCCAAATCAAATTACAATTTTGAAAAACCATTCCTTTGGTTGGCTCGTAAATTGGTTGGTGATCCTAACTTAGAATTTGTTGCTATGCCTGCTCTATTACCTCCAGAAGTTAAAATGGACAAAGATTGGCAATTACAAATCGAACGGGATTTACAAGAAGCCCAGGAAACCGCCTTACCCGACGAGGATGAAGATTTGTAAATTTCTTAACAACAATCCCCAACCCCTAATTATTATTTGTTAACAAGAAACTCCTCTACTCCCTTTCCAACAAGGGAGTTGTTCCATACACAAACAAACAAACAAATCAACAGGCAGTAAAACAAAAGGATACAAGAAATAAGAATAATTTATATTTAATTTAAAACAGCAAACAAGAATTCTAGGGATTTATTGCTAATGCCGAAAAAACAAAAGCTTAATAAAATAAAATAAATTATTACAAAAACATAAAATTTTATTTTAAAAATTCAATAAAAAAAAATATAAAACAAACTTTTTGTTTTGAATAATTTAATTCTTCTCCTTAGCTGAGAATAGTTATACTCTTCTATTGCTATTTTTTAGTTCTTAATTATTCTACATTTTTCTCATTTTGTTATGTTTATTTTATGCTACTACTTTTTCATTCTCTGTTAAATCCTTATACTCCTCCTTTTTTGCTTTAGTTTGTACATTTTTTTTATATAAATATCTACTTTTGTAATTTATTTTGTATTCTATCTCTAAAAACGTAAAAAAAAACTTAAAATAATAATTGAATTTTTTGAATTTAATGAAAAATTAAAGAGAAATTTTGTTTTTCTATTATGTGGCAAGAGTTTTACAGTGGAAAGGGAATACAACTTGATATTTCCATCATAAATGTGACAATGTTGTCATATAATTTTGTAATTTTTCGTGTCATGATGATGGAAATGATGCAGCGTAATAAAAAATTGCCAAATAGTCATTGCTGAAATTGAGATTTTTACAACGAGCCCTTTTTTCATATAGAAAAATCTTCAGATTCTGAGGACATTTTTCCTATAGAAAAATCCTCAGATTCTGAGGACATTTTTCCTATAGAAAAATCCTCAGATTCTGAGGACATTTTTCCTATAGAAAAATCCTCAGATTCTGAGGACATTTTTCCTATAGAAAAATCCTCAGATTCTGAGGACATTTTTCCTATAGAAAAATCCTCAGATTCTGAGGACATTTTTCCTATAGAAAAATCCTCAGATTCTGAGGACATTTTTCCTATAGAAAAATCTTCAGATTCTGAGGATATTTTTCCTATAGAAAAATCCTCAGATTCTGAGGACATTTTTCCTATAGAAAGATCCTCAGATTCTGAGGACATTTTTTCCTATAGAAAAATCCCCAGATTCTGAGGACATTTTTCCTATAGAAAAATCCTCAGATTCTGATCATATTTTTCCTATAGAAAAATCCTCAGATTCTGAGGACATTTGACCCATAGAAAAATCCTCAGATTCTGACGACATTTGACCCATAGAAAAATCCTCAGATTCTGAGGACATTTTTCCTATAGAAAAATTCCTTGAATTTTCATTTTTCGTATAGAAAAATCCTCATTCTGAGGACATTTTTTTTTTTTTTTTTTTAATAATAAATACAGCATTTATTTACTTCAAGTTACATAACCAAAGCCCTGGGGCCATATATGATTAATAAAAGCTACTACAAAAAAATAATTTAAATAAAGATAATAAGATAATAAAAATAAATAATAATAAAAATAAATAATAATAAAAATAAATAATAAAAAAAATAAGTAAAAAATACAGTAAAACTATCATATAAAAAAAAATACTGAAAACATTATCTTGAATAATATAAATAGATATTTAAAAAAAAATAATACAATCACCAGATTTTCCTAAGTGCAGCGATAATAAAAAAAAGAAAAGATCGAGAGAGATAAAAATAGTAGCACAAATAAAAAGCTATAACTCATGAGTAGCTACATAATCCTTAAGCTTTCGCCTAAAGACCTGGGGTGAAAAAGCAAAACCTCTCAGGTATAGAGGTAGATCGTTCCATATTCTTGAAAGCCTAATCTGAAATGATCGCTCGTACATAGTAGTATGATGTGTTGGATAAACCAGTTGGGGGTTTCTTTCCGAGTTGGACAAAAGAAAGTTGTCAACTATATAGTCCGGAAACCCATTAACCATTCCTATAGAAAAATTCTGAAGACAATTTCCTATAGAAAAATTCTCAAAATCCTCAGCCTCTGAGTAGATTTTTCCTATAGAAAAATCCTCAGATTCTCAGTAGATTTTTTGCTATACAAAAATCCTCAGATTCTGAGGAGATTTTTCCTATAGAAAAATCCTCAGATTCTGAGGAGATTTTTCCTATAGAAAAATCCTCAGATGCTGAGGCGATTTTTCCCATAGAACAATCCTAAGATTCTAGGGAGATTTTTCCCATAGAACAATCCTCAGATTCTGAGAATATTTTTCCCAGATTCTGGGGAGATTTTTCCCATAGAAAAATCTTCAGATTCAGAGATTTTTCTATGGGAAACATTTTTCCTATACAAAAATCCTCAGATTCTGAAGAGATTTTTCCTATAGAAAAATCCTCAGATTCTGAGGGGATTTTCCCATAGAAAAATCCTAAGATTCTGGCGAGATTTTTCCCATAGAAAAATCCTAAGATTCTGGCGAGATTTTTCCCATAGAACAATCCTCAGATTCTGAGAATATTTTTCCCATAGAAAAATCTCAGATTCTGGGGAGATTTTTCACATAGAAAAATCCTCTGATTCAGAGGAGATTTTTCCCATAGAAAAACCCTCAGATTCTGAGATTTTTCCAATAGACACATCTTCAGATTCTGAGAAGGTGTTTCCTATAGAAAAATCCTCAATATCCGATTACGTTTTTCCTATAGAAAAACCCTCAATATCCGATTACATTTTTCTTATAGAAAAATCCTCATATTCTGAAGACAATTTTCTAATAGAAAAATCCTCATATTCTGAGGACAATTTTCTAATAGAAAAATCCTCAGGCAAATCTTAAAATTGTTTCCTTATAAAAAAATCGTCATATTCTGCGCCATACATTTGTATAGATAAATCCTTGAGATTCTAAAGCCAGTTTCCCTATATTTAATATTCTGAGAATTTTTCCAATAAAAAGCCTGATTATGGGATTTTTTAAGAAAATCTTAAAATTAATATTTTGTATTTTGCAATTAGAACTAAATAAAATTAAGAAACTATATTGTGTTATAGTTTGGAATTATAATTCTTTATTATATAACTTTGGGTTTAAATATAAAAAACAGTTTAACACTTAACACAACATGCTGGAAATACTCCTTTGTATTGATTCTTATTGCTGCAGGTTACGGGGAATTTCTTGCACCTTTAAAAAAGAAAAATATTAAGAAAATAAAATTTGTTGTAATTTTCGTAAAATTCGAGAAACGATTTTTTTTTCTCTCGAATATTTTGCTAAAATCGGGGGATATTCTTGAAAACTAATCCACATAAAGTCGTTCGTTTTCAAATGAATTTACATGTTGTAGTTGTTCCGAATAATGCTATAAGGTTTTTTTCAAATAGCGAATTAATTTCGAACACGTTTATGGCAACTAAAAAAATGTTAGCCTTGCTTGGTCGCCATTTTAGTTTCACATACTCATTTCTAATACGAGCGTCTGATAAATTTACAATATGAGGAGAGTTAGTTACATATATTTGAATGAATTTTGAAAAAAAGTTCAAAAGAAAAAATTAGATCCCTGCTTGGGCGCCATTATTATATATTTTTCAATTTGTTTTATTCGATCTAGGGTAAAATTTAAATTATTTTTTCAATAAAAACTTACTCTTCTATATCAGTTTTAAATGTTTCCGAACAAGTTGCCCGCTTAACACATTTACCATCCAAACCGAAATCAACATATTCTTCACCTTTTTTGCTCAAGGGAAAATATTTTAGAAAAACTGTATCATCTTGTATACTTCTATAAGAGCATACAGGTTCGCTAGTAGCGGCGGTAACTAAAAAGGTGTACAGAAAATTTCATTAAATTCTATTTAACGTTATGTAAACTTTGTTTTGTATTTAAATTAGGTTTGATTATTAACCTGAGATTTGATTAACAATTACAGCTGCTAATAATATGGATAATGATATTTCTAATTTCATTTTTGCACTTAAATTTCTTGATGAGATTTTAACACGTTATTCAAACACTTGGCAAATTTAAACTAAACTTTTATTTATGAATTTATTTGCTATTTATACAAATTTAAATTTTGAGAGAGAATCTTATTTATTAGTTTAGTTTTAATTAAGCAAACATGAAAATTAGCAAAAATAATAAAAATTAAACTTAGATTTGTTTATTTTTTTTTTTTGTACACTAACGAAATAATGCCAAATACAAGGTGATTAGATCATTTACGTTACAATTTGTTTTGCCGTTACAGCCTCTCTTATTATTTTATAGAAATTGAGATTATAATCAAAATAAGTTGAAATACACGGAAAAAACTTTGTCAGTAGAATTCAATATATTATTCAAAGATTCTTTTCACAGAAAACAACAAATACTGAAAACTGCACAAATAATTAACTTTTTGCAACTGAAAAACTTATTTGAGCGTAATACATACATACATTAAGAACATATTTTGTATTTCTTAATTTTTTTAAATATAATTTTTGAAAATTGCTTTTATTTCTACTGTTATTAGATGTGCTTAAATTCGACGAATTATATCAATAGGATTTATTAAAATAGTAAAACGTAATGAATTAGCAATTACAGCATTTGCCTTTAAAATATATTAAAATATGATTATTTTTAACTATTAAAAAATAATTAACGAATGCAATAAAAATAACTACACTAAAAAAGTTTGACAGTTACTACATGACAGTTGTCTGTGTAGTAATCAGTAGTTGGTGTTTTTAACAGTAATTACAGTTGTTTTTCTATAGAAAAAAGCAAAACAACTTTTATGACGATTATTTAAGAAAACAACTAACGAAAAGTACTGTGATTTCGTAACAGTTAATTTTAAAATCATAATAAACAACTACCAAAACAGTATTTTTACAGTAAACAGTATTTTTCGTTAGATATTTAAAATATAAGATATTTTGTTGAATTTTTTTGAATTTTAAAAATTCTTGTTTAGTTTATATTTGTTATTATTGATATATTTCTAGTTTGCAAATAAAAATCAGAAACTTGTATTTTATCTCCAATGCATAAAAGCATAATAACTGGAGAACGATTTTGAATTTTTACTTCAAATTTTAAATAGGCTGAAGTAATAACACATATTTTTGTAATCGAAAGAAAAAAAATATTTTTTTTTTATTAAAATATACTTTTATAAACAAAAAGTATTGACTGTAAAAAATAGTAGTTTTTACCGATTTTGTTAGTTGTTTTGAAATTTTTTTAGTAAAAATTTATCAGTTAATTTTACGACATTGGCAGTTATTTTTAATGCATTTGTTAGTTATTTTTCAACAGTTAAAATAACAAAAGTTTGAGTTATTTTAAAGGTAAATACCTTTGTCGCCTTTTTAACTGTATATATACCTTTGTTTTAACTGTCATTTTCAGTAGATTCTACCAACAAACTTTTATGAATGTTTAATTGGCGTAAAAATAACTGACAAATTTTCACTACAAAAATTTCTGACAACATTGGTAAAAACTACTGTTTTACAGTTAATTTTCTCTGTATTAAAAAAAATATTTTCTTTTGATTACAAAAAAAAAAATAATAGCCATAACATAACAACCTACCAGAGTACCGATTCTGAATGGTTTGCAATCGGTGAAGTGATAAAAACTGTAATTTTTACCATTATTTTTAAATGATCAAAAAATATTTTTCACAGCTTCACAAACCATTTAAAGCTCTATTAGCCATACGTGGACGTAACGTGACGTATCTCCTTATGGAAAATCTAATGAGTTAAAAGAACATAGCTGACAGTTTATTTCTTTTTGACTCATTATTTTAGATTGAATCAGCTGATTCGTCACGTTACGTATAACTAATTCTAGCTTTAGAATCGGTTTATGTTGTTGTTTTATTTGATTTTTACAACTTAACTTATTCAAAGTCAGAATTATACGGGGGTGTTCTGAAAAGCGAATTCACATAAAATTATTCGTTTTCGCATAAAATTTTGTGTTGTTTTACAAAAACGAATAAAAATCAAGGGTGTTCTGACGTCAAGTTACAAACGGCATTCACACCTACAATGTAAATCCTAAACATATGTTTAGCCAAAACGAGTGTAAAAGAATATAGAACTGTTGTAGTAGAATAAAGAGCTAAAATACTGTTAAGGAATTCGGCGTGAACGCGGCCATAAGTTGTAAAAAATTTTAGTTTAATTATAAAACGACTTATTTGATAATGAAAGTTTTTGCTGGGTTAATAAATTGCGATGTGCTTATAAATCCAATTAGACATTGTTTGCCATTTAAACAATTAACACATCTTTAGAGAAAATAATTAAAAATATAAAGTTAATATGAGACAAAGAAAAAAAATTTACTACGTTGCACGGTGATTAGAAAATCATGCTAAAATATCACCACCGTTTCAGGAATTTCAGCTTGAATTTAGCCCATTTTTCCACCACAAATTTCCACACGTAGAGAAAACTCTGAGTTTAAGAAATCGTTGGAATTTTTCAACGAAAATTGGTATCGCCAAAGACTTGTAACCAAAATATAAAAATAAATGTTATATCAAAATATGGTAATTAGTTATTAGGGTGATCAATTATTCGTCATTTATGGAAATCCGGTTTTTGGTTTAGTTAAAATTTAGAAAAAACTGATTTCGGGTTTTCAACTCTGAAAAAAAGGTCTACCAATCTTCTCAGTCCTTTTTTACCCCTAGAGCATTCAAATAGCCAAAAATACTTTGGTTGGGTTTCTTCCGGTCCTAAAACGAAGCTACGAAGTCAAATTTCATGTTTCTAACACCCATTTTCTCCAAAAATATTAAAAAATTAAACTTCATTAACAAATATTGCGACTAAGTACACACAGAAAACAATATTATAAAACTATTAATTAAATGTGTTTCTACTTATTTTTAAAACGCGGAAACAAAATCTAAAATGTTGACATATTAATTTAAATACGAAAAATTTCGTTTTAACTGGAATCTACTCTAAAAAGATTTTTTTCTTATTTTAAAAATGTTTAAAGGCACATCTACACGGGATAGAAAACTCGCGAGACTTTATGTAAATGCAGCTCTGTATAAGTCTACGAAATGTAATCTCTAAACCACTGACAATTGCTGTCATACACTATTTTTTTAATTAGTAACAATTTTGAAAATGTTTTGTAATATTATTGAATATTTCAGTTGATTAAATGCACTTTTTGGTATTTGGAGAAAAAATTATTCTTTGAAATACAAAAATTTTAATAAAAACAAATTCTTGACAACTAGAGATGGTACTTTGACGATAAAAATTAGTGCCAACAATATTAGAGATGACAAATTTAACGCAAACTCTACGAGATTTCTATCCCGTGTATATGTGCCTTAATGAAACCCTAAAGTCCAATCGTTAATTTTTTTAAATTCCTTTAAAAAAAATTTAAATTGTAGATTTGAAAACAGTGTTTAAAAATGATGACCTTTTCGGCACTAATGTAAAACGAGTTAGCAAAACACAATATAAAAAATACTTCTTATTTGAGTTTCTTGAAGCTTATAGAATAGAAAAATGTATCTATAGTAGATTATTTCAATAAATTTTCAAATTTGGACCCGAATTTCTTGATTAAGTGGTCTGCGACACACCATTTGCGGGGGAAATTGTAATAACTCGGCTGTTTTTTAATCGATTTAAGTTTTTATTACTTTTTTACAAAGATAATTCACTCCGAATCACGATTATTTAATGTTTTTAATTCGAATTAGATTTCAAACATGTATCAATGTTTTTGAGAAAATATATAAAAAAGTCATATTTTCCTCTTGTAATCCCAGTTCGAAACTTCAGGGCCGATGCGGAACGTCTTCCCGATTCACTAGCTTTATTTTGTATTGGATTGATATTGACAGGAGTGTAAATCAAATGGGAGTACTGCATTACCGATATTCATTTGACAGATACTGATTTATTCTATATAGCTGAACTCTTCTTACACATTATTATTAGAAAAAGTAGTGGAATCGTATTTCCAACGATTATATTGATAAGCTAATAGCCTCAATGCCCAGGAGTTGTTCTGAAGTAACAAAAAATCATGAATATGCAACAAAATATTTAGGTTGTTCATAAGGGGTGTGCTATCTGTTATATCGTTGTATCGTCCTAACAAAAAACAGAGTTGTTAAAATTTTTATTTGTGTTTAACAACGATTTTCTATTCAGTTTTCTATCTGTTAGCACACTCAAACATAGGACACTAAACATACGTAAAAATGTTGTATCGTGCTATTCTCAAATGGTGTATTTTTTCAATTTAATTTTTAACAACTCTGTTTTTTGTTAGGACGATACAACGATACAACAAATAGTACACCCCTTGTGAAAACCCTTATTGTATATTTAAAGCTTTTGTTTTAATTGTTTTTTACATTCGTTGAGAATCGCAAATGTTTTGAACACTTGAATTTCGACAAATTTAGTTAAAAGTTATTTTTTATCATTAAGGAAAGTTTTTTTTTTAGTTTTGTAAGATTATATGCAACAACTGAATTTAATAAAACAAAATATATATGCTGGTAGTCTTTTGATGATAAAAACTTATTATTAGATGACATCTGATTTTAGTTTTAAATGTTTTTATCACCACTGTCATATGAACCAGATTACTAATCTCCTCGTTTTTGGTTCTTTGTTCTATTACCATATAATGTCAAAATATGTTTTATGGTAATAGAATAAAGAACACAAATGAGATTTATTTATCTAGTTAATGTGAATGACCTATAACAAAATAAAATATATATCTTCGGTTAGGATATAATATAAAAAAAACTTAAATAAAATTATTTTCATTTTGACACACAAGTTGAGGACAACATCTTGGATAAGCTTTACGCATATCCGATTCAATACTGCAAGTAGCATTGGGTTGTAACATATGGCGACCACAGCTAGAATTTTAAAGATTTTCAGAGGAAATTTTTATAAATAATTTTATATTAGTACTATTCACTAGATAAAAAAACTCACAATTCCATAACTAGAACATAATCCGAACGACAGTATATACGTTCACAATGACCCTCACGATTTAAAGGAGTAAATGATTGATTTTTTGGTATGGGTTGTTGTAAATCTTCATAATAACATTGATTAGGATAATCTGGAATGTTTTTTGCGAATTAAATTAATTTTTTTTCACTTTTTCCTTAAGAAATCATTCTTTAATCACCTGGATGCACTGCATTACCGCGATAACGTACATCGGCCATTACCAAAACGAGGGTAATGCAGAGAATGGTAAAACTTATTAAAAATTTCATTTTAAACAATATTTTTTGTAAAATAATACAACGGAAATAAAAGTTAGTTTTGTTTTTGTATTTTATGATGACGATCGTGAGACACTCTCAATTGACGACTGTTGTATATTGAATTAATTTTTGTTGCTTTTATATAAAATTAATTACTTTTGCACTACCTACATACATATATAATATACATTCATTCATTTATTTCGGTTTGTTGCTGTAGAACATGTAAAGAGTATTATTACTTTGTAAAAATCTACAAAAATCACCCAGCAATAATTTTGAATGCTTTTCAGAACAAGTTGTATATGTATATGAGCTTTGAAGAAATTTTATTAGAAAGTGATAGGTTAAGTTTTATGGTTAAATTTTAATAAATATTACAAATTTTTTCAATAAATATGCATAATATGAAAAAATATAATAAAAAACTAAACCCGTTAACTGCAATTTCACTTCTTGAAATCTCAGATAGAGCCAGTGAGAGAGCGCGGATAGAGCCAGTGTGAGCGACATCGGATTCCTTCTGATGGGTGATAACCGTATGGTAATGGGCGATTTTAACGCACACCATGAGCTCTAGCACTCCAATTTGAGGGAAGACCAGAGAGGGATAGCATTGGCGGAACAAGTCGATGACTCCACATTCTGCACACTGAATGAGGACGCCCCCACTAGAATTTTAGGAAGTTGCACTAGCTCGCCAGACATAACAATTTGGAGTGCAGGTATGATAAATTACGCCTCCTGGCTGCCGATTATATCATTGGCCTCAGACCACCTTCTTATAATTATCGAACTCCAAGTGACTTCATCGTCTCTGAACGCCGCACGAACATCAACCACAAAAACACTAACTGGTTAGCGTACAGAGAGTTGACCAACCGCAAATTCAATGACCTACCCATCCCAACCAACGTGCGCTCCGCGGAAAGGAAGTTCCGTGAAATCATCAACGCAGCGGCTGCTCGCTTCATTCCAGCTAGAAGGATCCCGATCGTCAGGCTAAATTTCCCAGCTCAACTAACCCCAGCGACCCCAGGATCAGCCAACTCAACCGGGAGATCAGCAAATTGGTCAAATAGCACAAGCGGAACAAATGAGTAGATCACTTGCGAGTCATGCAAACTCAGCACCGGAGACGACAGGGTTTCGATTACATTTGCAGACAGAACGATATCGGATCCAAAGAGTTGCGCGAGCATTTTAGCCGGCACTTCAAAGAGCACCCCGAGAGAGACAAGGCGAAAAGGAGTATCGTAAGGAAACTTCACGAACTCCGAATCAGTGATTAGCCATTAGCTTTTACGTCAACAGAGGTTGCCGAAGCCATCAAACGAGCCAAACCATCTAGAGCTCTAGGACCCGGCGGAATCACAATGCTTATGATCATTTGGATATGCCGGGAGTCGAATACCTGACAAAGGTGGTACCGCTTCTAAAGCCAAGAGAGCATGCGAACCAGGGAGCATCGTACAGACCCTTCTCCCTAGTGTCACCGGTCGCGAAGACACTTGAGGCATTACTCCTCCCCAGCCTTACACAGCATTTCAAGCTTGCCCAGCACCAGTATGGATTCCGTAAGCAACACAGTAAAACATTAGCTTTAACCGCCATTGCCACACAGATAACCAACGGTCTGAATCAGAGCCGCCCTTGCGAAAGGACGGTTCTAGTTTCGCTAGACCTATCGAAGGCATTTGATACGGTCAGCCATGCGACCTTCTTCAAAGAAATACCGAATCGAGTCTCCCAAATGGTACGAAGAGGTGGATAGTGAATTATCTGTGTGGTCGCCAGTCGTTTGTGGAGTTTAGAAACAGAAAGTCCAAGCCCCGTAGAATTAAATAAGGAGTTCCTCAGGGTGGAGTTCTCTCCCCGATATTGTTTAATTTCTACGTCTCGAAACTCCCGGCACCACCGGAAGGGGTGGAATTGATTTCGTATGCCGACGACTGAACAATACAGGCGACGAGTCATGACGTTGATGGCTTATGCGGTAGGCTGAACAGTTATCTTCAAGATCTTATGAATTTTTTTCACTGGAAGAAATATGCAGTTCTCTCCTGCAAAATCCTCGGCGACTCTCTTCACCACTTGGACGAAAGAAGTAAGTCTGGAACCGAATGTGGTAGTCGATGCAATTTGCAATAAAATGCAGAGTAGGAACAAGGTCCTCAAGTCGCTAGCCGGCAGCTCTTGGAGTGCGGACAAAGAAACCTTGTTTGCAACCTTCAAAGCGATTGGACGGTCAGTGGTCAATTATGCGGCGCCAGTCTGGTCGCCTACACCTACGGTCACGCACATCTTACCACTACTGAATTTTGTTTGACAAATGCTTGTTTAAATACAAATTATAACGGTATTTTTTGCTGTATTATATCAATTTATCTGTGCAAGAAACTTCAAATTAAAAATAAATACCCAGCCAGCAATTTTGGAGCGGTCATAAATAAGATTCTTAAACGGCTCATGGAAATGATTATTGCTTTTTTGAAAATACTCCTTTTTTGGTAGAAAATATGAACCCTCAGTAAACAATCCAAAAATTTGTCCCTAGAATCTAAAAAGGTGTCTCAAAATGAGGGTCCATTTTTCGGACTCAAAGAAGATTCCAAAATTTCGAATTTATACATTCTTTTTTGTGAGTCATTTCTGAGTACACAGGGGGCTATTTTGGACGGATTACTTTCATAGGAAAAAGTGGAAAATGTTTATGTTTTTGGAGCTCATTTCTGAGTTATTAATGATCATCTTTGTTCGCTGGGATGGAATATTTAAAACAAAAAATCATTTATGTATAACTAAGTAGTGGCATATTAAACAGATAGACCTCAAAAATTAGTCCAAAATATAAGCGGTTGACTCGAGACCAAAAGGAGGAAGAAGGAGCATATTGCCACAAAATTGCAAGACGGATAGGCTATAGTCATCCAAACGTGATAAATTTGCTGAAAAAAAGAACCAGGACGACCGTTTGGAGAGCAGCAGCAGGAAAAGAACTAGCAGAAAGACATCTGACCGAACAGATACCGTTATATACCGAATGAGCCTGAAGAATCGTTTTAAAAGTGCCGCCGAAATAAGAAAAGATCTCGAACAAGACCACCAAGTTAGCATTAGTGTGGAAATGGTTCGCAGACGACTCCGGGAATTCGGACATTGTGGCACTAGACCAGCAAAAAAACCCCTCCTGACACAAAAAATTATAGCTAAGCGGTTGGAGTGGGCCAAAATGTACTGCAATTGGACTCTCGACCAATGGCGAAACGTTATATGGTCTGATGAGAGCAAGTTTAACTTGCACTGTGCCGACAATCTTCCGTACCTGCGATGTTTTTCAGGAGAAAGTGTAATTAGAACGGTCAAGCATCCTCAGAAACAAATGAACTGGGGATGTTTTTCTTATTATGTACGGAGTACTTTGTTTGTGTTTGTGGATGGAATTATGAACGGAGAAAACTATGGCGAAGTCATAATGGAACTTGTCATGCCTATTGTGGAGCAGCAATACGGGCATTTTGGTGAGGCTATCTTTCAGGATAACACCGCACCATGTGAGCGTGCAAAATAGGTAAGTTTTGATTATAAATATGTAGTATCATTACATTCCCATGTTTGTAGCTAAAAATTATGAAATAATCTTTTAAATCTTTTTTACAGGTGCAAAAAACATTCAAGGACCTTGGTATTCAGGACATGGATTGGCCTGGAAACTCCCCGTATTTAAATCCTATCGAACATTTATGGCACGTGATGAAACGTAAAGTGGCTCAGCATAAGCCACAGAGTAAGCTGCAGCTCAAAAGAATCTTGGAAAATGTCTGGAAAAATGATATTTCAAACAGTGAATTGCAAAAATTTGTTGAGTCAATGCCTTCCCGAATCGAAGCTGTTATAGCCTCCAGAGGGGGGTCGACATCTTATTAAGATTATAATAATTAGCGATGTGCGATTAATCGATTAATCAAACTTCCTGATTAATCAAAATCCTGATTAATCAATTAATTGATTATTCAAACAAAATCCTGATTAATCAATTAATTGATTATTCAACAATTTTAATTAATCAAAAACATGATTAATGCATTAATCAGTTATTTCGATTATTCAAAATAATTATTAATTGATTAATCATGCTTTTGATTAATCAAATTTATGAATAATTGAATCATATCTTGTTTTTCTCCGTTGAAGACGCCTTTTAACGTCAGTTCAATATAGAAACATGGAACTTAAGAATGCACATTGGTCAATAAACAGAGTAAACAATCTGTCTGGTTTTCTTTATATGGAGCTATATAAGACATCGCCACAAAACAAAGATAAAATTGCCGTATTTTTTTTTATTTTAAATATTTTTTAATATTAACCAAAATTATTCAAGTTTTGATTAATTAAAATTCAAATTAATCGATTAATCATAATTCATTCCTAATAATAATAATGTTGTTTAATATTGAAAATATTTTGAAAATCGGGATAAATATATTAAAATTAAGTAAAATTTTTTTGAATGCAAATAGATGTCTATCCTGCTAAAATCAACAGAAATATTTTCTTAAAAAATAACAAACTGCTGATTTGAAAATGTTAGATTTTTATTTGCAGTGAAAAAAATAAAAAATAAATGTTTGGAAAATTTTACATTTAGTGATTTTTTAGGCTACTAATTATTTAGCAAATTTTTTGCTGATTTTAGCAGATTATATTGTTATTAACTTTAATTAAATATTCCTATTAACTAAAATTTAACTAAAATTTAGTATATTTAACAGTTTAATTTTTGCTGTTCCCATCGTAATTTTTTACTAATTTTTAACTAAAGTTTTCCAAATTTTTTTTCTATTAAAAAGAAATTTTACCGTTAAAGAACAACATTTAGAAAGAAATTGTATTGGATTTTTCCTTACAAGCTAAATTTTTTGCTGGGTTGTTATTGTTTGGTTAGAATACTATGTCGTAGTATATTTTTTTTACTCATAATTTTTAATCATGCATTTAAATCTTTTAAGATTTTTTTGTTATATAATTGTGTGGAGAGTTTAATTAACTAAAAAAACCAGCAAATATTCGAAACTTATTTAAAGAAGTTAACTGATAAAGTAAAATGATGATACTAGACTAATGAAAACAAAAATTTTTAAAATACATATTTAAATAAATTTCAACCATATTATTTACAAAACAATTTATAATTTATAATTGATTGACTATTGAAACAAAAACTTAGGAACTGAAAGCTTTTCTGAGCACTCATAGAAAAAAATTAAAACAATTATAAATCCAGTTATATTAATATAGAACTTTCTAGTGGTAGTTGACTGCAAAAGCTTTGCCAAACACCTATAGAAAAATGTTAATAGACATTTTAATTTCTGAATATATTACAGTTTATAAAATTAAGAAGTTCCCAGGACATGATGGCATATATATAATATATTGAAATCCCCTATATATAATTTTTTATGCCATTCGTTAAATGATTCTTTAACTGAAATTAAAAGTTAAATATAATTTATCAGCCTTGATATAAAAACCAACCAAATCCCAATTTAAATATCAAAATAAAAACCATGTAAAATTCTATGTAAACAATAACAATGACACCATATGACGCAAATTCTTCCAATGTCTAGATACACATATGGTCAAAATAATAAGTACAAATAAATTTTTTTTAATGGCTCACAGCCAAATATTTATTTAAATTTAAGGAAAAAACAATTGCTATTTTGTTTTTTTACAAGATATGAAATAAATACAAAAGCAATGAGAAAAAACAAACATTAAATTCAGTCTTGGTTAAAAAGTAAGAAATCAGTAAAAAAAATCCTTAGACAAAATAACATAAGTAAAGGGTGAACACACCAAAATTGCGACACTTTGCAAAACTTATAACTTACTCAAAAAAATGTATATATTTTGAAATTCGAATACCCTGAGTAGGCCATGACCTAAATTTCATATATGAGAAATTTTATTCGAATTTGACTTTTAGTTTCGTCAAAAATTACCACCGAGTTAGAAACGAGGCAAATTATTTTGCACGAATATATAAAAAATCCGGTTCTCAGTGCGCGTAAAATTGCGAAAAATGTAAAAGTGCACCACTCGAAAGTTTCCAGAGTTTTAAATCGCTACAGTGAAGGTCTGACAATTGCTAGAAAGCCTGGTAGCGGAGGTGAGCATGAAAAAAGTGATACAAACAGTGCTCGGAAGGTCCTCAGGGCATTTTCGCAAGATCCGAAGATTTTGTCTCATTCTGTTGCAAAATCTGTACGTAAATGGCAGTCTTTCGTACAAAATGTAAAGCGGCAAGCTTCACTGAGAAGTTTTAAAGCTCAAACAGCACCAGATCGAGACGCAAAGCAGAATTTTACGGCGAAATCCCGCAGCCGCAATTTGTGCGAATCCTAAATCACGAAATGCATTGTCATGGACGACGAAATCTACGGCTTTCAAAATTTCAAATATATTGCTGGCTAAGATTTTTATACTGCTACAAGTCATAAAGATGCTCCTGCAAGCTGTAAATTGAAAATGAAGTCCAAGTTTTCAAAAAAATACATGGTTTGGCAAGCCATTTGCTCCTGTGGTCGTAAAAGCAGCCCTTTGATACAAAGTTTTTTGAACAAAATTCCATAATTCATCCTTATTTTGGAAAATTTCCCTTCATATTCTTTGCTTCAATTCTCCCCAAAGATTTTCGATATGGAATTTCTTACCCTTAGGGTGTCCAACATTCTGGGCGAAGTCGTTTCCAAATAATTTTATTTTTGTTTCATCGCTTAACAAAATGTTTTCTCCATTTTTTTCACCGTCTGCTCCAGGCCAATTGGATTAACTTCTTGCAAACGCTAACCTAGCCTTTAAATTTTTCTGTCTGAACAAAGGAACTCCTCTGGCTATCCGTCCGGGTAAATTGGCTTCTTGTAGTCTACGATGAATCGTGCGCTATCTTCAAGAGCCAATATCTGCTGAAATGGCTCTTGAATATTGAAATGGGATCTTATTAGGAAGAGTAACAATACGGATATCTGTTGTTTTTTGGTGTCTTTTTCGGTCTTTTGCGAGTTTAGGCTTTAAAGCATTTTGAACAAAAAAAAAACGACCAATCCATAGTTTTAGAAATAGAACGAGGACTTTGGCCATTTTTTCTTAGTGTCGAAGCAATTTTTCTCTCCTCCTAAGAACAATAACTTTTTCGACCAATCGCTGATTTTTTTTGTATTGAAAATAACTAGTCTTGTCAAAAAAAAATAAAGCAGAATGCGAAAATATCTAAGAATCAAAAATGTATTTATTATTGTGACCAAGTAAAACTGGCACACAGTAAAAACAACCGGAGCCCCAGTTTCTTTTTCACTTGTAAATGCATAGCCATATTAAAATTATTCAAATAGAACAGAATTATCTATAGTGTTTATTTTCAGTTAAATTAACTAAAAATTAAACATAAAGATATAATAAGCAAGTGTACTTATTTTTTTGACCATATGTATATAACTTATTTTTTTTTGAATTAATATTTATTTTTTTAAAAAACTTGCTTAAGTTATGTATGGTTAAATATCAGAGTTCTAATTTACTCTACTCGAAGCCGGCTCAGAGCCGTCGCCGACTTTATTTTTAAGTTCGGGCTGCCGCCGATGTGGGTGGCTTATTTGTCAGCCGACTTAAGGTTCATTTAGACGTGCCATAACCATAACCATATAAAACAGCTGTTCAAACCAATCTTATGGGCTACAATGTATTCGATTATTGGTGACATGCCAATTTAATTTTGGTTTTCTGCTATGGCGATATGGTTACGGCTATGTCACGTCTAATTGAACCTTTAAGCCCGTATGACACTAGCTTTTTTTCTTCCCTTTTTCTTGACATTTTTTAGGGTGTTGTTGAAATTTTTGGTTATTTACATACGAAAAAGTTAAAAAGGAATAGAAAAAAAAATCATACAAAAACTAAACATAAATCAATAATAAGCAAGTGTACTTATTTTGTTGACCATATGTGTATAACTTTTTATTTATTTTTTTTTTTTAATAATGTTTATTTTTTAAAAAAACTTGCTTAAGTTATGGTTAAATATCAGAGGTCCAATTCACTCTACTCGAAGCCGGCTCAGAGCCGTCGCCGACTTTATTTTTAAGTTCGAGCTGCCGCCGATGTGGGTTAATTTTAAATGCAGTTAATTTTAAATGGAATTGCGGTGTACTTTGTTTTAACTGCTATTGTGGTTAATTTTGCCGACAAAATCCCTGAGTGTATGACACTGAAGCAATTAAAATTTTATCATTTACATTGCTGAAATGATAATTATTTCATATCACTATCGTGATCTTTATTTTTAAGTTTTCAAATACAAATTTTAAAAAATATAATTTATTGCAACTTTGAAACAACAAACACAAGGGTACAGTCAAAACTAAGAGTCACAGACTTTTAGTAGGAATAGACACATTGGGTTTATTTCGAATTTGTTTCTATTTAATTTAATATTGTTTCTGCTTGGTTTAAATATATTTTTCTAGTCATATTTGTTATCGGAATAAAATATAAAGAATATTTTTTTTAAATTTGTTCTTTACTTATGAATTTCTTTTTCAAGTTTTCTTTAACCTTTTTTTAATAAAATTAAAAAAAAAATTAAAAATTGTCAGTTTCTGCCGCCGCCAAAAATTTTTCAATGATTGGATCTCTGTTAGTTACCGAATAAAAATACATGAAAACTTGGAATGCAAAATTTAACTGTGAAAAAAATTATACATAAAATTTAAATTTTTAAGTAGCAATAAATAAAAAATTAATAAATTAATTCATAAACACTTTCTGAAGTTAATTTATATTTACAAAACAGATTTTGCATACAAGTGTTTAGGAATTAACACTGTCTATTAACACAATTTATAAAATAAATGATTAATTTCCTTTTAGAAAGTGATGATAATATAAAGTCAATAATTTTACTGTGTTTTTAACTAACATTGAACAAATGAAATGTAATTGTTTTCAAAAATTAGCAAAAGAATTCATATTGTACACTAATAGAAAAAAAGTCCGTAAAAAATTTAATTAAAAGTATTAAAAATTAGTTAAAGATGATGCTGCAGAAAAAAACTGTCAAATTAGCAGATTATATTTGATATATATTAGTAATATAGTAATACAGCAAAAATAAAACTGTTAAATGTACAGAATTTTAGTTATATTTGAGTTAAATTTTTGCTAAATAATTAATGGCCTAAAATATCAAAAAACAAATTTTAAATTTTCGAATTTTTTTTAGATTTTTTTAAATGCAAATAAAAATCGAGCCTTTTGAAAACAGCAGTTTACAATTCTTTAGCAAATATTTCTGCTGATTTTAGCAGTATAGACTGCTATTTGCATTCAACTAAATCTAGCTTAAAAATAGCAAAAATTTTGTAGATATAACAGTTTGTTTTTGCTATTTTTAGTCTATTAATATTTAGCAAAATTTTCTGCAGATTTTACAATACAATTTGTTATTATTTAATTAACTAAAAGTTAGCTTAAATATAACTAAAACTCTGTAAATTTAACAGTTTTAATTTTGCTGTGCTTATTTTACTAGATTTAGCAAAAACTTTGCTAATTTTAGCAGTTTTTTCTGTAGCATCATTTTTAACTAATTTTTAGTAACTTTTTCTGCTATGTTTACAGATTTATTTCTATGAGTGTTGAAAATAGGTTGTAACTTTTACCAGTATTTTTTATTTAATTTATGATTTTTGCCATATTTTCTTTCAGTGAAAGATATTTATTTTATTATTGAAAAAGTAATGTCAATATAAAGTCAATAATTTTAAAAGCGGTTCCAACTAATATTGATTAAATTCAATATGTTTGTTTTTGTTTTTAAAAATTAGCAAAAAAATATTAAAAAATAATTCATATTGGTACAAAAATATGTTCTAACTTCTACCGGTATTTTTATTTAAGTTTTTGCCATATTCTCTTTCAGTGAAACATACTTATTTTATTATTGACCTATTTTGACAAGTTTATTTATTTTATTTTTATATTCATGGGAATTTGTTTTTGTTTATTTTTTAAAACGCTGTTCGTATCATTTTACATTATAGTATTGACTTAACAACCTGTTTTTTATTGAGATTATTATAATCAAACAGCCAAAACAATAGTTTATTTTTGTTAATATTGTTAAATTAGCATTTAATCTGTTAATTCCAATTCATTTTTATACTTTGTACGCTACATTAAAACTTTATAGCAAAAGTTATTAATTTGTACTGTTTGATACACATAATTTTATTGGGTTATTTTATTAATGTTAAACGGCACGTGTTATTGCTAAACACGAGTGTAAAAGAATAAAGAACTTTTGTAATAGAATAAAGAGCTTAAATATGTGTTGAAGAACTAGGTGTGAACGCAGCATTAAACTGCGTATTTTAGCTATTTATTCTATTCCAAAAGTTATTTTATGCCGTTCACCTGTGATTTTATATAGTGCAAAATAACGTTTAAATGGCATTCACACCTGAATCCTGAACACGTGTTTAGAATAAAGAGCTTAAATACGTATTAAAGCTAAACACGTGTTTAAGAATTAGGTATGAACGCAGCCTTAAGAACTGACTTTCAAAATATGTATTTTATCTAATTTTTAATATTAATTTCTCATATTTAGTAAAAATCCTTTATGTAAACAAAATTTACTCATATTTTATTTATTATTCAAATTACTATCGGGCATTTTCAATTCGTTTTAATCATAATATTTATATTTATTTAAATTTACACATTGTAAAAGTAGAAAATTTTGAAATATTATGATGATTTTATTTCAAAGTTAAATATTTTGTTTCTTTCTTTTTTGGCTATAGTATAACATCATCTTTATTTATTTGTGATTGTTTTTTCACACTATTAATATTTTAATATCAAATAAAAAAATAAATTAGTCATTTTTTTCTTGGGAGAAATTACAATGAAATATTTTGTTAAATTCTTTATTAAATTATAAAATTTTAACAAACATTTTTCAGTATTGTATAAACTTTGTAAACGAACAGTTTGAATAAATATTAAAAAAAATAAAAACTAAAGAAAGTTTTGTAGTTTTGAAAAAAAATAAAGTATATTTGTGTTCAATTATATTTATTTGTTTAAATGGTATTCAATAAAACAAGTGCTTGAAAAATAAACTGAAATTATTTCAAAGAAATATTATCAATGAATTAAATTAAGGTGGTTTTATTGCAAATTTAAAAAGATTTTTTTTTCTAATTTGTTTATTTAATTAAACATTTTATTAATTAATTTAAAATGTTTTCTTAAGAGCTTATAAATTAAAGATTTTTAGTGGGCGCTGTGGTGTAATGGTTAGCGCGTTGGACTGTTACACGTGAGGTTGCGGGTTCGAGCCCCAACCAAGGCAACATCAATTTATGAAAAATAATATGTATGAGTTTTTTCTATCCCTCATACATATCGCAGCGTCCTTTTTCGGTGTTCCCATAGCACTTAACCCCACCAAAGTAAAATAATATAACAGGGCTATGAACTAAGGGGCTATGTTCTAAAAATCAACATCTCGCGCAATTACAGTGTTGCCATATTTGAAGCCCTTCATCTTTCACCAAGTTTCACTTCTTCTCTATCCCCTTTGCAAAGGAAGCAACACATTAATTAATAGGAAGAATTTCCTTAAAAAAAAATTATAAAATCTGTGAAAAGTTTATATAATCTAATCATTTCACCATTAATTAAAAGAATAATTAAAACAGTTTTAAAGAAATTCCTACAAAATCTATTCTTACGCTGAACTCGTATATTAATTAAGCTTTACAAAATCAAATTTTTTCCTTCAAATATTAATTAAATCCCAAATTCATGATTAGATTACATTTCCAAATTTTTTAATCAAGCAGAAGCAACATTAAATTAAATAAAACCAGCTTTGAAATAAAATTAAGCCTGTGTTCAAACATAATTCTTCAACACGTGTTTAGCTAAAACACGTTTTTGAGGTCTTTATTCTATAACAATAGTTCTTGTTTCTTTTACACTCGTTTTGGCTAAACACATGTTTAGTATTTAGGTGTGAATGCCGTTTAAGTTTAGTTTCTTTTTAATTTACATCTTTTTCTACTTATTTTGAAAATGCGAAAACAAATTCTAAAATGTTGTCATATAAATTTAAATACGAAAAAGTTTATTGTAACTAGATTAATGCCTACTTAAATAATATTCATACTTACAATAATTTAAAAATGTTCGAAAAAAATGAGATGTTAGTTCAAATATGATATAATAATTGATTTAACTAATTCAATCAATGAACATATCGAATAAGACGAATTAAATTTAATTCATCTTACCGAATTTATTTGAATGAATTAACTGCGACTGTATATTTAATTTATTGGATTTAAAAAGGAATTAAAATTGATTATTTAGAGAATTCATTAAAAAATTTACATCATTATCCAAACCCCTAAGTGTGATATTTTGTAAAAATATCAGCAAAACTTTTTAAAAATTATTTTTACAGTGTTCCAAAAAGTAACGAGAATTTATAAAAATCTGTAAAATGTCCAAGCAGCTACCAATATTAATCATACTTTTAGCAATATATGCCATAAATGCAACATCATATAGTTTACAATATCTGGGAAATACGAAACACCCAGGTAAGTTAGAAACACAGCTTCTCATTGGCATTAAATAATTTGAATTGAACTTGAAAAAACTTTCATAAAAAATACATTAGGGTCGTTAACAAAGGGTGTGCTATCGTCTTAACAAAAAACAGAGTTGTTAAAATTTAATTTGAAAAAATACAACATTTGAGAATAGCACGATACAACAATTTTACGTATGCTTAGTGTCCTGTGTTATATTTAAGTGTGATTACAGAGAGAAAACCTAATAATAAATCGTTGTTTAAGAAAAATAATTTTTTTTTAATTTCAAAATTAGAAATTGGAAAGTTAGAAATTTCAAATTTAAAAACGCGTCCCAAATCTGCAAGGTCAAACAAAGTAAAATGGATTAAAATACGATCCATTGTACGAAAAGGTAAACAAAATCCAATTAAAAGTGCTGTTAAAATATCTGAAAACATTTCAGAATGCTCAGGTGTCAACGTTAGCTTCAGCACAATACGTAGAGCATTATATGCAAATGGACTATATGGATGAATTTCAAGAAGAAAGCCAATATCGACCCATCAATAGCGACTTCGGGATTTTGCTAGAAAGTATCAAAATAAAGAAACATATTCTGGAAAATGGTCTTTAGCGACGAGAGAAAATTTTAAATTTATGGTAAAAAGAACAGTTAAAATTTGGAGATACAAAAATTCAGAATTTGCATTGAAACACGGTGATGGTTCGGTCATGGGTGTATGGTGGCCAGTGGTGTAGGTAACTTGAGTTTCGTAGTGAGCACTGTGAATAAAACAGATTACCTCACCATTTGAAACGATAATTTGCGACCCAGTGTCGAAAAATTGAGCTTGGATCAAACTTGGCATTTCAAAACGACATTGAGTGCGTTTACCAGATGCTCAACTCTTGCTAATCCGCTACTCAACAATCTGGTGAACGATTTGATTAGCTACCGCTAAGTCAACATGTTTGGGTAGCACTACCTTGTTTTGGTAGCGTAAAAATTTTACGCTACTTGTGAGCAATTAATGATACATCAGCTGTCGTTTATTTTTTTGTATATTTTTTTAAAGAATAATAAACATATACAAATATAATTATAAAGGAAAAAATCAATGAAACATCTACAAATATTTGTATTTTAAAACAAAAGTAGCATCGTTCACCAGATTAAGGTAATCATAAAGCGCTACATATCAATTGTAGCGGTAGCGGGTTTCTCTGGTAAACGTGCTCATTGATCGCAAGCACACCGCAAAAATACTAAGGGAATGGTTGCTTTACCGTACTCCCAAACAGCTGAATCATTCCTCCAGCGACCTGACCATTGAACATTTGTGGGAACATCTGCAAAAGCAAATAAGAAAAACAACATTTAACAGCAAGGACTCTATCAAATCAGTGTAATGGAGGAATGGCAAAAAATCACTCCCGAAGTAACCTGAAATCTAGTGGAATCGATACCCAGAAGCTTGCAAGCTGTAATCAAATGAAAAGCAAACAATTATACTAAATTCTTTCAAATTTTTCTCTTATTTTTATTTCAATTCTTACTGTACAATTTCTTTTGACGCTCTAAATATGAAATATTTTTTTATTTATTTATTTCAATATTTATTACAATTTGAAATTATAATAAACTTAAATCTATAAAGCACTAGCCTTGTTGTGTTGCTAAAAAATTGGAAAAAATATATTTTTTGCATTTTTCCCTTTCCCTGACATATGTATATCTACTTTGACGAAGTTGTCTCCGGGGCGCAATCACCAGATGGCCCCTGGAGCTACAAAGAGTTGGTGCATCTCTCAATAAGACTTCTATATAGATAAAATATGCTTAACAGTAAATTAGAACAATCGTGTTTATTCTTAAATTTATATTAATATTTAACTCCACAATTTCCTCGAGCTTAAGGTTTGTTTTTATATATAAAAAGTTTTTTATTTTCGATATTTCGCTACTCCATTGTGTAGCATCTTAGGGAAATAACAAATTAACAAATAATAAACAAGTTGAAAGTTTGACAAAGTTTTTTTTATATAAAAAACAAACCTTAAGCTCAGCGATTCGTTAGCAGGGTAAGTTCAGAAAAGTGGGTTGCTAGCCCTCCTTTCTTAGATTGGTGATAGGACTGCTATCCTTGTGTCCAATCCCACGTTGCAGTCATGCTTCAGCAAACGTTTATTCATCATTTACCTATCTACCTGGCGCCCTATGCTCTAGTGGGAGTTAGAGGAGTATATATATATATAAACCTTAAGCTCAAGGAAATTGTGGAGTTAAAGATTAAAAAGAAAGAGAATTTATATTAATATTTCAGATATTTTATTATAGTTTTAAATTTTTTAATATATTGGAGATTTATTGATTAAAAAGAATCACATATCTTAAAGAACTTATTCTAAATTATTTCAGTCATTCAAAGATTGACTTTGCCGTATTAACAAATTTTTGTGATTAAATTCAGAAATAAAAGTCCTTGATAATTGGTCTATGATAACGTCCTTGTCATTACGAAAGTTTTGATGCAAAAATTTAAATTTTTTACCAATATATACACCAGTATCGCCAACTTTAAACTCTAGTAGGCAGCTGAGAATGTTGTCCATATTTTTTCACTTATACATACATACTTACCGTCTTTAGCGGCGTAATGCGCATCGTTTAAGTGTTATTGGATAATTTTTTTTATCGGAATACCCTAACGAACACACGTTCAATCTGTAGGACTCCATGTACGTAGGTATGTCGACTTTTGGCTGGGAATTAAAATTTTTCATTTTTTTACTCTATTTTTGCTTTTTGTATAAATTTTTTCTACAAAAGTATTTAAAAAAATATGATGACATTTTATAAATAATTTAAAATATCTTTATTTTTTCCAGATCTTCCCGATTATTGCTATTACGATGAATATGATATTTCCGTACCGGTGAATGAAACAGTTTATCCCACCAATATTGAATCGGAATGTTTTAAAGTTTTCTGTCGCGATGATTTTGTTTTAGAAATAAAACAGTATGTAAAAAATAAACTTGGTTTTTAGCCAAATACAAGCAATTTCTTAATTTTTCGGTACTGTAACAAATTCAAAAAAAATTATCACAAATTTATTTTTGTATCATAAAATTTTTTTAATTTTGTGCCAGTCCGAAAAATTTAAAAATAGTCTTACATCTGGTATTTTTTGTTTAAAACTTGTATAAATTATTTTTTATTTCTAGTTGTGATCGAATTGCTCCTTATCACTGTGATGAGACCGCTTATGATTCTAATAAACCTTATCCAAATTGTTGCCCAAAAGTTATTTGTAAAAAGAATTTTAAAAAAAAGATTATAGCATAATTTCTTGCTACTCTATTTACATTTTTAGTCAGTAACTAATAATTATTTATTTATATTTATTTTAATTTAATAAAAAAAAACTTTCAATGGGATAATTTATTTAAAGAAAAAGAATTTTGTAGTAATCTTAAGCTGTTGTTTTAATTACAGTTGTTTTCTATGAAAAACTACAAAACAACTATTACCACAGTTATTTAAAAAAATTAACGAAAAGTAATGTACTTCGTAACAGTTGTTTTTCTATTATAATAAACAACTACGAAAACATTAGTTTTACTGCAAACAGTTAACTTTTGCAAGTTATTTAAGAATAAGAAAATTTTAAGAGTTTTTGAACATTTTTTGTATAGTTTTTATTCGTTACTGATGTACTCTTAAATGATTTGCCAAAAATTCTATACAATAGTTACGAGAAAACTTATTATAAAAAGTAATAATCATAATAGCTCTTGTTAAAATTAAATAGATTATTAATTATTTAGAAATATATAATTGTTTCTTAAAATACGTTTCGAAATTTTTTCCAGTTTTGTTTTAAGCTTTATAAAATAAATATCGAAATGGCCTGAACTTTAATTAATTTTACAAACTTTTTGTGCAATTAACTTAAGCATTATTTGCGTTATAGGAGTAAATTTTTTATATTTATAGTAAAAGAACAGTTTCCTACACAGAAAGAATTTACAAAATTCTAATTAAATTTTAAAACACCTTTCTCATGCCAAATTTGTAAATACAAAGACAAAACTTTTTAAAAAGGCACCAACAAAGAAATTTGTATATCCAAAAAAAATTTTTTTTTTTGTAACTTTGGATTTTTATTTTTAAACAATTTTTATATGAAAGATAAAAATTTACAAACGAGTTTCAAATATTTCAAAGAAAAAAATTGTTGGAAATAAAATTTCTATTTAAAGGAAAATGTGATTACTTCTACAAATTCCCATTTTTGGTGCATGTGTACTAACAAAAATTTAAAAATAGAATGTGTGTATGTATCTGTGTTTATCACTTCTGAGTAAAAACAATAACAGAAAGCTGAATAGGAAGAAAAATAAATTAATTACATTGCATTCAAGGCCTTACGTGGGTAAGATCGTTAAGCGGTTGCACCTTAGTACAGTAACGTTTTTAATGTTTACGTTTGTAATGTGTTCGAATTCTACAGCCGACGCTTGTTGAAAAATTATCATATAGAGAACATCTGACAATAAACATATAAACAATTAATGATTTGAAAATTAATGTGGTTATAATTTGTAGAGAAAAAGGTTTATTCTTCTTCCTAACCTCAAACCTACTAAAATAAGTTGTGTAAATTTAAGCAAAAATTAATTAGAATGTAAATATTTTAAAAGTCGAAAATCAAGCTCAATCGTTAAGTAATCATTAATTTCAAAACCAAAATTATTATCAATACCTCTTAGCAGAATTTGATAAGAGTTACTGCAGAAATTGCAAAGAATTGGAAAGAATAACAAAACTTGTTTATGACCTAATTCAGTGATAAGCTTAAACAGCAATACCCACGCTGATCACCTATATCTACCATTTTTCAGTATTGGTGATACCAATTGTCAAAATTTTGTCAAGTTTCTTTTAAAAAATGACATTTCATAACCCAATACTGCGCAATAATATATATGGATGGATAGGGATGGTTAACGTGTGTATTAAGCTTACTTAAAAATTCACCTATTTTTTCTAACAAGGAAGGTATCCCAGGGATCACTCACCGATTACACTGAAAATTGAATATGTGAAGAGGATTAAAAAACTAAAGGATCTTTATTTTTTTTTTTTTATCTGCCCAATCTCATGTTTGGGAGTAAAAAGAGCGAGTGAAAATAGGGGAGTCAACATATTTTTTGATGATTTTTCATATTTTAATATTTTATAGCAACAATAAAACTGTGCAAGTCGAAAATTTCGGGTGCCCCGGTGGGTTAATCTAATTCGACCACGAATTAGCCATTTTTCTAGATTACCTCTTAAAAAAGACATTTGTGTTTAAAAATTATGATTCCAAGTAGCCCAAAAACGCTATTTTTGTAATTTCTAGCGCAAGCTAGATGTAGCGCTCTTATGATTAACTTAATCTTATGATTAACTTGATGTTATGATTAACTTAATCTTACGATTAACTTAATCTTAAAACGATAGCTGGTGTATCACTAACTAATTACAAGTAGCATAAAGTTAGTTAAAATCGTTCACCAGATTGTTGATCGATGGGTGACACCGGTGATACATTCCTTGTAAGATTTTTTTAAACGAGTTTTTTAAATGCATTTAAAAAATTAGAATTCAGAGAAGTTTACTTAATCAAAAAATCATAAAAACAAAATTAGTTATAATCAAAATGTCAGAGAAACAACAAGTATTTTTTGTATTTTTGGCACTTTTTGCAATAAATGTCGCAGCTCACCCGTACATTCGGCAATTTAAGGGAAATATGAAGCACCCAGGTGAGAATAAACTATTATCACTATGTTGTGGAAAACTCTCATATCCAACAGATACAAGAATGCACTTTATTACCTTTGTACTTGTTGTGATATCAAACAAGTGATTTCCACTACTATTTCTTGAAAATGCTTTTTCATAAAATTCAATAATTCATATTTTTTTAGATCTTCCCAATCATTGTTATTATGGTGACTATAATATTACTATACCAGTTAATGAAACAGTTTATCCAACGAATCTTAAAGATGCATGCATAACAGTTTTCTGTCGCGAAGATTTTGTTTTACAAATTGAGCAGTAAGTATTTAACATTATTTTTAGTTAGCTGAAAATTTTCAATGTATTTTTTTACTTTTAGTTGCGAAAAAAAATCTAATAGTAACTGCATTTGGGTTCCTAATGATTACAGCAAACCATATCCAAATTGTTGCCCAGCCCATATTTGTAGTAATGAATAATATTCATAAAATGTTAATTTACTTGTCAATATCACATAGAGATGGCGCTATATTTTCATATTTTTTATTGTATAATTATAAAATAGCTTATATGTATCTCGGAAACTAAGCGAGATAGAGCAAAATGAAGAAAAATTCTTTACTCTGTATTTATTAATCCTTATCAGCCACCTATACTTCCAATAATAAATACGGAGAGTCCAAAAATCCAGATTGTAAGCGACATTTTAGTAGAAACTTAATCAACTTCTCAAATTTATTTTTATCGGGATATACATTAATTGCATTAAAGGAATTAAATGTGCTAAAATCCCAAACGTATTTAACAAAATTCATTGAAAATTCTGCTGGTTATTTTAACAGAATTTTGAAAAATATAATAAACATTTTTTAATTAATAAAAATAACCAAATATAAATCAATTTTTAATAAATAAATATATTAAAAAAATTCTATAAAAACTTTTAAAACTGTGTACTAACACTTTTATCTATATCAAACAAAATCGCATGTCACTATAAAGCGCATTCGAATGTGTTTTTTATTGAATAAGTCGACATCAAGCTTAAACAAATGATTTTTCTTAATTGTTTATACTCGTATTTTAAGTGCACCCATAAAATCAATCGCAGCCCAGCAAATTTTACCGACATAATTCTCCAAGTGAAGTTAGGACAAAGAATTTCATGCAAATGCGTGTTTTTCTCGATAGTCCAAAATCAATTTAGACCAAAATGACATCGATTTGTAGTTACATATTTTTGTATATTTTGATATAATTGCATGTTTTTGCATGTTTTCACATAATTGCAAATGCTTATTAATTACCTTTTTAATGCATATCTTGTGCTTTTTAATAAATATTTGTGCATTTTTTAATTTCAGTAGAATTTTAATCAATCAAAATATTAATTGAAGAAGACGACATTGCAAGAGCCAATGAAAATCAGACCTGGGCTGATACTAAACTGATACTAAATAGTTGCTCAGGTAATACTAAACTAAACAACTACTTAGTATCAGTTTGGTATCAGCTGAGCATATATTTAAATACTCACAAACTGCTCCAAATTAGGAAAAAACAAGCGCGGAATATATACAAATAATAAAATTTGAGATATCCGTTTTTTTGTTGTTTGTTATTATTTAAATTTAAATAAAAAAGAAAATTGTTAATTTTTTGAAGAAAGTGTCATCTAGTGATAACGATGTTTTTATAACTTATTTTTTTGGTGATGCCATACTCCTTACAAAATCAATGGTTTTTAAAGTCATGTGTTAAATTTTAGGTGTCGATTTTGTAATGATGTGTTATTTTTAATATCAACCCTTCACTGTTTTTATTTAAACAAGAATTGTATGCATGTGTTAAGAAAACAATTAATAAAATTTTTAAACCAGCACAAAACTTCTATTAACAAATGCATAAGTGGTTATATAATGAAAATAAAATTTTTACTACTTATAATTTGGGGCCAGTACTACTAGTTATTTATGTTAGACGAACTCATTATTACACTTATATATAAAAACAATGACTGGCTGGTAACTACTTATTTTTCAAGTCAAGTCCAGTAAGAATTACTCAGTACAAACTTACAGAGAGTAACACTAGATTTATTCTCAAAATAAAATTTTGTACAAATTTGTACAAATTATCCAGTAATCGAATGAACCTAATGTTAGCCTTTGCAAACATGTGTAATTCATATGGTAACATTTTTCGATACAAAACAAGAAGAGAGCGATTTAACAGAGAGTTGGCACTTCTTTTAATAATATGCTCGTTGCAACTATTTACAAAAATTACCTTGCCGAATAAAAATAATGAGTTTCGAAACAAATTATGTGCAGTAGATCCTAATTCTACTGCTCATTGTTAAGATATAAGTAATCAGAACCCAGTACTGATATTTTGCTGGGAAGAGACGAATTTTGATCTTTGTTATGCCCATTATTATACATAGTATTTGTTTAATTTATTATTACTTTTTGAATAAGTTCTAAAGAATACTAAAGGAATAGTCGGTAAAACCAAAAAAAACAAAATATTTACACTGGGTTTCATAAATACTTACCATTTTAGAATTACTGTTACGCGCTCTCTCACTGGCTCTGGCTGAGATTTCAAGAAGTTAAATAGCAGCTAACGGGTTTATTTTTTTGAATTGATTATTTGATTAAAAATATAAATTTTTAATTGATTTTTTTAATAACACAAACACAAAATACACTCTCATGGAAGAAATCCCTGAGGTAATCCGGCGATTTCTCTGTAAATTGATAGAAGAGAGAAAATATTAATAAACACACTTTTTTGTAATAATTATTATTGATAAATAAAAATTAGAAAAAAAAACTAGAAGCAAAACGAAAATTTATTATTGTAGATCTTCATCTACAGACAATACAACTAATCTTAATTAACCCATGTATAAATAGTCGCTAGCATCTAATATGTGATAATCAGTTGATTTTAAGAACTTGAACTCGTCACAACAATCACAAAAACATAAAGTATAACGCAAAATGAAGTGTTTCCTGGCAATTTGTTTGATTGTAGCCGGTTTTGCATTCGTTCAGGGTAAATAGACAGTGTTTTTTCTTCGAGTATTTCATTTTGAAATAACTTTTTTTTTAATTACTTAGCTGATGACACATGTACAATTAGCGGTAAAACGTTTAAAGTTGGCGAAAAATATTCACCACCCGGTCAGTGCACACAATTCGAATGCAAAGCTAAAGATTCATTTGTTGGTAAAACGTAAGTAAAAAAATTTAAAATAAAAAAGACCAAGAATTCCGTGTTAACTTACATATCAATGGCTTGATGCACAACGGCCCTAATTTGGGTGTTTATTACTTTAACCCTTATTATCCTAGCGTCGTCATATGACGATACGAATTTAAAAACCGATATTTTCAAAACGGTACCCGATATAACAGCGCAGTAAAAAACATAAGATTGTATAAAAGTTTGGCTATAACCACAAATAAAAAAATTTTACCACTCAATGTATAAACACTTTGTAAAGATATAGGAGGATTACAAAACAAGTTTTTCATTAAAAATTTTTCCGATAGAAAACAAAATTCGCTAAATATTTTGTGAACAAATTTTTCGTGTGCCGCGCACGTTTTGGAAGCGAAAAAGTGTCTAATAACTCATTCATACTGAACCCAAAACTATTATTTTTCAAATTCATTTAGTTTTCGATTGTCAAATCCCATACAAATTTCAAATCGAAAACTTAAAAAAACGAAAACTTCTAGTTTTGGGTTCAGTATGAATGAGGCTAATACTGCATTTAGACTGAGGGAAACTACCTAGCTTTTGGCCTTGCTGGCTTTTAGTTTTTAATTTTAAAAATTTTAAAAACTATTGTACATCGACTGAAAACTGTTCCTAATGAACTCAAAGCAAGATTGAGGCTTTAGCTTTCATAATAAGTCCCTACTTTATTCCAAGGACACACAGGATTATGCTAGGACACCTTTAAAAGACATCATCGTCTTAACTTGAAAACGATAGATCGGATTTTTAAACTATGTATTGTTCTTTGGTATTGATAGCAAAGCGTTTGAACAATATAAGGGGTGGTTCAACCAAAACGCATGAGGTTAATTGTAAATAAAACAAAAAGTTTTAATTTTTTTATTATGATAGAAGGATCTATGACAATTATGTGTGAAACAAAATATCGGCCAAATGCTCGCCATGGCTTCGGTAGCATATCTCTATCCGAGGGTCCATATTTTCAATGACTCTCAGACATAATTGAGGTTCAATTTCGTTAATGTGCCGAATTATCTCATCCTTTAGCTCTTGAATTGTTTTTGGCTTATTGAAGTACACTTTTTCTTTTAAATATCCCCAAAGAAAGAATTCCAACGGTGTCAAATCACATGATCGTGGTGGCCAATTAACATCGCCACGACGTGAGATAACACGGCCATTGAATTTCTTGCGCAAAAGAGCCATTGTTTCGTTGGCTGTTGGAAGCACATATCGTCCATATCCTCAATTTCTGGCCACAAGAAGTCCGTTACCATCTCGCGATAGCAAACACCATTCACGGTAACTACTTGACGGCTCTATCCTCTAAGTAACAGCACAAAAATGTAGTTTTTGGATTGTAGTTATATCTTGGTAAGAGGAATAATTTATACCTAAACCTAAGAATTTCGTAAAATTAACTGAAAAATTTCTACTACAAAAATTTTAAAACAACTGACAAAATGGGTAAAAACTACTTTTTTATAGTTAATTCGCAACAATTCACGCAAGTCACAAATCATTTTTATATGGAGTTTGAAAGCGTTTTTGCAAAAGTGCAGCAAAATACTGGGCTGTCGCAGTGATACAGTTTGTCGATAAATCAGTTTTTTTTGCTTTATTTGTCACCATCAAGAATTAGGAAATTTTCTGAATAAAGAATATTCTGCTTAAAATAATTTCAATAAACAAAATATAAAAGTTACGAAAGAAATTTGAAACAATTGCATGCTTTCTGACACTGTGACGATAGAGTTGGGCTATAAATGTGAATTAAAAATGTGTATTTAAAAAATGTTAAACTATCAATACTTCAATTCTTAAACTATCGAAATAAAAGTGTACTGATGTTTGAATATTTTTTACTTTTCTATAAATCTAATAACATGTCGCTAATTCGAAGGTTTTTCTTTACTATGTGTATACGTACATACATATATTACAATAAAAAACTAGTAGTTTTTTAAAATATACGCGGATAATCGAGGTTCGACTGTACTTGCATTAAGACTGATACTACATTTATGCCTGAGCAAAAACTACCTGGTTTTTGGCTCAGTTTTTAACTTATCAAAACGCATACAAAAAACAAGCAAAAACTAGTTTTGTACAAAAACTAAATGGCTTTTGCTCAAGTATAAATGTAGTATCACCAAATTTTTCAGATTCAATTTTATTATTTTTTTATTTTCTTACTTTTTTCAGTTGTCCCGATGTTCAAAGTTTGAAGCCCTGTAAATATATTCCACAAGACAATACTAAACCTTATCCCCAATGTTGTCCACGCCATGATTGTTAAAAAAAACTGTGATCCTTTTTAAAGAATTTTTAAAATTAAAACTAATAAAAAAATAATAAAAAAAAGTAAAATAAAACAAATTTGAACTTCATTTAAATCCATACTCAAAAAATTTTGACAGTTACTATAATACAATTGTTTGTGTAGTAATCAGTAGTTGTTGTTGTTTTTTTTAAAGAGAAGCAACACTTAGGAAATTCTTCCTTTTAATTAACGTGTTGCTTTCTTTGGAAAGCAACACGGAGAAAAAGTGAAAGGTGGTGAAAGATGAAGAGCTTCAAATACGACAACACTGTAATTGCGCGAGATGTTGAATCATAGACAGTTGTTGCGCGCCATCTGATGAAGAGTCCGCGAACTTTGTTGAAGATTTTTGGTTCATAGCCCTTTTATATTATTTTACTTCGGTGTGGTTTAAGTGCTATGGGAACATCGAAGGAGGACGCTGCGATATATATGAAGGATAGAAAATACTCATACATATTATTATTTTTCATAAATTGATGTTGCCTTGGCTGGGGATCGAACCCGCAACCTTATGTATAACAGTCCAACGCGCTAACCATTACTCCGACAAACTTGTTTGAGTGTATTTTATGTTATTAAAAATAACTGCTTTAACCAACTCTTACGAAATTACAGTAATTTTCGTTAGTTGTTTTCTTAAATAAATGTCACAACAGTTATTTTGTATTTTTCTCTAGAGAAAAAATTGTAATTACAGTTAAATACAACAGCTAGTGATTACTACACTATGTTATCATATTTTTTGATTCGTGAATCAAACTTTTTTGTTTCGATTCGCGAATTGATATCAATTTTTTAATTCGTTTAAAAGAAACCATTAGAATTTATAACATATATTTATTAGGAGTAAATTTAAATTTATATTTTAAATGATTGTTAAATCCATGTATTCAATGAAAGTTTATTAGTTACAGATACACTAGTGACTAAAATTGATTCGGGAATCATAAAAATAAAATTTAATTCGCGAATCAAAAAATAAAATGATAATATGCCCGAAAATAAATCCTGACATAATTCGCGAATCAAAAGCAAATTTTATTGGTTCTTTTTAAAGGCACATTTACACGCGAGAGGAAACGCTAGATATAGAACAAAACACACCTCTAAATAGCTCTATTGTGAATGATTTATGCTATCTCTAGTAGTTTCCTCTCGCGTATACATGTGCCTTTACACGCTTGTGTGAATCCCGTATTAGAATCTAAAAAAATAAACCAAATAGCCCGCAATTTTCAGAAAATAATATATCGTGGCAACACTTTTTGATTATAAACATATGTTTCTTCACTGAACACACGCTATAAATAAACAAAAAAATATAAATAACAATAATGTTAAAAAGTTAAAACATTTCTCTAAAAACTCAAAAAATTTAAATTTTGATTAAAAATTTAATAGATACAGAATTTTAAAAATGCAAGAAGGTCCAAAAAATCATGGTAAAAATTCTAATTTAATAAAGAAATGATGGCACATGGTGGACACTTGGATTTTTACAATCTTTTAAGAGATTGGAAACTTTCTCATCTATTTGGCTATCTGCGTGGTAATTAGTAAACTATTTAAAAAGTATCTTTCAAACTATAAACCTCTATTTTCAGATCAAAATATATCCCTAGAAGAGTTGCTATTTCTAAATGAAAACGATATAAATAAATTATTTCAAAATTTACCAATTGGAGAGCAAGCTTTGTTTGAATATAATCTTAAAGTTTGGAAATCGGAAGAAAATCATGGACCGAATTTATATTCCTATAGTCAAGCAAATGAAATTGGATTTAATAACATAGATATGGATATCAAAATGGAAGATACAGGCGAATTGGAATCTGATTGCGGCACTAGTTTAAATTCCACAATCATAGATCAAAATAAAGCTAATCACGGAATCAATTTGAAGTTAATGAATTTTCTCAAGAATAAAAGTGTAACCATTAAAAAAGTTATTCCAGGTACCAAACAAGTTATAAAATTTGGAATGCAAAATTTAAATGAAACGGAAATGTTTAATGGACCTAATAATGAGATAGTTGGACCTAAGAGTAAAATAATCAGAACAAATGCTAGTTGGAATGATAAAAATACACAGGAGATCGAACAAAGATCCAATTTATCATCTGTAAATTTAATAGTAAAAAGAGAAATCATTAACACGCAAAAACCTGCTTTAATTACATTTCAAGAAACTGAAATACCAGCAAGTAAGCCTTATATATTAAAAGAAAAATCTGTGGATCATATTAAAAATACAAAAATATCTAAAATTGATAAAATATTCAATTCAGAGCATGATTACTTACTGCAAAATAAAAAGAGAAAAATCCAAACAGATCCAGAAGTCAGTATAAAAACCACCATTATGAATACACATGAACAAACTCCCCCTAAATCTCAAACGACTTTATTAACATCCAGAAAATCAATTACTCAAATTCCAACACGCGAGTCTGTATTGAAAGTTAGAAATATATATAAAACTCCCAAGCTCCCAGAACCTAATCTTACAACTAATTTGGTAGAAAAAAATTTATTGGAAACTGTTCAAGATTCTTGTTTAACTTCAATTAGTTCTACTATAATTCAACCAAAGCCTATTAAAACCCAAATAACATCACCAACTCAAATTGATATTCAAACTTCGCCATTTGAAACTGAACATCTTATAGAAGATCCATTAACTGGTCCAAAAATTAGTAAAACTGAAATTTCACCACTATTAGGCATATTAAAAAACTCAAAAGCATGGAATGTCATTTTGAAATACTATGAGGTAAATAAACAGCTTCAGGTATGTCATCGGCAACTGATAATACAGAAAATAGTAAAATACGTGCATATTAATAAATACAATTGTTCAATGGAAAATTGTTATAAGCTTGAAAAACAAATTTGTAAGATATTTCCATCTAAACATTTGGTAAGTACTTCATATTTTAAATTATAATATAATTGCACCGGTACCTCTCTTAACGGCTATTAACTATTAAAAAACGGATTTTTTCTGTCCATTCCATTTTCATTTAATCCTATCTATGAAATAAAGTATATTAATATCAACTCATTATGGACACACTGCTCCGTTTTCAACCCAATACATTATAACGACTATATATTTTCCTGAATAGTGCTAATTCATTGATAATGACAAATATGTATTGGAAAAAAAATTGGAAATGTTGACCTTTTTGATGGGACTTTTTCCAAAAATGATTTTATAAAATTATCTTGTAAATTGTATATCGGAGATGTTCTGGAAAACAAATCCACATAAAAACGTCCGTTTTTATATTAAATTAGTTGTTTTTGTTTATAAAAATCCCATGATTTTATGTGGATTCGTTTTCCAGAACACCCCCGAATATTTTATAAAAATCTGACCGATCGAAAGATAAATCGACAATATGCCAAAGTATATTTCAACAATGAAAAATATGCGATAATCTGCCAGATTATTTAACAAATTTTGTATGGGTATTTATTTAAAAAAAAGGTGAAAAGGTATATTTTTCCAAAATATAGTTAAAAATCGATTAGTTCAAAATAATAAAAATTTATTATTTGTTATAAAGATTTTTCATTAAAATTATCAAAATAAAAATGTTTAAATGTCTTCAAGCGTTTACGATACATATCTTGTAGGGTTTCCAAAACCAATTTCGGTAATACTGAAATCCGAGCCATTTTTGCAAATTCGAAATACCAATTTTTTTGTATTCGTAGTATTAATTGTATGCAACTCTGTTTTTTTGTTATAATGGCAGTTGGCAACCTAAAAAACTCACAGTCTGATAAAAATTAAGTTAAGTTAAGACGCTGCCGCAAATATATTGGCGCTGTCTTCAAATATGTTGCTAACGCCGACATTTTCCATATCCATCATACGCTGGATTGCTATCGTTGCCACCTTGGTATTTTAAACTGTCAAAAATGCATGTGTAAACGTTGAAGATTAAAAAGTTGGATAAACTTTAATCAATTAGATTAATTTTTCTGTCTAAACGCACTATTAATCAAAAAAAAAATATGGTTTAATCGACTTGTTTAGTGCTTGATTAAGCAGTTAATACGACTTTTACGAGATTTACTCTGAACTGTCTATTAATTGTAGTGAAAAATGAGATTTATATTATGAAGTTTTAAAAAGAAAATTAAGCCTCGTTGCAATGAATCATTTTCGTATAGAATTTTTAAATATTAAGATGAGCTATATCTTAGTTTTCTCGGTCGCCGAACATTTTTGTGTTTAATTTAAATTTTTGGTTTATAATTTAAAAAACTCACATTTGAGAATGATCTTAAAAAGAGAGCTCGTTAAGCGAGGGATCTACGACGTTACTTACATTATGTAAATTTCAGAATAATTTAGCCAAGGAGTTATATACACAAATCAGCAAATTGAAAACACACCAAGATGTCCTAAATACTTCTGATCGAGCAGCAAAAAAACAAACTGATGGTATTAAAACTAGTTTTAGAGTAAAAAATCTAACGGCATTGGAATTAAATATTGGAATGACGCAGTGGTATTTTAATGCGTTTTTAAAACGTATTTCCAATTCCGTTGGACATTTTATAAAGAAAATTGGGTCTAATAAAATGATCTATACCAAGATTTGAAATGGACACTAACAGAATTTTTATTTTTGGTTTAGATGTTTAGATCCCTGATATATCGTCAGATAAAATGCATAACAACATAACTAACAAAATTTCAAACCCTTGATTACAATTAATTTGCCTACACAACATTTTTGGGCTTCTATGATCAAAAAAATAATGGTTTTATGAACAAAATTCAAGTTGTAAAAAATTATGTAGCACTTCATTGAACTACTTTTCTGCACAAAATTTAGCAAAACTATCAGATATACAAACGAATTGGTTATAAACGTCGATAGACGTGTTTTTTTCTCGTGTAAAAAATTAAAAAATTTTTGTTACATTGTTTTGAATTTCATCTGACGATTTAAAATTTCACGATTTGAATTATTTCAATCAAATATTTATAAATTTTCCATTTAGATACTAAAACAGACACAATTAATAGTTTAAGAAACAATCCTATAACATCGGATGAATTTGAAGTATATTGGAAACTAAATTGGAATGAAAGATGCAAGCTAATCAATGATGCCCACTCTCTATCTGAAGTTTTTAAAGAATGGCCAGAATACAAAAAACCTCTCGGTTATCAATTGGTTTGTACAACAATGTTTTGTTTTGTTTTGTCAACTATTTATTAAAATTGTCTTACAGATATCTATGGATTTTTCTATGAAGTTTCCCAATGCCAAAAAATTAGAAAATAAGTGGTCGAAAAATCGAACAAAATTGCATAAATTATTTAAAATTCACGCTTTCAATGAAAGTGTAACAAAATTTTTACTCAAATATAATGATTGTAATGAAGACTCTAAAATATTTGCCACCTTTTGGTATCTTCACTATATTTTTCCACCTACCACACCGATCGAATCAAATGAATGTAAAAAATTTACCATTGCCCAGTCTCAAGAATCGTTTGCAATCATAGGCAAAACTTCGCAAGAATTGGGGGAAAAAATTAATTTGTTTAATCAACGAAATTCTTCTATACGACCATGTATATTGGTTTTGGGTGATGTTTTTTATGTTAAAAGTATTGGCTTATATTTTAATGGCATTACATATCCCATAAACGAAACACTATTAGCTGTAGATATTTTATACAAGTTAATATTTGTATTCAATTTGGGATTTCCCAAGGAGTCGCAAAGATTTTATAATTTTTTACAAAAATGTTTTTATGAAATGAAATGACTGAAATTTTGAAATAAAATTGAGTTTATTAAAAAAGAATTACAAAAAATTTTGTTTACTAAAACAATCACAAGCAAAATATGCTCACACGTTGGGCGCCAAAATGTAACAAATCCCTTATATAAGCGACTAAACTGCAAAGTGCCTAAACTGCAAAGTGCCTATGCATAATAATTAGAAAACCTTATAACACATTTATAAAATGAATTTTGTATAAAAAATTAATTTTATAAGACACTTATAAATTTTAAAAGTGGTTATGAATTAAAAACTGTAAAATGATTTGCCAACAATTAAAATAATTTCTTTCATGTTCTTTTTTTTTTTTTGTAATACATATTTATCATTTTATTGGTAATCTTATATTAATATATAAATAGTTTTGTATATAAAATTTAATTTTTTCAAATAATTTTTCTATTTAATTAGGTTAAATACATTTTTTTTGTTATAATATTGTTCAATAAACCTCGTATACAATCGTAATAAAAACATGGTTGAATATATATTTTATTATCATTTTTTGTTGTTGTTTTATAATGAATTTAGGCTCAGCAAAAAGAACTTAGTTTTCATACAAAACTATTTTTTTTATTATTTTTATTTACAGTTACGAGCAAATAAATAACTGCACTTACTAATCCTTTATACAATAAACTCATTACCAGAATAAACAAAATAAAGAGAATGAAAAGGGCAATAACGTTTATTACTAGGGTGTTCAATCAAATAAATGGTCGAGTAATTTAAATGGACAATTTTGATTAACGAATAACTCGAGCATTTAATAATTATACAATAAAAAATATAGCTGGTTTAACTTAGCTGAAAAATTTGTAAAATTAAGAAACACAAATTACTAAAAATTAGCAGGCAAAGCTATTTCAAATACGGATGAATTAATTGTACAATTGGATTTACAAAAAATATATGAGTTCAATCCTAAATTTTAGGACAAAATAACAGAAAAATTAGTTCAATTAAATCATAACGCGTTCAGGAGACTTTTTTCTAACTTCTTTTTATAAGTGTACCTTTAATTAACTGTAATTTTCAGTAGATTCTACGACAAACTTTTTTTAGTGTACGTCTAAGATTGTAAAGGAGTGGCTTAGAAAGGAAAATGTTCGCTTGATGGAGTCGCCTTCTCAATCACCGGATCTAAAACCAATTAAGTACCTTTGGAGAATTGTTAAGGACAAAATCGCAGCCTCTAAAAATAAAGAAGATTAATGGACAATAGTACAAGAAATTTGGCACTCGATTCCATCAGAAACATGTAAAGCACTTGTTCATTCTATGCCTTCTAAAGGCAGGGCAGCTATAAAAAACTAGCGGTTTTCAAGAAAATATTAATAAATACCCCCACTTTGTAAGATTTCTTTTTGTAAAACTTATTATTTTTTCAAATGAACCTATTTATATGCTCGGCATATAGTACTGAAATTTTTATACTTTTTAATATTTCTTTCCTTTTTTTAACAATTTGTTAATATTTATTATGTATTATTAAAGCTTAGCATATAGCATAGTAATAAACGTTTTTTTTCTAATCTTTGTTTTATTTTTTGTTGAAATAAATTTATAAGTACTTACTAACAGTGAGGTTACACGATCAAGATTTTGCTTTCAAATTGATAACACGTAGTACCAAAATTCAGTTAAACTTGAAGCTGTGACGTAGGCTGCATGCAACTTGATAGTCAATTTGCTTTCAAGATGCCGTCTTCAAGGAAAGAACTAAAAATGATCGCCTCTGTGGGCTGTTTCCACACTGCAGGCTGTTCGAAAAGACTTTATTTTTTTCTTCCCGTATTCTACAGACATTTTCATGTCAGCTGAAATTGATTTTTTATTTATTTTTATTTTAAAATCATTTTGTCGATATACCGAAATATTCACATTCCGTATTTTATCAATCGTGTTTTATTGCGGCACAATATTTGTAAAAAGAAAAACAAATTTACAAGAAATTGATCAGCTGTTTAAAACTTGACCGTCAAGTTTTCTCAAAACTTGAAAGCAAAAATTGATATCAAGTTGCTGTTCAATTTTTAAAATGTGAGTGTGTTAGTAAAAAAATTTGTGTATTGAAAGGCAAAAATTGATCGTGTAACCCCTATGTAAGTGAACCTATTTATTTGCTCCCAACTGCTGTATGCGTTTTGACAATTAAGAACTAGCAAAAGCCAACAACTGGTAGTTTTTTCTCAGCCTAAATATAGTAATTAATAATAAATGGAAAAGTTAAATAGTTTTTAAATACATAATTTTGATTATTTATAGTTTTTAATTTCAAAATATGTATATGTAATAACTTATACATAGACTCTATATTGTTAACATATATAAATTTTACAAACCTGAGCTAATCTAGGCTAAATTCTTTTTAATTATTGGACTTTTAAAGTGTGGACAAATTATAGAAAAATTAGTTTTGTATAATTAAAATTACTTTATTTTTTTTTTAACTAAATTATAGGTATTAAATATGTACTCTTATTTTATACTCGTAAAACAAAGTTTAAAAAAAAACAATGAAAAAGGAAGAACATTAACGAAAGCAATTAATACATATTCGGCCGACTCAACTATACCATTTAATGTTAATATTCTTAATCAAAATTAACGTGTATTATTTAATATTTCTTTAATGGCCATTAACTGTGATCCTATTGGATCCTCTATGTTTGTGTTACAGGTAGAACTGTTTTTAGTTTTCTGATGTGTACAACTTATTAAAAAAAAACTAATTTCTATAAAAATATATGTGTATATTAATAAATGCTTTACAAAATAATTTTGTATAAAAAATTTGTTTTGTAAGCCTCCTATAACCATTTATGAATTTACACAATAGGTTTGTTCCACGTAATTCTGGGTAAAGTCTGGTAAAATGAGAGTAAACAAATAATTATCTCAAAAAATGGTAAAATTGCTCACAATACCTGGAACGCACAAAACCACATTTCAAGCCCAAAAATTAACGTCAAAGTTATTCATATAAACAAACGCTATTTTTAAGAATAAAATATCGAAGGGAATAAATGTTATAACGTGGTATTTGTTAACGATATTAATTATTGTTTACAAGTTTTGTTAATATTTTAATTATTTTTACAAATTTAAAACAGCTGATTTATAAAAAACTAGTGATTTGACAGTTTTACCATTTTACCCGCAAAAAAAGTACGGGTAACTTCTGGTAAAAAGAGAAACAAATTATTCTCTCATCAACGCTCTCATTTACCCAATTTTTAAAAATAGAAACGCTTTTTGGTAAGATTGGGTTCCCGCGGGTACCCGCGGTAACGTACGTGGAACAGAGCTAATATAACAGGGGTTTTCATATAAACTCGTAAATACCTTGTAAACCTTGTATAACATACCATACACCGTATACCATATACATACACCGTTTACGAGTAGAATACGAGTTTATATGAAAACCCCTAATATTTTTGATGATGTAGGGTAAACATTATTTCACATATTAGTCGTCATCTATTGAAAAAATATGAAACTAGTGTCTCCTTCTTTATTTATTAATATCTTTGGTTTGAGTAGTAAACAAAACAGCACAGGAGGTCAACATTGAAAACTTATACGCATCATTGGAGCACGAAAGGATTAAAAATTGCAATATATAATGGTCCCTAAAACTCCAAAGGCTTTCAAATAATTATGAGCTTTCTCTGCAGTTCATCAATACTTTGAAAATCTATAAACAAAAATGTCCCACGTTGGGCGCCAAAAATAATATTTACCAATATACATACATACATACATATGTATGTATAATAAACAGGGCAGCGACTTTTATGCAAATGCATGTTTGTAGTCATTAATCCAAAAATGATTTTGACCAAATACTTTTCCGAATTAAAGAATTTGCAACAAAATGGCATCGATTTATGGTTGCATAGTTTATTATAAATGCATATTTTTGCATATTTTGCTTTTAAATGCATATTTTTTTGCATATTTTATGATTTTTAGTGCATATTTTTTTATTTAATTGCATATTTTCTTCATATTTTTTAAAAAACTAAAAGTAAGATTTAATGAAAAATAAAGAAAAAGTTGATTTTGCAAACCTTACCGCAGCACTTACCTAGAAGGAAAACATCAAGTTGTCATCTACTTAGACATTTATATTGGATTTAATTTTTAACCAAACGCTCCCGAGTAATAAATTTGATTTTTGAAAATCGATAAATTTAAAGTGAAGTTTTTGGTTGGCATATTTTTGAGCTTTTTAGTGCATATTTCCATTTAAGTGCATATTTTACATTTTTACTGCATAGTTTAAGCGCATATTTTCGATTTTTAAGTGCATGAAAGTCGCTGCCCTTATAATAAATATAATAGTGGAATTCATTTACCAGTACAGAAATGGTAATTTCATATGTAAGTTTTCGCGATAATTTGAAGGAACGCACTTTGTAAATTTTTTTATATTTTCAAACGTGTTTTCCGGGTTTACCAAATATTACGCAAGCATTTATTAATTAAATAGATTTCATAGTTGACAAATTTGAAATGTGCATAAGTATTAGGATGTCCCGATAAAAAAATTATGCAATAAATATTTTGACGAAATCTTAATTTCCTGCCAGCATTTAAAGTTTGCGACGCTGTTTCGGTATTCTGTAAAAGTATGTTAGAAGTTTATCATCGATTTTTCAGAGTAAGCTCTCACATTTTCAGATCAAGCTGTCAAAAATCAAACTTTTGGATATTGTGCACATTATAATTTAGTCAGATGGAGAAGAAAAATTTTTTGGAAAAAATTTTTTTTTTAATTGGAATTTTTTAAGTTGATTTTTTCTTTATTTTTTTAATGAAAATAATCTTTTTTAGTTAAAAATTTAATGTGCAATTTTTTTTCTTTGTTAAATAAATATTAATAAGGGTGGATGCGAACTGGCTAAATTAATTCTAAACTAAATTCAGGTTTACAAGTTTCTTGGAAATTAGAAAATTTTTGTCTTCGTGCCGTGAACACATATTTCAAGAGGCCATAAAATTAAAATTCGTGCCTTTTGAGGTTTTTGCAACAGTTTACTTTCATTTCTCTTTAAAATCATTGAGACTGTCCGCGGTGACACAAAATTTATTGCATAGTGTTATATGCGACTAACAAGATAATTTTATAAGATCTTCTAAAACCGCAGAATCTATTTTTGTTAAATATACTACAAGAAACTTATTAAGACAAATCCGAAATATCAATTGCAGAATATTTTTCGTGGACAGTTTATAAATTTTTTTTATTTTTAAATAAAACCCATAAAAAATCAAAAACGCAACATTATAATGCATAAAGTGGCAACAAAATTGTAAAATGTTGAATTTGGCTAAACACACGAAGGTGAGTCAATAAATCCATATTGTGAATGAACAACGCCAAACAGTTCTGTAAAGTTGTCACACGATTGGATTTATGGTCAACGCAAACGCGGCACCAATCTTGCGGACAGCTTTCTGAAATCCAGCAGATTATTTAAAATCGAAGTCGCAGACCCATAGATATACCCATGGCATCAACAATCTCGCGCACTTTCAGTCTTTGATCGGCCAACACCATATCGTGAATTTTTTTTCGACCATTTCCATTGTTAAAAATATTGTTCGCATAGCTGCCAAACACAAAGTTATTCCCCCTGATTATGTAAGGCGTAAGCGTAGACGTTTTTAGGCGATTTTACGCTAAATTCGTTATAGCGACTATTTTGCAACATTTAACAGTCAATGCTTATATTTTTCAAAATTGTATTATATTCGCCATGATAATTTTAGTTCTTGTTAATTTTTATTTTGAAAAATTCTATTTGTATGGAGACGTTTTTAGTAAATACGCTAACGCCCTACATAATCTGGAGGATGACTGAGTTTGCTCAATATATACCTACTAACAGATTGTACTTGACGGGAGCCACTAAGGATTTTTTTAGAAAACCCACAAACAAAAACAGTTTCTAGGGGCACTAATTTTCGCAATTGCATTTTGAAACTATTTTATTGATAAAAACTTAAAAAAAAAATTGCTCATTTCCTATTCGATATCAACAGAAAATAAATATTTATGTATTACATTTTTCAAAAACATTGTTACTTTGTACGTGTTTTGTTGGGTTTTAAAATTTGTAAAATTCCTGATTATTGGAATTAGTTAAAATTTAACTAACCGCTGATTTCAAACAGAAAATTTTTTGAGATTCACAAATATATAAAAATCTAATATATTTTTGGATAAAACAAAACTAAAATTTTTAAATTATAATAATAAAGATGAATTCAAGGATTATATATACTAAATTATAAAAACAAAAATGTTAAGGAAAATTACATCTAAATTAAAACTACAAAGAATAAGCAGAAAAATGGATAGAAAAACATACGATAAAAACTAAAGACTAATCTTGTAAAGAATCAATAGTACTTGTTAATGAGAACGTCAGCAATGATGAATCCATGACCTCTGAAGAAAGTAAATCTCATTGACGTGCTGATCGTTCAGTCTCTTGTAAACATTCACGTACTAAAATACGGGCATGGACAATGCCACGTTTTAAACGTTCTGTAGAACTACGAGAACCCGTATAAGTCGGTCGTATATCGCGACCCATTTCTTCAATAACTGCCAACAGTTGAGCGTATTTGGTAAGACCATTATTTTGTCCATTACTACTAGGTAAAGTTGATATAGAAGTTATAGGTGATGAAATATTAGAAGATTGTGTATTTATAAAGTTTTGTAGTTCTAGGGGTGAAGAAGATTGGGGATATTTGAGTTGGGAAGGAGTAGAGGTAGAAGACGATGAGGCACCATTTGTTGTTATGCTGGTGCTGTGATTATTACGATTATTAATGTTAATATTGTGGTGATTAGTATTTGGTATAGCTGTCATAGACAATTGAGCTGATAACGATGAGGGTAATGTTGGTCTTGGATTAGCTGGTGTTAATGTTATTGAAGGCGAGGCTGTGGTGTTTGCTTGTTGTTGCAATAGCGCCAATTGGGCTTGCAATTGCTGGGTATATTGCAAAGCTGCTGCTGCCACTGCTGCATTCGATGTGCTTCCACCAGCCACAGCAGCTGCTACTTGACTTAATTGTTGATGATAATCTCTTTCCCTCTTTGAATGTATATATAAATCACGACTGTTTGTAGTATGTTGTCCTCTACCACCATCATCTCGATGACCATTTGTTGTTGAATGGTGTCCATGATGATGACGTTCTCTGGGTGTATGGTGTATAGCTGATATTTGTATTTGCGGTTGTTGTTCACGTTGTTCACGCTGTTGATAATTGTAGAAATTTTGCACCTGTGACCGTGGTATTGGGGTCACAGTGACGTCACTCAATTTCGATTCTACTGCCTGTATGTCCATTATATCCATGTTGAGTAAGAAATATTTGAACTCTAACCACGTTGTGTTTTTAGCTTACTTTTGGTTTGATTTGAAGTATTCGTTTTTGGTATTTAAAAAAGTTTTCACAATTTCTGCTAACAAATTTCTATTTTGCTATAGAACTAACTCAATTTGCGTTGGTGAATTAAAAAATATTTCTGAAATGTCAAACTTAGAAAAATAGTGTACAGCAGTGTTGTTATAGTAACGGATAACGGTTATTTGTTTTCATTTGCGTACTAAATGTAAGTGTTGCCAGGTCATTTGTGGTATTTCCATTAAACTGTTTGGAAATTCTCTTAACACATTGAGCGAAAAAATTTCGCTCTATGTTTGGAGCTCAAAAACTATAATAAAAACATTAAAATGCACAAATTTTTTATGGTCTATAAAAAGTTACATTCATTATTAATCCAAATGTCACTTTTTCGCTACATTTTTAAATGATCCTGTCTATTAAATTGATGCGAAAAAAATTCCACCGCAATTTCGTAACTATTCCACACAAGTGAAAAATCACTTTTTTATATGCAGTTTGACAGCTTTTTTCGCAAAAGTACGAACAAAATACCGGGCTTTAAGCAGGGGGTATCCATTAAAGTGTTTTAAGAATTCGTAGTTTGCCAAAAAATTTCACACACGAATGAGAAGAAAAACACAAAGAATTTGAAGAAATTTAACAGCGAACGAGAGAAAATGAAGGACGTCGCGAAAACAATAAATTTAATAAAAACGGATTTACAAGCAAAAAACAATAAAAAATAATTAAAATTGATTATTTATTATTTATTTCACTCTTAAAGTTGTTTTTGTTACTGCTTTAATGAATAATCATAAGAAACAATAAAAACAGTGCCCTGTTAACTTTTTCGGTTTTCCTTTTGTTTCTCTTATTCTTCACGGGATTAACAGGATCCCAATCCATATAAACTTTAAGGGAACAAAAGAGTGCACGTTTTTCTGTTAAATTTTAAATTTTGGATAAATGCTATGTAATTTACTACTTTAAATAGCATGAACTGTGAATACTAACTGGAACTTGAAGTCAGACCTTTAAAAAATAATTCAATCATCAGTAATAATTCAATTTCTAAAAAAGAATCAAAGTACAATTCACTGATTTTTCAGAGTGGTAAATATCGAAATCTCAGGATTTCAGTGCAGATGTAAAAGCAGCTTAATATAACTGTAAAGTGGCCTATAGACGATCAAGCATTCTGTACACGTACAGCTTTTGATCGTCTGATGAATGCCTTGTTTGATGGAAATTACAAAAACAAATACTGGAACCATCAAGAGCGCTTGTTCGTATGCAGACCCCTTGACAAATAAACTTTCATTTAAAAAAATTGATTTAACGATCATTTTAAATACAAAATTAAATTTACTTCTAATAAATCAATGTTATAAATTGTAATGGTTTTTTAAACGAATTAAAAAATTGACCTCAATTTGAGAATCAATACAAAAAAAATTGAGTCACGAATCAAAAAATATGATAATAGCCGCTTTTTCTAATCAATTGGATTTAATAAATCCAAAAAGTAGTTCTAAAAGTGCTCAACAGATGGGGTTAGATTCTCCTTATTTTAACAAGAATTTTCTTTCACCCTAATTTTTAATACCGAATTCGATGATGAAGGATTTTACTTTTACTTTTAATATTTAACTATATTTTATATAAAACAACGATAAACAGTCTGCCTTTTCAGTTTTATCTCTTCAATTTATATGTTTACACAATTGAAATATTCCACTGCAATATTTATATATATATTGATTCCTTTCGTTCCTATAAGGAGCATAAGGCCTCTAAATATTTAATATTCACTTATTGGATTTAATTAAATTACTTAAAGTAGAGTGAAAAATTTCTATTTCAGCTATTTCTCCATATCCAAAATGGAAAATATGTATTTGGTGATGTGTAGTTTTTTTCTTAACATATTTCATACAAAAAATTTTAAGAAAAACCTTTTATTTGTTAGTTTCGCAATTTTTTTGTTTATGTTTTAATTTTCATTCGTATTTTTTCTGACATTAAATTAACAGAGTATTTTACATATTTGTGCTTTTATTGTTATACTTGTACTTTTATTGTTATATGTAAACGCAGACAAATAAATCCAGTTTTTTTTTGGATTTAATAAATCCACTTTTTGTATGAAAAATTCTAAATCCAGATGATAATAATAATAATTAATAATTCGCGCGAATTATCTTTATATTTTTTAATTCGCGAATTTATAAATCACTTTTCTTGAATCACCTTTAAAAATAATTATTTTTGAGTGAATTCTTCAAAGCTCCGCTACCCAGGCAGAAATTGGCTGCAGTACAAAAATCAATTCACTGCTAGAGCAATGTCTTCATAAAAATGACGACGCTTCGTTAAAAAGGTTTGTAATCAGAAGGTTCCGAGTTGACATCCGGTTGCAGGCCAAAAAATTGTTTTTTAGTTTAAAAATATTTTTGTTTTATAAAATCAATTTTTTTGTCATGTTAGTTCCAAAAACCTTTATGCCAGTCTTAATCTTAATTAATTAGGCTTTAATCACTCATTTATGTTTTTAACCACCAAGTATTATGTGTCTAGTTAGCTCAGAGTGTAGAGCTGTCATCTGTCAATCTAATGACCTGGGTTCAATACACGGCAGGACCAAAAGAAACTACATGTGAACTTCTTTTAAATTTTATTTTGAAAAATATATTGTATTTTCAGACCACTTATTTATTGATTTTACCAGCGTTATGCCAATGTTGAAAATTTTGTTTCCCCAGAGCTTTTCCAGTGCTATTTGAACGGCCGGTTCTTTTGTCTAACGATGTTATCATTAGGAAAAGGGAAAGCACTTTTTGCCAGTAAAGTGCCTTGCCATCGCTTTCCCATTTGCATTTTTCCGACTGGATAGCTTTATTTATATTCGCAAGCAGCCAAATTGGTTGTCGAGGAAACAGTCATTAAGGTGACGATTTTGTTATAATTATAACAAAAAAGAGAAAAAATAATAAAAAAACAAACGTGAAATGAAACCTAGAAAAAACTTGCATGGCAGTAAAAAACGAGAAAAGCAGTTTTCGTTTTTTTGTAGGGGCCACTATAACGGCAGCGGTACCAAACAAGCATAAAAAACTAATGCCGATGCACTAACAAAACACTATTATTTTCAATTGATTACAATTTAAGGCATCTAACTAAAGAAATGTATTGTATACTTGAAACAAGTGCAAACAATTAAAAACATAAAAAAATAAGAAGTAAATAGGCAGGATTTGATTTTAATATAAATCCTAAGTTTTAATAAATACCAGATAAAGTGTTAAGTGCAAAAAGAGTATAAATATCTAAAAAATAAAAAGATGGAATTTTCTATTTATCATGGTTTGCATAAGTATTTAATAACAAAACATTTATCACAACTGGGTCCACAACTACAGCGACAATTGCTTATGCATACATTTTATATGGGAAACAAAATACCGACATTTCGGCAGAGTTTGTCATCGTGATGAAATCTAATTTATTTTCATGACGCAGACACACAAGTATTTTAAATTATTGCCACATTTTTACTTGAATTAGGAAATATTATAACAAAAAATAAAATTTTTGTTTAAAGCCGAGCACACATGGTCAGTATAATTTATTTCAATTTGATTGATCTTTTCACACACACTTTCAATGTTATAGAAAAATATAAGTTAAAATTAAATTGATCACTTTTGCAGATTTTAAAATAAAACCACCCCAGCCAGAGTTCTCAAATGTTAGAGTCATAAATGAAACATAATAGACCCTTATTTATGAGTATATTCAAAATTTTTAAAATTTTTTCAATACTCATAAATGACTCATAAATTATTCATTAATGACTCATAAATGGCTCAGAAAATTCAAAATTTTCCAGCAATGCTCATAATTTTGAGTCTTTTATGAGTCATAAAGAGGCTTCAACGGCGAAGGAAAACACCCACATATAGTTATGATTTCAGAAGGTCTAATGACTCTTTTATGAGCCTTTTTGGACTCCAATTGTACACTGGGACGTTTAAAGTGATTATTTTTTTTTATTATGCTCTAGCGTATCTATTCCTTCAACACATTTGAATTTAAGGATAAAACCAGTTGTCAATAATCGCACAAGTTCTGCTAATTTGGTATCACTGGAGAACAAAATCGAGTTCAGAATAATTTGGCAACTCTGGCGAATTGAAAAAAACGAACATTCGAGAAACTGCGATTTGTAGCGCATATCACAAAAAAGCATAAATAAATTTTATTATTAAAATTGTGAAGAATTAAACAGTTGTTTTATTTATTGTCGTTATAAACTCCATAATGCAATAATTTATATGTTTTTTAATTTTATTTATTTTTCATCAACAAAAAACAAATTTAAAAAAACTAACATTTCAATATTAGCCACACACTTTTCATTTCGATATTCACCACTCTGAGAAAACAATGAAGGAATGCGTATAACCTTTAATTTTTTGGAATATATATTTATTTACACATCTACACGAGAGAGAAAATTGCCTTTTCAGAGTAGTGAATATCGAAATTTATATTTACACATCTACACGAGAGAGAAAATTGCCTTTTCAGAGTGGTGAATATCGAAATCTCGAGATTTCGGTGCAGATGTAAACGCAGCCTTATGGTCTATAAAAAGTTACAATCATAATTAATCCAAATGCCACTTTTTCGCTACATTTTCAAATGATCCTGTCTATTAAATTTATGCGAAAAAAATTCCACCGCAATTTCGCAACAATTCCACATAAGTGAAAAATCATTTTTTCATATGGAGTTTGACAGCTTTTTTCGCAAAAGTACAAACAAAATACCGGGCTTAATCTAGACTGGGGGTGAGATTCGCATGGAGATGTAAACGCCCTTATTCACAAAAAAATCGTCAAAATTACGTAAAATCGTCTGGCACCACTGCTGGGTAGAGCAAAAAACACAATTCGCCGACATTTTTTAAGCAATTGTCAGTTGAATTTTCGAATTGAGAGCGAATTACTTTTACTCACCGCAACATTGTCATAGTTGACACACGGATTTTTTTTTGTTCAAACCGCCGCAGCTCTGCAGCTGTTTGATATTTTTTTTGTTAACTAAGCAAACTAGCTTTGTGAGTAATCATCTTAACGGAAAAAAAGTAAAAATTAATAAAACAAAAAAAATTAAAACAAGGAGGAGGAAGAGATAGAAGAAAAAATAGAAACTGTCAAAGCTGAACAAGAAGGAAGTGTTTTTTAAGTTGAGGAAAAGAAATTAAAGTTTTGTGTTTAAAGAAAAAGTAAAATATAAAAAATCAAATCTAAATAAATTTTGTGTACAAAATTGATTTAAATTCAAAAAATCTTAAAAAATTCCAAAAATTGTTTTTTTTTTGGTTGATTACTAACACCACCAAAGGTTGTACAACAACAACAAAAAGCGTTGAATTTTTGTTTTTTCTTGTAGTGACACCAAACCAACGTCGCTTTTTTATTTCGATTTTTGCTCTCTGCTGCTGTCTCATTGTGTAAAAAATTGAAGTCGTACAAAAGCGTTTGTTTTAAATCAACACAACACGACAAACATACCGTGAAATTTATTGCAAATCTACAAAAAAAACAACTAAAGTGAGTGTGTCTCTTTTTCCAAACTGCTGCTAAGGCTGCTGCTGATATTCAAGTAAACCTACGCCAAATAACGCAACAACACAAACAACTCCCACTATGGAATTCATAACAATTGGCCAAAGTGTCAATATCAAACGTACCGACGGCCGTGTACATCCCGCGGTCGTCTCAAAAATCAATGAATCGGGTAAATCGATAACCGTAGAATGGTACGAACGTGGCGAAACGAAAGGTAAAGAAGTGGAACTGGATGCTATTCTCTCTCTAAATCCAGCAATATTAGACCAGGCGGAACAGGAAACTATACACACAGCACCAGAACCTAAGAAAGTAGCTACAGCTCCTATAAACTTATCACGTAATGCTACTCAAGGTGCTATAGGTCATCGTACAAGTCGTGCCACTATAAATTCATCCTCCATACTATCTTCAGCCTCGGTGGCCGAACATGTAGAGAATATACCACCACCATCACAATTACAGCCACCTACAACGGGAATTGTAAGATCCCGTACTACCAATAATGCCTCAAGATTAGCTTCGGCTACCGGTTCAGGTGTTACTAACACTTCTAGTATTGGCAATACCTCCTCCTATGGTGGTGGTGGCGGCGGTATTAGTGCCGCTACCACTGCCAATTCTGTTGGCGCTGCTAATGTAGGTGCCCGACGCTCATACGTCGTAAAAGAAGTCGAACGTCTTAAGGAAAATCGTGAAAAACGTCGTGCCCGTCAAGCAGAAATAAAAGAAGAAAAAAATGCTCTTATGAATCAAGATCCTGGTAACCCTAACTGGGAGACAGCTCAAATGATACGCGAATATCAGTCAACTTTAGAATTTCATCCTCTTGTTGATGGTCAAGCTATAGAAGATCATCAAATTACTGTATGTGTCCGTAAACGGCCTTTATCGCGGAAAGAAGTCAATCGTAAGGAAATTGATGTAATCTCAGTACCGCGCAAGGATACCTTAATTGTCCATGAGCCGCGTAATAAAGTCGATTTAACAAAATTTTTGGAAAATCATAAATTTCGTTTTGATTATGCCTTCGATGATCGTTGTGACAATGCAATGGTATACAAGTGAGTAATAGTTTTCTTTTTAAGAGTTATTTATAATTTATTACTAATGGTATTATTTTCTTATAAAATAAGTAATTAATATCCCCATTATTAATTATATATCACATTATTAGTTATAATATACAGTGAAACTTCCCAATAACGGGCAGCGATAATCTTAGAGAATTTTAAAACGAAAACCTAAAAATAGATAAAGAATATAACCATTGGTCCGACCGAGTATTCGGTTTCGGAATTCAGTATAAAATGGAGATTTTTTAATTTGACATCGAAAAGCGAAAGAGCATTCAAAGTGTTTAAATATGTCGATTAACCTTTGTGACTACACCCCCTACCCGGGTATGTTTTTCATTTTCAAATTGAAAATAAATTAGTCTCAATGAGAAAAATTATATAATAATATATGTATATTGTTTTTTTAAAAATTCCTGCTAAATTATAACTTCAAATAAAAAACGCTTGTTTTAGATTTTTCACAAATATACAGAGCAAATCTAAGATTTTTACTCTAACTGTTTAAAAATTCGGCGCTAAAATGTAAAAATGCAGTTTTGTGCATCAAGTGGTTTTTTTTTATAAAAAAACTGGTATATTGCCAAATGGCTACACCTTGCATTTAAGCGTTAAGGATAACGGGTTTTTAGATATTTCGGTAACGGTATTTTAAGGTTAACGGTATTTCAGTTATTTTGGTAACGGTACAAAAAGGAAACGAGATTAAAAACAGAACCAATTTATCAACTTTATGTACGAAAAATACTCAATAACCACGTGCAATTATCAAAAGCAGTAAAATAAAAATAACGGTGACGGTATTTTAAGGGTAACGGTATTTTAAGGGCATCGATATTTCATTTATTTCGGTATCGGTATTTTAAGGATAACGGTATTTCATTTATTTAAGTAACGGTATTTTAAGGATAACGGTATTTCGGTTATTTCGCTAACGGTATTTTAGGGGTAACGGTAGTCAGTTGAAAGGGTTTTGAATCAATAACGATATTTTAGCGGTATTGCCTGCCAACCCTGGTTAAAACTTATTATTGAATATTATACAGTTAGGATTCAATAAAGTGTTTTGAAGTTAAAGTTCTGTAAAATTATGAAAGTGGAGTTAATCCTTTTGGCAACTAAAGCACTCACATATTAAATTTTATTAAAAAAAAGTAGTACTTTAGGTTGCCCATTTATCAAATTTAGTTTAATCTACCGAATGTTGAGTACAAACTGGGTTCTGGCATTCTTTTCAGGCTTTTCGTGTTGGTCTTTTTCTTGGACATAGGTAACAATTACCCTTATACTTCATCCTTTTAGAATTGTCACGTTCTTTTCGAGTGCGCACTGGAAGATTTTCAACAACTGCTTTCACTGATTGGCCGAACATACTTTCAACTCCACTACGTAATAGAAAATTTTGTATGATTTGTGCATTACGTGAACGATTGTTGTAGGAACAACTTTCTGCAGTTTTTGAATGTGTTCAAGTAATGACGAATGCTGCAAATGCAGACACATCTATAATGCCATAAAAAAAGACAAAGGTCATCTCTTTCTTCTTCTCTTCGTTGAATATCAACCAATGCAATTGTTCATATTGTCAACACTTCCTTTGCTTCTGTTGTAATCGAATATCATTGATTTTCTTTTAGGACCTTAAATTTCGGGAAGTGGAAAGCATCAAAAATTATTTGTTCTTTTTGGAACATATAAACACATACTTATATTGTTGCTAAATCCAAAGATTGATGATTTAAATCCAAAGGTTGATGATTTTTTAAGTCTTTTGTTTACAGTGCCCAATATTGACAAATTCTAATCTAACAAAACAAAAAAAAAAAAAAAACCGTGAGAACATAAAAAAATAAAAACTATAATACCCGGTTATTAGGGTTCTGCAAAATCGTATGGGGAAGTTAGACGTAGTCCGATATTTGCTCCTCAGAGCGGGATCGTGGTGAATGGACTACGGCAACATCTGTACCACATTTGTGAGAAATTGGATCCCGTTTAGAGGTTCCTAAAAATCGCAGGTTTTTTAACATTTTGTAGGTATATTTACATATAACACTGCATGACAAAAAAAAATTAATTTTTTATATACAAAAATTTTCAAATGCAAATGTAAGTGAAATGTAAGCTTGTTAGAAAATATTTCAACAAAAAAAATGTGTTCGTTAAATCGCGATTTTTCAAGAATTTTAAATGGCAGCAAAGCTTTCCAAGTTGTCCCCAAAGTCCTACTTACTATGCGGTCACCTCTAAAAATTGTTCTTGCAAAATTTCAAGTAAAACAGTTTCCATTTACAAAAGTTATCACAATAAATACATCATAATTTTATTTTTTTGAAACACAAAAAATATTGGGCCTAGACCCACAAAAACCGATCGATTCAAAATCACTTTATGTTTCGATTTAACGAAGTCCGTATGTTCGTCCGTCTATCTATCTGTCTGTCTGTCTGTCCATGTATTCTTGTGCACATGATACAGGTCGCAAATATTAAAATATTTTGATGAAAATTGGTATACCTACTAACATCGGCATAATCACGAAGCCTATAGATTTTGGTTAACATCTCTTCATGTTTAGACTTAATGCCCACATCAAGGTCTCCCAAAATTGGCTTCTTCGTACGCTATAGGGCCCAAATTCGAAGATATTTTAATGAAATTTAGTACACTGATTCACATGAGCCCATGGACAAAGCCTATTGATTTTGTTTAGAATCGGTCCATTTTTTAGATCTACCCTATGAAATTGTCGGATGCAAAGAACCGGTTATAGAACAACTTGTACTCGCATGCAACATGTTCTAATTTATGTTCTATCATCGGTGATTTTTTTTTACTTTGTCCCAAAAGCAACAGGTTCTTTCCCTTCAAATTAGAACTGGTTCTACAACAGTGAAACCTTACATTTTCACTCCTAGGAATCAGTTCTAGAACCTGCTCCATAGAACCGATGGTAAAAATACCTGTTCTATACCAAATTCCGAGGTAATCAGTTAAATTTTTGCTGGGTTGTGGCCATATAAAGGTCCCCAAAAAAGGGCGTGTTCGCACGCTTGGGGTCGCAAATATAAAGATATAATGCAATTTAATACATCGACATATATCGGTCCAAGGATGACGACTATTGATTATTGTTAAAATCGGTCCATGGTTAGCCCTAGTGCCCATATAAAGGGCAAGTGTTCGCACGCTTGGGGTCGCAAATATAAAGATATAATGCAATTTAATACATCGACATATATCGGTCCAAGGATGACGACTATTGATTATTGTTAAAATCGGTCCATGGTTAGCCCTAGTGCCCATATAAAGGACCCCCCAAAATTAACTTTTTGACAAGAACAAAGCCTATTGATTCTAGATAGGGTTTCTCCTATTGTCCACATTGGTTATATATCCGATTTTCAATTAAATATATCTATCATTAGGTAAAATCAAATTATCTTACCGTTTTTATAATTTTATAGACAACTTTTGACACAAGTCCATTTCAACCCATTCGAATTTCGGATCAAAACATTAGTTGGCTTTCAACCTGATTGGTATAGGGTATCATATAGTCGGCATGCCCGGCTTAAACTTTTTAACTATTTTTTAAATGACTATAAATCCGTTATTTATATTAAACTTTAACTCTTTCACTACCCTTGTACACTAGAGCGTACCACCTTACAGGCAAAAAAAAAGTGCGCCGTACACCCTCCAATATGAAGTATTTTTGCAAGGAGGTTTCCATTTACATTTTTCGTTATATCTTTGGCATTTACAGTCGGATCTTAAAGTATGATACATCGATGTTTTTCTCTCGAGGAGACCAGTGTTTAGCTCTAAGAGCCATTGACCTCAAGTATCCCGTTCTAGTAGTTACCCACATCTCAGTTGCTACAACCCTAATGTCAAAAAATTAAAGCTCAAAAAAAATCATTAAACTTTTGCTAAGGAAGTTTTTTGATAAACCCAGTAGAATTTTTTTCATATTATGGTTGCCGAACGTAGGGGTCGCCTTTTTAAATTTTTTTTCATTGCATTTTTCCTTTATAGCAAAACACTGGTCTCCTCGAGGCAAAACAATCGACATATCACGCTTTAAAATCAGACTTTAAATGCCGAAGCTATAACGAAAAATTGAAAAAGGCGAACGCTTTTTTTTTTAAATTGCCTTGCAAAAATACTTCATATTGGAGGGTGTACGGCGAACTTTTTTTTGGGGTACGGTCTAGTGTACACATCTTTAAAAGAATATATAAAATTTAATATGTCTGTGAAGATAAATGTAAATTTAACTAGCAAAGACACAAACCGATTTCGTTAACAGAGCTATGTTATTAGTCAACAGAGCTCTGTTAACTACTTAACAGTAACATGTTAAAATTTTTGGAATGAAGGGTTATGAATTTCAAGCATTATGGGCGATAGGGGCGTGGTCCGACTGACGGAATGAACACAATCTGTGAAGCAGGGTGTATATAACTTTCATCATTTTTTTTTTTGAAAACGCACGTAAGGAATACGTGTAAATAAAGTTTTAAATTCAGTAATTTTAGGCCAAACTGCGGGAAATGTTTGGAGCCACAACGGACAACTGGGAACAGGTTCCTCAATGGTGTATATACTGAAGGTAATACAAGTGATGTATGTTTCAGCCTTGCTATTGAAATCTTCCCCGTCAATTTAGAAAGTTCTAAAAAATGATGCTAAAATTTTCATATTCTATGTTAAATATTTGGATGAAACTGGTGGCCAGTATGGAAAATTGGACAGAGGTTCCTGGATGAAAATCATTTTACAGACTATATTATGGCTGAACTTTCCAATTCTAGTCCTGAAATTTTCCAGGTCAATTTAGAATTGGGAGCAATCTAACATTAAAATAATGTCCTTTTAAGTGAAATTTCATGGGTGAACCTGGTGGTCACTATGGAAAATTGGACAGAGGTTCCTGGACGAAAACAATATCGTAGGCTATTTAAGAGGTCTAGTTTCCATCCAATGTTTTGGAATTGTGCTGCTCAATTTAGAAACTTGTTAAAAAGGACCCTAAAATTTTTAGAACCTATGTTAAGTATTTGGATGAAACTGGTGGCCAGTATGGAAAATTGGACAGAGGTTCCTGGATGAAAATCATTTTACAGACTATATTATGGCTGAACTTTCCAATTCTAGTCCTGAAATTTTCCAGGTCAATTTAGAATTGGGAGCAATCTAACATTAAAATAATGTCCTTTTAAGTGAAATTTCATGGATGAACCTGGTGGTCACTATGGAAAATTGGTCAGAGGTTCCTGGACGAAAACAATATCGTAGGCTATTTAAGAGGTCTAGTTTCCAGCCAATGTTTTGGAATTGTGCTGCTCAATTCAGAAACTTGTTAAAAAGGACCCTAAAATTTTTAGAACCTATGTTAAGTATTTGGATGAAACTGGTGGCCAGTATGGAAAATTGGACAGAGGTTCCTGGATGAAAATCATTTTACAGACTATATTATGGCTGAACTTTCCAATTCTAGTCCTGAAATTTTCCAGGTCAATTTAGAATTGGGAGCAATCTAACATTAAAATAATGTCCTTTTAAGTGAAATTTCATGGGTGAACCTGGTGGTCACTATGGAAAATTGGACAGAGGTTCCTGGACGAAAACAATATCGTAGGCTATTTAAGAGGTCTAGTTTCCAGCCAATGTTTTGGAATTGTGCTGCTCAATTTAGAAACTTGTTTAAAAGGACCCTAAAATTTTTAGAACCTATGTTAAGTATTTGGATGAAACTGGTGGCCAGTATGGAAAATTGGACAGAGGTTCCTGGATGAAAATAATTTTACAGACTATATTATGGCTGAACTTTCCAATTCTAGTCCTGAAATTTTCCAGGTCAATTTAGAATTGGGAGCAATCTAACATTAAAATAATGTCCTTTTAAGTGAAATTTCATGGGTGAACCTGGTGGTCACTATGGAAAATTGGACAGAGGTTCCTGGACGAAAACAATATCGTAGGCTATTTAAGAGGTCTAGTTTCCAGCCAATGTTTTGGAATTGTGCTGCTCAATTTAGAAACTTGTTTAAAAGGACCCTAAAATTTTTAGAACCTATGTTAAGTATTTGGATGAAACTGGTGGCCAGTATGGAAAATTGGACAGAGGTTCCTGGATGAAAATAATTTTACAGACTATATTATGGCTGAACTTTCCAATTCTAGTCCTGAAATTTTCCAGGTCAATTTAGAATTGGGAGCAATCTAACCTTAAAATAATGTCCTTTTAAGTGAAATTTCATTGGTGAACATGGTGGTCACTATGAAAAATCGGACAGAGGTTCCTAGACGAAAATTGTGTCATAGCTAGCATAAAGGATATATACTCCGGTCGTGGTGGTAAAATCTTCATGGTCCACTTAGAAATGCATCAATTTACAACTTTAAAAAGTTTAAATTTATGTTAAGCAATATAATTAAAATGGCCATCCAAAACTGTTAACTGAGCTATGTTAAGCATTTAACAGCGCAATAAAAATAATGCCAACCAATACTGTTAACTCAGTTATGCTAAGTAGTGGGAAATATCTGAAGCTACATCGGGCAACTGGAAACAGGTTCCTCAATGATGTATATACTGATGGTAATATAAGTGATGTACGTTCCAGCCTTGCTATTGAAATCTTCCCCGTCAATTTAGAAAGTTCTAAAAAATTACGCTAAAATTTTCATATTCTATGTTAAATATTTGGATGAAACTGGTGGCCAGTATGGAAAATTGGACAGAGGTTCCTGGATGAAAATCATTTTACAGACTATATTATGGCTGAACTTTCCAATTCTAGTCCTGAAATTTTCCAGGTCAATTTAGAATTGGGAGCAATCTAACATTAAAATAATGTCCTTTTAAGTGAAAATTCGTTGGTGAACATGGGGGTCACTATGGAAAATTGGACAGAGGTTCCTGGACGAAAACAATATCTTAGGCTATTTAAGAGGTCTAGTTTCCAGCCAATGTTATGGAATTGTGCTGCTCAATTTAGAAACTTGTTAAAAAGGACCCTAAAATTTTTGGAACCTATGTTAAGTATTTGGATGAAACTGGTGGCCAGTATGGAAAATTGGACAGAGGTTCCTGGGTGAAAATCACTTTACAGACTATATAATGGCTGAACTTTCCAATTCTAGTCCTGAAATTTTCCAGGTCAATTTAGAATTGGGAGCAATCTAACATTTAAATAATGTCCTTTTAAGTGAAATTTCATGTGTGAACATGGTGGTCACTATGGAAAATCGGACAGAGGTTCCTAGACGAAAATTGTGTCATAGCTAGCATAAAGGATATATACTCCGGTCGTGGTGGTAAAATCTTCATGGTCAACTTGGAAATGCATCAATTTACACCTTTAAAAAGTTTAAACTTATGTTAAGGAATATAATTAAAATGGCCAACCAAAACTGTTAACTGAGCTATGTTAAGCATTTAACAGCGCAATATAAATAAAAATAATGCCAACCAATACTGTTAACTCAGTTATGCTAAGTAGTGGGAAATATCTGAAGCTACATCGGGCAACTGGAAACAGGTTCCTCAATGATGTATATACTGATGGTAATATAAGTGATGTACGTTCCAGCCTTGCTATTGAAATCTTCCCCGTCAATTTAGAAAGTTCTAAAAAATTACGCTAAAATTTTCATATTCTATGTTAAATATTTGGATGAAACTGGTGGCCAGTATGGAAAATTGGACAGAGGTTCCTGGATGAAAATCATTTTACAGACTATATTATGGCTGAATTTTCCAATTCTAGTCCTGAAATTTTCCAGGTCAATTTAGAATAGGGAGCAATCTAACATTAAAATAATGTCCTTTTAAGTGAAAATTCATTGGTGAACATGGTGGTCATTATGGAAAATTGGACAGAGGTTCCTGGATGAAAATAATTTTACAGACTATATTATGGCTGAACTTTCAAATTCTAGTCCCGAAATTTTCCAGGTCAATTTAGAATTGGGAGCAATCTAACATTAAAATAATGTCCTTTTAAGTGAAAATTCATTGGTGAACATGGGGGTCACTATAGAAAATTGGACAGAGGTTCCTGGACGAAAATCATTTTACAGACTATATTATGGCTGAACTTTCCAATTCTAGTCCTGAAATTTTCCAGGTCAATTTAGAATTGGGAGCAATCTAACATTAAAATAATGTCCTTTTAAGTGAAATTTCATTGGTGAACATGGTGGTCATTATGGAAAATTGGACAGAGGTTCCTGGATGAAAATCATTTTACAGACTATATTATGGCTGAACTTTCAAATTCTAGTCCTGAAATTTTCCAGGTCAATTTAGAATTGGGAGCAATCTAACATTAAAATAATGTCCTTTTAAGTGAAAATTCGTTGGTGAACATGGGGGTCACTATGGAAAATTGGACAGAGGTTCCTGGACGAAAATCATTTTACAGACTATATTATGGCTGAACTTTCCAATTCTAGTCCCGAAATTTTCCAGGTCAATTTAGAATTGGGAGCAATCTAACATTAAAATAATGTCCTTTTAAGTGAAAATTCGTTGGTGAACATGGGGGTCACTATGGAAAATTGGACAGAGGTTCCTGGACGAAAACAATATCTTAGGCTATTTAAGAGGTCTAGTTTCCAGCCAATGTTATGGAATTGTGCTGCTCAATTTAGAAACTTGTTAAAAAGGACCCTAAAATTTTTGGAACCTATGTTAAGTATTTGGATGAAACTGGTGGCCAGTATGGAAAATTGGACAGAGGTTCCTGGGTGAAAATCACTTTACAGACTATATAATGGCTGAACTTTCAAATTCTAGTCCTGAAATTTTCCAGGTCAATTTAGAATTGGGAGCAATCTAACATTAAAATAATGTCCTTTTAAGTGAAAATTCATTGGTGAACATGGTGGTCATTATGGAAAACTGGACAGAGGTTCCTAGACGAAAATTGTGTCATAGCTAGCATAAAGGATATATACTCCGATCGTGGTGGTAAAATCTTCATGGTCAACTTGGAAATGCATCAATTTACAACTTTAAAAAGTTTAAATTTATGTTAAGCAATATAATTAAAATGGCCATCCAAAACTGTTAACTGAGCTATGTTAAGCATTTAACAGCGCAATATAAATAAAAAAAAATGCCAACCAATACTGTTAACTCAGTTATGCTAAGTAGTGGGAAATATCTGAAGCTACATCGGGCAACTGGAAACAGGTTCCTCAATGATGTATATACTGATGGTAATATAAGTGATGTACGTTCCAGCCTTGCTATTGAAATCTTCCCCGTCAATTTAGAAAGTTCTAAAAAATGACGCTAAAATTTTCATATTCTATGTTAAATATTTGGATGAAACTGGTGGCCAGTATGGAAAATTGGACAGAGGTTCCTGGATGAAAATCATTTTACAGACTATATTATGGCTGAACTTTCAAATTCTAGTCCCGAAATTTTCCAGGTCAATTTAGAATTGGGAGCAATCTAACATTAAAATAATGTCCTTTTAAGTGAAAATTCGTTGGTGAACATGGGGGTCACTATGGAAAATTGGACAGAGGTTCCTGGACGAAAATCATTTTACAGACTATATTATGGCTGAACTTTCCAATTCTAGTCCTAAAATTTTCCAGGTCAATTTAGAATTGGGAGCAATCTAACATTAAAATAATGTCCTTTTATGTGAAATTACATTGGTGAACATGGTGGTCATTATGGAAAATTAGACAGAGGTTCCTAGACGAAAATTGTGTCATAGCTAGCATAAAGGATATATACTCCGGTCGTGGTGGTAAAATCTTCATGGTCAACTTGGAAATGCATCAATTTACAACTTTAAAAAGTTTAAATTTATGTTAAGCAATATAATTAAAATGGCCATCCAAAACTGTTAACTGAGCTATGTTAAGCATTTAACAGCGCAATATAAATAAAAATAATGCCAACCAATACTGTTAACTCAGTTATGCTAAGTAGTGGGAAATATCTGAAGCTACATCGGGCAACTGGAAACAGGTTCCTCAATGATGTATATACTGATGGTAATATAAGTGATGTACGTTCCAGCCTTGCTATTGAAATCTTCCCCGTCAATTTAGAAAGTTCTAAAAAATGACGCTAAAATTTTCATATTCTATGTTAAATATTTGGATGAAACTGGTGGCCAGTATGGAAAATTGGACAGAGGTTCCTGGATGAAAATCATTTTACAGACTATATTATGGCTGAACTTTCCAATTCTAGTCCTGAAATTTTCCAGGTCAATTTAGAATTGGGAGCAATCTAACATTAAAATAATGTCCTTTTAAGTGAAAATTCGTTGGTGAACATGGGGGTCACTATGGAAAATTGGACAGAGGTTCCTGGACGAAAATCATTTTACAGACTATATTATGGCTGAACTTTCCAATTCTAGTCCTAAAATTTTCCAGGTCAATTTAGAATTGGGAGCAATCTAACATTAAAATAATGTCCTTTTATGTGAAATTACATTGGTGAACATGGTGGTCATTATGGAAAATTGGACAGAGGTTCCTGGATGAAAATCATATTACAGACTATATTATGGCTGAACTTTCAAATTCTAGTCCCGAAATTTTCCAGGTCAATTTAGAATTGGGAGCAATCTAACATTAAAATAATGTCCTTTTAAGTGAAAATTCATTGGTGAACATGGGGGTCACTATGGAAAATTGGACAGAGGTTCCTGGACGAAAATCATTTTACAGACTATATTATGGCTGAACTTTCCAATTCTAGTCCTGAAATTTTCCAGGTCAATTTAGAATTGGGAGCAATCTAACATTAAAATAATGTCCTTTTATGTGAAATTTCATTGGTGAACATGGTGGTCATTATGGAAAATTGGACAGAGGTTCCTGGATGAAAATCATTTTACAGACTATATTATGGCTGAACTTTCAAATTCTAGTCCTGAAATTTTCCAGGTCAATTTAGAATTGGGAGCAATCTAACATTAAAATAATGTCCTTTTAAGTGAAATTTCATGGGTGAACATGGTGGTCACTATGGAAAATTGGACAGAGGTTCCTGGACGAAAACAATATCGTAGGCTATTTAAGAGGTCTAGTTTCCAGCCAATGTTTTGGAATTGTGCTGCTCAATTTAGAAACTTGTTAAAAAGGACCCTAAAATTTTTAGAACCTATGTTAAGTATTTGGATGAAACTGGTGGCCAGTATGGAAAATTGGACAGAGGTTCCTGGACGAAAATCATGTCATAGATAATCAAAAATGTACATTTTCCAGCCATTGTGGTATAATATTTCTGGTCAATTTAGAAATATTATTAATTTAACTTTAAACACATTATGTTAAGTTATAGAAATTAACAGGTGGCCAACCAATGTTAACAAAGCTGGTTAACAGTGTAGTATATTTTTTTAATCAGAAATTAATGTCATGATAAAAGTAAAAACTGCATTTTCCAAGTCACATATAATACATTTTAAAATTAAATAAGAAAAATCCATGAAGACATTTTTAATGACAAAAACAAAGGCATGGAAAAAGTTCTGGGATGAAATATTTATCCTTTTTACAATATCGTATGTATGTTCCAAAGATGCCATTTCCATTCTTCTGGTCGTGTTAAAAATTGGAGCAATTTAATGTTTAAATTTTACAATTTTATTATGAAAATTCATACAGAATTTTTAAGTAAAAACTAATGTGGTCACAACTAAAGTTTGGAAAAAGGTTCCTGGAAGAAAGTTTGATCATTGGTGCTTTAGGGTATATACTTTCCAAAGATGCTATTTCCAGTCTCCTGGTCATTTTAGAAATTCCAACAATTTGATGTTGAAATTGAAAAATTTTATTATGAAAATTCTTACAAGTGACAACTAATTAGGTAACATTTTCGGATGGTAGTTACAGTGGAGAATTGGTCAATTTGGAAATATTATTAATTTAACCTAAGATGATTTAAAGGAAAGAGTTTTCTTCCCAAGAAATTATGTTAACTCGTGCACAATTATTTGTATGGATGCTCGGGTCTGTTAATTTCAGTGAAGAATGAGAAAAAGAAAACCCGGTGAAAAATGTTCGTATATGTTCATATATGGTTTGCACATATATGAAGAAATTCAAAAAATGAGGTAACACCTAAGTATATGTCCATATATGGACATATATGAACAAATACATTTATTAAATATATGCGAATACATGCGAACGTTGCTGTCCTTTATTATAAGGTTGTACGATAGATATAAATTTATGTATGACATTCAAATTAGGCGCTACATATGTTCCTTTTTTTATTCATGGCATTAAATATAATTCCATATTTATCCAAATATGAGTTCCTTTTACATATATGGAAAAATGTATTCTTCGAAATATGTTCATATACAAGTCCCTTTTGCATAAATTGAATAACATATACTTTCATATTTGTCCATATATGAGTGCCATTTCCATATATGAAATAACAGATGCTTCCATATATGTCTGTATATGAAATTTTTTCCATATATGTAATCACATATACTTCCATATATGTTCATATAAAATCCATATATGTTCATAAAAAATCCATATTTGTTCATATGTGTCCATACATAAACCATATATGAACATGTTTGAGCGTATATGAACATTTTTCACCGGGAAGTGAAAAAATTAATATTTTACGATTACTGAATAAAACGGTAACAAAAACAGCTTTAATAAGGAAATAAATAATAATTAATTAATTTAAATAAAATTTTTGCTTTTAACTTTTGTTTTTTTTTTTTTTGTTGTAAAAACGATTTTATTGTTTTTTTTTTTGTTTTCCCGAATTACTTCATTTTATCTCATTCGCTTTTAATTTTCTTCATATTCCTTCTGTTGTTCCTCTCTTTCTTGCGTGAAATTTTTTGGCTCATAAACCATTTTTAAAAGCAGCTGATGGAAACCCCCTGATTTAACTTTAAACGCATTATGTTAAGTTATATAATTTAACATGTGGCCAACCAATGTTAACAAAGCTGTTTAACAGAGCAGTAATGAGAATAACATCATAGTATTGGCGCGCAAAAATATATTTATTGGCGGCAAGTACTCAGCGTTGTAATTTCAATATAGGGGTGCCCACTAGAAAAGAACAAATTTCATACAAAAATATACATTTCAACATCAATATTGCAGTTCCAAATTAGTAAATTAGTAATATTTTCGTATTTTAAATTAATATACATAAGTATTTCGACTTTTTTTTTACTTCAAACAATATCATTTAAATTTAAATTGCTATTGCTTTATTTCAGTTGTATTTTTAAATTTTATTTATTTTTGAAATAATACATCAGATGCTTTCTTCAAATTACTTTGAATTTTTTTTCTATGTAAGCCCCTGTTTATGTAATACGAAAATGGTGTAAACGAAAGCAAAGTAACGAAAATTTGTTTTTGTTGCCCATATATTTTTGACGAAAATACCCAGTGTAGAAAATCATTACCACATATGTGGTTATGTAAGTACATACTTTGTAATGGTAACTAGTTACTTTTGTTATTACATTTCTTATTACCTTTATATGGCGATGTCGCGAAAAATAATGAGTTATGGTTACACACCAGCATACGAAAAATCAAAAAATATAACGCTACCTGTGTGCTTACCAGTACTGACAAAAATAATGAGTCTAAAAATAGATTTTCAAAAAAATTAATTATATAAAAAAAAAATATTTTTTATTGTATTTTTTTAAATAAAATTTCGTGGTGCGGCAATCGAACTTGGGTCTACAAATCGACATGTAATATTTAATAGATAAAAACACAATTGACCTGCTGCACACAAGTAAGCTTACTCGCCAACATACAAAAAATCAAAAAATATGTGGTTACATATATCCTTACCAGTGATTAAAAAATATTGAGTCTAAAAATAGATTTCAGAAAATTTTCAAACAAATCTAGCAAATTATTTTCTATTTGAAATAATGATAAAAATAAGTCATTATCAGTAACTCATTATTATATGTTTTAAAATAATGCAGAAGGTAAGTGGGTGTCATTACTGGTAGTCCAAAAAATAATGATATCCCATGTAAAAAAAAATGATATGTAGCCATATGAAGTTATATTTAATTATATATAATCTTTTATGTAATTAGATATAATTATATCCGAAAAATGAGAACATCTTATTGTATCTTATTGTATCGAATTGTGTACAATTGTATACAATTTGGTACAATTTTATGCAATTCGATACAATTGTATCCGAATTTTGTCCTCATCCAATTACATCAAATTATATCTTTTTGTATAAAATTATATAAAATGTTATAAAAGTGGACATAGTTTGATACAATTATATCTAAAAATTGACCTTATACTTTAGATCATATTATATATGACCACATCTAACAATATACAAAAATTATTTTTTTAAATAAAAAAGATATGCAATATCTGGAGATCAGACCTAGGGGATTTAATTACAATTGCAAATAAATGTAATTGAAATTAAAAAAAAACTCAATTACATTTCATGTAACTGTAATTGAAAATTTTCAATTACAAGTAATTGTAATTGAAGGTGATTTCAATTACAAATTTCAATTACGTTTAGAATTAAAGTGTTTTTTGTTAAAATTTTTGAGCTTTTTGTCATTATTTCTTTTCCGAAAAAATGTAATTATAATTGACATTTTTTCAATTACAATTATATATAATGTATAATTGAAAATTTTCAATTACAAATTACTTGTAATTGTTTTTTTTAATTACAATTACAAATAATATGTAATTGTAATTGAATTTTTTTCAATTACAATTACATGTAATTGTGTAATTGCATGTGTAATTTACAAATATAATGATTAACCCAAAGGTCTGCTGGAGATCCTATAATTTCGATAAATCTTCCATTACTTTTATCCAGATTTACAATGACAGTGCATTAAACATGAACAAAATTTTTTTATTTTTAGTAATTTTAAAATAAAGTTAACAAGACTGAGATTTTAAAGTTAATAGGATTTTGTTATACAACCAAGATATAAGAAAAATAGTAAAAAAAAATAGTAAAATATTACAAAATAGTAAAAATTACTAAAAATATATGATGCAAAAAATAAACTCACACACGACTCATGCACGGGTTATATATTCTTATTCACGCTCACGCACGAATCAAGTAGGAATTATATATTCTCAGACTCACGCACTTGAGTATAGTAATTATTACTCACGATCATGTGTGAATAACGTGACTCACGAACATTTCTAGTAACGCGTCAATCCCTAGTAATTACTAAATCTAAAAATAGTTCAAAATCATTAACATAGAACCACATATAATATAATACGGTTTTATATGGACCTTATATATTTTTATACAAAATCACTTTGAAATAATTGCTTATGTGGGACAATATATAATTATAGATGATTTTATAAAGAACGTTGTATTGTTATATATTAAAGAAACTATGAAATATTGTAGATATGGAACCATATTAAGTTATAATCATATCTAAAATATATATAATCATATCTAACACAAATTATGAAATATTTCTTATATGGCTCCACATATAGTTTTATATTATTATGTATAGTGTCATATTAAATTATATATAAACGTATATGTAATTATATCTGCAATATGTTACTTTATGTACTTATATATAGCACATGCAATTATATGTAGGCCTGTATGTAATAATATAAAATCACATATGTCTCCATATTAAAACCTTTGAGGAAAAAATATCTAACATATGACTATATAAAAGTATATCTTCTTGAATTTAAAAGCATATGTGGCCATATGTAACTATAAGTTACTATATGCAATTACATAAAATAATATATGGTTATATCAAAACTTTTTTACTCGGGATGTCATTACCATTTCTACACTGGGTAACAACTAGTTATTTTTTTCCATTATTTCAAAATAAAAAATAATGCGTTACCAATAATGACTTATCTCTATCATTATTTCAAATATAATTTTCTAGATTTTTCTTTAAATTTTTTGGAAAATCTATATTTAGGCAGAATATTTTTTTAACACTGGTAAGGATATAGTAAATATTTTCGATTTTTGTTAGTTTGTCGCATAAGCATAGTTGTGTGCAGCATGTCAATTATTTTTTTATATATCAAATATAACATGTCTAGATAGCTGAGATGGTAGAGCTATCCCGTCACGAGCATACTTAATTAAAACAAAATTCTATAACAAAGAAATATTTTTTGGTATAAAACCAATGGCCTTGCAACTCTCTCAATATTTTTTATTTGAAAAAATATTATGCGGCTTGGAACAGGAACGAACTCCGACTGGTTAATCAGGGATGTAAAAGGCTCACTTAATCGGGCTCTTATACAAAAAAATGTTAGATCGCTCTTACATATTTAAAAATGTAAGTAACTAAAAAATAGCTTCCTCTTTAGCTCGTTAAAAAAAATTAAAATTAAATATTTAGATATTAGCAAATATTAGAACAAATTGCGAAAAAAAAAACATTTGCAAAAAGCGAAATTTTTGCAACAATATATTCATTTGCAGAATGTCGATCGCTGATTACCTCTTTTAATTCATTTTCTGTACCATAAAGCCTTTTTCGAATTCGGCCGTTATTTTGCAACTTTTTAAGTGCGGTTTGTTTTTAAATATATAACCTAGGGATTAAATTTTTGTACCATAAAGTCTTTTTTCAAATTCCGCTATTAGTTTGCAATTCTTTATGAGCGTTTTTTTAAATTTATAATCTAGGGGCTATAATACACATTTCATACAATAAAGTTTGGTGGCTAGTTGCAAAAAAACCCGCGAAATATAAAATTGGCAAAAAAGAAAATTTTTGCATCAATATATTTGTTTGCAGAATCTAAATCGCTGATTACGTTTCCTAATTAATTTTTTGTACCACAAAGTCTTTCTTCGCGTTCCGCTTTTATTTTGCAATTTTTTAAGTACGTTTCTTTTTAATTTATAATCTAGGGACTATAATACACATTTTATACAACAAAGTTTGGTGGCTAGTTGCAAAAAAAAATCGCGAAAAATAAAATTTGCAAAAAGGAAAAATTTTTTCATCAATATATTTGTTTGCTGAATGTAAATCGCTGATTAAGTTTTTAATTAATTTTTTGAACCATAAAGCCTTTTTTCGCTTTACGCGATTATTTTGTAATTTTTGTAAGTGTGGTTTTTTAAAATTTATAATCTAATTTTATACACAAAAGTTTGGTGCTTAGTTTGCAAAAAAAAAAAAAAAAAATCGCGAAAAAAATATTTGCAAAAAGGAAAATTTTTGCGTCATTGTATTCATTTGCAGATTGTTAATCGCTGATTTAGTTTTATTATTTATTTTTTTCTACCACAAAGTCTCTTTTCGCGTTCCTCTATTATTTTGCAATTTTTTAAGTGCGGTTTTTAAATTTATAATCTACGGAGTATAATGCCCATTTCATAAAACATAATGACCCTGCAAACATTTAAAAGATACCTTCCAAGAAGATATTAAAGCGATATCTTCTATTTGTCATTTGAATGAAAAAAATCAAGTAGTACTTACTTTGAAATTGTCTTCCTTTTATCACTTGGAAGATAATTCGACGATATTTGGAAAAAAATAATTCAAAAATTTTATCTTTTGTCATAACTTTTTATGACAATATTGCGGCAATATCACCTTTGTATCATTTGGAATATAAAGCAAATTTGTTTGAAATCTTTTATCAATGTGAAAAAATAGGAAATAAACTCGTGAAAAGTTAAGATTAATTGCGCGGGAAAAATCGGCTAAGATGAAATCAAGATAATTTATAAGTTGGTCAAAAGATTATGTATGCAGATATTGTTTTTCAGGCTTAAATTTAATAATTAAAAAACTAAATCGTTTTTTTATTGTACCGGGAGTTTATTTAGCGATATCCGTTTTATCTTCCATATGAGTTATTGCTTTCATATTGCCTGGAAGTATTGTTTTAGTGTAACAGTTGTTTCCGACGGAGGAAACTTCCAGAATACGAAATTGATATTACCGGCAATAAATGTTTTCTTCCTGGTGATATGTTCGGAGAACCTTCTTCGTATTGCCATGTTTGCTGGGTGATATTGGTTTGAGTATGTTCCTGTTCCAAGGCACATAATAGAACAAATGCTTTCCCAGTGATAGAGAGTCCCCCAATCTCTTTATTATGTATACTCTTTGATAAAACAAATTTTTTGAAAATCTATTTTTTGAATATCTACACCATTTTCACTAAATTTCAGAAGTTTTCAATTGTATTTCAGAAATTATCAAAAGTATTTTAGAAATTGTTAATTGTATTTCGGCAAATATTATTTATATTTCAGAAACTGTTAATTGTATTTCAGAAACTATTAATGGTATCTCAGAAATTATCAAATGTATTTCCTAGTTAATAAAGAATAATTTCTGAAACACATTTGATAATTTCTGAAATACAATTGATAATTTCTGAAATACAATTGACGGTTTCTGAAATACAATTGATAATTTCTAATAATAACTTCTGAAATGCAATTGATAAAACTGAAAATTAATTATTTCTTACAACTGATAAATCTGAAAAACAATTGATAACTTCTGAAATAAAATGATAATTCCCGAAATACAATTGAAAATGGTGTATATTATTTTTGGCAATACTGGTAAATATATAAGTAACGACATATTTTTGATTTTTCGTATGCTGGTGTATAAGCATAACTCATTATTTTTCGCGACATCCCCATAGAAAAGTAATAAGAAATGTAATAAGAAAATTAACTAGTTACCAATACCAGTTAAGCAGTTACATAACCAAATATCTAGTAATGTTTTTCTAAACTGGGAAATTGAAAATTAAAAGTAGATTTGTATATAATTGAGATTTATTTAACAGTAGTTTAAATAGTATTTGTCATATAATTTAGAGAGGCATTTTGAAGGTAATATCTGTGTCATTATAGCAAAATACATATGTATATTAATTTAAAATACAAAAATATTACTAATTTACTAATTTGGAACTGCAATATTGATGTTGAAATGTGTATTTTTTTCTATGAAATTTGTTCTTTTCTGGTGGGCACCTCTATATTGAAATTACAACGCTGAGTACTTGCCGCCAAAAATATATTTTTGCGCGCCAATACTATGATGTTATTCTCATGACTGCTCTGTTAAACAGCTTTGTTAACATTGGTTGGCCACATGTTAATTTCTATAACTTAACATAATGTGTTTACAGTTAAATTAATAATATTTCTAAATTGACCAGAAATATTATACCACAATGGCTGGAAAATGTACATTTTTGATTATCTATGACATGATTTTTGTCCAGGAACCTCTGTCCAATTTTCCATAGTGGTCACCATGTTCACCCATGAAATTTCACTTAAAAGGACATTATTTTAATGTTAGATTGCTCCCAATTCTAAATTGACCTGGAAAATTTCAGGACTAGAATTTGAAAGTTCAGCCATAATATAGTCTGTAAAATGATTTTCATCCAGGAACCTCTGTCCAATTTTCCATAATGACCACCATGTTCACCAATGAAATTTCACATAAAAGGACATTATTTTAATGTTAGTTTGCTCCCAATTCTAAATTGACCTGGAAAATTTCAGGACTAGAATTGGAAAGTTCAGCCATAATATAGTCTGTAAAATGATTTTCGTCCAGGAACCTCTGTCCAATTTTCCATAGTGAACCCCATGTTCACCAATGAATTTTCACTTAAAAGGACATTATTTTAGTGTTAGATTGCTTCCAATTCTAAATTGACCTGGAAAATTTCGGGACTAGAATTTGAAAGTTCAGCCATAATATAGTCTGTAAAATGATTTTCATCCAGGAACCTCTGTCCAATTTTCCATAATGACCACCATGTTCACCAATGAATTTTCACTTAAAAGGACATTATTTTAATGTTAGATTGCTCCCAATTCTAAATTGACCTGGAAAATTTCAGGACTAGAATTGGAAAATTCAGCCATAATATAGTCTGTAAAATGATTTTCATCCAGGAACCTCTGTCCAATTTTCCATACTGGCCACCAGTTTCATCCAAATATTTAACATAGAATATGAAAATTTTAGCGTAATTTTTTAGAACTTTCTAAATTGACGGGGAAGATTTCAATAGCAAGGCTGGAACGTACATCACTTATATTACCATCAGTATATACATCATTGAGGAACCTGTTTCCAGTTGCCCGATGTAGCTTCAGATATTTCCCACTACTTAGCATAACTGAGTTAACAGTATTGGTTGGCATTATTTTTATTTATATTGCGCTGTTAAATGCTTAACATAGCTCAGTTAACAGTTTTGGATGGCCATTTTAATTATATTGCTTAACATAAATTTAAACTTTTTAAAGTTGTAAATTGATGCATTTCTAAGTTGACCATGAAGATTTTACCACCACGACCGGAGTATATATCCTTTATGCTAGCTATGACACAATTTTCGTCTAGGAACCTCTGTCCAATTTTCCATAATGACCACCATGTTCACCAATGAATTTTCACCTAAAAGGACATTATTTTAATGCTAGATTGCTCCCAATTCTAAATTGACCTGGAAAATTTCAGGACTAGAATTGGAAAGTTCAGCCATAATATAGTCTGTAAAATGATTTTCGTCCAGGAACCTCTGTCCAATTTACCATAGTGACCACCATGTTCACCAATGAATTTTCACTTAAAAGGACATTATTTTAATGTTAGATTGCTCCCAATTCTAAATTGACCTGGAAAATTTCGGGACTAGAATTTGAAAGTTCAGCCATAATATAATCTGTAAAATGATTTTCATCCAGGAACCTCTGTCCAATTTTCCATACTGGCCACCAGTTTCATCCAAATATTTAACATAGAATATGAAAATTTTAGCGTAATTTTTTAGAACTTTCTAAATTGACGGGGAAGATTTCAATAGCAAGGCTGGAACGTACATCACTTATATTACCATCAGTATATACATCATTGAGGAACCTGTTTCCAGTTGCCCGATGTAGCTTCAGATATTTCCCACTACTTAGCATAACTGAGTTAACAGTATTGGTTGGCATTATTTTTATTTATATTGCGCTGTTAAATGCTTAACATAGCTCAGTTAACAGTTTTGGATGGCCATTTTAATTATATTGCTTAACATAAATTTAAACTTTTTAAAGTTGTAAATTGATGCATTTCTAAGTGGACCATGAAGATTTTACCACCACGACCGGAGTATATATCCTTTATGCTAGCTATGACACAATTTTCGTCTAGGAACCTCTGTCCGATTTTTCATAGTGACCACCATGTTCACCAATGAAATTTCACTTAAAAGGACATTATTTTAAGGTTAGATTGCTCCCAATTCTAAATTGACCTGGAAAATTTCAGGACTAGAATTGGAAAGTTCAACCATAATATAGTCTGTAAAATGATTTTCATCCAGGAACCTCTGTCCAATTTTCCATACTGGCCACCAGTTTCATCCAAATACTTAACATAGGTTCTAAAAATTTTAGGGTCCTTTTAAACAAGTTTCTAAATTGAGCAGCACAATTCCAAAACATTGGCTGGAAACTAGACCTCTTAAATAGCCTACGATATTGTTTTCGTCCAGGAACCTCTGTCCAATTTTCCATAGTGACCACCAGGTTCACCCATGAAATTTCACTTAAAAGGACATTATTTTAATGTTAGATTGCTCCCAATTCTAAATTGACCTGGAAAATTTCAGGACTAGAATTGGAAAGTTCAGCCATAATATAGTCTGTAAAATGATTTTCATCCAGGAACCTCTGTCCAATTTTCCATACTGGCCACCAGTTTCATCCAAATATTTAACATAGAATATGAAAATTTTAGCGTTATTTTTTAGAACTTTCTAAATTGACGGGGAAGATTTCAATAGCAAGGCTGGAACGTACATCACTTATATTACCATCAGTATATACATCATTGATGAACCTGTTTCCAGTTGCCCGATGTAGCTTCAGATATTTCCCACTACTTAGCATAACTGAGTTAACAGTATTGGTTGGCATTATTTTTATTGCGCTGTTAAATGCTTAACATAGCTCAGTTAACAGTTTTGGATGGCCATTTTAATTATATTGCTTAACATAAATTTAAACTTTTTAAAGTTGTAAATTGATGCATTTCCAAGTTGACCATGAAGATTTTACCACCACGACCGGAGTATATATCCTTTATGCTAGCTATGACACAATTTTCGTCTAGGAACCTCTGTCCAATTTTCCATAATGACCACCATGTTCACCAATGTAATTTCACTTAAAAGGACATTATTTTAATGTTAGATTGCTCCCAATTCTAAACTGACCTGGAAAATTTTAGGACTAGAATTGGAAAGTTCAGCCATAATATAGTCTGTAAAATGATTTTCGTCCAGGAACCTCTGTCCAATTTTCCATAGTGACCCCCATGTTCACCAACGAATTTTCACTTAAAAGGACATTATTTTAATGCTAGATTGCTCCCAATTCTAAATTGACCTGGAAAATTTCAGGACTAGAATTTGAAAGTTCAGCCATAATATAGTCTGTAAAATGATTTTCATCCAGGAACCTCTGTCCAATTTTCCATAATGACCACCATGTTCACCAATGAAATTTCACTTAAAAGGACATTATTTTAATGTTAGATTGCTCCCAATTCTAAATTGACCTGGAAAATTTCAGGACTAGAATTGGAAAGTTCAGCCATAATATAGTCTGTAAAATGATTTTCGTCCAGGAACCTCTGTCCAATTTTCTATAGTGACCCCCATGTTCACCAATGAATTTTCACTTAAAAGGACATTATTTTAATGTTAGATTGCTCCCAATTCTAAATTGACCTGGAAAATTTCGGGACTAGAATTTGAAAGTTCAGCCATAATATAGTCTGTAAAATGATTTTCATCCAGGAACCTCTGTCCAATTTTCCATAATGACCACCATGTTCACCAATGAATTTTCACTTAAAAGGACATTATTTTAATGTTAGATTGCTCCCAATTCTAAATTGACCTGGAAAATTTCAGGACTAGAATTGGAAAATTCAGCCATAATATAGTCTGTAAAATGATTTTCATCCAGGAACCTCTGTCCAATTTTCCATACTGGCCACCAGTTTCATCCAAATATTTAACATAGAATATGAAAATTTTAGCGTAATTTTTTAGAACTTTCTAAATTGACGGGGAAGATTTCAATAGCAAGGCTGGAACGTACATCACTTATATTACCATCAGTATATACATCATTGAGGAACCTGTTTCCAGTTGCCCGATGTAGCTTCAGATATTTCCCACTACTTAGCATAACTGAGTTAACAGTATTGGTTGGCATTATTTTTATTTATATTGCGCTGTTAAATGCTTAACATAGCTCAGTTAACAGTTTTGGATGGCCATTTTAATTATATTGCTTAACATAAATTTAAACTTTTTAAAGTTGTAAATTGATGCATTTCTAAGTTGACCATGAAGATTTTACCACCACGACCGGAGTATATATCCTTTATGCTAGCTATGACACAATTTTCGTCTAGGAACCTCTGTCCAAATTTCCATAATGACCACCATGTTCACCAATGAATTTTCACCTAAAAGGACATTATTTTAATGCTAGATTGCTCCCAATTCTAAATTGACCTGGAAAATTTCAGGACTAGAATTGGAAAGTTCAGCCATAATATAGTCTGTAAAATGATTTTCGTCCAGGAACCTCTGTCCAATTTACCATAGTGACCACCATGTTCACCAATGAATTTTCACTTAAAAGGACATTATTTTAATGTTAGATTGCTCCCAATTCTAAATTGACCTGGAAAATTTCGGGACTAGAATTTGAAAGTTCAGCCATAATATAATCTGTAAAATGATTTTCATCCAGGAACCTCTGTCCAATTTTCCATACTGGCCACCAGTTTCATCCAAATATTTAACATAGAATATGAAAATTTTAGCGTAATTTTTTAGAACTTTCTAAATTGACGGGGAAGATTTCAATAGCAAGGCTGGAACGTACATCACTTATATTACCATCAGTATATACATCATTGAGGAACCTGTTTCCAGTTGCCCGATGTAGCTTCAGATATTTCCCACTACTTAGCATAACTGAGTTAACAGTATTGGTTGGCATTATTTTTATTTATATTGCGCTGTTAAATGCTTAACATAGCTCAGTTAACAGTTTTGGATGGCCATTTTAATTATATTGCTTAACATAAATTTAAACTTTTTAAAGTTGTAAATTGATGCATTTCTAAGTGGACCATGAAGATTTTACCACCACGACCGGAGTATATATCCTTTATGCTAGCTATGACACAATTTTCGTCTAGGAACCTCTGTCCGATTTTTCATAGTGACCACCATGTTCACCAATGAAATTTCACTTAAAAGGACATTATTTTAAGGTTAGATTGCTCCCAATTCTAAATTGACCTGGAAAATTTCAGGACTAGAATTGGAAAGTTCAACCATAATATAGTCTGTAAAATGATTTTCATCCAGGAACCTCTGTCCAATTTTCCATACTGGCCACCAGTTTCATCCAAATACTTAACATAGGTTCTAAAAATTTTAGGGTCCTTTTAAACAAGTTTCTAAATTGAGCAGCACAATTCCAAAACATTGGCTGGAAACTAGACCTCTTAAATAGCCTACGATATTGTTTTCGTCCAGGAACCTCTGTCCAATTTTCCATAGTGACCACCAGGTTCACCCATGAAATTTCACTTAAAAGGACATTATTTTAATGTTAGATTGCTCCCAATTCTAAATTGACCTGGAAAATTTCAGGACTAGAATTGGAAAGTTCAGCCATAATATAGTCTGTAAAATGATTTTCATCCAGGAACCTCTGTCCAATTTTCCATACTGGCCACCAGTTTCATCCAAATACTTAACATAGGTTCTAAAAATTTTAGGGTCCTTTTTAACAAGTTTCTAAATTGAGCAGCACAATTCCAAAACATTGGCTGGAAACTAGACCTCTTAAATAGCCTACGATATTGTTTTCGTCCAGGAACCTCTGTCCAATTTTCCATAGTGACCACCAGGTTCACCCATGAAATTTCACTTAAAAGGACATTATTTTAATGTTAGATTGCTCCCAATTCTAAATTGACCTGGAAAATTTCAGGACTAGAATTGGAAAGTTCAGCCATAATATAGTCTGTAAAATGATTTTCATACAGGAACCTCTGTCCAATTTTCCATAATGACCACCATGTTCACCAATGAATTTTCACTTAAAAGGACATTATTTTAATGTTAGATTGCTCCCAATTCTAAATTGACCTGGAAAATTTCAGGACTAGAATTGGAAAATTCAGCCATAATATAGTCTGTAAAATGATTTTCATCCAGGAACCTCTGTCCAATTTTCCATACTGGCCACCAGTTTCATCCAAATATTTAACATAGAATATGAAAATTTTAGCGTTATTTTTTAGAACTTTCTAAATTGACGGGGAAGATTTCAATAGCAAGGCTGGAACGTACATCACTTATATTACCATCAGTATATACATCATTGATGAACCTGTTTCCAGTTGCCCGATGTAGCTTCAGATATTTCCCACTACTTAGCATAACTGAGTTAACAGTATTGGTTGGCATTATTTTTATTGCGCTGTTAAATGCTTAACATAGCTCAGTTAACAGTTTTGGATGGCCATTTTAATTATATTGCTTAACATAAATTTAAACTTTTTAAAGTTGTAAATTGATGCATTTCCAAGTTGACCATGAAGATTTTACCACCACGACCGGAGTATATATCCTTTATGCTAGCTATGACACAATTTTCGTCTAGGAACCTCTGTCCAATTTTCCATAATGACCACCATGTTCACCAATGTAATTTCACTTAAAAGGACATTATTTTAATGTTAGATTGCTCCCAATTCTAAACTGACCTGGAAAATTTTAGGACTAGAATTGGAAAGTTCAGCCATAATATAGTCTGTAAAATGATTTTCGTCCAGGAACCTCTGTCCAATTTTCCATAGTGACCCCCATGTTCACCAACGAATTTTCACTTAAAAGGACATTATTTTAATGCTAGATTGCTCCCAATTCTAAATTGACCTGGAAAATTTCAGGACTAGAATTTGAAAGTTCAGCCATAATATAGTCTGTAAAATGATTTTCATCCAGGAACCTCTGTCCAATTTTCCATAATGACCACCATGTTCACCAATGAAATTTCACTTAAAAGGACATTATTTTAATGTTAGATTGCTCCCAATTCTAAATTGACCTGGAAAATTTCAGGACTAGAATTGGAAAGTTCAGCCATAATATAGTCTGTAAAATGATTTTCGTCCAGGAACCTCTGTCCAATTTTCTATAGTGACCCCCATGTTCACCAATGAATTTTCACTTAAAAGGACATTATTTTAATGTTAGATTGCTCCCAATTCTAAATTGACCTGGAAAATTTCGGGACTAGAATTTGAAAGTTCAGCCATAATATAGTCTGTAAAATGATTTTCATCCAGGAACCTCTGTCCAATTTTCCATAATGACCACCATGTTCACCAATGAATTTTCACTTAAAAGGACATTATTTTAATGTTAGATTGCTCCCAATTCTAAATTGACCTGGAAAATTTCAGGACTAGAATTGGAAAATTCAGCCATAATATAGTCTGTAAAATGATTTTCATCCAGGAACCTCTGTCCAATTTTCCATACTGGCCACCAGTTTTATCCAAATATTTAACATAGAATATGAAAATTTTAGCGTAATTTTTTAGAACTTTCTAAATTGACGGGGAAGATTTCAATAGCAAGGCTGGAACGTACATCACTTATATTACCATCAGTATATACATCATTGAGGAACCTGTTTCCAGTTGCCCGATGTAGCTTCAGATATTTCCCACTACTTAGCATAACTGAGTTAACAGTATTGGTTGGCATTATTTTTATTTATATTGCGCTGTTAAATGCTTAACATAGCTCAGTTAACAGTTTTGGTTGGCCATTTTAATTATATTCCTTAACATAAGTTTAAACTTTTTAAAGGTGTAAATTGATGCATTTCCAAGTTGACCATGAAGATTTTACCACCACGACCGGAGTATATATCCTTTATGCTAGCTATGACACAATTTTCGTCTAGGAACCTCTGTCCGATTTTCCATAGTGACCACCATGTTCACACATGAAATTTCACTTAAAAGGACATTATTTAAATGTTAGATTGCTCCCAATTCTAAATTGACCTGGAAAATTTCAGGACTAGAATTGGAAAGTTCAGCCATTATATAGTCTGTAAAGTGATTTTCACCCAGGAACCTCTGTCCAATTTTCCATACTGGCCACCAGTTTCATCCAAATACTTAACATAGGTTCCAAAAATTTTAGGGTCCTTTTTAACAAGTTTCTAAATTGAGCAGCACAATTCCATAACATTGGCTGGAAACTAGACCTCTTAAATAGCCTAAGATATTGTTTTCGTCCAGGAACCTCTGTCCAATTTTCCATAGTGACCCCCATGTTCACCAACGAATTTTCACTTAAAAGGACATTATTTTAATGTTAGATTGCTCCCAATTCTAAATTGACCTGGAAAATTTCAGGACTAGAATTGGAAAGTTCAGCCATAATATAGTCTGTAAAATGATTTTCATCCAGGAACCTCTGTCCAATTTTCCATACTGGCCACCAGTTTCATCCAAATATTTAACATAGAATATGAAAATTTTAGCGTAATTTTTTAGAACTTTCTAAATTGACGGGGAAGATTTCAATAGCAAGGCTGGAACGTACATCACTTATATTACCATCAGTATATACATCATTGAGGAACCTGTTTCCAGTTGCCCGATGTAGCTTCAGATATTTCCCACTACTTAGCATAACTGAGTTAACAGTATTGGTTGGCATTATTTTTATTTATATTGCGCTGTTAAATGCTTAACATAGCTCAGTTAACAGTTTTGGATGGCCATTTTAATTATATTGCTTAACATAAATTTAAACTTTTTAAAGTTGTAAATTGATGCATTTCTAAGTGGACCATGAAGATTTTACCACCACGACCGGAGTATATATCCTTTATGCTAGCTATGACACAATTTTCGTCTAGGAACCTCTGTCCGATTTTTCATAGTGACCACCATGTTCACCAATGAAATTTCACTTAAAAGGACATTATTTTAAGGTTAGATTGCTCCCAATTCTAAATTGACCTGGAAAATTTCAGGACTAGAATTGGAAAGTTCAGCCATAATATAGTCTGTAAAATTATTTTCATCCAGGAACCTCTGTCCAATTTTCCATACTGGCCACCAGTTTCATCCAAATACTTAACATAGGTTCTAAAAATTTTAGGGTCCTTTTAAACAAGTTTCTAAATTGAGCAGCACAATTCCAAAACATTGGCTGGAAACTAGACCTCTTAAATAGCCTACGATATTGTTTTCGTCCAGGAACCTCTGTCCAATTTTCCATAGTGACCACCAGGTTCACCCATGAAATTTCACTTAAAATGACATTATTTTAATGTTAGATTGCTCCCAATTCTAAATTGACCTGGAAAATTTCAGGACTAGAATTGGAAAGTTCAGCCATAATATAGTCTGTAAAATGATTTTCATCCAGGAACCTCTGTCCAATTTTCCATACTGGCCACCAGTTTCATCCAAATACTTAACATAGGTTCTAAAAATTTTAGGGTCCTTTTTAACAAGTTTCTGAATTGAGCAGCACAATTCCAAAACATTGGCTGGAAACTAGACCTCTTAAATAGCCTACGATATTGTTTTCGTCCAGGAACCTCTGTCCAATTTTCCATAGTGACCACCAGGTTCATCCATGAAATTTCACTTAAAAGGACATTATTTTAATGTTAGATTGCTCCCAATTCTAAATTGACCTGGAAAATTTCAGGACTAGAATTGGAAAGTTCAGCCATAATATAGTCTGTAAAATGATTTTCATCCAGGAACCTCTGTCCAATTTTCCATACTGGCCACCAGTTTCATCCAAATACTTAACATAGGTTCTAAAAATTTTAGGGTCCTTTTTAACAAGTTTCTAAATTGAGCAGCACAATTCCAAAACATTGGCTGGAAACTAGACCTCTTAAATAGCCTACGATATTGTTTTCGTCCAGGAACCTCTGTCCAATTTTCCATAGTGACCACCAGGTTCACCCATGAAATTTCACTTAAAAGGACATTATTTTAATGTTAGATTGCTCCCAATTCTAAATTGACCTGGAAAATTTCAGGACTAGAATTGGAAAGTTCAGCCATAATATAGTCTGTAAAATGATTTTCATCCAGGAACCTCTGTCCAATTTTCCATACTGGCCACCAGTTTCATCCAAATATTTAACATAGAATATGAAAATTTTAGCATCATTTTTTAGAACTTTCTAAATTGACGGGGAAGATTTCAATAGCAAGGCTGAAACATACATCACTTGTATTACCTTCAGTATATACACCATTGAGGAACCTGTTCCCAGTTGTCCGTTGTGGCTCCAAACATTTCCCGCAGTTTGGCCTAAAATTACTGAATTTAAAACTTTATTTACACGTATTCCTTACGTGCGTTTTCAAAAAAAAAAATGATGAAAGTTATATACACCCTGCTTCACAGATTGTGTTCATTCCGTCAGTCGGACCACGCCCCTATCGCCCATAATGCTTGAAATTCATAACCCTTCATTCCAAAAATTTTAACATGTTACTGTTAAGTAGTTAACAGAGCTCTGTTGACTCATAACATAGCTCTGTTAACGAAATCGGTTTGTGTCTTTGCTAGTTAAATTTACATTTATCTTCACAGACATAAATTTAATAGTGCAAAACAAAACTTTATACTTTTTGTAAATAAGTTTATTAGGTTCTTGGACTTCAAATAAATATCATTATATGTATAAGCAGTTCAACATGGCAATATGGTTGCGATATTTGTTAATAAAGTCTATTTTTTTGAATATGTCGTAATCTCCCATAAAAGGGGGTTTTTGGTGTTTCTCCTTAACAAATGAAGATAGATAATTGAAATTTGGCATATAGCTTCGTTTTATGACGAAAAGAAAATTAAGGGGTAAAACAAGGATGAGAAGTTTCAAAATCAATTTTTGAACGTCATTTTTGGTGTATAGGAGCGGGGGCGGGGGGGGGGGGCAAAATATGTTACATATTTTTTTTCTAATTTGAGGACTCAACAAGAATCTTGAAGTCAAAATAACGATACATCCGCAAACAAATAGTCGGTAGTGAAAGGGTTAAAACGCGATTACGAAAGTATTGCCTAACACCACAACAAATTGTGAAAAATTCGAAGATGTATGTGTTCGCGAATAAATAAGGTTTTTTACATTTCTGCAATTTTTCTGTAAGGAGACAGTAAGGGAATTCATTTCGGACTTGTAAAATTAAGAAAGTCTAACATTTTCCTCAAACAACAAACATATGTGAATCAATTTCGACAAACCTGACAATTTCGCATTATGTGATTTAAGTTTAGTTTTTCTTTTATTTATATTTTTTAGTTATAATTTTTCTGGTGTAATAAACAAAATTCATTTTTTATAAAATATATTTTTTTTACTTCCAAGAAAAATCCACAACACATGAAAAAATTTGCTGTTGTTTAACGCTAAAGTACTGATTTAGGTCGTACGCTTACAAGATTTAAATTTCTGAAATGAATGCCCTTTGTATAAATATAATTTTGATTATGGCCTGCTAACCTAATTTGGATTATTCTTTGATATTAAAGGTTTATATTATTTGATATTAGAGGTATTTAAAAACGTTTGTGGCTGTAATTTGTCAATGAAGATTTGTGATTGTGGTTTATTGACACAAATTTGATTAATCTCTTTTATTCTTTTCCAAGTTGCAAAAATAATTATATCGGCATGCAAAATTAAAAAATATATGATTAACCAGCTGCTAACTTTTCATTTTGGGAGCTTGTTTGTCAGCAGCTAAACTAATTTAATATTTATTTTGTATAATGGTGCTAATTTACAAATATACTTTTGTGGCAATCTCAAATACAAGCATTTCGTTAAAATAAATAATTTGTATACCTATATAAGAAGACAAAAAGCGTTTATACACACTTATATAAATATTTTTAAATTATTACATACGTAAGTGCGTTTTGTATATTATGGCGAATCAAGGAATGCAGTGTCCGTATTATAAGTTATTTCTAGTGGACAAAAATATATAAAATTGTAATTCATAATTTTCATTTCAGTTGACTTTGACAATTTGTCTATCATATATCATATTTAAACAAACAAAAGAAGAGCTTCCATTTATTAAAGTTTTATTAAATAAGATTCTTTAAAAATAGTAAACTTTTTTCGCCAGTCTGCTTAACATAAAAATACGTAAAAATATAATACAGCTGATCGATTATATTGTCTAATGACGTTAAATTTTAAATACGATTCCGTGAGTGTCTCACATATGTTATTTATTATTTTTTATGCTTCTTTTCCTACTATTGACAATGCTATATAAAAACTTAGTCGTCTTTCTTTTAATTATTAGTCATCCCACCAATTCCAACTACCATTCTTCTTAACTACTTCACACTTTTCGTCTTTAACGTTTTTACTTTTTTCTCAATTATTAAAAATACATTTACATTTGCAAACTTCGTTTCAATACGACTATAAATTTGTATACTGACGCTTTGCTCTACTATCATTGCAGAAGTGAAAATTCAAAAAACACTAATAAGATTGCACAAATATTTTTTGTAGATACGTCTTTTGTTTATATGTCTCACACACTTGGTTTAACAGTAAATACGCGGAATAATGATTAATAATCATAAAAAAAAAGATTTAAATATTTCAAGACTCGTGGTATGACATTCCAATATTTTAAAAAGACGATTTAAAAAGCATTAATTTACCGAAATCTTTAAAACATATGTAATACCAATAGAAATTCCCTTCAGGTCTCTATCACTTTAAGAAAGTTAAGGTGCTTAAACTTTATCTAATTTTCACTTTTATGAAAATGCTTTTGAGGCTCAACTAACAAACTTTTATTTTAATTTCTAGAAATGTCACTGCTCTAGTAGGTACGTACAATTTTTGGAAATGTAAACTAACAAAATTAGTTTTTTAATTATCGAACGGTACATGCTCTGGTGCCAAAATGTAATAAAACCAAAACTTTTCTTTTGTAAAGTTCTAAGGGTTCTTTGATTACCAAACTATTATTTACCTTCGAAAAATTTCCCTGCTCGTACACCTTTTCGAAATAATTTTTAGATCAGAAAAATCTACAAATCAAATCGTTGATTTTAAAAATTTACTTAAAATCGGCGAATATTTATTCTCAGAAATAAATATTCGTTACAATAAATTTTGCAAAAAAATAAAAAAAAAAAATTTCGAAGAAATTTCTGGGAAAAAATTTTTTTTTTCAAAAAATCGAAAATTGGTCTACCCGTTTAATCTGCACAGTGGCACTAGATTTTCAATAAGTATTTCGTTTTGAGAAAAAGCAATTTAGTCGAGTTTACTACTAAAAAACGCAAACAAGACTTTTAACAATTTAGGAATCAAAACTAGCCCTACTGGTGTATTTTATTCGCTGAAAATTAAAGAAAAAGTGATTCTTGGTTTAAAAAAATTATCTTAATTCAGAAAAACTCCACAAAAAATTGTACAATTACAATTTCTACTAAAAATTAGTAAAAAGTTTGCAAAGTAAAATTTCTTTACTAAAATGTATGATTTGTTATTGTATTTGTTGTAAAATAAAATGTGAATTCTATTTGTAATTTGTCATATTTGATCTTAAAACCGAACAAAAATAACACTCAATAGGTCCATTCGATTACTGGATAATTTGTACAAATTTGTACAAATTTTTACTGGATGGCGTTCGTTTACATAAATACTCAGTAAGAAAAATGATTAAACTTTTGAAATAGTAAAACAAAAACTTAAAAAAACAAAATCTTAAGAGGAAAACCCCTTCACAAAAGCTACCCAGGTAGAAAAATACAAACGGCACAACGTCGGCCCGGTATTGGAGATGGTAGTACATGTACTGGCAAAGGGTCGGATATTCAACTTTAACTGAACGGGCATGTTATCGAAATGATAACACCAATAAACGCTTGGCCGTAGTTATTTCCCAACGTTGGCGCAGGCTTAGGATTTTATTTTTTGGTATTATCCAAGCACATTTAATAACAAATTTAGTAGTTTGCTAGTACTTTATTGTCCTTTTAGTGTACATCACAGATTTTTAATGCATTCTTTTGAAACTTCACAAGAAAAGAGTGGCTGTGTCTCTCTTACATAAATAATTGTGTAATAGATGTAAAAATACATAAACTAAAAAAGGCTCGTTAATTTTCATAAAACAGTACTGGCAAAGTACGTTTTAAGTAGTACCTACCAGCATTTAGTAAAAAACAGTGCTCTCCCACTACAACTTTTGTTGAAACGTCGGCAATTTCTACCTGGGTACGTATATTACAATCATATTTTGTTATTTAAAATAGCATCTTAATTAAATTCAAGTTAAATTCCTAGCTTAGAATAATTTCATAAATGTTAAAGTTTAGTTCGTTAATTCGAGTAACCCCTGTAGTATTTAGTATGACACTGCCATTCCGTAGTCCACTGTAGTCGTTGACTCTTTCTTTTTTAATGATTTATTTTTTTTTTATTATTTTTTTTTGTTTATTTCCCTAGTCTTTTTCCTTTTCTTGTTTATAATTTTTTCGGTGTGAACTGGTTTAATCTTTTAATACTTTTGTTTCTTTATTGATGTTCATTTCCTTATGAACATCAAACAAAATGTAAATTTTAAATTTCTATATCTAAAATAAAAGTTGGTTTTTTATGTGCATTTTTTATTTTTATTTCCGAGAATGAGGTGTTATTTAATATTTAGAAAGTATACTAATGCAAAACATTTGCTTTGGTTAATGTATACAATTAGAATTATTTGTGGTTAAGAAATTCTTTGAAAGAAAGTTATTTTTGCTAGAGCTAATATAACAAAGATGAAGGTGGAATAGTATGTGCATAATACCATAGAACATCTTAGATTAGCTTAAAGTTCATATGTTTTCATACATTTCGTTTTATTTTTTTTTTTTTGAGTTTCCTTTGCATTTAGCTATTAAAAATTACATGAACGAAACTCACTTATAAAGAACTAAGTTTTCCCATATAGTGAGCGGTAATGCTGAATTTTAAAGGAATATATAAACGCAATTGAGAAGAAGATGTTGATGCCTGCTCTGGGTATAACATGAATAGAAAAAAACAGGCCACAAACAGCTCAATTCAAATTATTTTGCACCTCTGCAAACTATCGATGATGACGATAATGATGAAACAATTATCGAACCAGCTGTTAAAGTTAACATACCACCAATAACAATCTTAAAATGTAAAATTGAACAAGTTCATGAAATGTGTAGAATATTAAAAATCAAAGATTACTCTATACGTAAAATTTCCATCGGTCTAAAATTGTTTTGCACAAATAACGTAGATTTTACTACCATTTGCGACTCTCTCACTAAGGAGTTTCAGCTCGAATATTTCACATATGCTGCTAAAAACCTTATAAGGCTGTACTATTAGATCTAGATAAAACAGACCCATCAGTTGTTAAGTCCAGAATTTTAGACATGGGCTTTAAATGTATCGATGTTAAAATTGTTACTGGAGCCTATGCTGGAGCTAGGGACATTAACAACGAACAAATTATATTTATTGTCTACTTTGAAAAAAAGTCAATCACGTTAAGAGAATTAAGGCAAAACTACTCAGCCATCAACTACATAAAAGTCAGGTGGGAATACCAAAAACTCAACAAAACAAAACTGACCCAATGTTATAATTGTCAGATGTATGGACACGGTGCCAGCAGATGCAATGTTAAAACATTTTTTGTTAAAAAATCTTACGTTTGAATTAATTTCAAATTTAAAAAAAATGCAGGTCTCGTGAAGAGCAATTTGAGGTTGTTACAAACCTTGCATGCAAATTTTTGTACCAATGAACAGCAACATAACGTTATTACAATGGAATGCTCGTAGCATTCGCACTAAAAAAGACGAATTATTCCATTTCGTGGAAAAAATCAATATTGACATTTGTTTACTTTGTGAAACCTGGCTAAATTAAAAAATTACAATAAAACATAAGAACTTCTACTGCTACAGATACGATCGTCAACGTGGTGGAGGAGGTGGAGTAGCTATTTTAATTAAAAAACACATTCAGCATCAACTTATACCTCCTATTAACACAGAACTGACTGAAAACATAGGTGTTAAGGTAAAATCTGGTAATGACTTTATAAATATTTATTCTTGCTATTAATCCTGGTTGGTCAACAAACAGGGACCTTGAAGAAAACAAACATTTGCGACTGATATTCGTAAACTAACGAGCTCAAATAAATATATATTAGGAGGAGATTTTAACTGCAGACATAGTTATTAGGGATGTCAAAGAAGTAATGGCTGGGGTAACATATTATATGAAAAACTACAACTAAACCAAACACAAATAGTGTTTCCCCATGAATATACTTATATTCTGGCTGATCCAAGTAAACATCCGTCAACTCTTGATTTTTTTCTAACTAACATATCCAAAAATATGTCCGCAGTAAAAGTTATAAATGACTTGAGTTCTTACCACTTACCAATCATTAGTAGAATTAATTTAAATTATGAAATGGTAGACAATTTATGCTACGCTTTCAGCAAGGCAAACTGGCCGCATTTTATGAAATTCATAAACAGGAATCTTCCTGTGGCGGAGAGCTTTAATGAAATAAACAACAGCACTCAAATTGACAATAAGATAAATGTTTTTTATAATGTAGTAAAAATGGGAATAGATGAAAGTGTGCCCAAACGCAGAATTGCACCAACCTCTAAACCCTTACCAAACAACATAAAAATTATGATACAATTAAGGAACGTATTTAAAAGACACTGGAAGCGTTACAGAGATGTTAATGATCGTCGAGCTATGACACGTTTAAATAAAAATATTACGAATGAAATAAACCACTTCAGAAACCAAACTTGGAATAACATGTTGTCCAATTTGGACAAAGCATCTTCCCCTTTTTGGAAAGTTTCAAAAATGTTAAAGAAGAAATCTAGCAATATTCCAATTTTAAAACACAACAATGTAGTATGTTTCACCCGACAAGAAAAGGCTGAGATTTTGGCTCACAACTTGAATTTGAACCACTGTATTTCATCAAATTTAAGTGATACTACTACGATTACTGAGGTTAATGGTGTTGCAAACCTTATTCGTAATATTAACCCAATCCCACAAAACTGTTACTTCACTACTACTGAAAAAGTTGGTGTAGTTATAAAAAAATTGAAAAGCAAAAAAACTCCAGGTTTAGACGGTATTAATAATAAATGCCTAAAAAATTTACCTAATAAAGGTATCAACTAACTAACGAACATCTTTAATGCTTGCCTTAAATTATGCTACTTCCGCAGTGATTGGAAAATCTCAAAAACCATACCAATACTCAAGCCAAATAAACCTCCTGATTCTCCTGATTCTTATAGACCAATAAGTCTGCTCTCTTCTATAAGTAAAATCTTGGAAAAAATTATTAAGGAAAAGCTTATTAATTTTATCGATGCAAACAATATACATACTTCCATCGCAACAATTCGGGTTCAGAAGTGAACATAATACGTCTCAACCCCTACTAAAAATCAGAAAATTAGTTTAAAATAATTTTCAAAACGGCAAATCAACTGGAATGATATTGCTAGACATAAAAGCTGCGTTTGACTCCGTTTGGCATAATGGACTTATTTTTAAATTGAAAAAATTCAACTTTCCAATTGAACTAATAAAAATTATTTAAAACTTTCTTCAAAATAGATCGTTCAGCGTTTACTTAGGTAAAACCTGTTCACAACAAGTAAATATCATTGCAGGATGTCCACAAGGTTCTTGCCTGTCGCCAGTTCTTTACAACATCTTTACTGCTGACATTCCAACATTTTCCAATTGCATTACGTCTATATTTGCAGATGATACATCAATTCTTAGTTCTGATGTTTATTCAGCTGATATTATTACAAACTTGCAGTCTGCTCTTACTGGGTTGAGTAATTATTTTGATAAATGGAAGATTTTGGTTAACCCTGAAAAAACGCAGGCTATTTATTTTACACGAAAACGTAAGTCTTGTTTTATACCCCAGAGTTTACCTCGTTTCATGAACCATGATATTCCATGGGAAAACAACGTCAAATACTTGGGCGTAATGGTTGATACAAAGCTTAATTTTAATCATATTCCCTATGTAGTGGACAAAATTAACAAAATTATTAGAATAATGTACCCAATTATAAACAGAAAGTCGGAAATGAACATAGACAATAAAAAACTCATCATCAAATCTATATTCCACCCCATAATGTTGTACTGTGCTTCAGTTTGGTACACGTCTGCAAAATGTCATATAAAAAGTAGCACAAAATAAGCTACTTAAAATGATATTTAAACTACCATGGCACTATTCCACCCGACGCCTACATAGTCTCGCTGGCTTCGAACTCGTTCTGGATAAAATCGAAAGATTGACTCTAAATTTTAATGGAAGATGCCAACTCTCACAACATGTACATATCAATGAACTGATCTCATCATAATTTTATCTACTTTATTTTTTTTTTCTCATTTTTATCTTATACCTCTGCTTGTAAATTTTTTTCCTTCCGTTTAATAATAATGTACATAAATTTCATAAATCAAAAAAAAATATATTTATATATCTAAGTAGAAAAGGAACGAAGTTCCTAAACTCTTTGCTTCTAAGTCAAATGTAAATAATATAAATATTATTAGAAATAAATTGAATTGAAAATGTAATTGTAATTGTCATTTATGCAATTACATCTAATTGCATGTATAATTAATTACAAAATGTAATGTTTAATCCCCATGTCTAGAACCAACTTGCTTGGTTGGCTGGGGCAGTCATTCGATAAACTTGTTTCCACTTGCGCAATCTGTTGGAGATGGTGACAGAACATGGCGAATTTGTGATGTACAAACGCGGAAGATGGAGCTTCCATAATGATTTCTCCAGAAGCGATGACAAAGGAGTCATCGGGTTTTGAATGACCTAACGGACCTGACATTGATGTCGTCAGTTTAAGTTTGTTCATTAAGGAATCTGACTCAAATGTAGCCACTTAACCATGTGCGAAAAAAACAAACACATTGACTTGGGCACAGTGGCCTATGGATTTCCCCCTTATACTAATTGCTGAAGACGCGCATGCACGTTTTGCAAGACCCACTTGAACTGGCCATATTGGCGGCTGCTTTTCTAGCCTAACATAAGAATTTATTCCTATTGTAAAATTTTGAAGTTTTTTTATATTTAACTCTACATATTACTAGATATGACCTTACATTTTAAATTGTTTGGGTTTGGCTTTAAATTTAAATAAACTTTGAATTACACTTTCTATTCTGTCCATTATAAATGTAAATAAATTGTTATTTTTTGCAATGTAGTTAAAGAAACAAGTGAATTTAGGTGTGTTTTTTAACTCAATATATCAAACAATAATTTTGCATTTTTTTTATTTACGAAATTATATATCATGAACAAAAAAACGAAAAAAAATTCAAAAGAAAAATCAATCATTCAAAAAATTAATGAGAATTAATAGGTTGGGAACCTGTCAGTTATTTTAGGGCAGCATTTTCTTATTTTGATGCGTTTTTGGAGCTAAAAAAAATACTTATAATAGGTTTTACGTGGTTACCCCAGGTATACTGGGGAAGCCAATTTATCTGAAGCTACAGCAGCAATTTGTAGAGAATTTTGGAAATATAAAGGCTATTTGGTCAAATTGTGTTTTTAGATATATAACTAATACAAACTTACATGGTTATTCACAAAAAACTTTTTGTCTTATTAGAGGCTAATTGAACGATTTTTGTTGTTGTTTTGCCTGTTAATTTGTTTTATTAAACTGTAATAAAATTCAAAATATTTTTGTGAATACAAGCCTTAAAATTTATGAATTATTTTTAAACTTTTTTTTTAATTAAAAATTTCTTTTCTATTAGATACACTGCAAAACCTTTGGTTCAAACTATTTTCGAAGGTGGCATGGCTACCTGTTTTGCCTATGGACAAACGGGCTCTGGTAAGACACATACAATGGGTGGTGAATTTAATGGCAAAATACAAGATTGTAAAAATGGTATTTATGCAATGGCAGCTAAAGATGTATTTGCATATTTAAATGGACCACGTTATCGTCATTTAAATTTGGTGGTATCAGCCAGTTTTTTTGAAATTTATAGTGGCAAAGTAAGTTTTACTACATAAATTATAATTTTATTTTAACTAAATCTTTGTCTAACTTGCTGTTTTTAGGTTTTTGATTTACTTTCTGATAAACAAAAACTTCGCGTCCTGGAGGATGGTAAACAACAAGTACAGGTGGTTGGTCTAACTGAGAAGGTAGTCGACAGTGTTGAAGAAGTGCTTAAACTTATACAGCACGGCAACAATGCTCGCACCTCCGGCCAGACCTCAGCCAATTCAAATTCATCACGTTCTCATGCAGTATTTCAAATTGTTTTACGTCCTCCCGGCTCCACAAAGATTCACGGAAAATTCTCCTTTATCGATTTGGCTGGTAATGAACGTGGTGCTGATACATCTTCAGCTAATCGCCAGACACGTATGGAAGGTGCCGAAATTAATAAATCGCTATTGGCTTTAAAAGAATGTATACGTGCGTTGGGTAAACAATCGGCTCACTTACCATTCCGTGTTTCTAAGCTAACACAAGTTTTACGTGATTCATTTATTGGCGACAAAAGTAAAACCTGCATGATAGCTATGATTTCACCGGGTTTAAGTTCATGTGAACATACACTAAATACACTACGTTATGCGGATCGTGTTAAAGAGTTGGTAGTCAAGGATATTTTACGTGAAGATGAGGTATTGCGTGAAGAGGATGCTGAACAATTAATGTACGAAGAAGATGAGGAAACCAATAATATACAGCATGTCCAACAGCGGCAGCCGATGAAGCATAATAATCACACTAATCATAATAATAACAATAATAATAAGAATAATGGTCAAATATCGGAAAGTGATTTGGCATTACTTCGTTCGTTGAGCGTAAGTATTTTTTATGTTTTTTATGTATACAGCAAAATAGGACCTTAAAAAAAGTTATTTTAAAAGCACTCCAAACAGCATCAGCTGATTGGGAAGTAGTTGCAAAAATAGGGAAACACTTCTTTTGAATCCGAATCTATATGATTAAATCAAAATTAGACAAAACTAAAGTTTTATTTGAATTTCTGTTAAACACTTTTGTTTTCAATATTTTATAACAAGTTCTTACTTTTGGTAAGTTGTTTTCTTAAATAGCTGTCTACAGTTATTTTGTATTTTCCATGTTTTTAATTACTGTTAAAAACAACACACAACTTTTTGAACCAACCTCTTGATGGGTCGATTTTAAACTATAAAATGACACAGTCAGAAAAATAAAAACGAAAAGCGATGGCAAGGCACTTTAATAGGCGGTACAAGTACTGGCAAAAAATTCTTTCCCATTGTCAAAATGATAACATCATTAGAAAAAAGGGCCGGCTGTTCAAAAAGCGCCAGAAAACTACTGGAGAAACAAAATTTTCAACGTTGGCAAAACGCTGGCAAAACCAATAAATAGGTCGCATCGAAATACGTTTTCCAAAATAAAATTTAAAAAAAGTTCAATTGAACTGAAAAAAAAATACATTTAAATGTAAATACATTTAAATGTATTTTTTCGGTCCTGCCAATATTTCAATTTACTCTCAAAATAAAATTTTCCCAAAAATTTACGCGAACAGAAAATTTGCAATAATTTGCAAGTTTGTAGCCACAGTTGATTGCTACACCAAATATACACTAATAGAAAAAAATCTGTAAAAAATTTAGTTAAAACTACTAAAAATTAGTTAAAAATAATGCTGCAGAAAAAAACTTCTAAATTAGCAGATTATGTTTGCTATATATTAGTAAGATAGGAACAGCAAAAATAAAACTGAAATATATAGAATTTTAATTATACATATTTGGGTTAAATTTTTGTTAATAGAAAATAACAAATTAACCTGCTAAAATCAGAAAAAAATTTTGTTAAATAATTAGTAGCCTAAAAAATTACGAAAAAAATTTAAAACTTTCGAAGTTTTTTTTGATTTTTTTTAAATGCAAATAAAAATCGAGCCCTTTGAAAACAGCAGTTTACAAATTTTAGGAGATATTTCTGTTAATTTAACAGGGGTTACCGCGTAACACGATTTGAAAAATATTTTCGAATTCGTAAATTTTGTACCTTTCGTAAAAAGAAAAGTTTTAGAAAAAATCTTACTTTTTGAATTTTTATGTGAAATTTTATAAAAATAAATCAAAAAATATAATTTTTATACAGAATTATATTTTTAACAATATTTGCAAGATTTACGAATTCGAAATTTTTTTTCGAATCGAATTACGCGGTTACCCCCCAGGATAGGCTGCTATTTGCATTCAACAAAAATTTTGTAGATATAACAGTTTGTTTTGGCTATGTCTGGTCTCTGGTCTACTAATATTTAGCAAAATTTTCTGCAGATTTTACAGTACAATTTATCATTTTCAATTAACTAAAATATAACTAAAATTCTATAAATTTAACAGTTTTTTTTTCTATTCTTATTTTACTAGTATTTAGCAAAAAAATCTGCTAATTTAACCGTTTTTTCTGCAGCATAATTTTTAACTAATTTTTAGTTGCTATTTTTACAGATTTATTTCTATTTATTCGCAAAAAAAACTTTGTTTACACTATTTTGTTCAATGACTAAGTGAGAATAAATTACAGATGCATACCCTCGAAAATGCCATATAAGTTATCAAAGACACAAACCATGTGTAAAAGATACACCATCGGTTTTTTAATTCCGCATTTTTAAGTTATACATCCAATATTAAAATACACTCCAATATATGTATATGTGTAAACTTCTTTAAATGGATTATAAAAACGAAAAAATGCTGAGTACTGCCTATAAAAACTTTTTTTATAGAAACTCTAATTCTTAAACTTTCTGGTGTCAAACGATTTACATTGCGCCATGGTTTCGCAGAACACTTTTTTTTCTAAATATTGTAATTTATTTTACAATATTTTTAATTGCAAAAAAGGTTGCTTTAAAATTTAATCATTTTTATAGTAGTTTCAGTTGAAATCATGGGATAAGAGTTTTAATCTCTAATTTTCGATATAAATGGACAGCTGGTACCAGAAAAAATCATAGAAAATACTGTTAAATTACTTATGGAGGGCATATTGAATAGAATAAAAAAAATCTATATGATGATATTAGTTTTATATATAAAATGATACGGAACATAAATCTATAATATATACATATATATATAATTGTTATCGATAAATAATAATTGTTTACCAGTTGTATTTGTTTAATACAAAATGTTTTAATATTTGTTCTAATTTTATATTTATCTATTTTTCTATTTTAAATCTACTTAGTCGTAGCGGCTTTATGGAGTTTTTAAAAATTGTTAAACTTTATTTAAAATGTGTATGTATATAATGTATTTATTTATACTCTTCCAGGAACATGACATGTCCGATGAATTACTGGTCCAACATGCGGCTATTTCCGATTTACAGCAAAGCGAAGAAATGGTTGTTGATCAACATCGAGCAATAAATGATTACCTATCACAATTTTTGCCTGAATCAGTGCGTCTGTATAATTTAACCAATTATGTCGATTATGATCAAGATACTTATTGCAAAGAGGGTGAAGCCTACTTTACACAGTTGGCTGAAATGGCAACCAATTGCAGGGATTTAATGGCAGATTTCCGAGCAAAATTGGCTAAAGAAGAAATGCTTTCGTGCACTGTTAAACCACCAGGCAAACGTTAAGCTCTTTTAATTCTATAACAAAAGTATCAAAAAATGCCCCAATACTCTCTTAAAGATTAAAAATTACTTTAAACTGAAAACAAAAAAGCAAAAATAAGATGCAGAAACCAACCCTAGTAGTAGTTAATAATTAACTTTTAACAACAACAAAGAACAACAAAATGACAGTGCCGTTATAAAATGCACTTAAAATTAACCCCCTGTTTTTATAAGGCGAACGGAATTATTCCTCAAGAGGAATGTGTGTATTTTGTTTTTGTTACAATAACAAAATACACACATTCCTCAGGCGGAATTATTCCGCTCGCTTTATAAAAACAGGGGGTAAAACAAAATTTTAAAATTAACACGTAACACCTTAAGTTAAAAACAAATTTAAAACACCTATAAAAACAAACACTTCCTTTTTTTATCAAATTACTCACAATTTTTGAGGATACGAGAGCAAGAGATTTAAATCCATCAAATCCTGTTTATTTATGTTAATGTTTCTTTTTTTGTTTTATACAAAAATTTATCATAATGCAGGAATTTTGTTTCCTAAGGCCGAGTTTTTAGGACGTAGATTATCTTTAAACTTAGTTAAACTAAGTTAAATAGTTTGTAACTAGAATACTGCCTTTGAAATGTGGTTTACTTTATTTTAATAAAGTAAAAAATTCTAAAGTAGAAAAATTTGTTCTGACAAATTTTAGTTAATAAACTTGGAAATGGCTGACATAATTGTTTTCGGTTTAACTAAACAAAGTTTAACTCACAATCCAAAAACTTGGTCTAACTGTCATATATTTATTTTGTTTAACTTTTTCCTTTTTACTACTACTTCTACTTTTACTTATTTTAAATGATATTAATTATTACTTTTTTAATTTTTTTTACATGAAACGAAATATAGATTTCCAAAAAATCAAGTATTATCTACAAAATCCAATATTTAAAATGCTTTCGATTTAGATCTTTAAAAACACGGCTAAGAAAGCTAGTTTAAATAACAAAAAATACAAATAAAGAAGGCACAACAAGTCTTACTTGAGATAAAAAGACATTTTTCTAAACTATTCCTTTAAAAAAAAAACTTTTAACACAAAAAATTAAGCATTTTCTTTTTTACTTGTTTTTTTAAATTATTTTAAATTATTGTTGTATAAGACCCCTAACCCCAATCTTCTTCCCTTTAGTTTCCTTATGTTTCCAAATCTAATGTGTTATTTTCTTTCCTTTTTTTAAATACAAATATACTTTTATTTTCTTGTATTATATATATATAAAAAAAATTAAGTTTTATTTTATTGAATTGTCATTGTGCTCAATTTGTTTTTTATTAGTGCAGTTGTGTATTATAGATATTTTTCGAAAACAAAAATCAAAAACTATTTAACAACAACCTCTTTCTAATATATAAACTATTAATTCCATTAATTTTAAATGATTTATAAAACAAAACTCATAGCTAAAGCAAGAAAAACAAAGCCACCTATATATGAAAAAAAAATAATAAAATAGCACTTTAACCATTTCCCAAACACTTCTACTCAATTAGTATTACCCTACCTTCCTCAAAATATTGTTACGGGTACCAAAAAGTTCTTAAATGGTAAATGCCAGCCGGGTCGAACGGTAAAGCATTATCTTTATGCCACGTTTGTCGTCATATCGTTAGGAGTTTTACAAGACACTGGCTCTAGCAATGTCAACCAACTTATATCTTTGTGTAACTAGAACGATTTTGACAGCTTTTTGGCGTATTTCGGCTTTCTATTGTCAAAATTGTTGGGAATAACTTTGATACGCATGCGGCATAAATTCAGCTAAAATGGCGCCCAATATAATAATTACACTAATTACTCCAATATGTTGTCGTATATATGCCATTTTTGTTAGGTGCTCCCAAAAACTGACTGGAAATACCGCTTCAATGTCCTTGAAGCCTGTAACACCATATTAAATATATATATATTTTACTTAAACCAAAACCTTGAATTGTAAATTCCATATTCGTGAACGAAAATATTAGTTTGCTTTACTAAACCCTCCAGTTTGTAATATCCTTCCTTTCTCCTTTTTACCGCTTGATCTTAAGAAATTGTTATTTTTTTCTATATTACTTATCGCGTTTTTTAGACTTAAACAAAAAAAAATTGAAAATTTCTGTTATACAAGTGCTTCAAAGAAAATGAAAAAATATACATATTTAGATCCTAATAATTATTAAATTATATATGAAAAAATTATTATTAAAAATTAAAAAGAAAAATCAATTAAATTTTTTTTTTTGAATTAACAACAAATTAACCTAAAAAAGTGTTTTAATTTTAAAAGGAATTTAAGAGAAAAACGAAGACTCGGTTCAATACAAATAAAACTATGCTGAAATGTGTTTTCAGTACTATTGTTTTCGAATTTCTCTGTCATTGGATGGAATTTACTGAGAATATAACAAAATTTTCTTACTTTAGCTGGATTCACAATGTTGGAGTTCTCCACGCTGCAATGTGGAGTGTACAAAAATAGAGATATCATTATACGAAAAAGATATAAATGTAACAAAGAAAGTAAGAAAATCCACTCTACAGAGTGGAGTACTCCAGCATAAAAACAATAGTTATGGACTGTAAAAATTAAAATAGTAATCGATATATAAAGTAGTTATCGACAACAAGATTAATTTGAAAATACATACTTGCTAACGACTTTTAGGATATTTACATTGACTATAATCTCACAGGTTGTAATCGTAATCTTTTTTATAATCTTGATCGTTTGCACTTTCTTTTTTATTATTAGTTTGACCCATAAGCCAAAAAGGCGTTATCGAGAAAACGATAAAAAAAAATCAATTTTTGAATGAATGTAAATTTGACAGGTAGATCAAATTCAATACTGGATATCTCCGATAGTGAATCAAATCGGAATAAAAAAAAAAGGATATCACTTAGTATATGAACCATTCTCAACTAAATTTCTTCAAGAATGGTAGGTAAGTGGGTCAATCATAACAACAAGCTGATGTTTATTTAATGTTTTTGAGAATTTAGACAATTTTCAAATTTCTTGGCAGTGACACAAAACGTCGCACTGCGGAGAGATGCAACATCGATCATTTTTTAAACAAACTGTAGATGTCGCTAGCATGTGGGAAATTTTGTGAAAGGAGGATTTTATTTTGAGAAATTTTGTCAAGGGAGTATTTTTTTATTTCAAATGAGGTTTTACAGAGGTGTTAGGTAAGGGAATTTGGGCCCAAATTAGAGATTTCGACTTCGTTTTTGGGACAGATTAAAAAATTTAAAAAAATTTAGTTTTAGGCCCAAAATAAGAATAATTTTGGTATAAATTATATGCGTGTTACTTCAAATTAAAGTCGATCAAATTAGGTCTGTTAAAGAATATCAAAATTTCTACAAAATATTTGAATTATTGAAGAAATGTTCTCCAAAAATTTATAAATCTTGAAATAATGAAAAGCAACCCACTCAATAATTAATCAAAAAATTTTCTATTTTCCAAATACTGAAATTGTTACATACAAAGGACTCAGAAAAAATAAGTTTTGTGTCGGCTCAAAAATTACCAGGGGTTTTCATATAATCTCTTATGTACCTTCTGAATCGTGTAAACTCGACTTATGCAACAACAAAGATTTGAGGCCTATAAAGTTCGAGTGAAAACGTAAATATTTCTTCGTAAAATATTCAATTTTATTTAATTTGCTTACTCATTTGTTAATAATTTTCTGAACTTAAGAGCGATGCTAACGTAGCTCGTATCTTTTTCTTTTAAGTTTTTGTGTAAATTAAAATGAATTGGGTAAAACATTGAGGATTTAAACATATAAAATGGGAATAAGCCCTTAAAATGAAACAGTATTGTCAGAAAAAACAAAACAGCAGTCAGCGCCATCTGTTGCATTAAACATCGGTATTGCCATTCATCAGGACCATGGGAGACCCCTGCAAATTATTGAATTGAAAAATCGAATCAATATAAATTAGATCAAATCTCAATTTTTTCGATATCAAATACTGTTTCCAATTATTCGACATAGGCGGTTAACCGGTTATTGCATTATTCGAAAAATCACTAAAACTGATTAACCGGTTATTCGGGTCGTTTATTCGAGAAAATTGGCGATTAATCGTTTAAAGCTAAATTAATGTATTTCCTTAACTTTTTATCAACAAAGGCACTAACAGCTTCCTGTTTTTACATATGAACACGATGTATTTAAAAAAAATTTCAAATTAAAAAAGCACATCTACACGAGAGAGAAAATGCTAGAGATAAAAAAAACCACCTCTAGCTCTATTTTGAATGAGAGTAGCTATTTCTCTCGCGTGTAAATGTACCTTAAGGTAGAAAGTTTCGGAATCTGAGATTATCCAAATTGAAACATTTCTTATACTAATAGAAAAATTTATTTAAAAATATAGCTGAAGCTATAGGAGATTTTTTCTAAAAATTAGTAAGTTAAAAACAGCATAACTTAAGGTAGATTTTTCTATTTCTTTACGAAATTTTTTTTTTAATCTGTAAAACTTTGGATACAAAATTTCTTTGAATGCAAATTTAATCAATACTACAATAAATATAATATTGCATATAAAAAAATTATTATACAAAGTTCTTCCTCCTACTCTGAAGAAAAAAAAAATTAGTTCCATTTGAGTAAAATATTAGTTAATTGAAAATATCAATTTACTCTACAAAAATTTTCTGAAAAGTAGAGTTAGTAGACTAAAGAATATCATAAACAATTGTCTTTTTTCCCTTTTTAAGGGCCATTGACAATAAAAAAAATTATCCAAAGTTTGAGCTAACATACGCACAGGGATCTTTATTATTCCAGTTTTAATAAAAATTTCCACTAAACTAATAAAGTTTTCTTAACAAAATGAATGGAAAGCTTAATAAAAATTATGAAAATTTTTCATAAAATTTATCAATTTAATGAAAAGTTTCAATGGACGAACTTCAGCGAAACTTCATTGAATCAATGTAAAAATTCATAAATATAATGTAGACATTTCTCTCAGTGTACAGTTACAAATGTCAAATTCCATTTAATTTTGAATTTTTTAGCTTTAATTTTGTGTTAACTTTTGGGTATTTCGTTATTGTTAATGTCACAAATGCGAATACAAATTTAAATTCAGTGAAACGGAAACGGTGAAAATAAAAATAGAAATTTCTGAAATACATTTGGAAAAATTTGAAATGCAATTAGAATTTTATTAAATACATTTGGAAAATTTTGGAATACAAATAGAGTCTTTTTAAATACATTTGGAAATTTCTGAAATACATTTGGAGCATATTAAAATACAAATGGAATTATTTTAAATGCAATTTCACAATTTTGAAATACAGATTTAAAATTTTTAAATACAAATGAATAATTTTGAGATGTATTTGGACAAATTTAAAATACAAATAGAATTTTCTTAAATACAAATAAAATATATTAAAATATATTTGTGTTTATGTTTCTTGTAATTTTTTAGCCAAAGTTAAGAAAATTATGAAGTTTTGGGAAAAAATAAAGGATAAATTCCATATTAAAATTGTAACCGGTTAATCGACCTGTTTAAACCGATTATTCGGATCGAAATTTTATGCAAATTAATTCAAAAAAGAATTTGTCTTTTTCATGCTCAAATTGGAATTATCAAAAAATTGTTAAATTACCACTGATAAAACAAGATTTTTTTGTGGATTTTCAAAACGAATAGTTGTATAAAAAAATTTATTATTTCGAAATTTTCCACTTTAAACTAGAGCTTATCAAAAATCCTTATGGAATTGTACTTTCGACAAGTTTCTAGATAATCAGCGCTGTTCTAAGTTCCGAATCCACATAAAAAAATTCAAAAGTGAAATATTCCGAATTTTTTTCTGTCATCCACATTTTTTGCATGTTATTTTACAAATCCACTCTAATTAAAAAGTTTCGGAACTCAGAACAGGGGTGAATGTTACTGTGTAAAGATTATTAAATATCAATAAATTTGAAAAATATAGAAATGACAAATGTCCTACCTTGAAAACACATATATTTCTAATACACCTTCAGTTATCTTGCTATTCACACTTCTATCGTATCACTTTTTTATATTAAAATAGAGGCCATTTATATATATATATATATTAATTTTTCTTTAATTTCTTTAAATTTTTAATATTTTTTTTTATTAAATTGAATTTCTTTTTTATTAACTTAATACACCACTACATATTCAATTATATTTAATAATTTCACTTTTTTATATTGAAATAGAGGCCATTAATTTTTCTAAATTTTTTAAATATTTTAATTGAATTTATTATTAAATTAATACAAAATTACACTTCACTTTTTATATTTAAATAGAGGCCATTGATTTTTTTTTAATTTTTCTTAATTTTCTCAAATTTTTTTTATTAAATTGAATTTATTATATATACGAAATTACATATTTATTTATATTTAGAAACTTCACTTTTTTATATAGAGGCCATTGATTTTTTAAATTTTTTCTTTAATTTTTTTATTACATTGAATTTTGTTATGATTAACTTGATGCAAAACTACATATTTATTTATATTTAACAATATCACCCCACTCTAGTAAACCAAAACTTAACTTTACTATCATCACAACACTTTTTTATATTATTTGTATTAAAATACAGGCCATTGATTTTTTTTTATATTTTTATATATTTTTTCTTAATTTAATTTTTCTTTTCAATAATTTTTATTATTCACTTAATACATTTCTTTATTATTTTCTTAATACAGAACCAAATGATTTATTTTTAACAATTTCACCCCACTCTACTAAGCGTACATACAGCAAAAACACTACCAACAATAAAACGAAATCCGCCAAAAATAACAAATACAACATAAAATGGGTGCCCCACTAACTAAAGTAGAGACTCCACTAAATTTTTGCACTCTTTTTAAACACTTCTATTTGTAATATTTTAATGAAATTACTATATAATTTTGTGAAATGATTATTGCTAAACACTTTATTAATGATTTATTTAAAAATTATTTGTTAATTTTGTGTATATTTAGAAAATTAAACGCCGACACTAAACACGACGATCTGTAAAACACCGGATATTGCAGCAACCTAAAAAAATACTATAATTTCGCAGCAGGATAATTTTAGTACACAGAGTTGTATTTTAGGGGAGTTTAAAATGTAGCTTTAACTTTAAAGGTGTAATTAGTTTGTACGTAACGTTCCGTGACGAATCAGCTGAATTTGGTTTGCGAAAAGCATTTGAGTCGTTAGTTTGTCTGTAAAGCGGCCTATTGATGATCATGTAATGTGTAATTTGACGGTTTGTCAAGCATGTTGGACGAAAAACCAGGATTGACAGGGAATACCGCTAAAATACCGTTATCGATTCAAAACCCTTTCAACTAACTACCATTACCCTTAAAATACCGTTACCGTAATAACCGAAATACCGTTATCCTTAAAATACCGTTACCGAAATAACTGAAATACCGTTATCCGAAATAAATGAAATAGCGTTACCCTTAAAATACCGTTACCGAAATAATCTCAAATAGCGTTATAGTTTCGGTTACCATCTATGCGAAAAATAATTTTTTTGATTTTTCGGTAGGTTTGACAAACACGCTTTAACCCTTTGGCGAGTGGCGTACATTATAATGTACGTCGACTTCATCAAATCGTCACTGATTTGAATTTTAACCAAAGCGCTATTCATTTACAGTTATCGGTTCGTTATTTTGTTCTTATTAAAATTTTATGCAGGCTGTGAAATTTCAAAACAACATGAGAGCAGTAGAGTGCGTTTTGTCTTGTAATCATCAACGCTGCTGAGAATGTGTTAAAATAGCTGTGTTTGTGCGGCAAACTATCAACGTTGGCTTATGTCATTCCCATACAAATTTGACATTAGTAAAGTTTAGAGGTTAACACTAAACGTTGGCTGATATCAAAATTATATGGGAATGTCATAAGCCAACGTTGATAGTTTTCCGCACAAACACAGCTAATTTAAAAGTTCAAAAAAGGCTTGAGTTTAGTCTCAAAAATTGTGTGATGAATAAAATTCAAAAATTTAAAAGGTTTTATGTAGAGATTAGTAACCCTATCTACTCTTTCGCAGATGACAGCAACATTTGTCATTAATTTTCCTTCGATCGTAGGCCAAGCCCTGAGGAGATTGGTGGCAAAAGGCAGATTTCTACAATCTCTGAGTGGGGTCGTGTGAATAAGGTCGACTTTAATGCACGCAAGACCCAATGTTGTATGTTGACCCATAGGGCTGTGAGGTCAACACTGTCATCTGTACATATGGGTGATATTGATATTGAGGAATCGGATACTCTTGATGTTCTGGGCATGAAAATTCAGTGTGATGTCCGTTGGAATAAACATGTTTTTCAAGTGTCGAAGGAAGCATTCAAGTGTCTAGGTTTTTTACGTCGGTGCAAGAAGTACTTCACTCCATCCGATTTACTCACTATTTATACCACCTATATCCGACCGAAGATGGAATACAACTCCCATATATGGGCAGAAGCTTCGAAGTCTATTTTGGAGCTTCTGGACCGTGTGCAAAGGAGGGCGTCGGCGCTTATCAATGACAATAGGGTATCCAGCTCTATTGACTCATTGGAGCATCGTCGGAATGTGGGTTGTGTGACCCTGTTCTACCGATATTATCATGGGAGGTGCTCAGCTGAGATAAATGAACTTGTCCCCAAAGCCCAAGTTTTTATTCGTAATACTCGCTTATCACGTAGAGCGCATCCGTTTGTAGTCGATTATCCAGTGGATCGCACGACGCATTATAGAGAGAATTCGTTTATCAGTCGCACTAGCCGTATGTGGAATAAACTCCCCGCAGAGGTCTTCCCTGTTACTTACAATGTTGAGAAATTTAAATCAAATATTCACAAACACTACTCCCTCTTTCCTCCTCCTCATAACCTATTTTCCTAATACCAACACAACGCACTGCGTTAATAGGGTAATTGGGGGGCATCCCCTGAGTGTTGGTCCATCAAAAAAAAAAAAAAAAAATATATATAAAATTAAAATTTTAAAAAAATTTTAACCCGCTCGGAGTCGGCAGCATGTTAATGTTTGAACTTTGATTCCAAACATCTCCGCTAGGGGGCGCAGCGCAGCCATAAAAGTAATAAACAATATTTCTTGGACATAGATCTACATTTTCACGAAGTTTGTTCGGAAAATTCCTAGCCATTAAAATTCCCGTGTCAAAGGGTTAAAGTGTAATGGAAAAATTCATCAAACATTGGGGAATTTTACACTTTTAATTGGTTTTTTTTTTTGTGACAAAAAAGGGATAATGTTAATAAATACACGAAAATATGCAAAAACAGAAAAAAATTAAATTCAAAGAAAAAAATAATAAAAATATGTTCGTCATTATCATCCGCTGTGTTAATTTTGTGTTTTTGATGGTAAATTTTACAGCATGCTTGACCGTGTATTCCAAAACCACTTTTCTGTTTGTTAAAAAAGCTGGACAGCATGCTTGATCGAATATAGGCCACTTAACGTTCCGTGCTGGATGAACGTGTTGAAATGTAGAGATACAACCTTACGGCTTGTTCTGCGTTTATTTTTTTATATAGACAATTAAAAGCGCACTGCATTTATACTTGAACAAAAACTACCTAGTTTTTGTACAAAACTAGTTTTTGCTTGTTTTTAACCTTCTCCGAGAAAAGAGACCTAGTTTGTGAAAATGAAGTTTTGAGAAGAACGCATTCAAAGTTTCAAATTTTAATGTTTTTCTCATTTTTATCGATTTTCCCAAGTTCCCGTTTTTTTACACCTAGGTCCCTTTTCTCGGAGAAGGTCACATATGCGTTTTGACAATTAAAAACTAACATTTGCCAAAAACTAGGTAGTTTTTGCTCAGTCTAAATGCAGTATAAATTAAAACTTAATTTAATTTCTCTGCGTTTTCTCTCATACTCTCATTTTTTCATTTTCACACTCTCCAAGTTGCCATATTTTTAAAAACTAATCCCGATATTTGATGATGTTCAGAGATAGAAAAGTTGAAACGATTGAACTTTTATTTTGAAAAATCATTGTTTTTAATGTTTATTACTAGTTTCGAACTAATTTTTCTATACTGAAACAAAAACCTCATTTCCCATCTCTGATGTTCTATTTTTTTACGCTGTTATTCAAAAAAAACTTCTTAATTAAGCTTTAAAACATGAATTTGCTAAAGTATTCATTATCTCTTCTAAACCTTTATTAAGAAATTGTATTCAAAAACATACAATAAAAGTTTATTAATTTTTAATTTAATTCTGGCAACACCTTGTATATTCTCTCTTTATAATGTTAGTGATACATGAATTGAGTGAGCGATTGACTCGGTAATTGTAGGTGACTAATATTGTTTTATAAATTTTGTAAATTAAAATGCTTTATGAGAAAGTAAAACATGTTAAAAACGATTTTTAAACATTACTACACCGATAAAATTTCTCAGTTGCTCGGTTAAAGAACTCCTCAGTTAAAATCAAAAACTTTAAATTAACTGAAATAATCGATATTAACTTTGGTTTTTTTGTAGTTAAAAATAAATGAGTTCTAAATTGTCAAAACAGTTTTGAAATACAATTAAAAACTAAAATAAAGATATAAAGATTTTTTTATTTCACGCTTTTGTTTGTGCATTTTTTTGAATCTTTGAGCACTAATTAAAGCATTGGGATTGTAAAACTTTGAAATTCGCTAAAGCTTAAATGGATTTAAGGTAAGTAAACTTCTTTTTACAATATCTTTTAATTCATTTTTAAACTTTGAATTTTTCACAGAAGGTGAGACGAAGCAAGAAGTGTAACTGGTTTGAACTGTTGCATATATGGCTCGGATGTGGCTGTAAAGTTTTATGTTGAACCCGAGAGATGCTAAGATTACAGAAGGTGAGAAGAAACAATAAGTGGAACTGGTGAGACTTGCTGATTACATAGCTCAGATGTGGCTGTAAAGTTCTATATAATACAATATGTGAGTCCTAGAGATCCTCAAGCAAAAAGAAGATGAAACAAATTTTCAATTATTTTATATGTTTTATCTAGACATTATTCTTAATAAAATCTTTTAATGCTCAAAGTTTTTCTATTGTATAAATCAAAAATTAAACTAAATATGATGGTTCTTTGTTTATTAGGTTATTTTTAACTAACTTCCCATAATTATTTATTTCAATTAACAATATAGTTGTCCGTAACTGAGTTCTCAGTGAAAATGTTTTAATGAAAAAAAATTAGTTATTTTTAATTAATTTGAGTAACTGAGGCTCAGTTAGGGGTATTTCACCTGGGACTCAGTTAAAAATTTAGTAGCCAATAACTGAGTAAATTTTTCGGTGTAAGAAGTTAAAATGCGAACAAATTGATTTAAATATTTTTTTATATTACGAATACTGAAAGTATCCGAATATCGAGTATGTTTTTATTATAAATACATCACTATTTTACTGAATTTATATTTATTTTATTTTCATGCAATTTGGTAAAATTGTCTAAAAAAAGAGTTTAGTGTTGGAATTTTTGCAGTTTTTTTGTTTCTGTTGGGTACAAAATGTTGTATTCCATCCATTCTTCGGTGGATGACTCTTAAACAAGTCATTTAATCATTGTAAATTCACATTTTCTAGTTTGTTTCAGTAACTTTCTTTTTCCAAACTTTATCAGAGGCATAATTTAGGCTATAAGCATCTAATAAATTTTTCTTTATTAACCATTTGTGAATATTCTTTCTGCCAAATTAGCTTAAAAATCTGTAGTTAGGCTATTTTAAAAGTTTTTGAATAACACAGACGATAAAAATCTAAAAAATCTGGGATTTAGCACATTTAATTCCTTTAATGCAATTAATGTATTTCCCGATAAAACTAAATTAAAATAAATATAGAAATAATAATTTTTTTTAATTCTCTTTTTTTACCGTTAAGCCGATGTTTAGTATGTCAACTAAATGTTGGCTAGCCGGTCAGCTTTTGGCTGACAGCCAGCTTTAAGCCGCCGCTACAATTTTTTATTCTGCCACCGCAGAAGAGTAATCTGGTCGGCCCAGATCTCTGTTAAGTTTTCTCTTAAAAATAGTAATTAATACCCAGTGTTGCCAACTTTTGAAGGGTAAAAATTTACCAAAATTGTTGTAAAAAAGCACGATATAAATTTTTTGAAAAATTTAAGTCAAGAATTTAAAAACACATTTTAGCTTTGTAAAATCGTGTTAAAAAAGTTCAAAAATAACCGAAAAAGGGGTAAAAAAGCACCAAACTAATATCTAAAAATTTTGAAGTTTAAATATATCGAAGTTGCTATTTAAAATTGTACTACAAACATTGTGAAAAAATTTATTTTTTGTTTAGTTCGTATTATTTTTTCAACTTTGACAGAAAATTGAAGAAAAATATTAAAAAACGAGAACAAATACCAAAAATATGAACTGTACAAAAAGCACTAAAAGTACTGCCAGAAATCTGAAAAAGCACTGTAAATACCCGCTTTTTTTAAACGGGTATTTGTAAAAAATCACCGGGTACAAGAATGAAAAAAGCACCAAAAAATACCCGAAAATAAAAATAACGGTATCGGTAACGATAACGGTATTTGGAAATTTTTTTTAGAGGTATTGGTAACGGCAACAGTGTTCAATTTGAAACGGTATATAAGCGATAAGGGTATTATAACGATAACGGCAACCAACCTTGCTAAACACTTAATACAAAATATGATTTAAATTATAGACAAAATAAAGGGTGGGTTCGAACTGCCTAAATAAAATCTAAACTAAATTCAGGCTTCCAAGTTTTTATGAAATACATATGAGAAAGTTTTCAAAATTTTTTCAAAGATTTTAAACCCTTTTGTCAATTAGTATTTGGTTTAGGATTTATTTAGCCACCTCGCACAGGGCCAAAATATTTAAATTTAATGAAGATAAAGATAAAATGTTAATATATAAACAAAATATTTACAAACAGTTATTATGTGAAATTTTTTCAGCCGTTTAAGAAAAAGGTTTTTATAATATAAAAGCCATAGCTTATGACCGTTGTTTTTTATTGACAATTGTCTACTAATGTGGAAGTCTAGACATTTTTGAAATTACAATTTTTTTCTAAAAAATCAGCTCGCTGATTTTCAGCATACTCCTTTTGCTGAAATTATCAACTTTTTCTAAGCACGCTCCTGACTAAAAATTTCCTGACTTTACAGCCTTTTTTTTTGAGTGTACATTTTTTAACACTTTCTATAATTTTTATTATAATTATTCCATATTTTGTTAATTTTTCATTTAATCATAAATTTATTTTATTTCTGCTTAAATTTAAATATTTCCGTTACTTCACATTTTACTACCACAAAAATACAACTATGTGTACTAAAATTCTCGTACTCCTAAATGAAGTTTTTTTTTAGTTTAGTTGCAATGTCCGGTTATTTACAGATCGTTTTTAGTGTCGTGGTTTAGTTTTACAAATATTAATTAAATTAATACATATATTCAATAAAAATCATTACCAAAGTGTTTAGTGATAATCATTTTATAAAATTTTGTTGTTTGTTCATTAAAATCTAATAAATAAAGTGTGAAAAAAGAATTCCAAAAATAGCATATTTAGTGGAGTCTCAACTTTTGTTAGTGGTACCCCCATTTTTTTTTTTGTTGTATTTGTCATTTTTGCCGGTATTCGTGTTATTGTTGTTAGAGTTTTTGCAATCGGTTTAGTAGTGTGTGGTAAAATTGGTGAATATAAGAAATATGTATGCATTTATCTATATATTAAATTAAATATAAAATTAAATTCAAGAAAAAAATATATAAAAAAAAATATATAAAAAATTAATATATAAAAAATAGTCTCTATTTCAATATAAAGTGTTGTGATTATAGTATAGTTTGATATTAAATAAAAGCAAGATGACGGAATATATTTTCAAGGTAAGATATTTTTCCTTTCTATATTTATAACAACTTATAAATTTTAAATAATCTTTACATAAAAAAACATCTAGAACTTGTGCATTTAGAGGTATTTTGGCTAAAACCTAGTTTACAGGGATTTCTCAGATCTTTTAATGTTGAGTGAGAAATGGAAAACACAAATTTTGTATTGATAAACATTACCAAAATAATACTTCATCGGGAACAAGTTTATGTCCACCTCTCCAAAACGTTTAAAAACTTGTACGTCGACTAAAGGGGCCACGCTGAATTTATTGTTTAATCCCTTTTGAGTGCGCTTGACTCTTAAAGTTGAAAAGGTTTTCCTAATCTACTCGGTAAATACTTATAGGTTATTAATTTATGAATAGCGCTGTTAATGGATATATACATACAATCTGTTAATCATTTGAAAGCTTATGACATTACCTTTAACCAACACATTAATACATGAAAATCCTTTATTCAATTTTTCTAAAAAAAAACAATTTTTGCGTAGGCGGCATACGGCCGGTCTTAGGGGTTTTCTACCTATGGTATGTCCGAAGACGGCTTCGCTTAGCAAAGACTTGCTTCGTAGAGGGCCTTCGGCCGGACTTAGGGGTATCTATTATGTGGTATTTCCGAAGCTGAATAAAGCTTTCCTGTAAAACGGACTTGTGTTGTCTTAGGATTTTTTTCTCTGGTGTAAATTTATACAGTTTCAAAACAAACAAATAAATTGTGTGGCGGATGAAAGGTATTGTAATAAGCTTTTCAATGATATAGGGCCAGTTTCACAAAAATCGTCCTTAGTTCTGACTTTAAAACTGGCCCATATTGTATACATATATATATCAATCAAGTGCTTGCCGAAAAAATGTTAATAAATATTTTTCAACAGATCTCTAGTATATATTAAGCGCTGTAACGTTTTCTGTAAAAAATATTATTCTAATTATAACAATATTTCCTTAAAGCAAAAAATTCTAGGACTGAAAGACCATTAATGACCAGTATTATATTTAGCACTTGGAATGAATTTTTACTACAATTTTTCTTAAGCAGGAAATTTTGTTCAAAAGTGCTGACTGTTGTGAGTTCAGTTCGCTCTTTAGAAAATAAATTGACTGATCTTATCAAGGGTTATTCGTAACATATTTGTAGATAATTAATCCGTTTTTCTTATTATATTAAAAATTATCTATTTTTTCCCAACTGCCTAAGAAGCTACAAATCTGAGCAATTAGTCTTGCCAAATAATCATTTTTAAAAACTATCTAAAACTACCAATCTTTTTTTAAAAAAGTTCTTAAAAATATTGCAAAAGAAATAATTTAAATTTTTCAAGTGCGAATAGAGCTTCAAAGTTTCAATTTGAATTGTATGTATGACTTTTTCATTCCTCATACATATCGCAGCGTCCACCATCGGGTTATGAACTAAACAGCTTCAACAAAGTTCGCCAACTCACCCGCAGATGGCGCGCAACAACTTTTCTAAAAATTCAACATCTCGCGCAATTACAGTGTTGCCATATTTGAAGCCCTTCATCTTTCACCACCTTGCATCTCTTCTCTCTCCCCTTTCCCAAGAAAGGGTAGAGAGAACACGTTAATTAATAAAAAACATTTATTTCGACCTTTAACTACATTTAATCGATTTTCCATAAAATATTTCACCTGGTTTTATAAATTATTTACAAAGCATAATTCTTTTACAAAATATTTTGTATTTACATTAAAATATCCTCATCATTAAGTGCAATATAACCGTGATAATCAATAAAACCAGTTTGATTTATAAAGTCATCTTTTACATTAAAATATCCTCATCATTAAGTGCCACAAATTCAGGATCATCAATAAAATCCACTTGATTTATAAAGTCATCTTTCACATATTCCGTGTCTTTAGCCATATCAGTTTCTTCTACTAGCTCATAATGAGTATCGAGAAGATTTATAGCCTTTTGATGTGACGCCGAATGGGACTGGAAATGTTAGGAAAAAAATTACACAATTCATAAATCTTTTAACAATTTTTTATAAAATATTTACTTCTAAATGATGTTTTCTGCGGAAGGGTTTCAAACACACGTTACATTTAAATTTAGGTTCTTCTTCATGTATAGTATTCACATGCTGTTTTAAAGTTTTGTGTGTTGCAAATTTTTGTTGACACAATTCGCATTGAAATTTTTGTTCAGTATGTATTATTGAATGAGCCTTTAAATGTTCCATCATCAAATAACTTTTACCACAAATATCACAGATATAGGAGCGTTGGCCTGTATGAAAACGCTTGTGAACTTTTAAATCGGTTTTAGTAATGAAAGCCTTATTACATTCCTCGCATTTAAAATTGCGTACATTATTATGGCGATTCATATGATATTGTAAGTGGACTTTTTGATTGAAAGTCTTTTGACAAACTTCACATTGGAAAGGTTGGCTATTGTGCATTCTCATGTGGGCATATAACGATTTTGGAGTTTTAAGTAATCTTGAACAAATGGTACAAGGATAGCAATCATTGTGAACAAGAGATCTGAAAATAATAATAAATGTTTAATAAAAGAGATTTTGATAATTAAATAAAAACGTAAGATTCTTAAAGCCCAACTATATTTAGTGAAGTTGAATTAAGGAAAAGAGCGATACTATGAACATACACTGAAGCGTCCATATTTAGCTTAAGTCAACTTTCATAAAGTGTTTTCGGAAATCTTGTTATCAATGTTTTGATTTGAAAATCTTGTTAATCAAAAGAATTTTTTACAAAATCCTGTTATCGAAACGTCAATACCCAATTTTTATTGAAAATCTTGTTATCGATGACTTATTTCTGTTAGAAATTCTTGCTATCGATAACTGCTTTTTTATGCTCAATAAGTAAATAACTAATTTTCCATCTCATCGTACCCAACTTCATCAAATTAAAAACAGTTCTAACAAAAGAAATTAAAAATAACAATAACAAAATAAAACATATAAAAAAATATAAGACTAGTTCTTGTTGCACTGGTATGCTAAATAAATAAATAAAAAAATAAATTCTCAAATCTGGGGAACTTTCTAAAATTTGTGTACATATTTCAAATGTGGGCGCTCTTTAATTAGGGGAAAAAGTTTGCCTAATTTCGAACAAATTTTAACAAACGGTAAGTTAATTGTGGTTACAACTTTAGAGATTAATTAGAACTGGGTCGACAACGACAACGAGAGTTGCTTTTTCATATATATTGTATGGGAACCAAATTGTCGCCATGTCGTCCGGCGATTTGTCGTCGGAATAGAATCTATTCTATTTGTGTGACGACAGACTAATACAACCCTTTAGAAAAACGTGTAAGGCCACACAATGTAATCGATTTGGTGTACTTCATTTTGTGTGTACTTACGATATGGGATACCTGTGTATAACAATTGTATATGAAACACAACATTTTTGAAAATTTTCAAAAATTTTGTCTAACTTACATGCCACTATACTTGTGTGTACTTACGAAGTATATTGGCTTGTGGGCCATTACAATGCGGCCATACCCTGGGTAAAGTAAGCCAGCTTGTGTAGAGTTTGAAAGTACTCGGAGATACTTGTGTGTACTTACTAGGAAATCGCTATCGATAACAAAATTTTCTAAAGTATGTTAATGAACGATGTGCAGTTAACACGATTTTGAAAAGAAAAATTTATATCTAAAACAAGAATTTCGAAAGTTGTGACTGTATTCCCCATATACTTGTTAATGCAAAGTCACAATAATTTTTTTTTCAAAAAACTTAAGACCTGGTATGGACACATTGACAAATAAAATTTAAAATTTTTAAATTTTATTGTTGTTTTGTATGGAAAGTTGTGACTTTCAATCTTAAAAATAGTCTTATGACAGCCACAGCGAGTCACAAGTAGGAATTGGCACCTTAATTACTTATGTATTGAGCCTAAAAAACTAGTTATCGATTGTAAGAATTTCTGACGGAAATAAGTCATCGACAACACGGTTTTCAAAAAAAATTTTGCTATCGATAACAAGATTTTCAATAAAAAATTAATTATTAATGTTTAGATAACAGAATTTTCTAAAAAAAAATCCTTTTGATTAACAAGATACTAAAAGTTGGACTTTGGGGACATCTGGGAAAGCTACGCTGCCATACAAAATGTTTGAGAAATCGCGATTTTAACGCATAGGCCGCTATAGATGCATACATTGTTTTTACTGAAATATTTTCCTTTTAATTGCTTTCTTACTAAGGCATTACATTTATTAAAGTCGATTGTACATTCAGCGACTAAATTCGCTGAAATATCAAAAAACCATAAAAACCTATATAAAACGCTAAGTAGTGTTTTAAATATCAAGATTATATATATATTTGTTCCTTTTACTCCTGCAAGGAGCATAGGGCAAGATTAGCACATCGCATTTATATCGTAAATATAGCCACAGGTCCTGTGCTTACATTTTAATACAAAAAATTCATATTAATTGAATTTGAAAAATTTTTTATATAAAAACTGAATGGAAAAACTTAAGAAATTTGCGAAAAATCTGTACCATTGATCGAAAAATAAAGTACGTCATTGTAATCAGCATGTCCGAAATATATAGAATTGATGGTCAGATCTCCATTAATTTTTGTAGTGTCATGCAGCGTTTTGGATGTTAAACTTAAAATTGCTTTAAATATGAAATTTTGTTATTTATTTTATAAAAAAAATCGTCAGAAAACTAGTAGAAATATTTATTAAATTTTCACGAACAAATTTTTTCTACTCACGCGTAATTCACGTGAGTAGAAAAATCTTAATTCCTTAAGATTTTAAGAAATTTTCCTTCAGTATGTACATACATATGTATATCTTTGCCTTTAGAAAATTCTTGAAATTAAAATAAAAAATCAATTGACTTTTTTAATACCTGTGTGATTTATACTCCTCTGATGTTTCAAATTCTTGTTGACAAGGGCCGCATTGGTGTTCTTTACTTCTGGATACTGTCTTCAACTTTTTTGTACTATTCACTTTTCGTTTCTTGCGAGGATTGAATTCATTTATTTCATCGTGTTCATCATCTTCATTACTTTCCATATATGTTGATTCTATATATTCTATATCACTGAAAGCTATACTAGATTCTGCTTTACTATCCATACAATCTTCCACTTCTTGTAAATGTTCGGTGGTTTCAGAATATTGTATCGTTTTTGAGTTATCTTCTATAAGTTCGTAAATTTCTGTAACATAATCTGATTTATCAAGAACACTACAGGAATCTTGTGAATCGAATTTAATTCTAAAGAATTCTGAAGTTGAGATGGAATCATCATTCAAAAGTGTTTCACCTTCGTTGTAAGGATTTTCATAGTTAATATTAGACGAGTGCTGGGATTCAATCTGATTTTGTAAGGAGAAACTTTGAAAGTTCTCCTCTTCTTGAAATGTTTGTAAAATTTTTTCTGTTTGGCAATTAGCATACTCTTTAAGTGCTCTATCTTCCGAAATTCCATTAACTTCTTGTTTTACCAAATTTGGCTGTTCTACATTATTAAAAATTGTATGCATTTCCTGTTCCCCGTAATATTGTTTATCGCTAGCTTTTATATTTTCTACTTCTTCACTTGTTAGTGATGGTAAACTTTCAAAGTTTTTTTCCTGAAATGTTTGTAATATTTCCTCATTTTGGCTATTAGCATACTCTTCCAGTACTTCTTGACCTGAAATTCGATTTGGCTCTCCTGTATTATTAAAAGTTATCTGCATTTTTCGTTCTTCGTCGTATTTTTTATCTGGCTTATCGTTAGCTGTTATACATTCCAATTCGTCCTTTGTAAGTGTTGTTAAACTGGTTAAACCCGTTAAACTTTCAAAATGTTGATCTTCTTGTAATGTTTGTAAAATTTCATTTTGGGTTATAAAGTCGTCTTTCAGTAGTTCTTCTTTTGCTATAAAGTCTACATCCTGTTCCACTACATATATCTCCTCTACATCATTTAACATTCTTTGCATATCCTGTTCCACGTAATTTTGTTCAATGTTAATTGATATACTTTCTCCCCCTTTATTTATATAGTCGTCTTCTATTCTTTCGAAGGCCTCATTTAATATGTCTCCTTTAGTTTTATCAACTTCCTTATATAATTTTTGTAAGTATTCCAATGTTTTCATGGCTTTATCCTTAAGTTTTTTAAAAAGTTTCATTTGTAAATCACAACTATTGCATAAAAATTGCGGATAGTAATCCATGGAGTTCAAGGAAATCTAGTAGAGAATATGTGTAAAAATAACATTTAACTAATAAAATCTGTACTATTCCACTTACATCTAACAAGTTTTCGTATAACTTTCCAGCTTCACTAAGTTGAGGCAGCCCCTCGTGTTTTATTTGTTGATATAAACATTCATAATCCCCATCTTGATTAGGACTGCGGCATATACGACAACTATTAATTACGTCGGGATTTAAAATTAACATGATTTTGTTTTTTGTAGCAATTAACTAAAAAAATTGCTAAATAATCAAAAAAATATTTATTTTGTACACAAACACAACTTCTTCTATACTTTTGGCAATCACTGTAAATTGATGTTTTTTATAATTTCCAAAAATTTCTCAGATTTTATATATGAGTTCTCAGAAAACCGATGGTAAGCACAGGGCTGCCAGATAATTTTTATGAAAAATCGGCACTTTTAGCCCAGTATTTTGTTCAAAAAGCCCAGTATTTTGTTCCAAAGAGCAAAAAAATATCGCTCTATGTTTGGAGCTCATAAACTATAATAAAAACATTAAAATGCACAAAATTTTTATGGTCTTTAAAAAGTTACAATCATAATTAATCTAAATATCACTTTTCGCTACATTTTCAAATGATTCTTTCTATTAAATTAATGCGAAAAAATTCGACCGCAATTTCGCAACAATTCCAAACAAGTGAAAAATAATTTTTTTTATATGGAGTTTGACAGCTTTTTTCGGAAAAGTACGAACAAAATAACGGGCTTTTCCCCAAAAAAATTGACATTAATCTTGTTTTGTTGCTAACCGTACGCTCGTTTTGTTCCTATACGTGTTACGAAATCTCATACAAATTTTGACATGGGCGTGTTAAGTGTTAACCCTTTAAATTTTTTTTAATGTCGTTAATTTACGGGTAACCAGAGACACATGTAGGAACAAAACAAGCCTATTTTCGGAGCTTTGATTTAAAAAAATTGGGAAAAACCGCACAATCAGAAATACTCATTTAAATAAAGCTACCCTGCAAGAAATTGCCAACGGTACCAAAAATAAGGTACAGACGCAACACCGTATTTTCTCCTTTTACGGTACAGTGAAGGTGTCGAAATGGACGGTCAATTGACGTTATTCGCGGGTGTTAACAACCCTGTTTATATGTTTCCAGCACTTTTTACTTTTTCGTTTTTTTTTCCTTTTTGTGTGTTTAACTTTTTTTTATGTGTTTTTATAATAAAATTAATTCTAAATAAAAAATTATTATTGGTAGAATTCGGCAGAGAAACCTTAAACTGATACCGGTGACTTGTAGCGCTTTGTGATTACTTTTTAAATTAGATTAATTAAATTTTTTAAAATTTTTGTTTTCGAATTTTATTTGCATGTTTTTATTTGACATTCTTACAAAACAATTTTTATTGCAAATGAACAAGAACAAATGTATCACTTATTGATCAAAAGTAGCAAACACTTTTTACACTACCAAAATATGACGGCACTACCTGAGCGCTCAGACTGAGCGTTTAGTGATCAGGTCGTTCAGCAGATAGTTGTACAACTGTTGACTATTAAATTGTATCTGCCGAAAGCACCCATTGTTTAAATCAAAGATTAATACCAGATGTGAAACCAATGACAGTACCGGTGTTCTGTAACTATGTGAGAAGTTTCTCACATAAAAATTACAACTCTGCCATATTTAAAACAGAGTGAGTATTATAATGTCTAATTTAGCCAGAGGTATGTAAAAAAAATTTACTTATATTCAGTTTGAAATTTTGTGACTCACCCTGTTTTAAATATCGTAGACACATCGTAGAGTTGCAATTTTTATGTGAATAACTTCTCACATAGTTACAGAACACCGGTACAGGTGTCAAAAAAGGATTCTCCAACCTTATAGTTTTGTTTACATGGAAGTCAAGTCAAGAGGGAGATAACAATATAAAATCTACATACATTTTGTATGGCGCATTTTTTGTATATATCTGTTTCTTTTTAGATTATTGTGCTTTATCTTTTGTGTTTTTCTTAAATTTTTGCGTTTTGTTTTGCTCATTTTCTGTCGGCCATATTGCCCAAATCAGCTGATACATATCTGGTATAATTTGTGGTTTAAATGTACCGGCAAATCATTATAAAAATTCACCGATTTTATTGTATTTAAAGTACAAGGAAGTAGAGTTGTAAAAGTAATGAGTATTCCGGTACTGAGTACTCAATACTGACTGTTTTTTTGAGTACTCAATACTAAAACGGTACTACTCAATACTTTTAAAGATGCAATTTTCCGTAGAAATGTGTATTTTTCGTATAAAAATACAACTCTAAAAATCTATTTGTGAAGCAAAGAAATTTGTAACAAATTTTTGGAAAAATTATTTAATTAATTTATTTAAAATGTTTTAAATTAATTAAAATGTAAATAACAGTAGTTATTTAACACGTGTATGTGAATTGTTATAATTTTTCCTAATAAATACGAATTCATAACAATTTTATTTTTAAATTAAAAAAACCGTTAAAAGTATTGAGTAGTATCGAGTACTCAATTGAAAAGTATTGAGTAGTATTGAGTACTCAAAAAATACCGAAATTTCACAACTCTACAAGGAAGGCACTAATTTTTTTAAAATGCGATGAGTTGGAAATCGGATGTTTTGACAACACATGTACTACCCTCGCCGACGCCGATGTGCAAAACAAAATCACTAAATCTGACGAGAAAATCGTCATTGTAGCAACATTGTTGATATTTGTTTATTTATTTTTCAAATATTAAATTTCAGGGAGTTTTATTGCTAATTTTAACAATTGCATGCATAAAAATGAGTTCCAGAATTTGTTTTATAGATCGAATAAATAACATAAATGTAGAAGATTTGCAATATGTAGAAGCAGAATTATGCTTCTATGAATTGGTGAGTGAAGATAACAAAATTAGGAGTACATGGACCATAAATAAATTATTTTCGATAACTAGGTCTCTTTGGGATTTTTGCTGTATGGGCGAGAAAGAGGACATAGTGAGTATATCTTACAAAAGCTAATAGTACTTTCAAAAAATCCGCCCAAAGGCAAGGGACTAAATGGGCAGGGCCCAGTGGTAACCAGTGATATACTACGAAACTATGCTACTATAAATCCAAGTTCTTGGAAAGTCCATGTTATAGAAGCATTAGCTATAATAAGGGCTAAAAGAGTGCTACGTAGATTGGGTTTCATGTATCAGGAGGTACACGATCACTATCTCCCACATATAGCCGAAATTAGTTCATATATTCATCCCCTACTAAAGGCTTTATATAAAATATGTGAACGTTTAACGCCGGCTCAGGCCGGGAGACTGATTGCTAAAGTAAATGATACACATTTACAAAATGATTCGCAACATTTACGTTTTTATGATACCTCATATCTAGAAGTATTTCTTCTTGAATGGATGAGTAAACGTATAATTTTTATAGGCGATAAAAATCTTCGGGATGCTAATGTCTCAATTCTTATTGAATATTTTAAATTTAATGATTTAGATTCAATGAAATCTATACTCATTGAAACTATTAATCAAAATACCAAAGATGATTGTGCATCAGTGATACAAAATGAAAGTCAAACCGTCAAAGATTCAGGAGCTGTAATGTCTTTGGAAAATGTACCAGGAAATATTTGCATAGACGAGTCTGTTAATGATGTTGAAAATAATTCAGTACAAGATGAATTTGATGCTCCAGAACGTTATGTTGTTAGCAAAGAAAAAGCTGGCTATATTTTGATAATAAATCAAAGCGAGTTTTATGAAGAAACGGATCCTAAACTTAAGGTAAGAAAAACTCATATTTCATATAAAAAATCAAGAATCTGAGCACAGAGATAGACAAAATCATTAACTGTGTTCGGGTACTCAACATTGGGATCCCACGGGATCCCAATTTTACCAAAAAGCGTTTTCTTACTGCACAATTGGGTAAATGAGAGCTGTCATTAGAGAGAGTAATATTCTTGTTCTTCTTGCCCGAAGAAGCCCAAACTTTTTTTTCGTGTAAGTTTGGGTAAACCAAGTTCACAACTAATAGCTCTTCTAGTTCAATCGCTCATTCTATTCATTCAGAAAAATATGTGTATCATTTACAAAAATTAGCGTAAAAGTTGCAAAGGTATATCGGTAATGTTACAACTCCATAAGCTGCCTACACACTAGGGAACATACTTAAAAAAAGAGAGCATTTTTTGTGAATGTGTGAGTGCATTTGTGTGTGTGTGCGTGTTGAGAGCGTGCATTTCGTGTTTACAAAATTTTTTGATATTTTTTGTTCCCTCAACCATGTTCCCTAGTGTGTAGGCAGCTATAAAATTACCGACAATTACCGAGGCTTGTTTAAATGTGTTAAAGAGATAAATATGTAAATAAATCGAACCTTTTGTTTAATATTAAAGTTTTTTCCAGATTTAATAAACTATGTATTCCTTTTTGTATATAAAAATGCCTGAGAAGGAATTTTTTTTTTAAATTTTTTTTTCTAAAAAGCGGTTTAACTAGAAAAGCTATCGAGATTTTTACAACAAATTGAACAAGAACTAGAAAGAGCGCTCAACAAATCGAACTATAATGCACAAATCAATTGACGTTGTTTTTCGGGCTTCAAATATGGTTTTTCGCGTTCGTTTACTTTTGGGCATTTTTGTCACTTCGTAAAGAAACACCTATTGAATTTGAAGACTTTTTGAAATCTAACCTATGTTCATTTAGTATCAAAAAAAAAAAAAAAACATGGGGTTCCGTTTTCGACACAGTTTTACTATGCATTTTTTGTATTTTAAGCTCATAGATAAATTTTATTTATTAAAAAATACACATATTTTATTGAAAAATGTATAATAAAAATTTATGATCTAAATTTTAAAAAAGTCAGTACAAATTTTGAAAACTAATTATTGACAATTTCAACAGTTCATTCCAGTATTATTGATATTAACATTACCACCCAATTGGTTATGAGCCAACATTAAAATATCTTTTTTCTCTTTCGGAAATCTTAATTCACGTCCAGCCAGACGTGCAGTGTCAAGTTCTCTTTCAGCTTGCGCTAACTCTAGACCGAGTACTCCGGGATTTTCTTGTTCTCGAGCTATCCAATCCAAAGCCATTTGGGCGCGCATGTCGTCATCAAGGCTTCGATTTGAATAGTGGGCAACAACTTCCTGTCGTGAACACTGACGCTCACGCATAGCTTTAAGAGATCCATTCCAGTGAAGTAATTGAAAAACTGTCATAAGTTCTTGAAACTCCAGCATAGTACGTCCTTTGTTGGCCTCAAGCATAAATCTAAAAGCTCCTATGCCAGTGTCAGGTGCATCACTTTCTTTTAGATTTCCTTTAAACGAAGTCCATGCATCTTGTACGGCTTTTTCAATAAATTCATCTGTAATGCGCCGAGAGGGATGCTCATTAAATACGGAGTTCATCAGAGCAATTTTAGCTGAGCTCCTTCTAGCTTCAGCCTTTGTTGGGCAATTCTGAAAACTTCCAAAGCAACTGCCGCCTGGCAAGGTTACATAACACACATATGGTTGACTATTTGAGGGTACCGATTCGTATATAACAAGCGCGCCGTTCTTTAAATCAGCTCCGCGTGCGTGCTTTATCTGCCAAAATTCTTGCAAAGCCTCGACAACATTTACTCGATAATCATTATCGTCGTATAATCCTGGTACTGTTGGTAATGCCCAGAAAGGCTCATCGGGATATACCATCATTATATTATGTTACTTATTACATTCATACATTACAAATTATGATCTCAACTGTGCAACACTTAGACAACACGCAAAAAACAAGTCACAACGACCTTAATAACTGGTATGTTAAAAAAAACTTGTTTTTTAAGGCATACATATATTTAGTTGAAAATATGTATTTATTTTTCCTTTTTAATTGAATAATAACTTTTATAATAATAAAAGATGTGGTAATTATAAAAGTCTATTGAAATAAAAATTATTTTCTTTCTTTAACAATTTGTTGGTATAATAACTCAAATAATAAACAAAACTGCTACTTCCGACCAAGGCTTTCACAGAGATTGATCACAACTGGGTCTACCGTCGACTAACGGCAACAAAAGTCGTCGCGATTAATTTTAATTAAGCGACAATCGACAAAACGTCGACATTTTTTTTGACGGTTTTAGAAAAAAAGAAAGAAAAACAAGAGTTTGGTTGTATTGTTATATTTTTTCACCAATTCAATTAATTTTGCATTAATTTTTGTAATTTTTATTTAACTGTATTGAATTTTGTTTTTTGGCAGCAAATTCCGTATTTTTTTCAATTATTTTCTTCTGTCAAAAATAACAATTTGACAAATAGATTTTATTAGGATGACAAAATCCAGTTTTGCGTTCATTGATTTAATGGGTTTGTTCCACGTAATTCTGGGTAAAGTCTGGTAAAATGAGAGTTAACAAATAATTATCTCAAAAAATGCTAAAATTGCTCACAATACCTGGAACGCACAAAACCACATTTCAAGCCCAAAAATTAACGTCAAAGTTATTCATATAAACAAACTCTATTTTTAAGAATAAAATATCGAAGGGAATAAAGAAAAAATGTTATAACGTGGTATTTGTTAACGATATTAATTATTGTTTACAAGTTTTGTTAATATTTTAATTATTTTTACAAATTTAAAACAGCTGATTTATAAAAAACTAGTGATTTGACAGTTTTACCATTTTACCCACAAAAAAAGTACGGGTAACTTCTGGTAAAAAGAGAAACAAATTATTCTCTCATCAATGCTCTCATTTACCCAATTTTTAACAATAGAAACGCTTTTTGGTAAGATTGGGTTCCCGCGGGTACCCGCGGTAACGTACGTGGAACAGAGCTAATATCATTTATCATTTCATTAAATTTAGAACATATAATTTAGAACGTCTTTTAAATTTAAACTCTGTATTGAAAACAGTTTTTTGTATACAGAAATATGGTAAATACAGAACTCGCAAATTCGATTATCAGAAAATTCTGGGAAAAATTCTAAAATTCTAGATTGAAAGAAGTTTAAATGTTTCGATGAGAAAATGCCTCATAATCCGAGAGAAAAAAGTACCAGAAAATTGCACAAAAATTGAAAACAACTTGTAATAAAATTGCCCAGTCAGAAATCGCCAGTGGTACCAAAAATCAAGCACTGGCATACCACTGGGTAACCACGGTATTAAATATAAATGACTGGCAGAACACTCATTTGGGACGCTTTGCCAGCGTTTGCGAAAAGCGTTTTACCAGTATTTGTTTTACAAAAATTTCGGTGGTTTATAAAAAAAACCACTGGCAAAGAATTGGCTTGGAGTGATATGCCAAGGTTTGCAACCAGTGGTTATCCAGTGCTACCTAGCCAATGCTACCAGGCGTACAAAAATAAATTCACTGGAAAACCAATGATTTTATAAAAATGCTGACGCTTCGTTAAAAAATGTTTGTAGTCGGAAGGTTCCGAGTTCAAATCCGGTTGCAGGCAAAAAAGTTTTTTGGATTTTTTTTTAATTTAAAATTTTTTTTGTTTTATAAAATCAACTTTTTTGTTTGTGGGAAAGCTCCTTCAAGACCAAATTTTTTTTTGCCCTACCAACACTGGCATACTAGTTACAAAAAATTCTTTGCCAGTACTAGCATTTTGGGACAGCCAGTAGTTGTCCAGCTATTATCACTCATTTATATGTTTAGCCATTAAATATTATATGTCTCGTTAGCTCAGTGGGTAGAGCAATGGTCTGCCAATCTGACGGCCTGGGTTCAAATCACGGCAGGACCAAAAAAAATACATATGAACTTTTTTTAAATTTTATTTTGGAAAATATATTTCCAGACCTCCTATTTATTGGTTTTGCCAGTGTTTTGCCAACGTTTAAAAATTTTGTCCCTCCAGTGCTTTTCCGGTGCTTTTTGAACAGCCGGTCCTTTTGTCTAATGATGGTATCATTTTAGGAATGGGAAATCACTTTTTGCCAGTACTTGTACCACCTGTTAAAGTGCTTTGCCACCGCTTTCCCGTTTGTATTTTTCTGACTGGGTGGATATCAAAAATTAACTTTTTTAGAGGGAAAATAGGTGTTACGAAATAACCCTCAGTAAAATAAAGGCTGAAAATAACCCAATCAGAAATCGCCAGTGGTACAAAAAATCAAGCACTGGCATACCACTGGGTAACCACGGTGTTAAAAATAAATTACTGGCAGAACACTCATTTGGGACGCTTTGCCAGCGTTTGCAAAAAGCTTTTTGCCAGTATTTGTTTTACAAAAATTTCGGTGGTTTATAAAACAACCACTGGCAAAGAATTGGCTTATAGTGATATGCCAGGGTTTGCAACCAGTGGTTATCCAGTGCTACCTAGCCTATGCTACCAGGCGTACAAAAGTCAATTCACTGGTAGACCAATGATTTTATAAAAATGCTAACGCTTCGTTAAAAAATGTTTGTAGTCAAAAGGTTCCGAGTTCAAATCCGGTTGCAAGCAAAAAATTTTTTTGGATTTTTTTTAATTTAAATTTTTTTTTGTTTTATAAAATCAATTTTTTTGTTTGTGGGAAAACTCCTTCAAGACCAACTTTTTTTTGCTCTCCCAACGCTGGCATATTAGTTCCAAGAATCTGTTTGCCAGTGCTAGCTTTTTAGCACAGCCAGTAGTTGTCCAGCGATTATCACTCATTTATGTGTTTAGCCATCAAAAGCAATCGTCTGCCAATCTGACGGCCTGGGTTCAAATCACGGCAGGACCAAAAAAAAATACATATGAACTTTTTTTAAATTTTATTTTGGAAAATATATTTTCAGACCACCTATTTATTGGATTTGCCAGCGTTTTGCCAACGTTCAAAAATTTTGTTCCTCCAGTGCTTTTCCGGCGCTTTTTGAACAGCCGGTCCTTTTGTCTAATGATGTAATCATTTTGGGAATGGGAAAGCAGTTTTTACACGTACTAGTACCACCTGTTAAAGTGCTTTGCCACTGCTTTCCCGTTTGTATTTTTCTGACTGGGAAGTGTCATGATGTTGGAATTTGAAATTGGGTTTTGATCGTGTTTCGCAGAGCCATTTTATCTGAAATAGAATTTTCTCTGTTCAAATCCGTAATGTTCGCTAATAAAAATCTCGCGATTTATTTTAACTAAATCAAATTTTTGCCTGAGGCACATTTTTTAACTAGTTTCTTGGTAGATGTTGGAATTTGAAATTGGGTTTTGATCGTGTTTCGCAGAGCCATTTTATCTGAAATAGAATTTTCTCTGTTCAAATCCGTAATGTTCGCTAATAAAAATCTCGCGATTTATTTTAACTAAATCAAATTTTTGCCTGAGGCACATTTTTTAACTAGTTTCTTACGTACCTAAATAATTGATGGCGCCCAAAAATTTAACTTTTCTTGACAAAATTAAATAAGCACCAAAAATTAAATAACCCCAAAAAAAATTAAAATGCAATAATGTCCAAACTATTTTAATTTAATTTCATTGGGGATTTTTTCATAATGAAATAATCTCAATTAAACCCAAAAAAATTAAATAACCCTCAAACATTTATACGTCGTTTCTTGGAAGTTATTTAATTTTTCCCTCTGGGAGTTATTTAATGGGGGTTATCCGTAGCGCTGATAAATATTTACCTCTGCGATGATATTTGTAAAAGAAATTTTCCAAATTTTAAAAATTTTCGAAAAAAAAACTTAAAAGAAAACTAAAATTAAACACTAGGTTAAATAAGATTCTTAAATGGCACACAGAAATGATTAGTTTTTTTGAAAACACACTTATTTTGGTAAAAAATATGAACCCTCAGAAAACAACCCAAAAAGTTGTCTCTACCATCAAAAAAGCTGTCTCAAAATGAGGATTAATTTTTCGGACTCAAAAAAGATTACGAAATTATTTAAATTTATGACGAAAATTTCGATTTTATACGTTCTTTTTTCTGAGTCATTTCTGAGTACACACGGGGCTCTTTTGGACGGACCACTTTCATAAGAAAAAGTGGAAAAATGTTTATGTTTTTGGAGCTCATTTGTGAGTCATTAATGATCATCTTTGTTTGCTGGGATGCAATAAAATGATAGCAAGCAATTGTCAAAATGCTCTCATCTCAAGTGAAAACACTCAATTTCAATTTTATTGCAATATCATGATGTCGCTGACATGCCATCGGATCTTGCAATGATGCCAGAGATCAAATGTCACTTTTAGTTTTCATTTTAATTTTGTAATAGAAAAACAACAAAAAATTTGGTAAAAAGGAATGGAAAAGTGTTTAGTTTTTTATTATTTGTCGGTAAACATTAATGTTTCATAAAATTTGGTGTTTTTCGAAGAAAAATCTATGATATTTCTTATCCATGAAATGGTCAAGTGTTCTCCACCACTCTGCAATTGATATCATTTTGACGTTTCGCTGCCATGGTTTTGACATTTCATATCATATAATTTATTACATTTGAAGGTGGCACGCGGAAAACTTACAAAAAAAATTTGTCCGTTTCTGTACTATTTTATTATTTTTTTCAATGAGTCCCATTATTTTCTTTATGGTGTTAATCGATTTGGCAACTGAAGCATTCATATTAAGCTAAATGTTTTATACAATTAGGTCGTTCACAAGGGGTGTACTATTTATTGTATCGTTGTATCGTCCTAAGAAAAATCAGAGTTGTTAAAAATTTTATTTGACTTTAACAACGATTTTCTTTTGGGTTTCTGTCTGTTAGCACACTCATCGTGGTATTCTCAAATATATTTTTTCAATTTAAATTCTAACAACTCTGTTCTTCGTTAGAACGATACAACAAATAGCACACCCCTTGTGAACACCTTAATATATGTGCGTTCCCGTACGTTACCGCGGGTACACGCAGGATCCCAAAACAGCCCAAACAACAACAATTTACACGCAATTTTGAATACGGAAACGCCTTTGGGCTAGTTTGGGTAACCGCGGTATAGTACGGGAATAGACATTATATTAAATAAGATATGATTGTATACAAGCGTTTTTACTGGGGAATGTATTATTAATTTTCATGACATAAACAGCTGCTAAAGGTTGTCACTTTTTCTGCAACAATTTCTTCTTTTCTGCAAATATGGAAGAAAAATTGCAGTTTGGATTTCGATGAGATTTCGCCGAATTCCAAATTAGATTAGGATTTCATTTCGTATACGAAATCTGTTTCAAATCCCAAATTTTTAATGGGTTTCCGTCGAAATCTATCGAAATCTGCTCGATTTCGATCGTAATGTAAATGCGCTATTAAGCAATTTCTCCTCAGTATGATGATTTTTGACTAGACTTTAGCATTGAAAAAATATGAAAAAGCCTCCTTAATTTTTATAAATTTTTTTACAGTATCTCTTACCCGAAGTAAAGTTCAAACCTCAACGCGCGGGCACTGATGTTGACAGAGATAAAATTAAGGAACTATTTTCCTCTTTTGGTTATGTGCCACTCCTTTATAATAATCTAACTCACATAGAAATTTCACATTATATACGTGAAGCGGTGAGCAGAAGTTTAATGAGAGACTCGTTAATCGTTTGTATATTATCACATGGAATGGAAGGTAAGGAGTAATTGAATGAGAATAACAAAATAGTGACAAAATTTTACTTTCGTCGATGTTAAATCAAGAATATAAACTATAAATCATTCAACTGGGTATCTTGACCCAGCTGGTAATTGTGTCTTAAAGACAATGTCATCAGCGACTTATTATATACAAGTCATCAGTTGAAGACATTTTACTTACGACGTCTTAAAGACATGTCAGCATTTTGTATTCTGTTTTTAAAAACGCTAACTGCAGGCTTGTTAGCTCCGGACAACTTAAGTATGACATTAAGCTGCCTACGTGTCAGCAATAGTACCATTTTTTATTTGAATAAATTATTACAAATTATAAATTTTTTTTACTAAAGCCTCATTCATACTAGATTTTTGTATTTTTTACGACAAAATGCTGTCATGTCAAACTGACGTTTATAGCAAATATCTTAAAGACGTCTTTGCGATATATTATGAATAAGCTACTACTTGTGACGGACTGCTGAATGAATTGTATGAAAATGTCATCAGCAGTGACAGCGACATTTCTCTAAGCCGTCTTGATGATATTTCCAACTGGGAATTCAACTAAACAATTTTAAGTTGCATTTACATCTGCATCCAAATCCCGAGATTTCCACTAAAATAATGAAAATCTCGTGTAATATCCTGAGATTCCCCATGCAAATGAAATCCAGAAATTCGCGAGATTTGTAAGAAATCTCATAAATGTGCAGACTTTTACAGAACACAACTCTGTGTTTCGCGTAATTTATAAGAGTTTTTGCACGAAAAAGTGGCAACAATTGATTAAAAAATAACCTAAAAATAACACAAAATACCCAACAAACAAATCGTTCCGTTTACTTACCGTTTTCGGTCCGTCATAAACGGAATCCAACTCCGTTTACGAACCATTTTCCGGATCCGTATACGGACCAGAAAACGGATTTTAAGGAACATCGAAACTGATTCGAATCCGTTGAAAGTCCGTCAATGACGGACCGTTTACGGACCGTTATGTCGTGTAAAAAACTGACAAGTCCGTTGAAAGTCCGTCATTAACGGACCGTTTACGGACCGTTGCGTCGTGTAAAAAACGGACAAGTCCGTTGAAAGTCCGTCAATGACGGACCATTTACGGACCGTTATGTCGTGTATAACCGGAGTGACTCCGGACCAAAAACGGACTTGTATATCTATCTAAATTGACTAATTTTGAGTAAATTTTGTTTTTTTGATTTTTAATAGATTTATTAGCAACGATATTATTTACATTTACACTATATTTAGTACCTCAGTTTACCTTTGAGTTTACCTCTTTTTCTAGCGCATCAATTCACGACAGTCACCCATAATAAAATCGATCATCTACATGCAAAAGAAAAAATAAATTAGTTATGGTTTAATTGATTGTATTTACGATGGTGTTTTACTCGAAACAACAACAATTTACACACAATTTGGGAAAAATTGCGTAGCCGCGTTAACGTACGTGGAACAGAGCTTTTGTTATAAAAACAAACGATCTTACATAAACCACAAACCATTGTAAAACACGCACTAAATTTTATTAATCTTACCATCTAATATATGTATGCGACTTGATGATGTGTTGATTGTGTTGTGTTGGATATATTCTAGCTACCGCTACCAATTTATCGCCACAAAAATTTTTTAAAAGAATTTAATGGTTTTTATTTTGAACACAAATTAAAATCCATTAAGTCCGTATTTTACGGTACGGAAACGGAGTTAAAACGTATTATGTTCGAAAATCCGATTACACGGTCCGTTAATGTTCCGTATACGTACAAGCTTTGACGGATACGTGTATTACGGACCGTTAATGTGCCGTAAAACCAGGATTCATGATTCCGTATGTGCCGGAGTGTCCGTAAAAATGTTTCTTGGGTAATAAAAGAATTATTACAAATTTAGTAAAGATAAATTTAAATTTTAGAACAAATTTTCTAACATAATTAGCTTAGATCTTTACATAAAATAATATAAATTGTACTCCACCAATGAATAAAATGGTTTCTAGAAATATTTTTTTTTCAAATAGAAATCTCGCTGCTGTCTTTTATGCTGCGTTCACAGCTTACATTTGCACTTTATGACAGTAGCGAAATTTCGATTTGACAACCTCATTATATCCTACACCACTACGTGGAGAGGGTATTATAAGTTTGTGCTGATGTTTGTAACACCAAAAAATATTGGTCCTAGACCCACCTTATAGTATACCGATCGGCTCAGAATTTTTTTATTTCGATTTAACGATGTCCGTCTGTCCGTCCGTCCATCTGTCTGTCCATGCATTCTTGTGAACACTACAGGTCGCAAATATTAAGATATTTTGATGAAATTTGGTACACCGACTTACGTCGGCCCAAGGATTAATTTTGGTTGAAATCGGTCCATGTTTAGACCTAGTCCCCATATAAGGGTACCCCCCAAAATTGTTTTTTTTACACGCTGCAGGTCGCAAATATGAAGATATTTCAATAAAATTTTTACACAGACCTATGTTGGTTGAAATCGGTCCATGTTTAGACCTAGTGCCAATATAAGGGTACCCCCCAAAATTTTCTTTTTTACACTCTGCAAGTCACAAATACGAAGATATTTCAATGAAATTTGGTTCGTTGACTCACATGGTCCCAAGGAAAAAGCCTATTGATTCTAGATAGGATCGGTCCATATTTAGACCTAGCGCCCATATGGGCTATTTTTTCGATTTTCTCTTATGATTTTATAGAAAATTTTGACACATGTCTGTTTTAACCCATTCAAATTTCGGATCCAAACATTAGTTGGCTTTAAATCAGACTGGTTTAGGGTATTATATAGTCGGCATGCCCGACTTTAACTATTTTACTCGTTTTTTTGTAAACAAAGTACAATAAAAAATAACCTCAAAATTATTTCTAAAAACTATTTTATTCATTCGCTGAGTACAATTTGCATCTTTAGTGGGATTCTCTAACTTTTTAACGACAAAATTCGGTAGTTAAGTTGTCAGTTTACTATGAAAATTTGTCAATTTAACTACCGAATTTTGTCTTTAAAAAGTTACAGAATTGCCCCTCTGATCTGACGCTAATTATATGTCTGTTCCCGTACTTTACCGAGGTTACCCAAACTAGCCCAAAGGCGTTCCCGTACTCAAAATTGCGTGTAAATTGTTGTTGTTTGGGTTGTTTTGGGATCCCGCGGGTACCCGCGGTAACGTACGGGAACGCACATATTGTTAGTCATTTTTTTTTGTAAAGACGATGCTCTAGAAGCAAGAACTTTCAACATTTTTATCGTAGGAAGACATGTACTTTCCAATGCTTTCTTCATAGTTATTCTATGCGGGAAGAAAAAATTAGGACCACGAAACACTTCTTATAATCACTAGTACATTGCAGTTGGGTCTAAATTGGTCTTCATTAAATTTTTAATAATTGTTTTATTTCATTATTTTGTGTTATTTTTAGGTTACATTTTTAGTCAGCTGTTGACCAGCATTGCCACTTTTTCATGTAAAAACTCTACAAATTAAGCGAAACAGAGTGTGGTATTCTGTAAAAGTCTCCACATTTGTGAGATTTTCATGAGATTTCTTATAAATCTCGCGAATTTAAGTGATTTTATTTGTATGGAGAATCTTGGGATTTCACATGAGATTTTATATGAAATCTCAATTTTTGTGGAAATCTGGATATTTGGGTGCAGATGTAAATGCAACTTTAGTGCAAATTTAAACGGTCAAGATTTCTGGCTAGATTTCGATTGAAATCTCGGAATTTGAAAACAGATGTGAATGCAGCATTACCCAAATATAACGTGATAAAATAATTATACTGCATTTTATGACAAAATCTTAACAAAATTTAGATAAATCAAACTGGGAAAATATCTAAATTTGTAAAAAAAAAAAATATTCGATTTTAGGTGTAGTTTATGGCTGCAACAGTATACCCGTTAAAATAGCGGACCTGAAAGAAATAATGACTGCTGATAATTTAAAAGGCAAACCGAAAATGTTAATAATACAAGCATGTCAAAAATATATTTCAAAATTAGATACGGTAATTAATTGTTAGGATAATGATAAAACAAAAATGAAGTAATAATTTTTCTAATTTTATAGAGTGTTACAAATTCTATAACCGATTTCAAACCAGATGCTTATGCTGATATGTTAATTGCCATGTCCTCCATACCGGGTACTGAAGCTTTACGTCATACCATCCAAGGAAGTTGGTTTATAGAATCATTATGCAAGTTAACACATAAATGGGGTGATCGGTAAGTTGCAGTTCATTTCAAAAACTAATATCAAATGAAAAAATTTATAATTTTCTTTATTTTCTAGCAAACACATGATGGATATTTTAACTTCAGTCACCCGTGAGGTCTCTAATAAACATGGAGATGACAATGAATTTATGTTACCAACAACAAGTACTACATTGCGTAAAGAATTTTATTTACCATCCAGACTAACTAGAATATAGGAAGGGTTTTCATATAATATCGAGTATTACTGGTAAATATAAAAAATGTGCCTTGCATGCATACAAGGTTTACCAGAAATTTACAAGTTACTATGGAAACCCTTAATGTAAACTGTTTTTATACTTTTTTAAATCTCAACAAAACTTAAAGTGTTTATATATAGTGTATCAAATATTCCTATGTTGTATTAATTGATAGCAATAATAACTTTTAAAGTTTATCCTTCCTTATTTATGTGTATTTAATACACATTATTAAATAAATATAAATTTTTAAATTAACACTACAGAAAATGATAACTTTTTCTTTATAGGGTATGTATAAAGGCTTGAAATACCTATGCCAAAAGTCCCTAAAGAATTCTCTAACATTATTTTCTCTAAAAAAACTCAAATTTCAAAGCCTTTAGAAAAACCCTCAGATTCTAAAGCATATTTCCTACAGCAAACCTCCCAGACTCTAAGTCGTAATTCCTTTGTTTTGACAGTTTTTAGAATTCGAGAGGCATTCCCTCAGATCCCAACGAAAATATCCTTTATAAAAACTCATAGATTCTAATGAGTTTTTTCTGCAGAAAAGGTGTCAAATTCTAAGGATTTTTCCTCTAGATTCTGAGAAGTTTTCTCCAAAAAAAAAAAATTTCAGAATTTGAGAATTTTTTTCTACGTGGTAAATCCCCATAAAAGCCTTCAGATTCTCAACAACTTTTACTAAAAAAAATTTTATGATAGAAACCCCCTTATAATCTGTAGAATTTTTCTGATACAAAAACCGTCGAATACGTGAATTTTTTCGCGCAGAAGAATGCTTAGATCTTAAGTTTTTTCTATACAAAATTCCTTCGATTCTAATAAAATTTTCCTATAGAAAATGATTTTGTGGACCTTTTCAACAGAAAAGTCTTGTAATATAAAATCTTCAGATTCTTCATACTTTTAGATTCTGATAACTTTTTTTTGTAAAACCCTCATATTTTTAAGGTATTTTTTCATAAAATACCCTAAGATGCTGAGAGCAGTTCTTCCTGTAAAAAAAACCCTCAGATTTTGAGGACTTTTCCCTCTAAAAATCCCTCGGAATCCCTTAATCCAAAAATCCCAAAGATTCTGAATACTGTTTCCAATATAAAACAGAAATTTTTTGAAGAAACCCATCAGATTCTAAGTAAATTTTCTTTTAGAAAAACCCTTCTATTCTGAAACCTTTTTTCTATAGAAAAGTTCTCGGATTTTGAGGAATATTTCCTATAGAAAACTCAGACTGTGGATTTTTTTATATAGAAAAACCCTCAGATTCTGAGGACTTTTTCCTATTGAAAAGCTGTCAGATTGTGATGAAGTTTTAGTACAGGAAACCCCTCAGATTATGAGGACTTTTTCCTATAGAAAACCCCTCATATTCGGAGTACTTTCTTCTATGGAAAAATGCTCTGATTCTGAGTACTTTTTCCTTTATAAAAACCCTCAAATTATGAGCACTTTTTCACTCTTTCTATTTTGAGGGCTTTCTCCTATACAAAAACTCTCAGATTTTGTGTACTTTTTCCTTCAGAAAAACCTTCAAATTCTGAGAACTTTTTCTAAGGCTATAAGAACTTTTTTGTATTGTATAATTTAGTAATAATATCCAAAATTTTCTTGTTCCATTATTTGTGAAATGTACACGTATTTTGATCTATTATTTAATAAAAAAAAGATTATATTTAATAAAATAAAATATTTTATTATTAAGCCACATCTACACGCGAGAGAAAACTGCTAGAGACAGAGTAAAAAGCAACCCTAAATAGCTTTAATAATAGAGCTATTTAGAGGTATTTTTTGCTGTATTTCTAGCAGTTTTCTCTCGCGTGTAAATGTGCCTTTAGTGTGGCAATTCAACTATTTTGCTCAGTTAATTTAACAAAACTTAGAGGTGGTTCTTCAAACATAAAAGTCGAATTGACTATTTTATACTCGTATCGTAATATTGCCGTGTAATCTGTAACCACATGTTGACTTTGAAAATAGGTGATATCACCAAGGAGCATATAATTAAAAGAGGTACCAACTCTCTCAACCTCTGTGAAATCACTCTCTTCTTAATTTATATCGGAAAATGTTACCATAAGAATTACACATGTCTGCAAAGGCTAACATTTTTCGATACAAAATGTCAATCTTCAATTTTAGGCAATATTAGTTACATTTTTTTTTGTGTGTATGACATTTTGCCTCACGAACGAAAATACAATAACAAAGTACATGTAGTCACTCATTCGTGTAACAGCGAAGGTCTTCTAGAAACCCCATGAAAATTAAAAATTTAGAAGAGTTCCAAATTAATTTGTGGTTTCTCATTGGAAAAATCAAGATTTTTATATAAAATAGCTGTGTTTGTGCGGCAAGCTATCAATGTTGGCTTATGTCATTCCTATACAAATTTGACATTATTAACGTTAAGAGTTAACACAGCTAATATAGAAAAATTAAAATTTTAGGTTTAATGGCGCCCAATGTGGAACATTTAGAAATCGGTGAAGGTTTATTTTAACCAAAAGTCCCAAAAGTCAAATGAAAACACTTGGCCCCGTAATCATAATGAAAAACTAGTAGCTTTTTATACATCGCATACAACAAGCTGTTAACTATAATGTAGTTTAAGGCACATTTACACGCGAGAGAAAACTGTTAGAGATGGAGCAAAACACACCTCTAAATAGATCTATTGTGAATGATTTAAGATATTTATAGGTGATTTTTGCGCTATCTCTAAAAGTTTTCTCTTCAGTGTAAATGTGCCGTTAGACCTAGCATTAGAATAGAGTTTATTCATAATGATTTCTTGACACACTGACTTAAGAGCAAGCCTGTGTTTAAAAATCAAAGGATTTTTTATTATTGTGAATGATTTTTTTTTTGTTTTTTGGCAGAACTTTAGAAGAAAATTAACCAATTTAGAATGAGCTTAAAACAGCAATGAGTATAGATTCTCAAGAGTATGCATGCGTTGAAAACCGCCTAGTTAACTGGCTTTGGCCGACATTTCATGAATTTTTATTAGAAGGTGATGCGTTAAGATTAATGGTCAAATTATAATATATATTAAAAATTGTTTCAATAGATATGCTTAATATGAAAAAATATAATAAAAAAAACTAAAACCGTTAACTACAATTTAACTTCTTGAAATATCAGACAGAGCCAGTGAGAGAGCGCGTAATAGTACGTGGACGACTTATATAGAGCCTGACATAAAACTCATATTAACAAACGCTTTGCTAAATTTTCATTATGAATACCACCGCGGCGTTGTTGTTTTATATTTGTTTAAACTTTTATTTATAATTTTGTTCGGCATTATACTTATTTTGTTTTTAAATTTACAATATTTTTGTATCGATTTTTAGTTTTTCTTTTGTTGAAATATTTTCTTAAATTTACAAAATTTTGTTTTTTACTATTATACACTAAAATGTTTGCATATCTTTTTATTTGAATAAGGAAAAAATATTTACTTTTATACCTAAAATATTATTAAAAAAAGGTCCACTTAAGTTGATAAAAAAAGACATTTAATGGGTTAATCCAGTTTTACTTTTAAACAAAGTTCAAAGATACAGGATACGGGCTAGACCGTTCGTTACAAATTCATTATAGTTTTTTGATGCTGAATTTAATATGTTTTTGTTTTTACCCTAGAAAAATATGTTTTTTTTCATATATATGTTTTTTATGTAGCCTAGTAAAATTTTTTTTAATAAAATATTGTATAATATGATATAATCATATCTAATTAGAGGCGTATCACATAAAATTGTATATAATTGCATCAACATAAATAAAATTATACAACTTAGATTTAAAAACATTGGGTCAATTTCTCTATCAAATTGTATATAAACATAAATTGTTGGACCATATATAACCATATAAAATTTTATATAATTTGATTAGGAAAATGACAAAATATTATTAGATATAAGTTGTGTAAATTTATTTTTGTTGACGAAATTATTTGCAATTTTATATCATATCACATTAATCACATCTGATTAGATATAATTATATCAAATTATACAAAATTTTATTAAAACCATTTTTAGCCGGGTAATATAAATTTTTGTATGTATAATTACTTCATATTTTTTAATATACACAACAAAAATAACCCCAAGAGCCTAGTAAAATATCAAATTAGATTTTTCGAATAAATTATGCAAAAATTTAGTAGAATACTCGTAAGTAGAAAACTTGGCAGTTTTTACAAAGTTTTCAAATATATTATGCGACAAATCATTTTTAATTGATATTTTACCCATTTCTTGGCAACGATTTTTTTTGTGTGTATGTTGCAAAATTAGTACTAAATTTTGAAAATAAATTAATCAAATTATAATAGAAATGTTTTTTTGTACTGATGATCTCACTTATAAAATTATATAGATTTTGTCAATGATTTAACGAAAAAATTCATATGTATTTGAAATGTTAAATTAAAATAGTTTTGAACTTTTCAAGATACATTTTTATAGTTTTTTTTTATTTATTTGGTACGGTATAAAGTTACGAAGAAAACTAAAATTAAAAATACAAAATTTTAATACACACTGTGAATTTTTTCAATTTAAAAACACATTTTTTTTTTAATTTCCTTAAAATATCTAGAAAATCTGATTGAAATTTATTGGGTTTGTGCTATTGGAGCCCACCGAAGAGCTTTTTAACTTTTAAAAAATATATTGATATTTCTGCAAACTCTTTAATAGCAATATAGAGTGCAAATTAAAGAACTGAACTTTTTTATATTGTACATAGACACAAAAACTTGGAAAGCCTCGTAGAAAATCAAACGCAAAACCGACTGCATGCACTACGCAAGAACTTTTGTTAATAAAAAAATCTTATAATAAGATTATATTCCACATACACTGAGAGAAAAATTTGCATGATATTAATGAATTTTTGCATAAAACCAATTAAGTCTCACTGGAACTCGTCCATTGAAACTTTTCATTAAATTAATGGATTTTTTTTTTAAATGTTGTGAAAAATTTCATCTTATTTATTAAAAGTTTCATATACTCAATGAAAAAGTTTCATTAAAATTAGATTCTTAAAGATATGAAGCAGTTTCATCAAATTTAAGAAATTTTTCATTTACTTTGCGAAGAAAACTTCATTAGTTTACTGAAAATTTTCATTAAAACTCGTCCAGCAAAATTCTCCCTGTGTATGTATTGTATTAGAGTTAACCTTCGTTATATGGACGAAAAAAAATGGCGACCTATGACCCGTCGCCCTCCTAGAAATGTGCGATTGAGTATACAAATACATCATGCAAAAAATTAAGGTGATCGTATAACGGGAACACGTACCGCATAGGCCCTGAAATTTGAAATACGATTTACAAGGAGAAAAACTTACATTTTTGAATTTTTTTCAACACTGACTGTTTAGTAATTGTATTTCTGGATAAATTGTGATTTGAAAAATAAGGTCTGCCCTATTGTAGACAGAATCTAAAAACTAACCCCTCAATTCATAAGTGCTTTGTAAAGTTATAGCAGGTTTACAAAACGTCATTTTCATACAAAATTTGTTCAATAAACCTCCTATAATTTTACAAAGCCTTTATGAATTTAGGGGTTAATTTTTTTAAAGAAAAAAAAAACTCAGTTTCGTCGGTTGAATTTTATTCGAAAATGCATATAATTACATCAATGAACTTAGTGCACAAAAATCTGTAAATTAAGCTAGCACAATATTGAAGAAAAGGTTGAAATAATATAAAACGAAAAATCCACTGTGCCGAATTTTTGGATACCCTTCATCTCCGTATTGGTATTAGACAGTGTAAACCCAAAAGGAGTTGAAATACTACGTAAAACGACGAAACTACGTAAACAACACAAAATTAAAATTGCACAGTGTTGCTAATAAATTGTACAATATATCAAGTTGTCCAATAAAAATCAAAAGCATTAAATGAATTAAATGTGCTAAAATCCCAAAACTTATTTGGCAAATTGTGAAAAATAATCTGTTGCAGGCATGTCCCTATCCGGATTTCATTCTTGCCTAAGGAAATCGTCAGGGGCGACGTTTTAGAATTTCTAGAAATATTTATTAGGTTAAATCACAAATTCAATGAGAATTTCTTGTTCTCGTCTAGGAGCGTCATTTAACATTTAAAATATCAAAGAAAAAACAAAAACAACAATAAAAATTTACCACAATTTTTATTGTTAATAATACAGAGTAGTATCTGTTGTTTTGACAGATCTAGCAATGTAGTGACATCTATTTATGTATAACCAATAAATAAAAATGCTATGTTTTCTATAATTGGCAGTTACGTTTAAATTTGCACAAGCACTTGAATATTCGTTATTTCAAATTTATTTTTATCGGAATAAACAATAATTGCATTAAATGAATTAAATGTGCTAAAATCCCAAAACTTATTTGTTTGGTTCACTCCATAATATTGCTCAACCTTCAACTTAAAAACACACGGTGCTTATGTTTCTAAGTTGTGCCACAATATTGCAAATGTATAGGTTGCTTAAAAGGTAGAATTTGGATAAAAATATTAAAGAACTGAAAGAAATAAACCCCTCAATTCATAAATGCTTTTTAAAGTTATAGCAGGTTGACAAAACGTCATTTTCATACAAAATTTGTTCAATAAACCTCCTATAATTTTACAAAGCGTTTATGAATTTAGGGGAAAATATTTAATAATAAATACAGGGTGTTTTTTTAAGCCCGATAGAACTTTAAATTGTAAAAAATAACACAAAAAATTAAATTTTAATCCAAAAACTTTTTTATTCCAAAGATCAATACATATGGCCACCGCGGCTGTTCTTGACGAAGCGCATTCTGGACGTCCAATTTTGGGCCACTTTTTCGAGCATTTGCTGTTTTATCAACATAAACCAGTGACTTCACGTGGCCCCACAGGAAATAATCGAGAGGTGTCAATTCGCACAACCTTGGAGGCCAATTGATAGGTCCATTTCTCGAAATCAACTTATCGCCAAATTTTTATTTCAATAAGTCGATGTTTGCGGTCGCCGTATGGCACGTAGCGCCATCCTGTTGAAACCACATCTTGCTCGGATCAATGTCATCCATATTTTAAAACAAAAACTCATTGATCATGGTATGATAACGATCTCCATTGACCGTAACGCGAGTTCCGATTTAATTTTTGAAGAGATAAGGTCCAATGATGCCATTAGCCTGTAAACCGTATCAAACGGTTAATTTTTCTGGATTTAATGGAGTCTGTAGGGTCTGTTTTGGATTTGTCTCACTCCATATGCAGCAATTTTGTTTATTAATAAACCCGTTAAGCCAAAAATGAGCCTCATCGCTGAACACAACTTTGCGTCTATAAGTTGCGCCAATTGATGACTGATTTTCAAACTAAATCTGGATAATTTTGTAGCGTTGTTCAAGCGTCAATCTATTCATGATGATTGGCCAGAGTATGCTGATCATAAATGTCTATTAATTAACGTGTTGCTTCCTTTGGAAAGGGGATAGAGAAGAAGTGAAAGGTGGTGAAAGCTGAAAGGCTTCAAATATAGCAACACTGTAATTGCGCGAGATGTTGATTTTTAGAACAGTTGTTGCGCACCATCTGATGGTGAGTTGTCTAACTTTGTTGAAGCTTTTTAGTTCATAGCCCTGTTATATTATTTTACTTCGGTGGGGTTAAGTGCTATGGGAACACCGAAGGAGGACGCTGCCATATGTATGAGGAATAGAAAAAACTCATACATATTATTTTTCATAAATTGATGTTGCCTAGGTTGGGGCTCGAACCCGCAACCTCACGTGTAACAGTCCAACGCGCTAACCATTACACCACAGCGCCCACAATATGGACAAAATCGGTCCAGCGAATTAAAAGTTGTGACTGAAAATGTGAAGTCATCCCAAAATGTTCAATGTGAAATGCTACATTTGAAAGCATTTTTGCTTATTTTTGTTTTCAACATAAGCTGTATTTTCGCTCATACCTATCAACGTTAAGTATTTAAAGCAAATATACGCTTAGCCGCTTAAATTATAAAAATTTAAATATGTTTTTAATATTCGCGGTATAATCGAATGTACGCCAGCAAAACTTTTTAGGAAGTAACGCGAAGAAGTTATGTTAGATGTGAAAATCTATATACGTTGATTTCAACGTTGATAATTATCCGCGTGTTAACTTGCATAGGAAATGTAATGTGTTGAGTTTTTTCTGAGTTAACGGATACAGTTAAATCAAAACACAAATTTTGTTTATGGTTTTTACAGTCATTACCTTCGTTATGTTCTGTTATGTAACGTTATGTCAAATTGTAAAGTATTTCAAGTCCTCACATAAAATTACGTAAGCATGAAGCAGTACGTTACGTCAAGTTATGTACATAGTATTTCAACTATTTTATTTTGGGTTTTGCACTGCTTAATACAAACATGGATATGGAGTATAGCCAAAGATTCGGCACAGCCGAATTAAGTTTTTTACTTGCTTATGTTAAAATTTGTTTTTTTCTCTCAGTGTGCTTGTCAACTTTATATGAATCTTAAATCGATTTCTCTAAGTATTTTCTTTATTTTTAAAATCATTTTAATTTTATAATTTCTTAATTAAATTTTTCATTACATTTTTTCAGTTATTTTTTAATTTCATTATATATATTCAATGAGCAATTTTTATATTAAATATTTTTTTTTATTTTTTTAATTTTATTTATTCTTATTCTATAGATAAAATGTTTTGTTTTTTTAGTATTTACATAATTTTCGTTATTTTGGAAGTATTTTTTTTAATTTAAATTCACCAGGACTTTATTGTTATTTGGTTTTTTACTCAAAAATTAAGATCTTCTAAATTATAAAAATAAATGCCAACATTTATATTAAATGCAAGTTATTTTTAATCGTTTAATTCTAAATATTCCATGAAAAAAAAAAACATTGTATTAATTTGTAAGTATGCTACCTAAATTACTGCTAAAATAAATATGGCATGTATTATGGCACATTCACCCACGAAAGAAAAATCCTAGAAATCCTAGAGCAGAAATACCTCTAATTAGCGCTATTGTGAATGATTTAAGCAAATTTGGTATGCTTTTTTTTCCTCCATCTCTAAAAGGTTTCTCTCCCGTGTAATGTGCTTTTAGGATTTCGTTGACTAACATAGGGGTTACACGATCAATTTTTGCCTTTCAAGTTTCAATACACTCACATTTTTTACTAACACACTCACATTTTAAAAATTGAACAGCAACTTGATATCAATTTTTGCTTTCAAGTTTTGGGAAAACTTGACGGTCAAGTTTTAAACAGCTGATCAATTTCTTGTAAATTTATTTTTCTTTTTACAAATATTGTGCCGCAATAAAACGTGATTGATAAAATACAGAATGTGAATATTTCGGTAAATCGACGAAATGATTTAAAAATAAAAATAAATAAAAAATCAATTTCTGCTGACATGAAAATGTCTGTGGAATATGTGAAGAAAAAAATAAAGTCTTTTCGAACAGCCTTCAGTGCGGAAACAGCCCACAGAGGCGAGCATTTTTAGTTCTTTCCTTGACGACGGCATCTTGAAAGCAAAATTGACTATCAAGTTGCATGCAGCCTACGTCACAGCTTCAAGTTCAACTGAATTTGACAAGCAAAAGCAAAATCTTGATCGTGTAACCTCACTGTAATGTTAAGAAAAAAATTGAATTAAGGGTGTGTGTGAAACAGTAGGAAAGTATTCTTTATGGTAAATTTTTGACAGTTTTGAGGTGAATACAATTTCACTAGCCCATAGAGCTAGTATAATTTTTGACATAGGCATAGAAATTTTGACATTTTAAAATGTGAAAGTTTCTGAAAGAAAAATTAAGAAACAAATTACATATAGAAATGAAAAATTCTGAACAAAAAAGATTTAAAATTAACGCATCAGAAAAGAGGCAAAAAAATTACATGTAGGTAAATATTTTTATATCTCGGCTTCGACTATTTTGTTATGCACAACTAAAGCCCCCCATACATTTGCAATATTATGTTCAATATAATGGCACAGTATTTTTCTTGTTTTGCCACACACCATACAATAAATTGCAACACATACATATGTTACAAAAGATCGCCAAAATTTTTTATGCAATATATGAATTCAACATAACCTCAAAATGCACACAAACATAAACACCACAAAATTAAAATTCCACAGTGTTGGCAATAGATTATGCAATATTTCAAGTTGTCCAATAAAAATCAAAAGTGTTTTGATTCACTACATAATATTGCTCAACCTTCAATTTAATACATAGACGGTCAATATGCTTGCACCGCTTATGGCCCGCTTAAAACTTCCATTAATTGAAACGATCTGGTTTGTAGGAGAATTGCAATTAGCAAACTCATATATTTCCTAAAAATATTTGTTTCCTTTTTTCTTTTTTCACTATTATTTACAAATGTCAACAATTTTATATTGTCGAAAAAGATTTCATTTCACACAGGAAAATTCAAATTCTTTTTCACCATACACACACACTCTTAGAATCAAACGTTTGGTAAAATTAATTAGAATTTCAAAAATTATAAGCTTTGGGAGCAATTTGTTTTAAAAATAATCGTATTTGTCTACCATTAAAGACATTTTTTCTTCATATTTTAACGGTTTCATTTCGAAATTTTCGTGAATTATCAATCAAATTAACATCGATACCATAAATGCAAATCAAATAGACTTTTATTTTAAAGTTCCCAGTCTACAATTGCTATCTTAAAAGATCCCTTAGACCTTCTGAAATTATAACTATATGAGTTATGAGTCATTTATGGTTTAGTCTTGAGTCATTTAAGAGTATTGAAAACATTTTCAAAATTTTTCGAATATGCTCATATGTATGTATATACGATTTAATTCTGTTTCATTTATGACTCTAAAATTTGACGCTCAGAATTGACCATATTTTAGAGTTTTCTATGAGTCATAACTTCTGAACGTTCAGAATCATGTTGGCTGGTCAAAATTTTGGATCGTAGTATGCTTTGACTTATTTACCGGGCAGCCTCATACTGAAGGATTAACTTTAACTTAACTATTAAACAAAAGAGAATGTGAAAAAAATAATGTAAAGAACAATAAAAAAATTCTGGGTTAACTAATAGCTAACTTATAAAGCGGCAGGAAGAAACCCAGCTAAGCATTGTGATTAATTGATCTGTTTTTAACCAATCAATTAAGAAATTCACACTTTAAGTGCTATCGTTGCAAAATAGCATGATATTTGAAGTTTAATATAAGAAAGTAATTTTCGGACTCGAAGAAGATTCCAAAATTCTTTAAATATATAAGGAACATTTGGATTTTATACTTTCTTTTTTCTGAGTCATTTCTGAGTACACAGGGGGCTCTTTTAAGCAGACCACTTTCATAGGAAGCTCATTTCTGAGTCATTAATAATCATCTTAGTTTGCTGGGTTGTTAATTTATAAAATTTTAATTGCATTTTGAGGTGTTTTAAGTTCGAGTGAAAATTTTCAACGTGAAAAACAACTTACATTTGAAGACTACTTATATTTACTTGTCAAATTTCATACAAATTATGAATAAAAACCCCCAAGTTCTTGAAAACTACTAGTTTTTGGTTGTAATGTAATTTGGGGTTTATATGAATAATCTCAATTAAAGCTACAATAAATTTTATCACTGATAAAAAATTAAATGTTGGGTGCCAAAAGTACGACAAATATAAAATCCAAACATAAAAACACTATTTAATTTTGAAATTCAATGAAAATGTAAAACCAATTTAATGTACCGGAGGAGCTAAGATTTATATTTGATTTTTGGAAAGTTTTTGCGAGTATTCGTAAAAGTTATACTAAACATATCCTTACATTATAACTACATACACACAATTTTTCTTTAAAGAATTCAAAATTAAATATCAAGTTTTCAAACACAGTTTAAACTTAAATATTTCTTGGTTTTTAATTCTTCTTTGGTATTTTTAGTATTTTTTTTGTTTTTAGTAAAGACTTAATTAGAAATTAAATTTAATCCCTGTTTATAAATTAGGAATACTTTTTTTTAATTATAAAGTTATTTTCTTTTTTTGTAAAATTAAAATTAAATAATAGGAAACAATATTGAAAAGTAAACTTAATAAAAATCGCTTTAAAGCGTAATCACTTTTGTTGTAAATTATAAGAAAAACTTTAATTTATTGATGTTTTAATTTTTTTAAGATTAAAACCATTTAAAACATATTGAGTGTTTCTTAATTTTTTGGGGGTTTCTCTAAAGGAAACCAATCAATATAAAGCTGTTCAATAGATTTTTTTTTAATTTTATATATTTTTTTTATAACAAACATGCTTAAGCATGCATAAATTTGAATATTGTACATGTAATGATAATTGAAAATCTTTACATATAATTATAAACCGAGTGTTATGCTATATCACGCACTATTTCAATTTTATCAAACATATCGGAATCGGGTGGTATAGTAGTGAAATGAGTACGGTCGCTGCGAAAGGTATTACGTTCATTGGAACTAGTTTTTAAAGACCGTTCCGAAGGAGTTTCTGTACCGCTAAGTTGTATACGTTTTTGTAAAGCCGAAACAAAATTCTGAAAAGATTGAAATTAATTAAATAGTACAAAACCTTTTTAGAGTTGAAGAAATTATGACTTTCCCTATTTTAACTTACTTGTGATATAATATCACCTCTGGCGGTGCGAACTTGATATAAATAACGAAATTTACGTTGCCGTGCTTCTTCGCGTGTTTCTCTAGGCCTTGTTTGCATACGCTGTAATTGTTGGTGACGTTTTTGAAAGACTCTCTTTCGATGATCGATACCCCAAGCTGTGATAAAGCTTTGTATCATTAGCCCTATGATAATGCTTACGGGCCAAGCAAATATTAGTATGCCGCCATAACAGGCCGGTGGATTAGGATGGGGTTTCATATTAAAGATCTACAAAAAATTGTTATAATTAGAATTTACTAACCTATAATTATATAACTAAAGTCAATAGTTTGAGGCTCCAGGTTAGGCGTCAAATAATTATTTTGAAATTAACATACTGACCCATTTGGTTAACATTAATCCGTGTAAAAAGAAATCAATGGAACATATAATCATGGCTGAACCCACTACACTTGTCGTTAATATTGTAATATATTTAGCACTGCAGAGAGTAAGAACTGAACATATAATAGCTCCACCAATTAAAGCCACAGTAATTTCAGCTTGCTGAAATTAAAAAGAAGTAAAATTAAAACACATGATTTTAATTTTCAAAACATTCTTAAAGGTTTATTCACAATGATGGAAACCTCTACGCTGCAGATTGGATTTACACAAAAAATATTTAAATGAGAAGAAGAGGGGAAAAAATCCACACTGCGGAATGGAGTACTAAAGCACTGTGAACCGACCTTAAAACTTACACCAAATTCATTATCCGGCATAGTGGCAACACAGACTGCCATAGCAGCTCCCGCTATAATAACACCAGCAAAAGCGCTTATAAAGAATGTAGCTACAGGATACGTAGAACCCAACACCGCTCCTATTAACCCACCTACCAGTGATGAACAAGCATCTGCTGGTTCACCCAAATATCCAGTAACATAAATACGCATCATAGCTACCGCCTTAATGCCAATAAATGCTCCAGTTAGAAAACCCACAGCTCTTAAACAACGATAACCTAAACGATGATGGTAATTAAAATAGAATAATATTTTTTATTATTAAAGATTAGTTAATTAATTAAAATATAAATGTGCATAAATTTCAACTACATAATCATTTCATTAAATCATGCCAACCTACATTTAAATATTGTGTGTACAAGGAATTCAGTTAGTTTAAATTACTCTTAGGGGACAGAATTTCAAATTAATGTAATCGTTGTTTCCGTAAATATAATTTTGTCGTTAAGACATAATTGATACCTAAAGGCGGGATTGAGAAAACAAAATACAGAACTTTGAAGGAGCCAGATTGTATCTAATTTAGTATTCCTGTACAACAGCAATCGTCAGAAGGCTGATTCTCAAGTAAATTTTGTTTACAACTTTTACTAATGGGATGCCTCCCATTAGTATACTTTATCTATACATTGATGACAAGGAAAAAGCTTATGGAAAGGAGAAAATTTTAAGAATTGATTTAAGTTTGCCATTTTAATCAATTAATTTAACATTAACTTGTCATAGTAAAGAAATTGTGCAACTTCCAATTAAACTTACATACGAGGGCGGTCCCAGAACTCCCCGACCTAACAAAGAAAACACAACAAAAGGCTCATTTTGTTCCTATACGTGTTACGAAATCTCATACAAAATTTGACATTGGGCAGGTTAAGTGTTAACTCTTTCAATTTTTTTCAACGTCGATAATGTACGCGCAACTGTCAGATTGCATACAAAAATAACATATGTTGTCGTTTTCTTCGTATTCTTGGTAACAGTGAGCAACAAAACAAGGCTAAATTTGGGCAATTTTTTTTTATTCCTCAACATAGTCTCTTTTTAGCTCGATACACTTTTTTCAGCGATTTTCAATAGCTTCGATACCTTGTTTATAGTAAGAACTGTGTAGCTCCTCAAAATATCCATCATCCACCTCTTTATTGTTGGCAAATGTTTTATCATAAAGCCATATTTTCAAGTTTGGAAATAGAAAATAATCCGAGGGAGCTAAATAAGTTGCAAGATGGAGTACTTCGAACTTTAATTCATTGATTTCAGCCATCGCAATAGCAAATGTATGAACTGGTGCATTTTCTTGATAAAACAACACTTTCTTTCTCGTCTTTAGAAATTCACTGAAAACGTTTATTACTGTTCTCCCAAAGTAATTTTTTCAAACTCCTGCCGCCATCTTTACGTCAGGTCGGATATTTCTGGGATCGCCCTCGTTTATGCCTTAATAACTTTTTCAAGGAAGTTGTTTAGGTATAAAATCCACCATATAGAATAATTCCCAATATCTCCAATGTTAAATTCATACACCAAAGTGCCAAAAATAAACACTAAAAAATATTTCCTGGTGTCCCATAGCCAAATCTACATTAATAGAAAAAAGTCTGTGAAAAAATTAGTTAAACTACCAAAAAATAGTTAAAAATTACGCTGTAAAAAAAACTGCTAAAACTGGCAGATTATTTTTGCTATATATTAGTAATATAGGAACAGCAAAAAAACTGTTAAATGTACAGAATTTTAGTTATACTTGAGTTATATTTTTGTTAATGGAAAATAGCAAATTAACCTGCTAAAATCAGCAAAAATTTTGCTAAATAAAATTTTCGAAGTTTTTTTTTCAATTTTTTTTTAAATGCAAATAAAAATTGATCCTTTTGAAAACCACAGCTTAGAATTTTTTTAGCAAATATTTCTGCTGATTTTAGCAGTATAGACGGCTATTTCCATTCAACTAAATTTAGCTTAAAAATAGCAAAAATTTTGTAGATATAACATTTTATTTTTGTTATTTTTAGTCTACTAATATTTAGCAAAATTTTCTGCAGATTTTAATTTTGCTGTTCTTATTTTACTAGTATTTAGCAAAAAAAAATTTTAGCAGTTTTTTCTGCAGCATCATTTTCAACTAATTTTTAGAAACTTTTTCTTTTATTTTTACAAATGTATTTCTATGAGTGTAACACCTAACACACATGATAGTAGTGCTATTGGTAAATAAAAACAGTGGTTCGGTTGTGGTAGCCGAGTTTTTGAGTTGTGACAACAGAAAACTAATTGCGACAGGAGTAATTTGATTATGACAACGGAATTTTGGTTTTATCAAGAATAATTCGGTAGTCGCAATCGAGAAATTCATTTGATGCAACTAAACCTTTAGATGGGAAACAAATTGGGTTGTCAGCACCGAATCTGTTTTCTGGGTGTTGTTATCTGGAAAAGAATTGATAAGAAAACTTGGTGCGCGATAAGGAGAAAGAATGGAACATGACTTAAGCTACGATCGAAGAAATATTAATTGCAAATGGTGTTGTTAATGCAAAATAATTGATTGAATTGAAATTTCGATTGAAATACTTAAGGAAAATAAGTAGAAAATATGAAGAGAGGACGGAACCCTATTCGGATTTAAATGCAAGGGTATATGATTACCGTTGATCGACATTTATCCCTCCTTTAATTACGTTTCCCACTTTGAAGCCTTTATATATGCATATAAAGACCATAGATTTATGCGTCGTATTTACAACAGATCCTGATACCAACAGTTTAGATCACCTATAATGCAGTGCTATATACTATCATTATTATCTAAGATCTAATCTGAAAGAATCTTCCAGGAATTTATCAGCAACGTTTCCCAACAATATTAGATATGCTGATGACACTACTTTATTGGCTGATAGTATGTCTGGACTCTAAGATCTAGTAGACAAACTAATGGCATACAGTGAAGCATATGTCCTGAAGAAAACTCCTATGTCAACACAGTACAGAATTTTAAATATCTCGGGGTTACAATCAATGATGGTTTGAAGGAAATAAGATGTCATATTGAAACGAAACTTCGATTCATCAAGACCTATTGTCAGTTCTGCTACATGCAATGGAGCTATGGAACATAAAATCAGTAATTATAAAGAAGCTGGAAGCCTTCGAAATATGAATCTATAGAAGAATACTTAAAATACCATGGATCAATTTTATATCAAACAGCGAAGTATTGAGAAAAAATACACTGCAGTAGAGAGGTTTTAGCCACTATAAAGAAACGAAAGATGACATACTTGGGCCACATTATGAGGACCTCAAAATATAAGCTGTTAGAAATTACTACGCGCGCAAATATTGTAGGGAGACGTACAAGAGGAAGAAAGGAAACAACATGGCTTAATAATATAGAGGTCTGGACTGGTATTCAAGATATAGGTATGCTCCGGAGCGAAGCGTGAAATAGAGATCCTTTTGCGAAGATAATGGAAAATTTATGAAATTATCGTATTTGAAATGTAATATAAGCAAATGTAATTGTATTATCACCGAGGAAAATTTTTTACAATTGGTTGCCAATCACAACAATTCTGCAACAGGTTCCACTGCAACTGATTCCATGGCGTTGGTTCCGGAACCAGTTCCACCGACCTTATATGGGAGGTGTGATTGACGTAGAATAAGTTCCAGGACTGATTCTAGGGCAACCGGTTCCACGTTGGAGCTATAGAAGCTGTTGCTTTTGGGACAATTTCAAACAAAAATTACACTGTGAGACAAATGGTAGGGGTCAGTGATCGGGAAGGGTTCAAACTACCGGGGAAAGTTATATCGGTAAAAAAGAAGTTATACGTGTCCCGGCGTTTCGCTGGGTCGCCCCTAGGAATCGAGATATATCGATTTGACCTTTGGTGGTCTTTTTTTTGACATAACTCGAGAACCACAGTTTTGCCGGTAAAAATAAATGTATGAAGAAAAAAATATTTTTTGCCTAAAATATTAAAAAAAGTAATAAACAAAAGGTTATTGATTTTTATGTTAGCGGTAACAAACATTTATTTTTACCGGCAAAACTGTTGAGTATATAGAAAAACGTTATATGAACAGATTAAAGGAATTGTAATTTTTAATTTTTTTAAAATTGTTTGAGCAAAATCGGACTAGTGGTTCTCGAGTTATGTCAAAAAGAAGATATATCTCGATTCCTAGGGGTGACCCAGCGAAACGCCGAGACACATATAACTTGTTTTTGACCGATATAACATTTCACGTTGGTTTCATCCCATCCCGATTTTGACTATCGCATAGTGTTATCGGTGTTAGAATTGACAGTTGAAGGGGTTGTAAAGGGAAAGTGCTATTCTACGACCGGTTCTTTGAAACAGAAAATTTTCCTGGGTGCTAACATTCAGAAAAAGAATATGCAAATAAAGAAAATAAGACAGTACAGAAAATTCATATTAAAAATTAATCCTCGACTGGCTCCCGGCACCACCTACAAATATCGTTTGCTGTGTTTTAAAGTTTTTTCATGTGCTTTCCCAGAGTAATAATATCCCTAACACTGCACTGTCTCCTATCCCTATTGAGAAGAATCCTGCCATGAATTATCAATGGCTAGTTCCATAATAATTTGGTTTGCGTAGAACTGTCCGATTTTGTCTTTCGGTTTAACCCATATTCTCCTGAATTAAGAAATAATTATGCCACTTGTTTGAAACTTACATGATTTGCTACTGTGGGCCCTAGGAACAGAAAACTGAAGTTGAAATTATTTTGTCTTATATAGATCCGTAGTTATTGGCTGTCGTCATATGATGACGCTAGGAGAATATGTGTACAATTGCTACAAAAAAAAATCCAAAAAATTTTTAACAATAACAGGAATATTTATTAAAAACTACATTTTTCCATTACAGGTATAGAAAATTAGCATTATTTTCCAAAATAAATTCGAATATATGTACTTCAATTTCTTAAATAAACTAACATTATTTAATTGAATAATGAGAGAAAGTAAAAATTATAACTCTCGTAAGTGGCAAAAAGAAGATCTAGCATCGCATTTGGAACACTTTGCCTGACCTGTCGATTTGATATCGAGACCTCGACATTGTCTTTGCTTATCGTTGTGGCTTCTTTTTAGGAAGTGTTCTATTCGACCATAACGTAAAGTATCTACTACGGGAAGTTTTAGGCTATTTTCCTGTCTATTTTGGTAAATTCCATACTGAGGTAAGGTACAAAGCTCCAAACCTTGTCAAAGACAGCTAGGGTTTATGTCCCGGGAATTCCCGGGACGGGATTCCCGGGAATCCCGCCCTTTTTCGGATCCCGCAATCCCGGGAATTTTGTGCGGGATTTCCCGGGATTTTTTTTATTCTTTTACAGAAGTTTTAGCTAATATTATTGCAATTTTGGAAGCTTTCTTTAAATTTAAAGCATTGTTTTTTTGAAATTAATTTGATCAAAAAATATTTAAAATTAAAAAAATACGATTTTAATAAACTGAATTATGCCAAATTGTTTTTAGATGCCAGTTGAATTTGGTTTAGTTAAACCGAAAAAATTTTATCAGCCATTACCAAGTTTACCAACAAAAATTCTTGTATGTATTTCGGAAATTTTTTTTTCTTTAAAATGATCTTTTTTCAAATAAAGAAATATTTGTATAGGCTGGTTTACACTATATTTTCGGAAAAATTCTGCAACCTTGCCTATATGTTTTGCATGTGTACTAAAGTAAAATTGTACCGAAAATCTTATAGGGTAAACCAGCCTTATTCAACATTCCAACATCATTATTTCAGTTCCAAATACCTCCAAAAAACTAGACATTAAAATTAAAAAATTTGTAATGTTTTCATATTTTCAATTGACAAGTATTTTGAGTTTCTTTTATTTAAAGTAATTTAATTTTAAGTTCAATTGTTATTCCTTTATTTCAATTGTATTTTTTAAATATTATTTGTTTTCAAAATAATCCATCAGATGCTTTTTAAATTTATTTTGGAGTTTTTATATGTTAATTTAAAATGCAACTAAATACGAAAATTAAATAATTTATTTTTAAGTAGCTGTGGCATAAAAAATGTCTATTCAAGAAAACCAATTAAAGTTAAGAAACTATTTGATAATGTTGTAGTGTCTTTTTTTATAAAACGATTTAGGCGAATTTGCCTAAAAAATTGTGTGAAAAATACTCACTTTTAAACTTTTTTATAAAAATAATTCTAGACGGATACTTTTGAAAGTCTGCATAGAAAGATATACAGTTGTGGCCAAGCATTTAAGTCAATTTAAGTTTTCTTCTATTTTTATTGTTGTTGCTTTTATTTTTAAAGATCAAAATAGTGGCTAAATTCGCCACAAAAGGCAAGGAGATGGTACAGAAAATTGTACAGAATTTTAATGTAATGTTTGTTTTTTCATTTTGTCACTTGTTTTAAGTGGGCGTGGCTTTTAACGAAAAATTAGCGATATAAACCTCTTATCAAGTTACATAGTAAAATTTAGGCAGTGCTGATCGGTTCTGTACAAACTGTATATTTTTGGAAATCCTATAAAATTTCCTTAAGTCTTGCATTATTTTTATCTACAAATAGTCGCCAGACTTAAAAGTGCAGCACTTTAAACATGACCAAATTTTTCTTTGTTTTTAGCGATTTTAAAAGAAAGTTAACAACACTGAAATTTTAACATGAAATGCTTTTTACTATAACGTAATAAAAATCTTGACTGATTTGCTATATTGTGGTAAGAAAAGCATAAAACTATTCACTTTAAAATTTCAGTGCTGTTAACTTTATTAAAAATCGCTAAAAACAAAGAAAAATTTGGTCATGTTTAAAGTGCTGCACTTTTAAGTCTGGCGACTATTTGTAGATAAAAATAATGCAAGACTTAAGGAAATTTTATAGGATTTCCAAAAATATACAGTTTGTACAGAACCGATCAGTACTACCTAAATTTTACTATGTAATTTGATAAGAGGTTTATATCACTAATTTTTCGTTAAAAGCAACGCCCACTTAAAACAAGTGACAAATTGAAAAAACAAACATTACGTTAAAATTCTGTACAATTTTCTGAAGCATCTCCTTGCCTTTCGTGGCGAATTTAGCCACTATTTTGATCTTTAAAAATAAAGGCAACAACAATAAAAATAGAAGAAAACTTAAATTGGCTTAAATGCTTGGCCACAACTGTATATAAAATATCTAGAAATAGAAATAGAATATTTAAGAAATATTTTAGCAACAAATCGATCTTACATATTTCTGACTATAAAACTGGTCCGACACAATTTTTCATCCATTAACAATTTCAATATATTCTGAAAAAGGGGATGAAGATAAAATACCCGTGTCTTTCACTTTTTCTATATCAATTGGTTTAACCGTTTAAACCGCGAATTAATATTTAATTAATATATTTCTAAGAGTTTTTTCAAATTAAGACGGCCTTCCATATTAATTCCATTTAAATTGTTAAACGAATTGATCCAGAAAAAGTGGAAGACATGGATATTTTATATTTAGCCATCCTTTCAGAATATATTAAGTGTATTTTCTCATGGGTACAACCAAAAAATGAACTTTGTCGGACGGTGTTTTAACAGTAATCGAGTTTTTCAAGTGCAACATATGTCGAATTTATATATTTTCTAACGAGCGGGAATTCCCGGGATCCCGGGAAATTCTGAAAAAAATCCCGCTGTCCCGGGAAATGAAAAAGTCCGGGAAAAGAAAAACCCTAAAGACAGCCCAAAATGTCTATATTGCCATAAGCATCTCAAATGATCGAGTACATTTTATTTTGCATCAAGAATTACAGATGAAAAAGCTTTCTGCAAAATGGGTGCCGCATTTGTTAACAGTTGACTAAAAACGCATTCGAATGAAAACTTCAAAATTCAAGGAATTGAGGTACGAATTGCTAGACCACCCACCTTATTCTCCTTATTTTAGCTCCTTCTGACTTCTACCTGTTCCCAAATCTAAAAAATTCCTTACTGGCAAATGTTTTACCTCGAATAAAGATGCAATGGCAGCTGTGAACTATTATTTTGAGGAGCTTCATCAAAATTATTAAATATTAAATACTGCCCTCGTATACTGAGTATTCCGATCGACTCAGTATCACTTTTTGAATCGACATAGCGGTGTCAGTCAGGTCGTAAATATTAAGATATTTTGATGGAATTAGGTAAACCTATTTAATGCCGGCCCAAGGAAATTTGGTACTCTGCCTCATATGATCCTAATGACAAATCCTATTAATTTTGGTTAGAATCGGTCCATGATCAGACATAGTGCGCCTTAGACCGTACCTCAAAAAAAAAGTTCGCCGTACACCGTCGAATCTAAATTATTTTTGAAAGGTTTCAAAAAAAAAAATTTTTTTGCCGAACGTAGGGATCGCCATTTTACATTTTTCGTTATATCTTTGGCATTTACATATTCCGGGAATCTGGCCAAATTCTGGGAAGCGACAGGCTGCTTATTATATGGACAAAAAAAAAATAAACGGTGCAATGAATATAGTGAAAAATCTGAAAGAAATTGCCTGAAAAGTTAATTTAAGCAAATATGTACCAGGAAGTTGGGTTTATGTGATGACTAGGTTCAAATGTGGTCCAGTTTTCTTTAAATTTGAGGGCATGATTCATCGTTCTATATAATATTCACCCAAATAACAACTATATAGATATCTACGGTTTTGTATGTAACCGATTCTAATCAAATTCAATAGGGTTCGTTCTTGGGGAAGTAGCAGATGATGTGGCAAATTTCATCATAATATCTTCGTATTTCAAACCAGTGGTTTGATTACAAAGTTTAAATTGACAGACGGACGGACATTGGTATAATATAAGGCGGGTCTAGTTTAGTAGTATTGCTAATTCCAGACATCAGCACAAACTTATTATACCCTTAACACATAACGGTGTGGGATATACATAAATGCCAAACACTTAAATTGTTAAAAACTTCAGAAAAAAATTTTTGGAAAGCAGACATATTTTCGAAAAATTGGTGGTATCTTTGAGATTAAATATGTTTTAAATGGTAAAAGATATTGTTCCGTTTTCACCTTTTAAAACGTTGGTTTATTGCCTTCAAATAAACCGGGTTCTTTTCTATTTGAATCAAAATAACCAATCCCACCGCTGACACAAATTGTTACGTTTTACCTTCTAAAACGTACGTTTATCTCCTTTAGATAAACCGCATTGGTGCTCTTAGTTAATCAAAATAACAGTCTCTCTTTAGTTTGATTTAGCTTTACACTTATTTATTAACACTGTATTACCTTAAATACAACAATATTACACACACACAAACTCTAATGATTAACTGGCTGATTACTTTTTAACGGAAAAATTTCGAGTTCAACCTCTGGTTAAAAATCCAAAAAGAATTAATACTTAAAATTTCTGCCCACACGAAATTATATTATACACCAGTTATGAACGTGTCAAGAAACGACCTTCGGGCAATTTTATGTTATTGTTAAATAGTAGGTGAACTTTGTGCTAAATTACATACAATACATGTGTATGTAATGGCACGTATTTGTATTCCACCATATGAGTTGGTACTTAAGTAATTTTTTTTTCGAAAATTTACTTACCTAAAAGCACAAAAACTATACCAAATACCGCACACATTGACCATAATAGGGCATACATAGTATCTGGCGGTGTGTTGGTACATGGATGATCTTCCAGGAAACCCTGTAATAGTAAAAAGATTAATATTAATGGATGTTTTTTGCTAAAATTAATGTTATGACAGCGAATTTCTTCTTATACAAAGGACAACATCTTTTAAGAAGTGAAAAATGGAGAGCTTCTAATTAAAAAAAATGCTCTTACGGTAATCTCACCCTAAAATCTTGTAATGAAAGTAGGTTTTTTTATTCAGAAGAAATTAGTAACCAATGGAATAGTTCATTTAACTTTATAAAACATAACCTGCTAATCCGTAAATTCTGCCAAGAATTTCAAAAACTTCTTGATTAGTTAAAACTATTTTGGAATAATTCCTTAGTCTATGCTACTTTAAAATAAATAACCCTTCCATCATTTATACGAGTATCATATTTTTTGTCACAGATTTAATTAAAAACCTTCTGTCATCAAAAAATACTAACAAGTTAACTATTATTTCTTGAGTTCAATGGGTCATATATAAACCAATGTAATCAAGAGAGAATATTTTATAAAAAAAAGAAAATGTCAACGACAAAATAAATAATAGCATCCGCTTTTATTATGTGGCCTCAAACTAGTCTTGATTACTATCAAAACAGAGATGTAATAGTGGTACATACAGATAGGGAAATAAATATATGGCACAAGTGTTTATGTTTTTTAAATACAAAATATATTCTATAGCATAGATCAGGGGTGGCAAGATTTTTTTCTCTGCATGCCAGAAATGGAGAAATTTTTTTTTGTAAAAATTCTCGCGTGCCACCTTAATTTTAGTTGTCTTTTAAAAGTCCTTTTTCAAAAATTATTAAAATTTGGAAATTTTCTCTTAAAAAAATCATCGCAGATGTACATATTTATCAGCGCTACGGATAACCCCCATAAAATAACCCCAAAGGGAAAAATTAAATAACATCCAAGAAATGACGCAAAAATGTTTGACGGTTATTTAATTTTTGGGGGTTTATTTAATCTTTAAATATTGAGATATTTCATTATGAAAAAATCCCTAATGAAATAAAATTAAAACAGTTTGAACATTATTGCCTAGCCAGCCAGCAATTCCGGAGCGCTCATAAATAAGATTTTTAAATGGCTCATAGAAATGATTATTGTTTTTTTGAAAACACTTTTTTTTTTTTGGTAGAAAATATGAACCCTCAGAAGATAATCCAAAAAGTTGTCTCTACAATCTAAAAAGCTGTCTCAACACGAGGGTTCATTTTTCGGACTCAAAGAAGATTCCAATATTATTTAAATTTATGAAGAAAATTTCGACTTTATATGTTCTTTTTTGGGAGTCATTTCTGAGTACTCAGGGGGCTCTTTTGGACGGACCACTTTCATAGGAAAAAGTGGACAAATGTTTATGTTTTTGGAGCTCAATTCTGAGTCATTAATAATCATCTTTGTTTGCTGGGTATTCATTTTTTTGGGAAGTTATTCCATTTTTGGTGGTTATTTTATTTTGTTAAAAAAAAGTTAAATTATTGTGCGCCATCAATTATTTAAGTACGTAAGAAACTAGTTGAAAAATGTGCTTCGGGGAAAAATTTAATTTTTTTTAAATAAATCGCGCGGTTTTTATCATCATAATAATAAATAAAAAGCGAATATTATGGATTTGAACAGAGAAATTTCTTTTTCAGATGAAATAACTCTGCGAAACACGATCAAAACCCAATTTCAAATTCCAACATAGGGGGTTATTTCATTATGAAACTTATTTTCAGCCTTTATCTCATTGAAGGTTGTTTCGTAGCACATATTTTCCCTTTGAAAAAACTAAAATTTTTAGACCCAATTTTATTATAAGTTGTTTTCAATTTTTGTGCAATTTTCTGGTACTTTTTATTTCTCCGATTATGAAGCATTTTCCCATTGAAACATTTAAACTTCTTTCAATCTAGAATTTTAGAAATTTTGCCAGAATAATAATCGAATTTTCGAGTTCTGCATTAACCATATTTCTGTAAACAAAATATGGTGGCAATACAGAATTACATTCATTTTAAAAGACGATTTACAAGCTCTATGAATAATTTCACACATTTTTGTATAGAAATTTAACTGAATTTTTTGCTGGTCTTCCAATAGTTAAATTTCTTTGAAAATATCCAACAAATCGTCGCGTGCCACCTAAAATCCACTCGGGCGCCACTACTGACACGCGTGTCATAGTTTTGCCAGCCCTGGCATAGATGGACCAAAATCATTACCTCTGGGTAAAAGAAATGATAATGAACACACTTTTTTAGAGGAATGGTAAACATTTTCATTTTTTTGTTTTCTGTTTTGTTTTTTATTTTTGTAACCCACAAACAATTAACATTAAGATTAACATATATATTAATAAATAACGATTTATTGAAAAATAATGTTGATTGTGTATTTACTAAGGTAATAAATTAATCGACTTTTTTATTTATTCGATTAGGCGTTCAAATAATAATTCGGGGTTATTTTTCTTAACTTAATCGAATAAAATTTTAAAATTAATCGATTAATTGAACCAAATTTTATGTAAAATAATATACTTTTTTTTGTATTTTTAATAATTGCATTTAAAAGAAAGAATAAAAATAATTTCAATAAATCTTATAAAATTTATAAAAATAGGAAATTTAATAATTAAGATCACATTTTGCCAAAATTTTTACCTTTCCTGTACCCTCCCTCACATATTTAATTTTTTCCAAATCTGAAAGAACCACTCTGCAGACATTCCTATTAGAATTAGTTTTTAAAAATCAACCAATCAGAACATTTTACTTTTAAATACTTTGTTCTTATTGTTTGATTTTAAAAACATTGATCAATAATATTGAACGTGTATGGTTGCCTTAATATTCATTAGAAATATTGTGCAATATTATGTCCAATATAACTGCTAAGTAATTTATCGTTTTGCCATAAGCCTAAACCACATAAACGCAGTGTAAAGCAGTTTTGTATCTTCTCTATTTGTCACTGCCGAGAAATTAGAAAAGTTTCTAAATAAACAAGAGCTATTTCTAAACAAAACACAATAAGAAATTTTAAAAAATTTTGAATCGTCTTCGCGAAATTCAAGAACAAAGTTTGACAGCACTGCCGCTGTCCACTGTCACTTTCACGATGTGGTTTAGGCTATACACTTTAAAATAAATTGTAACATATGCACATGTAACAAACTGTGGCCACAATATTTAATGCAATATATAATTTCAACATAACCTCAAAATATACACAAACATAAATTGCGCTGTGGTGTCAATAGATTATACAATACATCAAATTGTTCAATAAAAATCAAATGGGTTTTTATTCACACCATAATATTTCTCAACCTTCAATTTAATGCACATACGGTCAATATTTTTGGAAAGTTGTGTCATAATATTGCAATCATTAAAAAATATAA